>OY728140.1:531538968-532738968 GCA_963277665.1 Viscum album | reverse complement strand
ATTTAGTAAGTTTTATTAAATTGCTAAATGTGATATGTGGTGTGTTGATGCATGAATTTTGATGTTATTAAATGATGCTTCCAATGTGAGATAAATGAGGACATGACCATTTGTTGGGTTTAAGAATGTATTATTAAATTGGTTAAAGTGATATGATTAAATAATTAAATGATGTTTTGTTTTGGTTTAGATAAGATAATTAATTTTGTATATTAATTATATGCTTTGACACTGGATATAAATAAGTAATAAATTGATTAATTATTATATATTGATTTAGTTTAATGAGATGATTTATTCGGGTATTAATTGTGATATGTTGTTTGTTCTAAATCGAGATAATTAATGATGGATTAATTACTACCTGTTAATGACGTGAAATGTTTTCCAATTATTGAACTAATTAAAGGGTATGATTAAATTAATTAATTTTTTAATTAATTAATTTGCATGTATTAATTTAATTGATGAATTAGTAATGCTCAAATTTATGTACCATGATGTTGATTTATGATTTTTAATGGTGGGATTGATTAGGAATTGATGGAATTAGAATGAGATAATTAATTCTCCAAAATTAGTAATGGGATGAAATTTGTTTTGTAGATTGATTAATTAAAGGATTAATTAATGGAAATATGTACTTAGTAAATTGATGCATTAACTAATATATTTGGTATATTTAACTAATAGATAGGATTAATAAGGGAATAAGGACAATTGATTGGTGCATTAATTATCATGTTATTAGTTAATGAATTGGGATAATTAAATGTTGAGTTAATTATATATTTGACTTTCTTGTGGTTTAGAAAAATTAATTTATTATTAATTATTAACTATTGATATGTTGAGTGGTTAATTAATTGAATTTTATTTCATGGGAGTTTTATGTTATTAATTAGTTGTTGAATTAATTAATCATTTTGATTAATTGATTTATGAATTAATTAATGGATGGTTTCCGGGTGTTAAACATGGAGTTATACACCAATGATAAATATATATGTATGATTGATAAACGGGTTGTGAGACAGGGAATGATGCTCTAAATACTCACAGGGTTCTAGACATGGCATTCTACACCCACCTGGTTTGTTAACATTATTTTATGGGATATGGACTGATTCTCTAAATAACCTTGGGTTGTGAGACAAGGGTTGATGGTCCAAATACTCATGAGGGTGTAAGACATGACATTATACACCCATTAATTGACATTAGACCATGGGTCAAATCAGTCATACATAAAATGAATTAAATGGTTAATAAAAGTAGTTATGACATAATGATTTCTTAATTGAATATAGGAAATGGTTCTGACCCTGGCATGACCGAGGTAGGTTTGGAGATACGGGTTTCCATGGGATCCCAAGAATTTGTGTGGTTAAATAATAATATCATATAACATGTTAAATAGTTGATTTAAGAAATTTATATTTCATGTTCAAAACTCTTATTTTCCAGTTATGAGCTAAAGCAAGTATCTCCATCAGGTGTCCCTTAGGAACCTATATGGGATGTAATTAATTCATTCATTTTGGGTTTTACCTCATTATATCTACATCCTATTATTTACATTTCACTATCTGGACATGGCTAGACACTAGTTGTGACGACTTACTAGGATGTATATCTCACACCCTACTCAAGCCGCCGTTGCACGGGGTACTCGAGTAGACCTTTTCTTGTTCGCAGGACAATGGAACTTGGAACTTTCTTGTTTATATATGATAGTGCCTGGAGTTAGGAGAAAAGGACTGATCTATAGCTCCAAATGCTCCTGAAGTTTTCCTTGGTGCTTTGATTCTTTTCTTTGTATCTTTATTGGAATGAATATCATGTTTTTTTTACTAATTTCAATTTTGTATCATTATCAAGTCATGCATATATCTACTATAGAAACTGACATTTCCACTTGTGTTACGTTTTATAAACATCTGCCTTCCACTGCTTTATCATTTATCAAACTCCTTCATCTTTTTATTGTAATTGTATATTATTGAACTCTGATATGAGGGTATTGTCTCCCCACTGACTATCCAAAGACCCTTGCTGCTAGTTGGAAGCTCTAACATACAGAGAGATGCATTGGAGGTCATGTGGAGACCGGTCCGGCCACCGGTTCAGGGGTGAGCCAGGTCGGGATGTTACGTCTATGATACCCTTTTTTCTAGCAAACATCAATTCCTTAAACCATGATATAATGGAAAAACACACATGTGGCATGGAGTTTCAATTAGAGATGGTGATATCATAGGAAATAATAATGGCATGTCGCTGCTTATGGTTTAATTGAAATTGTCCAACAAGTTATAACACTGGGCTTGGATAATTATGAACCCTTGAATATTGTACATGAAATCTCAATATCACTCTAGAAGAAACAAGGAATGGTAGAAACACTCATTTGAATCCATTGATGAGATCTATGGATAAATGTTAAAAATATAGAATGTGAGACATGGAAATAACTTTTTTATATTCTTTGTCCAAATTGGGTAAATCATTGATAATATTTTCAATCAAAACTCATCATGAACACTTAAGGATCTTGGATTGGTCACCAATTATTTATTTGATAAGGAAAGTTTTAAAGAATATTCTACAAGGCTTCCACCTGTGCACATCACCATATAGGTCAATCCCCATGGATATGACCAGTAAATTTTAAGGAAGTATGTTAACATACATTTTTTCCTCTAGAAGGGGAGTGAACCCACTAAAATAGGTGTTCATCCATTTTTACTTATATTTTATACCTTTTTTAAAATCTCTAGTGAGGGAAAGTAAATCTTATTTTGTACGGATAAGTAGATTTCAACCATTCCCAATTTTTACTTCCATTTTTTTATTTTATCTTTCCTTTTTTGATCTTTATGAGGACTTTCTATCTGGGATATTTCTTAGTTTATCCAAACCCCCCTTATAATTAGTTTTGATAAGTCACAACACACTTCCTTAAGATATTGATTTAACTTGATGTTTTTTTTTCAGTTTTATTTTATGTCGATTTTATGTCTACTTCTTTAACATCCAATGAACTAAATATGAATTCATTTTTTGATACTCTTTGGAGCTATATCGAACTATATTCTTCAGACATTATATCATCAAGATTTTATTCTCATTTTATTATATGGAACAATATTCATCCATTATTATGTAGAGCATTCATTCCATATATTAGAAACCATATCCATAGATCTTGAAATCCTACCATTGAAATTTATTAAAACATAATTCATTAATTCACTAAATGGATTTAAATAATGAAATGTGTTAAAAAAGAATATTTTATAATTGTTTTGATATTATGCAAAAACTTTTTACCACTAATCACTTATGATTGTGTTTTATTCTTATGTGTACTTAGAGATAACATTGTGTGGTTTTCATTGTAAAGTTCTAAGTTTCCTTATATTTGTTCATTTTCTAATACTGCGTGATCAAGGAGGTTTTAGATCTTAGAATATATGATTTTTTAATCCGTCAGTATTGATGAGATCATAGAGCTAGAATATATATTATTTGAACCCATATATTAAATGATTTCTCAAGGCATACTTTATACCAATCATTAAATCGAATATATCCTTGGAGTTGGAGGTACCTATTTTGTTGATGATATTTAAGTCAAAAAAGTTTTGGGTTTGGAACTTCTCACCTTCCAATAATTATAAAATCAAGGATTTTCCGAGTGTGGAACTCAGTTTCCTAGGATCAGGTCTACATGACCTCATAATATGTTGGATAAAAGTGAAGGGTTTATTTGATTGGAATTATATTGGGTATAATATCATTTTTGGTGTTTAAGGACTATTATCATTTAATATATGCATCATTTCTTATATATTAATTATAGTGTAATTGAATTTTTTATTTTTTGTGGTAAAATTCATTCCTTTTGTTGCTTGATTTTTTTCGGCTTATATTAATTATATCGGATAAATTTTTCTTTAACTCTAATATTAATTTTCCACAACAAAATTATTTTTAGTACCCTTATTATTTTAGATGATATATGTTTTGGACAACATATAAATTTAGTGGGGTGAAAATTGTATGTTTTTTTGTGATAATAATACCTCCCCCTCTTGTAGCCACCATATTGTCTATTTTTCGAGATAAAAAGTGGCATTAGATCCTACCATTTTTCTATCAATATTACTGAAACTTAATATTTCTTATGGTTTAATATTTATTTTCCATTTACCTAACACAAATAATGTATAAGAGATTGCATATTTATTTTAACAATGAAGGAATTATAGTGGGAATAGTAGATAATTTGAATACAATTCTACAATCATTCATAAATTGATAAAACTATGAATATTATTATGACATAATTAACACCTTTTCTATCAACATGGGAGTTGATAACTTACTTATGATAACTCTAAATTATATTATTCCAAAAGAATAACTATCTATATTTACTCTTGAGGATAAGTTATAGTATCCAATGAATTATATAATCTAGAATACTTTTCTTTTCCTGATGAATCGAAATATCATTAGTCATATTTAATCATGTGAAACAATAAATGAAATATAGTAATTGTTAGAAATTAGTCACATTGAAACATCCAAAGTTATTGAGAGATGAATAGCTATATTGCATTCTTATTATCAAATTTTAATAATTCACATGGTGAATAAATGGTGTGAATGTATCTATGATTCAAGATTGTGGTAAATGGAATACATTCCATGGGTGAGAAGGAAATTACCAAAGAACAACTTGAGGAAAAGGTGTTTGTTATTATTTAAAAGGAATTAGAATCTAAGAAGATGTAACTAGATGACAATAAGTATCTATAAATATTATTTTGGATGATATTTTTGGGACTCTCATGCAATATAACCATTGGTTGAAGTGTGATTATTAGAAGAATAATAGAAAGAATGGAATTTATTCTATTTAAAATTCTAATGATTTTACTACCGACACTCAAATGTAAAAATCTACTAACACTGTGAAGAAGAAATCTAAACATTAACTTAAAGATAACAATTTAAAAAACAGTGAAGTAAATCTCATTTATCTTTCGATACATATGAATAAAATTATCATAAATAATAACTTTTTGTATGGATATCATAAGAACAAATATGATAAATGTTTAAAGAATCAATCATTAGACATGATAAATTATGAGTGAAAGAAACTAAGGAATAACATACCCAATTTTCAAGTATCAGAATGATCATTAAGTCATAATTTTGATGTAATAAGAGATTAATAAATTTTAATTGAACGAGTATTAGACCTCAGTCAAGAATCCATAGGATCTTTAAGTCATAGGTATTAAATGGTTCTTTCAAAATAAGAATGCTTAAAATAATATTATTTTCAGAATAATGAGAGGATAATTTTTAAGGGTTATAACCTAGAAGATTGAATAGATTATAGGTTTTATATTTTCTTTGATATCTATTCTAGAGTCTATCTATATTTTACTTTCCTTCATAGATCACCTTAACTTTATCTGATTTAAAATGGATGTTAAAAGTTCCTTACCTAACATATATGTTTTGGAGGAGATTTAAGACTAAAAAACGTCTAGTTTTGACACTATTTAGCTATCTATAACATGTTTTGAAACTTATAAAATCTATTTACAAACTGAAAGAAGATCTAAGATATAGGTAAAACTGATTTTCCTATTTCTTACTATATTTTTCTTAATAAAGGAAAACCTAAATCTTTTTATCAAGAAATGTTTTTTAAGGAAACTATCATTATTCAAATTTATATCAGTAGATTTATTTTCGGATCAACTTATAAAAAAATTACAAATAGTTTCTTGGTACTTATACATAGTGAGTTCGAGATAAGCATGATGTGTGGACTTAAGTAATTTCATGGCTTCCTGGTAGCTCATTTCACTATCAAAATATATTCTATAATATCCTAGTCACACTTGTAGAGTGGTAGGCAGGGTCTACCCAAGGGAAGTATGGTGAGTTCTATAAGGGAATATTCTAAATCAATTATAATGAATACAAAAAGGAAAAGTGATGAAATGTTTAATGGGAATTGAGAAATTAGTTCCATAAATCTATTCTAATAAGGTTAGAATATAAAGATAATAGTTATGTAAGGGTCATAAAAGACATTCTAAGAGGAAATAAAAATAAATTATCATGCTAATGGAATAATTATCAAGATAATGTATTCAATAAGTCTTGCTACTAAAAGTTATCCATATGATAAATTTTCATTCCACCATGGATCTCCATTCACTAATTCCCATTACACATTTTATTGATTTATTGATTAATTACAAGGGACAAAGATTAAAATAGTCCTTATTTTTTTTATTTTATCATATAATTAATAAAAAAATTAAATTAAGAGATTAAAACCTCATAATAATAGAAGTAACCTTGATAAAGAAGATAAAAAATATGATTTAATTAGTAGACTAAAAGAATTATATATTCTTCACCTAAATTTTAGTTACAATGTATGTTTTTAGTGAAGAGGGAAAATGGATTTATTTGATACATAAATTTAGAAATAAATGAGAAAAATAATATGAAAATATTATATGTCAATTCTACATCCACCCCCAATATATCTTAATATTTCTTTCTCCTTGAAGTACAACTCATGCCTCCAACTCCAACACCATTTCTCTTGATCTTCTAGTTCATTCCATTTTGCTAAAGTCCATGGTTGATCAATGAATTAGTGGTGGATGACCTCAATTTCATAGGTTCTATCATTTTAAAAAGCGTAAGTACATTAAATCCAAGAATCAAGTGCGCAAGTAGTTTCCCATGATGAATTGATGGTCTCCTTGTTGTACGGGTCACTGTAGGTCATCTTCTTTGTGGTGACTCGAGATGAACCCCTCCAATAGTTTTATATGGACCCTCACATGTGACATCCATATTAACTACACATAACATTACATAAAATTTAGGTGGATATTTTATAGTACCACGTTACCTATACACATGTGCATTTTAAACTTCTATAGGCCAGGATGACCATGACGTTGGCTCGGAACTTTGATGATGACCTTGATGCAGTGCAATTGGACTTTAGTGGTGCCATTATGTGAGTAGGTTGATGAACTTGATGTGAAATTTCATTACCATAATCCATCTCTAATTATGTAATGATACGTTTATGAATTTTTAAAAATAACCCTCAGGCTAGTCCTGAAATTTCGAATGACCCTTGTGTAAGTGCACTAAAGCATGATATTTTTCCAAACTTGAGTTCCTAGTCATGATGAAAACCTTTACCTGGGTCCTTGGTTTCTATTAAATAATTCCCTTATAAATAAAATGATTTCCCTTCAATATCCTTCATAAACATTACATGACCTTTATGTAGGTTCAATATAACACTTACATAGGCTTCTTAATAATAAAAACAAATAATATGTTAAAATTATCAATTCAAAGTGTAAAAATTGAACTTAATTTAATTCAAAACATTAAAAGATGCATAAAAAGTTTTCACACAAGGAATATAAAAACTAAACATAGAATATGAACAGATTAATTCTAAAATATAAACTTCATTAAAAATTTTCATAGAATATCTTTTCAATTTTAATCCCAAAAAAACCAACCAAATATTGATTGTTAAAACATATAAAATTTAAAAAAAAATATTTAAAAATTATAGTACCGAACTCACATTTTAATAAAAACATTCAATGACTTATAGATTCATCCATAAAATGATGAGAATTATAAATATCAACAATTAAATAACATTTCACAATAAAAACATTAAATGTTTCATGAAAATTATGTGGAAAAAATGTATTCAAAATAGGCCACATAAAATTCTTCAACACTTAAGTTATTTATTTTCCTCAACTAACCAATTAAAAAAAATTAGTGGAAGTAATCCTATCTCAGGAATGAAAATATTTTAATTAAAATTAAAAATTTATTTTCAAATGTGTTTCCCTGATGTATTCTTTTTGTTTAGAATATATTTTTTCTCATCTCAAATAGAAAGTGGTTGGCCCAAAAAATTGTTTTTAGTTTTAAAAAAATGACTGGATTTTAATTTTTTTGAAAATACTTAGACCAAATTTACTTTTAATTTAAATTTCCATACCAACTGCTATTTTTCTTTTTTGTGAATAGATATACACATTTTGACATAGAAAATAATTTGACAGAACCAGTGGATGAGTGATTTAAATAATTAAAAGGAAGCATAATTAATTCACCCAATAGTTTTAACTTATAAAAAAAATTCAATCAGGATTATGACCTCATTTTATATCCCATTAAAATTCAAATCTTTTAATTTTAAAGAAAATAAAAATGATAAAAATCAATTAAGATTATAAATCATACTACCAAAATTTAATGAAAATAATGTTTATTTAAAGTAATCAATGTAAATTATTTTAATAGAATGAATCAATGGTATAATATAAAATCTTAACTACTCCCTAGAATCAAAATAGTCCTAAAATCCAATAAAAATCTACAACCACTAAAAATGAAATTTTATTCATGAAATAAATTCAATTTAAAAAAAAATTGGTTACTTCTACATTAAATTCATGAAATAGGTTTTATCACATAATGGACACCCACACATAAACTCAACATTGTCCATAATTTTAAACTCTAGGTGGAAGAAACCATTTAAAAAATTATTTAGAAACATTTTAAATTTAGTATCTCAAAATAATTTTTTTGAGGAAAAATGTAGTTTAAACATGTTACGATAATTTCAAATAATTCATCAAAAATTGAATTTAAAATGTACACAATTACTTTCCAATGGAAAACTAAAAAATATCAAAAATTATTTTGAATAGTAGCATGTTTAATAATTGATTATGAAAATAAGAAGTCATTTGAAAATACATTCAAAACTATTAATATGTTCAAAATGTTTTAATGGTTATAATTATATATTTTAAAACTAATTACAAAATATTTTCAATAAAAGAGGGTTAATAAGGCATAAAACTCATCATTTTTAACTAGATTCAAATCAAGAATATTTTTGAAACTCAAATGTTTTTCCCCAAACACTTAATTTATATCATATAAAATACCTAAATCAATATTATTTAATTTTTTTACTAAATACGATTGTCATGGAAACATTCAATCAAATTCAATAAATAAAACTCCTAAATGAATAAAATAAATTAATCCCCAAATAATTAGTGTAGTTTTTTATTCTCAACCACCAAAATACCCTCTTATAAAATGTAATGAAAAATTGGGTTTTCTATAATGGTACATAAAAAATTAAAAGTGTTCAATGTTATAAACAATCATTAAAAATCAATGAAATAAGACCTAGACAAAGTGAGAGGATATGGTAGAAAAACTCCCAGCCTAATTATGATAGAATTTCTATAGTACTGGAATAAAAGTAATGATTTCAAAACTGGGAAATGATGAGTAGGGGTAAATATTCACAAAAAAGAAAGTGTGATGAATTTCTTTATTGGAATGAAAAGAAATAAAAAAGAGATTTTTTTAATAAACCTTGGGTTTCTTCATATTAGATGCTAGTTTTAAATTCCCCAACTAGACTTTTCTAGAGATATTGTCATATAAATTAAGAGAGTGTGGTCACTTATTTAGGAACTACCACATGTTGACAATCAAAATGTTTTAAATTTAAAACATTGTTTTTTGGGAACCTATAATTATAAGAAAATAACTTACTAACTTTCTAGTATAAAATTTACATTGAAAAAAACCTTTTACAATGAAAGAAAAGTCAAAGGAATTTCCCATGGAGGTAGAAAGTACATCACGAAATTCCACCACGTTGTTGTTTTCTATATTTGTATTCTTATGTGAAAGATAAGATAATCCCTTATTCTATACTAGGAATCTTTTGAGCTCATCATCTAAAACCTAATTATTAGAATTAATCTTTGTATTAGAATAGTTTTTTTAAAAAGTGATGGATCCATTATAAAACCAAACCACAATAAATAATTTTTAAATAGTAGTGTAAATCTGTCCATAACAACAAGATTTTTTTTTTTAAAAATATAAAAAAATAGAAAATAAAAAAACACACACAAAGAAGTAGTTTTAAGACTATGATCTCCTAGTAATAGTGAAGATAACAACATTTTTTTATATTTGATTTTTTCTTATTTTTTTAACTATAAGTACTCAATTACATCATTCCCAAGAAATGATTAAAAAATGTTATAGATCATTACACTATCTAAATATTATTTCTAATCACATACACACACTAGTATAGAGACTAGTGGTGTTGAACCTAGGGGATAGAGGGTTAGTTTTCTAAAGGATTATTCCAAACCTATTCCAATGATAATATTAAGTAAATGTGACGAAAAAGTTAATTTTACGTGATAGAAACGTTTAAGAAAGGTTTGATTGGAAATGTAGAATCTAAATATACAAGTTATGAAAGGAGACACAAAAATATTTTAAGTGGGAATAAAAATGAAGCCTCCTATTAAAGGAATAATTCTCGGGATTATGGATTCAATAAGACTTGATGCTTGAATTCATACAGAAAATAAATTTTTATTCAAATGTGAATGTCTATTCAAAAATTCTATGTACTTAATATGTCAATTAATTATATAGGTAAAAAGGGTCAAAATAGTCTTACTTTTTTTTCTGTCCACGCATCATAAAATACAAGAAGGAATTGACAGAGAAAATCCCATAAAGAATAGAAGTAGAGTCGAAGAAAAAGATCAAAAATAAAAATGAATTAACATAATAATATAATAGTATTCCCCTTAGGAAATTTAGATATAATTCACGTTTAGAATGAATATGGAAACATGATCCATTTGATATATGAATTCTATTAGAAATGAGATAAGGGAAAAAATATTCTCTATTGAGTCCAAATCCCTCTCCCTCATATATCCCAATATTTATTTCTACTTGAAGTGCATCTCATGCCACCATATCCAACCCAAATTCTCCATATATTTTATGTAATTACACCATATTCAAAGTCAAAAGTGGATCAATCAATTAGTGGTGGATACACTCCAATGTTTTGGTTATAGAATTGTAAAAATAAGTAACTTTCCAACTCACAAGATTGACCTCACTAGCTGTTCCCCAAGACTAAAATCTGATCTCAATGTACTATAGGTCACTATAGATTATATTATTCATAATGAATCATGTTGAATCCCTTTAAAAGATGTTGATAGACCCAGGTTTTCTCCTTTATTCCACTTTTTGATTCCTCGACGAGCATTAAAAGTTCTTTAAAATCTTCTTTGAGCATAGCTTAAATCCTTAAATATTTTTGATTTTCAATTTTAGAAGTTAGGGCTCCCCATGAATAAATTATTTTTTGATCTCTAAATCATAATACCTTTAAACAAGTGGATTCAGGGAATGATCCTCATGTATAACTTCTATTTGACACACTCATCGCTCTATATGACATTTATGTGGATCTATTATAGTGAGACATTACCTATACATTACTGAAATTTATTGATGTACTTGATATAACAAAATTTAACATTGATGGCGACCTTATGAAAGATGGACGGTGACCTAATCCCAATCTTACATGACCCTTAAAAAACTCTAATGAAGCAACGATGCCTTTACATAGCATTGTGAATGACCTTTACACAAGTCTTAAAATGTGGGATGACCCTTACACAATTGAACTAAAGCACAATATTTACCCTGAAACAAGTTCCCATCCTCAGTGAAAACCTTTATATAGGTTATTGGTTACATTTATATAACTCCATTATGAAGCAAAAATACCCTTTTATAGGAATTAAAATTATATAATTCCATTTACATAGGTTTTATTTGACCCTTACATAGTCTTCTATATAGTAGAAATAAACAATATCTAAAAATTATCAATTCTTATTGAAAAATTAACCTATATTAAATTTTAAACATTAGAAGATGAATAATTTTTTTTTAAAAATGAAATATAAAAAATATAAAATTTAATTTGAAAATGTTAGATCCAAAATAAAAATTTCATTAAAAACATTCAATGCATATTATTTCATTTATAGTATCACAAAAACCAGAAATTTTTTTGGTTTTTAAAATATATTAAATAAAAACAAAGTACCTTTGAACGTTTTAGAAAAAAAAATAATATTTTCATATAAATTTTAAAATAATTCCAGTTTCAACCATAAAATGATGATAATTAGAAATATTTATAATTAATGAACATTTAGTCTTTAGAACTATAATATTTTCATGAAAATGGTGTGGCAAACATGTATTCAAAATAGGCCATGTAACTTCCAAAAAAATTAGAGTCCGAAAGAGAAAATATTAAATCAATATTAGTATATAAGAGATTTATTTAAATGTTTTTGTTTTGATAATTCCTAATGTATTATAAATCTGATATATACCTCTTATAAACATGACCTTGATGAATCAGGTAAAGCCTTAGATCAAAAATGTTTAGATCGATGATCATAAGATTACTTTATTTGAAAAATATTTAATCAAACATTATTTATTCAATATGTGAGTTTTATTACATAGTATTATAATTTATTCCCATATTATGGTAGTCAATAAGATATTCCAATACTTTAATAGAACTCTATAACATGATTTATTTTATACACCTGACACCTAGTGTACTCTTAAGAGTTATTTTGATAAGGAATTTGGAGGATGTATAATGGATTAGAGATTACTTTTGAAACTTTTAATTTTCTTAGAGATACATTAGTTTCATTGTCCAGTAAGAATCAACATATAGTTTCACTTTCCACCACTGAATTTGAATATGTGCTGATTAGAAATTATTGTAATCATGTATTATGGATGTCACACACACTCATAGAATTCATTTTTATTTTTTACTCAAAGTTTGATTTTTTGTGATATCAAAAGTTTTATCTATTTGTTTCAAAAATCAACACATCACTCGTATAAAAAAATTGACACTAGACGTCACTTCATTCAAAACCACACACAAGAAAGTACATATCATTCTCAATTTTATCGAAAATGAAAAGAATATTTCCAATAATTTCACTAAAGACTTAAATATTGATAGATTTGAATATATTAAATAGAAGTTAGGCATGATTAATGAAATGTGATCATACTTTATTCTTCCTATTTTTTCTATCACTTTAATTTAAAAAACTACTCTAGAAGGGAGGGGGATTATTTTCTTATAGATTAGTGCTATCATAAAATTTTATACAAGCACTCAATATAATTAGGAAGTTCAAAAAATAGAAATTATCAGATAAAAATTGAACTTTTACCAGAAAAACTCTTAATTAGAGTTAATTGTTATATTTGATCCTTCCAAAAATTAATATATATATATATATATATATATAAATTATTTTTTACCTTATGGAATTACTTTGATGAGAGTCACCCTCTATTTAAATTAAAAGTATAAATATATTATGTATATGAAGTACATAAAATTTAAAACAACTTAGTTGTTTTTTACCTCATCATAAATTTATATTATTATAATCTCAAATATATCGTGTGTTCTTCATGCTTTAATTCTCTAAAGTTTTTATTTTATTCTCAGTTATATATACATTTTTAATCTTAAAAATTCCATACTTTTCAAAATTATTATATCATTTTATTTACTCTTCAGAAAAGAGAGTGGTCTTCACTTATCTTTCAGTGGTATCCCATTTCCTATTTCTATAGAATATAAACCAATTTTGGTCAATCATTTTACAAAACCATATTCGTTAGAAGAAGATCATCAATATGTATCATTATATAACTTACGAAAGTTTCACACCTTCAATTATTATCATCTGTTGGTTAATTTTAGGGCTTCTTTTATACTCAAAATAAAGGGATGGAAAAGGTTTTAATTATCCTTTAGATACATCAATAAAGGGAGATAAATAAATATCATATAAAATTTTAAATATGAAAGGAATTTTGGTTTCATTTCATATAAATATATGTTTTATTGTGGAAAATATAGTAGTACTCTTTACTTGAATATTTTTTCCCATGATTATAGTTTTTTTAAAATGATTATTCTTTGTTTGGTTGTTTTTTACCATCAAAAGGGGGAGAATTTAGATAATGTTCATATAAACAAATGGTAAATTTTTTATTCTTATAATTTTGGTGAGGATTTAAAAATATTATTTTGTGATAATTTAGTGATATTGTTTTTAGAGGTAGATAGATTTTTTAGGGAAATTTTCTAAAGAGATTGTTAGGGATATTTTAAAAGGATATTGTTAGGAATATTTTTTTTATTTTCACAATTTTTTTTATTAAAGTAAAAGTTTAGTGTCATCAGATGTTATATCAAAGGGATATTTATCCAAAATTATAAGGATTTACATTTGTTGTTCTAATAAAGCATACCTTTTTATTGGAATCTTATGACTATCGAAATGGGGGATATTTTTAGGGATATATCTCATTAAAAAACCTTATCATTATATTTGGTATTGTAAAATATCAATATAATACATTAATATTTTTATTTAACATAAAGTTGGTTATTTTAGTTTTTTTAAATGGATTTAATGTCTAATGTTTTAATATCTAGTGAACTGAATTCATATTCATGCTCTGACACTCTTAAAAGTTTCATTGGTATATATTGTTTTGAAACTAGAGAGATTTTATGGAGTGATCACCAGATGATAATGATATAAGCTACATATATAATAAGATGGAGTGTGTGTTTGATATAGTTATAATCATAATAGACGATCTTAGAATTCAACCATTGAATTTGGTTACAAATACACCTATAAATTTACCCTAGGGATGTGAGGAAAGGATAATGTCTTATATAATAGATTATCTTATAGTCATGTTGAATTTTTTCATCATTTCATTAGCATAGTGTGCTTCTATGCGCTTAAAGATATCCTTGTGATCTTTTCCTTATAAAACAATAGTTTACCTTATATTTGTTCATTATTTGATCCTACAAGTTATAGGAGTTTCTAGGTCTAGGAATTGATGGTTTTCCAATGTTTTGAGATCAATAAGATTCTAGGGATATAAGTTGTATTATCCAAGTCCACATGTTATAAGAAGTGCTCATTATGAAATGCTACCAATAATTTGATTGAAGATCCACTCAGGGCTTGAGCTACATGTGCTACCAATGAGATTTTAGTTGATGAAGTTTTGGGATTGGAACTTAGTTCCTTTAGATAGGTATACTATTGAGTATGATTTGGGTGTAGAACATGGAATCCTGGGATCAATTATATATATATCCTCATACAACATTAGATAAAATCTAGGGGTTTCTTTGATTGGAATCATATTGGGAATAAGATCCTTTCAAGAGTTTAGGGATTGTTGTCCTTTAATTTGTGAATTGTTTTTATATCATACTTATTATCTATTTCAGAATTTTATTTTATATGGCTACATCATTTTTTGTCTTAATTTTTTAATGTTTATATTAATTTTATGGGTTAAGTACTTTTTAAAAAAAATCGATATTTCAATTTGTTCTTTGTACTTATAATTAGTATTGTGATTTGTTCGGATGATATATGTTCTTGAAGACTTATAAATTAAGTGGTAAGAAACATGTAAGTATTTTTTATGACTACACCTTTAACCCTCATAAAGGATCCATATTTGTTATTTTCTGGGTTAACATCTTCATGTATGCATGTGAGAAGTATGCAATTATCCCCATGATTGTGTGTATCCTCTGGAATCCTATTGATTTTTGTTTACACACACTTTCCCTATGATATTATTCATTTGTCACATGGTGGAGGGGATTATGGATTGATTGATATGTGATCAATGTTTATTGATCTCTTTGATAAGGTTAAGGTAGTGCATACATTGTTCATTTATTTTTTTTACCTAATATGAACATACAAAGGGAGAGTGATTGGTTTGAGGTCTCAAGCAACATAATGAGTTAAGTAAGGGAGTGATTAGGTTTTGTAGGTATCATGATAGAGTTTTTTGGGGGAATTTATGATTAACCAAAACTATTTCTTTTATTATTATTTTACTGTTTAACACATGACCCAATACACAAAAATAACACCCCCTTGTTTACATTCTTTTAAAAATAGGAAAATATCTAGGATTCATTGAGTTCAGCATTGATCCTCGTTAGGAGACGCCCCACAAGTGGCATTATATTTTATTTAAATAAATTTAAATAAATGTTTTTTGGTTTTTATCCCATGAAATCCTATATAAATTTGGATCAATTTAAAATTCATACAAAATAGGATTAAGAATACCTAATGTTTTAAAAGGGCGTCTTCTAATAAAATTAGTATATATTTATATATTTTATTTTCATATAAAATATAATTTTACAAACTATAGAATTTGGAAATTTTTAAAATTAATTTAAAATTTTAACTCAGAATATATAAAATATGTTATGATGATTTTTTGGTATTTTGATGAAATTACTGATTTTTTTGGTGAATAGTGAAAAATCTAGTTTTTACCACAAATATAACATTTATGATTTTATAAGAAAACCTAGAAGTGTAAAAAAATTATTGGATAAAATGTGTATTTATGAAGTAAAACTACACATTTTAAAATACAATATTAAATTTATAAAACACATTATTAACATTTTAAGAACTTTAGTAATATTTTCCAATAGCAAATGTTTTTGGTATTTTCTTTTAATTAAATTATATTTTTATAAATTATGGTTTTGGATTTATTTTAAAGTCACATAAATTTTATTTATTTTATAATAAACCAATTGATATTATGAAATCCAATGATATGTATAATTTTATCCTTCACATGAATTGTAAGCTTAAAAATCCATTTGTCTAAAATCAGTTTTTTACATGTTATATGTGTTAATGTTAAAATTGATTTTCCTTACACATATAATTTTTTTGAGTAAAATAGGTTCCATATTAGGAATCATTAATAAATTTTTTTTAAAAAATTTATATTTTATTTTTAGTCATAAAAATAATATTACTAATATTAAAGTTAATTACAATGATGATTGTGAAACTGATATTTTAAATGGTTTTTTATTAATATTGTGTAATTTTTAACAAACCAATTAAAATAGTTTTTTAAAATAGTAACTCTAATATTAATTTTAAACACATATATAATTATATTAATAATAATTTAATTGGTAAACAATGCTTAATTAAATTGAGAACACATTAAGGTAAAACATAAATTTTCTAAAATAATATTTGTATATATAATATGTTTTAATTTGAAAGCCAACTATATATTATTTTGAAATCGAATTTTATTAAATTGAGATTAAATTTAGTTTCAACATACCCAAATTTGATAATAGGGGTTTGTAACACACCACTAACTTCCTATCAGGTATGTTTTTACCTTTTTATGTTTCATTTTTTAATGGGTGAGTATGACAAAACATGGAATAGGAAAGATACCTGTAATTGTGAAGTCAAAAATTTGTTACAATTTTCAACATAAATCATGTACATTGTTCTACATACTGGGTACTTGCATTCAGTATAGGTGGAGTACACACTGTGTAATGGCTGTTTGGAAGCAAACATGGAGTAGGTACATGGCGTGAATGGTTTACACATAGTTTAACCATTAAATTTCTTGTATGAATAAAATATTGTTATTAATTTTAAAAGTGATAGTTATTTTATTGTATATAGATCCTGAGCACGACATAATGTGAAAATCGGTTATACCACTAGTAAGTTTTATGGTGTTGGTTTTTAGGGAACCATATGGGTTATATGTTTCACTCATTCTCTCTGCATCCCTCCTCCATCGACTCATATTTATACCTAGGAAAATTTGGTTGGATTATTTTCATATGGATCGATCTGTTTAGTGATTTATTTGTATGGATAGTCAATTATTGTCTTCTATTAAGACTTTCCCCTTGGGTTCTCTCTTATTTTTGGTTATAGAACCATTTTGTGGTTGATATTAGTAGTCATATTGTGTTTTCTATCAATCATTTTCATTATTTTGACAAGCCCTGTATCTTGAAGGAAAATCCTATGGCTTTCATTCCTATTTGTCTAAAGAAATTTGGTTTCCTACATACTTTAGTTAGGTGGATCTGTTACAATGTTCTAATTTCTTTAATTTCTTGTTCTTTTTTTCCTTGAGGTTTAAAATGGAATTTCAAGTGTTGAAATTAAAAAGGGAATGGGTTCTTGTTTGAAAAGGTATTTTTATTTGAAAAAATATTTCATTTATTATAAATTGAAAATGGAATTTCAAACCTCAAATCAGATTGTCTTATATTTTAAATTATTTTATAAATGAACTATGAACTTTGTTTTAAAATAGAAATTGAAAAACATCTCACATAAGGATCCTTGGTTGCATCGAGAAAAAGAAATGGTTAGCGTTAGTGTGTGTGACACCACTATGAGGTTACCTCTTGTATATTTATAGTATATGGTATTCCTAAAGGTTAATTGGATCCAACCTTATTATTTGTTAATCTCAAGAGTTTCTAGTACATATTTTTCCTTAGGATAAAGCTTTGCTGGTTTATGCATTTTCCTTTTAGTTTTTTTCATGATATATTATTTCATAGATATTATCTCACATGTATATTTATATTTGGTATATTTACCTACTTTGTTTCTCAATGTGGAAAATATGACATGATGTTTTTGAAAACTCAATTAATGTTAGATAAATGTTTTTAAAAGGGTTTATTTATAAAATGATTATAAAACTAATTTTGTGTTAAAGCAAGAACTTATTCATTCTTATTATTAGAACTTTTATAGATCTCTTGGAGGTATCCTACTAGGCACTATTTCTCAAACCCTACTTCAAACCTTAGGGTTGTCATAGACCTTGTTTTGTAGGATACATTAAATGGTAAGGGAATTTTTTTCCAGTATGGATTTCTTTTACATTGCCTTTTTGTTTTGGAGGTTACGGTTGGTCACATGGTGACTAGTTTGTCTAGACTTGTTGTACATCCTGTTTTTACCTATTTGGATCAGTTGCATCTCCCTTATTTATACTTTTTTACTATGGTTATATGCCTTGTTTTCTTTATATATGATACTTGTTTTTTTACCCCTATTATACCTCACCCCATCAAGACCTTACTTGGGTGACTAGTCTAGTCATCTTGGGTTTCTTTATTAAAATTTGGAATCAAATGGGTTACTCAGCCTGAGGTGTGCTAACACTTCCTGAGTTGGTTATGAACTGGTGTACGACAACGGGCCTTGCTGAACTCTTGGTTATGACACTCCCGGAGGATATGTTTTGATAAATTCAAAAGCTTAGTATGAACCCTTATTAAGGGAATTAAAAAATGCCCATATGAATATATGTTAGAAAGTAGATCATGAAAAGCCTAGATTGAAGCCTATAGACTATTGAGTAAGGAAATAAAAGTTTATTTATAATTCATCAACTTTTGTCTTTGGATTACCCTTTATGTGTTACCCTAACTTTCCTTTTATTCCAGCCAATGACCGGTAATAGGAGGACTCAGGCTAACAACCATTGTGAAGATCAGTGTGATGACTGTACTAATGAAATTCCCAATCCAATTGGAGCGGGAATCGCGAACTTTGTCACGCTTCTCTCTCAGCTAACTCACGTTTTGAATAGAAACATGGGTCAAGCGGAACGTTCAACCTCCCATAAGAAAGAACAAGTCTCTATCAAGAGATTTATGAGACAAAGGCCTCCTACTTTTAATGGATCATCCGATCCCACAATCGCTAAACAATGGATCAACTCCATTGAAAAGATCTTCTCTATCCTTCAACGTTCTGAACAAGAGAAGGTTCTCCTGGCAGCTTATTGTATGGAGGGTGAAGCTGATCAAAAGTGGATGTTGATAAAAAATATGAATCTTGAGGAGGAGATCGAGGCATTGGAATGGAAGGATTTCCGGAAGATGTTTTTTGATAAATATTTTCCGCACACCCTCCGACTTAATATGGAAAGGGACTTCCTTTCCCTCAAGAAAAAAGATGAAGAATCTATTGGAGCGTACGAGGAAAACTTCACAAGGCTTGCACGATACGCTTCCGGCTTTGTCGTTACCCCTGAATGAAAATTTGGCCTCTTCTTTAGTGGGATGAACCCTAGCTTACGGAAAGCATTAGCGATCCCTGACTTCGACAGCTATGAGGAAATTGTCCGATGTGCCCTCAAGGTCGAAATAGAGATCGGGGAATCACAGGGGTATCATGGGGACAAGAAGCGTAAGATGGAATTCAATGCTGGTGGTCCGATGGATAAATCCAATGGTGCTAAGAGGATCCAGCCCCCCACTTTCCAAAAGTGCAGAAAGAAGCACCCTAGAAATTTCCTTAAGGGGATGAGAAAATGCTTTAGGTGTGGAAAATAAGGGCACCTAGCTGTTAACTGTCGTCAAGAAAGACCCATGGCTGTGACAGAGGATATGAACGCTCCGTTCGAACCTCAACGCGTTGTTCAATGCTATAAATGCAAAGAACCAGGTCATTTTGCAAATTAGTGCCCTAATACAAGGATTTTTGGAGACAACCAACAACCTCCAAGGTAGCAAGGAAGAGCTTTTTCCATCACTTATGCCAAAGTGAACCCCGAAAATGAAGTGGTGACAGGTATGCTAGTTATTCATTCAATAATATCAAACATACTTTTTGATTCAGGTTCTACGCATTCTTTTATATCTCGAAAGTTTTGTAGAACAATCCCAGCACCACCACAAATCATGGAAGTAAAGATGTCGGTGAGTACGGAAAATGGGGCAATCATTGCATCCCATGAATATAAGTCCTCTCTTGTTATAATATGTGGATTTAATTTCCCGGTGAACCTGTTCATACTCCCTCTGGTGGAATTTGATGTAATTCTTGGCATGGATTGGATTTCCTTATATAGAGCCAACATAAATTTTCGGGAGAGGGAAATCACACTCCATATGGAGAATCAACCACCGTTTCTTTACAAGTGTTAGGAGGAAGATGAATCCCCTTTAGCTCCATCATCTCAATCATGGATATTACTTCCCTATGAGAACGCGTATCTGTCTTAGATGATTGAGTCCAAGGAAGAAACCATCCTTGAAGAAATGCCTATTGTGAGGGAATTCACGGAAGTGTTTCCCAAGGAACTGCCTGATCTTACTCCTAGAAAATATGTTGAGTTCTCAATTGAACTTATACCCGGGGCATTACCAATATCCAAGACTCCATATATAATGGCTGTTTTTGAGCTTGGAGAGCTGAAGAAACAACTACATGAGAATTTGGATAAAGGGTTTATATGCCCAAGTGCTTCACTATGTGGTGCACTAGTCCTCTTCGTCAAGAAGACGGATGGATCAATGCGGCTTTGAATCGATTATTGTGAACTTAACAAAATCAGGATAAATAACAAGTATCCTCTCCCAAGAATTGATGAATTGTTCGATCAGCTGCGTGGAGCACAATACTTCTCCAAGGTAGATTTGCGGTCGGGATATTATCAAGTAAGGGTGAAGAAGGAATATGTCCCCAAGACTGCTTTTCATACAAGATACGGGCACTATGAATTCATAGTAATGCCTTTAGGACTCACCAATGCTCCAGAAATATTCATATTCTTGATGAATAGAGTATTTAGATATTACCTTGACAAATTTGTGGTAGTCTTTATAGATGATATTCTGATATACTCCAAAACCAAGGAGGATCATGGGGAGCATTTAAAAACTGTACTAGAGACTTTGCACAAGGAGAAGCTCTATGCAAAGTACAACAAGTGTGAGTTCTAGTTTAAGGAGGTATCATTCTTGGGCCATATCATCACAAGCAATGGGATATATGTGGATCCCTCCAAAACAGATGCAATTGAGGGATGGACGAGGCCAACATCGGTAACAGATATCCGTAGATTCTTGGGGTTAGCTGGATATTATCGATGATTTGTGAGAAATTTCTCACAATTGTCCAACCCTCTTACCAAGCTAACTCGAAAGGGAGTAATGTTTGCATGGAGTGATGAATGCGAAGAAAGCTTCAAGGAGTTGAAAAGGAGGCTTATAACTGCACCCGTTCTCACTTTACCCACAAGTGGGTAGATTTTTGTGGTATTCAGTGATGCTTCGAAGAAGGGATTAGGATGTGTGATGATGGAGAATGATAAAGTGATATCCTATGCCTCAAGGCAGTTGAAAATCCATCAGCGAAACTATCCAACACATGATCTGGAGTTGGCGGTGGTGATCTTTGCCTTGAAAATCTGGCGGCATTATCTCTATGGAGAGAAATTTGAGATATATACTGACCACAAGAGTCTTAAATATATATTCACACAGAAAGAGATTAATATGCGCCAGAGAAGATGGATAGAGCTCATCAAGGATTATGACTATTCAATCCATTACCACCCTCAGAAAGCGAACAAGGTGGCAGATTCACTAAGTAGAAAGGATCCAACGATTCTATCAATGATGAGAATTGAGAAGGATCCAATCTTCTTAGACTTGATGAAGATGGATGTGGGAATCATAAAGAAGGGAACATAATCAATCCTTTCACAAATGATTGCTAAACCATCTCTTTTGGAAAGGTTAAAGGATGCTCAAAAGGATGATGTGGGAATTCAGGGAAAAGTGTAATCTATCAAAAAAGGTAAATCCTCAGAGTTTAATGTTAATGAAGAAGGAATTGTGCGGTTTGGGAAAAGACTTTGTGTTCCATCAAGTCCGGAGCTGAAGAAGGAACATTTGGATGATGCACATAGTTCAAATTTCTGTATTCACCCAGGGATCACAAAGATGTATCGAAATATCTGAGAAAACTTTTGGTGGGATAATATGAAGAAGGAGATCGCTGAATATTCATCAATGTTTCTGGTGTGTCAGCAAGTGAAGGCAGAGAGGCAGAAGTCTAAGGGGATGATGCAACCATTTCCCATACCAGAATGGAAATCGGAGAACATCACCATGGACTTTGTCACCGGACTTCCGAGGACATCCAAAGGCAACAATGCAATCTGGGTTGTTGTAGATCGTCTTACAAATACTGCACACTTCATTGTTATTCAGGAGGATTTCTCTTTGGATCAACTGGAACAAATATATATTAGGGAAGTGGTAAGGTTTCATGGAGTACCACTATCTATTGTGTCTGACCAAGATCCAAGATTCACCTCTATGTTTTGGAAGAGTCTTCAACATGCACTGAATACTGAACTGAACTTCAGTACGTCCTATCATCCTCAAACTGATGTCTAATCCGAGAAGACTATACAAACACTTGAGGACATGTTGAGAGCATGCTTAATGGAGTTTAAGGGAGGATGGGATCAACATCTTCCCCTGGTTGAGTTCTCTTATAATAACAGTTTCCACTCGAGCATCCAAATGGCACCATATGAAGCCCTATATGGGAAAAGGTGCAGAACACCGACATGTTGGGATGAGGTCGGTGAACGTAGGCTACTTGGACCAGAAATGGTCGAGGAAATGGTGGAGAAGGTGAAAACCATTCAGCAGCATATCAAGGCAGCCCAGAGTCGACAAAAGAGTTATGCAGATAATCGTCGATGAGACCTTGAGTTTAAAGTTAGAGACATGGTGTTTCTACTCATATCTCCATGGAATAAGGTCATGAGTTTTGGAAATAAAGGGAAGTTAAGTCCAAGGTACATAGACCCCTTCAAGATTCTTGATCATGTTGGGGCTGTGGCCTATCGACTTGCAGTTTCGCCCACTATGGCCAAAGTACATGATGTCTTTCATGTATCCCTCTTTAGGAAGTACATACCAGACCCTTCACATGTACTCTCTTCTGAGGTGGTGTAATTGGAAGATGATATTTCTTATGAGGAGCAACCAGTGAAGATCTTAGATCGTAGAGAAAAAGTTCTACGAAATAAGAAAATGAACCTCGTCAAGGTGTTGTGGAGAAACCACAAGTTTGAATAAGCAACTTGGGAATTGGAGGATATGATGAAGCTGAGTTACCCACATGTGTTTTAGTGTGGGAAAAGGAAAATTTCGAGGGTGAAATTTCTTAAGGGGGAATATTGTAACGACCCAAAGTTTCATTAATAGAAAATCCCTCTTGATCTTATTAAATGTCTCTTTATATAAAATGTTTTTATAAAATGAAACTTCATTGGTTTTATGTTAATAATTTTGACCGTTGCTAATATAGCCGTTGAACAGTAATCACATAATTAGAATAAATATAGGGCTTTAACAAATCCAAATTTACTCAGAAGGAAGAGATGGCCTCTTCCAGTATAATTTCACCATATGAAGCCCATTTTTTGGAGCTCGGAAAAGAGGTGGCATCTTTGGGCTTCACCTTTGACTAAGCCCAAGCTGAGCTTCATCTTGTCAAGCTCGAACGTGACCGTCTACGAGAAAAGTGAAAGTTGATTGAAATTACCACTCGAGTGATGTTATCCGAGCCACCCTAAGAGTCTGTCACCATCGCACACCTTACCCTTAGGTCTTATGCGGCTGTTTTAAGGGGTTATGTAACAAATAAGTAGTACTATGTTCATATACATTATTTTTTTATATAACAATGAATATAATTTCTAGTCATTTTTGATAAATTGTAAACAGTTTTTAAAGTACAAATGGTGTTTTTAGTTATTATTTATTTAAGAAATATATTTTATTAAATTAAGGGATTTTTGAATTAACTTATATTTTAATAAAATATTATTATTATTATTAAATTAATTTTTGTTAAATATAAATGATCTTATAATTTTATGAATGCAATTAAAATTTTTATTAAGGTTTGAAAGCCATTTCTGTCAAAACCCGTGAATTTTCGATAAATGTCGGTTTTTATTTTAAAAGTAAAAATTCACATATTTAGAAAATTATTTAGATAAAATAAATATTATTTCTGGAATCAGGATGTCGAAATTATCCAACGGTTAATTTTTCATAATTTTTTGAGACAATCAAATTTTTGGGTAAAAATTAAATACCGTTTAAATATATAATGTGTTTTATGACATCATAATGGACCAATAGTGATGTAATAAAATACTATGATCTTTATGTTCGGCCAATATATGTTTTAAAATTAAAATAATGTGATTTTGGGTTTGTTTGACTTAATTTCAAAGCATTAATGGACCCCTCAAGACTTATTCAACACCTTTCCTTTTTAAATTAATTTCCATGGGAGTGTGACTCACCTCCACATAAACAACCCTAATATTTTCAGAAGTTAGGAATTTGTACATATAAAATATTGTTTTCATCTTCCATTTACCAAAAACCATTGGAAAAAACCATGGTATGTTTTGTGGTTTGGATTAATTTAATATAAGGGGTCCCAAACCTAAATAATAAAGAATTCTCTCACCTTTCCTATATAAACCCACCCAAGCTCCCACTTTCTCCACACTCAAAACCTTTTGAGTTCGTCCAACCTCTACCCTACTCTCTCTAGAATCCTCCCCAGGTGCCCCAATATCCCAATAAGCCTCTCACAAGCCTCTCTCTATCATTTGGAAGCACACTTCCAAGTAAGGGTTTTTTCTTCCTTTCTCATTTTTGTCAATTTTCTTTAAGTTGTATTACCCTTTTAATTTCAATTATTAATTTTGGGGTATGGTTTAACACCTCACCCATACTTCCCTCTTATTGTTTGAATGATTTGAGACCCCTTTATCTCTTATTAAATGCCTCCCATGTACACCCGTTACTATGCCGAAATTCTGAAAGGAACTTCTCTCTCTTCTTTTACATTCAAGCAATAATTTTGTATCATGAATCTAAATTCCATTAAAATTGTTGGGACATGTATCTATATGACCTCCTTACTGTCCATTACATGTAAATATGATGAGGAACCCCTTTATCTCTCATCAACCATTTTTTATGAATTCTTATGTCACGCCGTTACACTGCCGAAATCGCACCTATTTTCTAAGCCAATGCCATTGTGTAGTGAATACCATGACCATTTCTCCATCAAGGGTATCAACCATTATTCACCTTTAATTATTGATTAAAAAGTTTCATGTATTAATTACACATTCCTTTATCATGGAATAAATTATTATGTTTTGTGAATCCATGTTTTATGATCCATGTGGCACACTTATGCATGAAACGAAATGTTTAAGAAGGGTGCCCCCTTATAGCGCTCCAATGCATTGGGTAAAGTATAGTATCATGATACGTCATGTGCAATGAGTGTTGACTCTTTCTAATTCAAGTGCAATGAGGGTTTACTCATGCTTTATGTGCAATGAGGATTTACTCATGCTCCATGTGCAATGTGCCTTGGCTCATGCTAATTCCATGTTAAGTGTTGTTGCCACATTTCCATGTTATGATTATCATGCTTTATCATGCCTTTATGTTCATGTTTCTATTATTATCTATTGATATTCCTATTGTTTAACATTTATTATACTCCTCATGTTATTCCATGTGTACCCCCTTACTAGGCTTTATAGCTCACCCTTTTCTTATGCATGTCCTCAGGTTATCCCATGCAATGCTAAGTACGAAGGAATGTAGTGGTCATGTAAAGGAAGTTTTCAACAAAGATGTTTTATTTCATGTTTTAAGTTTTTATGTAATTATCCTAAGCCCCAAAGACACTAAAACTCTCTATCTTCTCTATTGTATCAAGTGAAGTTTTATGTAATAAATCATGTTTAAGTTGTAATAAAAAGCAAGGTTGCCATATTCTTTCTCTCATGGGGTTTCGACTCAAAATTTAAAAAAGTTGTAAGGGTTTCATCGCCTTAATTTTCAATTCATCATGTCATTGTATTTATAAGATGAATATAATTTTAAATACTTCTTTGATCCTAAAATTTCTCTATTTTATATGACAATTCGTCATTTTATCTTGTTAAATTACTTCTCATCATCAATAACCACTTCTTTGATATATTTTTTGAAATAAAATTAAAATGTTGGTAATAATAACTCTCATTCATACTAATGTGTCTTTCTATTCCATATAATTTTTTTCTCTATAATATGTTTTTTATTTAATTTAATAAAAATATTATTTTATTTTTATATTATTCATATTTTATTATTCATGTTTTATGAAATTAATTCATTTTAACATTTCTATTATGTGGTTTTTTCATTTAAAATATCCAATAAATATTAATGAAGGAATTTATTTTAATTATTTACCACTATAGATTTATTGGATTGATTTTTGGTTTATTTTCAAGGATTATTTATTTGGGACTATATATTATAATATTTTTAAAAATAATTTCCTTTCCCTATCTAATTTTTTGAAATTATTTTTCACTTCATCTTTTATAATAATGTTTAAAATATTTTGTGAAAACTTTTTTATTTTCACACTTAGTTTTTATCCAAGGTTTATCTCTCATTAAATTATGTTTCAATCACCCAATATATTTTATTATTATATCATTCATTTTTGAAAATGATATTTTTATTATCTTGTGATCTCTTATGTTCAATTCATATGATTTGTTTTGAAAAGATTAAGACACCCATTATTTTTATATGGGTTCATTAAGTGGAACACATATGAATGAATAGAGATCGATGGTGACATATATTTCATTTCAATTCATTGGATTAACTTTATATCTAATGAGATAGTTAGGCATGGACATAACGAGTTTTCTCACATCGGCATGGGTGTAATGAGTTTTCTCACATCTCCATGTGTGGATATAATGAATTTGTTCACATGGACATGGAAATAATGATTTTTCACCCAAAGGTTTTCATATGGTTATATTTGTGTCACAATTACAAGTTTTTAATCATGTTATGCCATATTTACAACCTATTTATCTTGTTATTCCACATTTCCTTATTGTTTATCAAGTTATATCAAATTTTCTTGTTTTTGTTCAAGTTATACCCCATTTCAAAGGTGTTTTTCATTGTAATGATATCCCATTTTTCATTTTATTCCTTATATAAAAATTATTCTACACTCTTATGTTGTTATCATATAATTTATGATTACTGATATATATTTTGAACAATGTCATAACATTTATTCTTACTTAATAATATTTTTTTTTGATTTTATGTTTTTGTACCTTTTTTGTGATTATCACCTCTGTTATTATGATATTTTAATAAGATATTTATCATTTTACTCATATTATCCATCATGTTTATGATATGATACATTATGATATTTTTTTACCTTACTGGTCATCTCATCTAACCCCTTTCTTATGTTTTCATTCTACAGTTTATGAATATGATTATATCATGCAAGGTATCTAAAATGGGGTTTATAGGAGCATGATTATGAGGAAATTTATGTTTGTGTTGTAAAATAAAATGATTATAGAGATAATCTCAAAGAAAATAAACCTTTTATCCCTTAGGTTGTGTGATTTTTTTGGGAGTTACAGTATCTAAATAATGAAATTAATGTATTATTTAAGTAATGTTTAGTTTGGGCCACTTAATTTGGTATGAGTGGAGGGTTTAAATATTTTATAGATTAGTTTATTTTTTGGGTGTTTAGTTTAGAGAACAATATCTAAAACCCTGGGTATATATCTTAGGGATAATTATAAATATAGGATAACATTATAAATGTTTTTTAAAATTGATATTGTGGAGTTATCCTATAAATAGAATATATGTATGGATACTATAAGTGGATGAAATCTCTAACACATATGTAACTAGAGGTAGTAATCATAGAAGTGATGTATTGGGTATTAAATCAATAATCACCCAATTCATAATAAAGATTTATAAATGGAAACTTTGTTAGAAACTCTTATGATATATGGTTTAGTTAATTCACATTCTCTTTATGAACAATTAGGAAGTATTTGAATATACAAATAGTTCAATTAGAAAACTGATCATGGATAACCTAGTTAGAATACTATAAATTCGTAGGCTAATGTATGCACATAATTTATTAAATAATCATTCTACGTTTATAATTTCCTTATATTCACAATATGTAATTGAAGAATCCCCATTCCAATGTTTCCCTGAGTCAATGTAATGGCGGGAACCAAAAATAACACAATTAACAGTGGGTGAAATGTAGAATGTGGAGATTATCCCAAAAGGAAACCTTTTTGTGTATAAATTAGTGTTTAAAACCTTATGATTATAGAAAACCAATTATCAAAAATCATTATTAAGTACATGAACATAGTAGAGTTTCCAAACATACTAAAGAATAGAAGGATGAATTCTCATGGAAGTTCAGGTGACGAAGATAATGATGGAAAGAATGTCCAATTTATTGATAGTAAAAAATAAGGAAAGAATCACCAATGTAATTTTTTTAAAGGAAATGTAAGATTTTTTACCTAGAGTAAAGTAGGCTATTGGGGAACTAATTATTGTTTGAAAAGTGAAGAGATCAGTGGAGATAATGAAAGGAAAAAGAGTTTATCTAAAAGTTTCACTGACAGTTCAGTATATTAAATTTAAGGAACTAAGACATTATCCAATTCAATTAATTAATAAAATGGATAAAAAGAATGATAGAAATAATTAAATTCTAATACATTGGAATTAAAATTCAATCAATAATCTGGAAGTGAGTTTTGAAGATAATGAAGAGTGAGGAACACAAACCATTAACTAAACAACTATGAGTGTTTTATTTATATCTTTTTGAAATCAATCCTTTGTACATAGAATGTTTGATAAGGACATGAAATAATCATGTAGATGAATAAATATTTAATTATTAATAAAACAATTCTAGGGTTATGAATATTATGCCCCTAGATTATGTTTATAGGAAAGTTCCCTTTACAAATCACATTACCCTTTAAATTTAATAGAGTCTTTGTCTGCGCTTAGATGTTTTTTTGGAATAATGTGATAAAATTTCATATATATTGATGATATTATATCAATTAAAGGGTGAATATAATCACAATTTAGAATAAAATTATATAATTTTGGTTTTGATACTGAATGGATATAGGCTATTGGATCCAATGATTGGAGAATAATAATATTTGGGATAAATCGATTTTATGATAAAATATATGTTTCCTACTATTCAAAGGTTGGTATCTCTCAAGGAATTATATATTGAGTAAAAATTGTATTTATATGCCCTTTATTATTATTATTATTATATATTTAAAACTAAAATTGTGAGGAAGTGATTTATTTAATAGGGAGAATGTAATGACTCAAGATTTTGGAATATATTTTCCTTAATTGATACAATGGAATAAAAATCCATGAAATATTAGATAAAAAATTATAACATGAATAATACCAATACTAGTTAAAAATACTGAAATCAATTATTAATTCATTCAAAAATAATATTAAGAATACCAAATGTTTTAAAAGGGATATTTTTTTAATAAAAACTGTTTTTCTTTATATATTTTATATTCATATAGAAAATAACATTATAAATTTTAGAATTTTAATTTTTCAAATATAATTTTTATATTTAATTCATCATATAAAAATTATCCTAAGATGAATTTTTGTGATTTTTTATAAATTAAATGATTTTTAGTTGAATAGTGAAAAATATAGTTTTTACCAAAATAGTAAATTTTATGAATTTATAAGAAAAAACTATAAGTGTATAAATCATTTTAAATTTTCAATGATATATTTAATAATTAAAAATAAATATTTTGAAATAGTATGTTTAATTTACAAAACATATTATTAAAATTTTAGGAACTTAAGTAATATATTCAAATACATTCTATTTTTGGTATTTTCTTTTAATTAAATAATATTTCAAAACAATTTAGTTCTTTCATGGATTGAAAGAAAAATAAATTTTATTTATTTTATAGTAAAACAATTTATATTATGAAAATCAAATAAATTAATAATGTAATCCAACACAAAAGTTTTAATCTAAAAAATAAACATTTTCCCTTAAAAATGGGGTTTTACTTATCACATGTAATAATATTAAAATTGATTTTTATTACACATAAAAATTTTATTTGGTTAAATATATTCCATATTTGTAATATGTTTTTCCAAATTATATTAAATGTTTAATTTTAATTTTATCAATAAAATATGATTTCAAATAATAAAATTAATTACAATGATAATTGTGAAAATGTTATTTTCAATGATTTTTTTGTTAATATTTTTTAATTCGTATCTATAAAATTAAATTAAATTATTATAAATAATAATAATATTATTATTTTTAAATACATATATAATTATATTAACACACATTTAATTTTTCAATAATTCTAAATAAGTTTAAGAACATTTAATCGTTAAGACAATATTTTCTACAAAACAACATGTATTATGTATATAAAATGTTTTAATTTAAAAGATAAATTTATATTATTTAAAAATTGTATTATATTAAATGGGGATTAATTTTTTTTCATAACTCCTAAAATTTTTAATAGTTATTTCCTTTTATATTTAAGAAAATATATATTACTTGGTTAAAAACTAGTTACCATGGGAAAAATGAAAACGGTAGTATTTAAAGACCTCAAGGTAAATGGTACCAAATGTGTTTAAAAAATTTGTTGAAATATATTATTAAGGATTTAATAAAATTATCACACTATATAATCTATTATTTATCACTTTTGGAACCATTGACCATTAAAGAATGTCATTCTATAATTGAAAAAATGGGTGTTCCCAAAAGTTCTTTTTTATTCAATTATAAATGGGAAACATTTACACTACTTCATGTCAAACAAATAAATTATAATTTATTATTTCAGATATTACATTTCTATCCACCTAGAAACATATATAACTTCCCTTATCTTATGTTCACTATAAGTTAGTATAATCCCATTTTTTCCAAGAATACATTCAAGAGAAAGTTCAAGGTCCCAAAGTGAGTATTACTTAGTACAGATCTTTTTCTTCTTATTATATCCATTGCAAACCTATCATAAACATATTTATATAATTAAAATAGTTTCATTAGTATGACTAATTTTAATTATATAAATGAAACAATCAATGTTTATTCTTTCCAATCCATATAGAAAAAAATAAAAGAACATCTATCGTGCATTGTGAAGACTTCTGCCTCCATGAAGTAACATTTTTTTTCATAAAGATTATAATTAATTATTAAAAAAACTTAAAATATGAATATAAAAACTAAAAATACTAAATTATATCATTATTATTCTTTTATAATGATATTATTCACTTCTTTACCCACAATCACACATCAATATATGATATCTTCATGTATGGGTTGATTAACGATATAAAACTCTATTATGGATGACTATGAAAAATTAAATACTTGTATTATTATAATTTAATATGAAATTAATTATTGGTTTTTGTTTATAAATTTTTTATATTAATTAGTTATGTTATTATCAAAATATCATCTTTGATCGCCAAAATACCGAAATAAGCTGGCATTGATTCAATTTTCACACAAACGTAAAAAAAATTATATAATAAATTAATAGTTTATAATAATAAATGGTCCATTATAAAATAAATACATAATAATAATTTTCCTAATAAGGTATGAAATAAACTAAATTTTATTATTCATTAAGTCAGTTGCACGCATAGAATGAATTAGGACAACTATATTTATTTCCTGTCTCAAAGTTTTACACTAGTGAGTCATATTTATTATTATACACCATGTTTTTTTATTAATGGTGTATCTACTTCCACATTTAAGATTTTTATCATTATTATCTTATATTTTATGATATTTAATGTTTTATTTCATTTTTCTATCTCATTTTTTTGACTCAAATATTAAAAAAGTTGTAAGGGTTTCATTGATTAAATTTCCAATTAATTGGGCTATAGTCTTTGTTACTTGAATATAATTTTATATTTCTATGGTAGCACAATTCCACTATTTTACATTATATATTTAATTATTATCCATGTAAATTACTTCTCATCATCAATAACCACTTATTTGATGAAAAAAGGTTGAAAAAAAATTATAATGTTGGTAAGAGTAACTCGCATTCTTACTACTGAATCTTTTTCTTCCATGTCCATGTTTTTTATATCAATTGTTTTATTTAATAAATTCTATATATATTTTTTATTTTATATTACTCATATTTAAATTTACATATTTATTATGTTAAATTATTTCACCACTTCTCTGATGTAATGTTTTTTTAAAACTACATAAAAATCTTAATAAATACATTTCTCTTCATTCTTTTCAAATACAAATTTATGATCCGAATTTTATATTTATTTTCAACAATCCTTTAATTGTAAATAATTATAATAAGGATTTAAAAATACCTATATTTCCCTTATCAATTTTTTTGAAATTAAATTTCTATTTATATATTATTATAATGACTAAAAGATTTTTTGAAAACGTTTTTATTTTCACTTTATTTTTCATCCAAGGTATATCTCGCATGATGTGATGTTTTGATAACCCTATATTTATTATTATTATATTAATATTTTTAAAAAATTATATATTTGATATCCTGAGATTTTTTGTTCATATTATGTGATTCGTTTTGGAAAATTTAAGAAACCCATTCTTCTATCCATGGGTTATTTAAGATATGATAATGATTGTTTTTATGTGGAACTCATTTGTATGGGTTATGATGGGTGGGGTCCTATATCAATATAAAATTAATTATTTTATATTTTTATCTCATGATATATAAAGACATGTAAACAATTATATTTTTCACACAATAATGGAAATAATGAGTATCTTCACATTTTCAGGTGTTGACATAATGAGTTTGTTCATAGAGGTGTGTGTATAATGATTTTTCCCAAAACAAAATTCCTATGATTATGGTTGTCAAAGATTTTAATTTTTTTATTAATTTATTCCAAATTTAAATGTTTTTATCATTTTATACCATATTTCTTTGTTATTTATCAATTTATAACATATTTCCAAGCATCTTGTCAAGTTATGTCACATTTTCTAGTTGTTTAAAAAGTTATACTGAATTTCAAATATGATTTTTATTATCATGATATGACATGTTTCTTTGATCTGAATTATTTTTATATCATTATACACTCTTATGAAATTCTCGCATGATTTATGATTACTTATATACATTTTGATCCACCTTATAACATTTATTTCATATAAATGAACTTTTATGAATTTATATTAATCAATATTATCATCTGTGGTATTATGATATTCTAATAAGATATTTTTCCTCTACATCATGTTAAACTTAAAAGTTTTAGTCTAATAAATTTTGATATTATTTCACTTACTAATATTTTTTTCTCAACCTTTTCTTATGTTTCCCTTCCCCATGTTATAAATATTAGTATGTCATGTGAGATGTATAAAAAGGGGTCTAAATGGGAGAAAATTTGTGGAAATTTTTGAAAGTATTATAAAATAAGATGTTTTTGTTGATAATATAAGAGACACTAAATATTTTGATCATCATGTTTTTAGATTGTTTTAGATATGTTTTATCATAATCATGAAGTATTTATATTATTTTAGTTATGTTTAGTCTGGGCCACTTTATATAGTTTTTTTGTTTTATTAGTTTGTATGCAAAGTAATGAAATTTTTTTATCTCACCTTCATCTCTCAATGAAACTACCTATTTTTTTTACAAGAATGTGAGATAGGTTAATAGGTTACATTATGAAGAGAAATTATTTAAGGGGCTTATGGAGGTCAAAAAAGTTGATCTTGAACAACATTGTTTAGAAGCATTTTTGGAATATCATTTTGAGTTCTCTTATAAATTATGATAATTTCAAACAGATAAGGTAGAGTAATAGTTTGAGATATAAAAATAAAATAAAGATAATTTAACCTTTGAGGATGATATTAAGGAAGTTGATGAATAACTAGAAATAAATCATTTCAAGTTACAATTGACCTTATAGAAGATGAGTTTGATGATTATATTCTAGGTGAGATAATTATTGGATAACAAGAAGTTATTTATGATTATTTAGATGAGTATTGGTTATAATATATATAGGTAGTTTTACAATAAGATCCTCCCATTAATAATAATGTTGATTCAATAAAATTACCCCCTCTTTTATATAATGATAAGGAAAATATATTGGATGAAATTTTCATTATGGGATATATTGAAAATCAATTATCTGGAACCACTTCAATTGATATTATAAATACAAGTTTAAAATGATAATCATTATAACCTGATACCATTGAGGTATGTTAAATTTATTTGAACTTGTTTTAATTTAATTTCTCCCAAAAAAATTTTCAAGTAAATATATGTTGTATTCAAGTATTTGATTCAGAATAGGTTTCACATAACCTAGAAATTAAATATGATACACCTGTGGTGAGAGATTTTGAAAAATAGTTTGAGGCGATTAAATACCCACCACCTCATGAAACCCAATATCTTATAGAGGAAAAATAAATATGATATCGACACCAAAATCCATCAATTTGAAGTAAATTATAAGGCCCCTAACATAACTCTATCCTCACTACATTACATTCTTATCACTAAGTGGAGAGTAAAAATTTTATTCTATGAAAAAAAACCTTATGAAAATGAATAAATTTATAAATAACATTGTATATATGAAAATATTATTGTTTAAATAATATATTCTTTTCCCACTAACCATAATGTTCCCTAATTTTATTCATAGTTTTAAACATAATTACTTATTATAATTATTACACTCATTATGTCCTCGAGAAATTTTTTAATTTTAGTGTCTTAGAATATAGGAACATAATACATGGCACATGAACCACATAAGAAAAAAATAATTCTCTTGAAATACTTCCTTATTATTGCATCATATATCACTGCTCTATATAGGATTTCAAGGGGACATTTTTCAAAATAAAGGATTGAGAAAAAATCATATTAAAGGATAAAAAATTAAAGTAGAACATAAATAATAATCATGGATAAAAATTGAGGCAAAATTTAAGGTCATGAACACATGAGAAATATTCATAAAATGATTATAATAAAATTAGGAATAACATGATCATATGTACATGAGGAATTATATGAAAATATGTCTATAGTATAAACAAGAGACATTGAAAATAATATCACCAAAATTCATCAATAAAGTGTCAAAAAATCATATTACCAAGTTTTTTCAATAAGGTAACATAAAAAATTAACAATAATTCTTCCAAGGTGAAATGACCATGTCATATCTAGAGATTAATTCTTTACCCAATGAATTGGAGCGCTGTCAGAGTACATCCTTCATATTCATATCATAATGTGTGAAACTTTAATCATATAACTTAAGAATGTATTTAATCATTTAAATAATGAAATTAAGGAATGTGGGTTTTATATATGGAACTCATCAATAAAATTATGGGTAGTTATACCAAGGTGAATACCCTTGAATGAATAAAGGGTTGGGTATTCACTACATGATAGTATGGCATGGAAAATCAAAGAATGACTTTGGCAGCATGAATGGTATTTGAAAAGGATTATCGAATAGGGTAAAAGATAGAGAAAGATAGTATCTCCTAAATAAGTAATAATTTGGATAGAAAATTGTATTTTTATAAAAAATGTAAGTATAATCACATAGAATTCAATGGGATTTCAATATGAAAATATTACATGGAAAATCAAGAAGTGATTTTGGTAGTATGGTGGCTATACAAAAAGATTATAGAAATGGTTTAGTGAGGGAGAAATAAAGAAACATGTTAATAGGGAATAATTTGGACTATAAATGGGATGAATACTATAACATTTAGGCACAATGAAATTGAATTAAAAAAGGATTTTTACAAAATATGTACTTGAATCAAAAGGAGGAGGATGAGGAGAACCCTTACCTTGCTAAGTGGATTTTAAAGCTTAGGAGTACTCCTTAGAACTATAAGAAAGGTTTTGGAGGGATTTATTTATGTTTTTGTAAGGTAAATTCATGAACAATTTCTTTAGGGTGGATAGGTATGAGATAATGGGTGGTAGTGATCCACTTTAATAGGTGAAAAAGGGGATTTTCATGGAAGCTAAAGTTAGGCGAGGAGTAAGAGTGACATCTCATGGGGTTTGGGTGAGTTTTGTGAGTTATGTGAATTAGGTGAAAAAATGTTGTTTATAAATGTGATATTTTATTTAATACCTAAAACTTTATTTTAAAAGGTCCACAATTAATTTTTAGTTAGTAATAATCGGTTCACATTAGATTACCAATTTTAACACTAATTAATTTTGATTAAATATTAATCATGGTAATTATTTTATCACTAAAAATTTAAGATAAATAATTTTAATAAATATTGATGTGATAAATTAAAATATTTTCCCCATTTAACAAAATTATATTTCTATATAATATCAAATTAACTTTTTAATCAAAACATAAAATGTGTAGAAAACCAATTTTTATAGAAAATGGTATTTTAATTGTTAAGTGTTGTTAATTCTATTTAAAAATAATTACTAGTTAAATGAGTGTTAATTTACATGTATATATTTCTAAACATAATATAATGATCTTGATTTAATAGATATTTATTTAATTTAAAATTTACACTATATATTAAAAAGTGTCATTCTTTTAAAAATAACCATTTTGTCGCGCTTACAAATTTTTTCCTAAGTAATTTTATTTTAATACCTAAAAATAACATGGGAATTATTAAATAATTTTGAACTACATATTAACCATATAAAACCCATAATATAATATAAAATTTATATGTGTTAGAATGGTCAATTTTAACATTATTTCATGTAACACATAAAATAATATTTTTGAAAAAGTTCATTTTTATTCTTTAAAACTTTTTTGTGGGAAAAAACTAAAAAATTATTTTATTTTAATGATATATATTGGATTTTCATAAATATATGTTATTCGGAATTCAAACCAAGACAAAACCAAATTTTACCTAAATAATAATTAATTAAATGAAAAGAAAAAAAGTAGTTTTTATTGGGATAATATTACTTATGTCCTTAAAAAGTTAATCATAGGTTTTCAAAATTCAATATAGTATTTTTGAAATGTATATTTATAATGATTAAATATATATTTTATGAATTAAAAGGTTTTATAAACATTAATTTCTTTATTATATAATTATAAATCCAAAATATTTACGGTTTTGGTAAAATTTATATTTTTTACTATTCACCTAAAAATAAAGAAATTTATTAAAAAAATGATATTATAAATTAAAAAAATTTATTAATTTTTTCTAATAAAAATTATAAAATTATAAAATTTATTTTTTAAATAAAAATACAAAATATAAATAATAGCTTATTTTATTTAAAAAATATCCATTTTGAACATTAAGTGATTTGAATATTATTTCATATCAGTTTTTTAATTTAATTACTATTAATATAATATTTCAAAAGTGAAAAATTTAAATTATTAGAATAAGATACAAAAAACCTAAAGGGATTTTTTGAAAAATATTACTTTGATATTAAAGTTAATTATTTATATTCTAAGAAAATAATTTTTACTAATCCATTTATATTAATTTATTTCTATGAATTTTATAAATACATAATATAATAAATTAAAAATTATATTTTTTAATGAAACCCATATGTATACACACACACACACACACACACACACACACACATATATATATAATATTTTAATAATGTTTTTTATTTTAGTATTTATTAATCATGGATTGTATGGCTTTAAATTAATTATTGACAACAAAAAAGTTTTGTATACCTATTAGATATTTATATATATCCAAAAACTATATTTATAATGACCATATCTTATTCCATTTTATATCCTTACAAAACACATTCATTCCATTCACTATTCTTAATTCACACTTCTCATTTCCATTATTTCCATTTTTGATCACACAATCTGATTTCTATTTTCATGATGTTCTTCTACATTATAAGTTTTATTTTTTTATTTGAGATCCTAAAGGGAGAATATAATCAAGTAGGTATCCTAGTATTGAATATTTTATTATTTTCTATTTATTATACCTTATTAATTTATGCATATTTAAAGGATGCAATAATGCATGATGATTAATAATCCAAATTTTGTAATTATTAGAGTCATGATATTCTCTTGTTATGTTTTACTATGAATTAACAAATAATATTTAGTTTAATTACTATACTCTATAACTTATTTCCTAATCTATTTCAGTTCATTTGTATAAATTGAAAATGAAGAAAGATAGTTTTGAATTAAAAACATACTTTTTATGAAAATAATATGATTCCTAATAACCGTGGCCATTACATTATCCTCCCATTAAATATACTATATCCTCACAATTTTAATTATCAAATAAAAATAAAAATACCCAGGGATATATAAAAAAGTATTGTGACTTAAGATATAATTAAAAAACTTACTATCTTAGGGATGGCTATATAACATATAATTTTCCTTATATTAAGTATATATTAAGACTCTAATCCATTTATTCCATGTGTAATTCCTTATAGTTATGATTCATAAGTGAATATAGAAGAATACTATTTTAAATATGAATATCCCTAAGAACTAAAATTTATTTTCTACTTTTGGAGGCTTAAAGTTGTATCATGTTGGATCCATGAATTGACATAATGCATCATAATGTTACAAAATTATATAAATTCTTCTGTCCCAGAAGACATGTGACATCCTTTTTTAAATGAGTATGAGCATTACAAATAGTTTTATGTAGTTAGGTATTTTGAACAAATAGTTTTGAAATGTCATTTTATACTTAATTTCCATAAAACCATTAGACATGATATGAGTGGAATGGTTGAAAACATGGTCTGTTGAATAAATAAATAAAACATCCTCTAATATTTAAAATATTATATATATATACATCTTAGATATCACCCTCCTATATAACATTATAAAGGATGATAATATCTATTTTGGTTTGTGACAATATTAATAATCGATAAAATCAATTACGGTAATTCAAAAATTGAATAATATGAGAAAGGTTTGTCATTAAAATATAGTTAAAGGATTTGGAATACCCTTAATAATATCTAAGTATAATAGAAGAGTTGGATATATTGTAAAATAACTTTCAAGTGATAAGAATTTGAGAAAATGTGGCAGGATCACTTGAACTATATTTTTTAATTATGATTCAAATTAAATCATTTGACGGGGACATGAGAGTATTTTTATATTTCCTTCATTAAATCCTGATAGAATAAATTTAATTTGTTTATAAAAAAACTAATTCATAAAGTTAACCACATACCAACTAATTATAATTTAATTAGACACCTATTATTTTCAGTCATAAAATAAAACAAAAATTGTTAATCATGAGTGACCAATAATATCTAAATAGAATCAAGGTATATAAATTTATAATATCCTATCTTATAAAATTATAAGATACCCAAATTTTAGACTAGTACTCTTTTAGTTCAAACTATATCACTCTTGGTTCAATCCAGGTTTATTTATATATGTTAATCTCATACTTCTAAACTAAATTCCTCAAATAACTATCCCAAAATTATCAAAAACTTTCTTACAATATTCTAAACCCAAATATCATTAAAATTTATTCTATCAAAATTCAAAATAATCTTTATCAGTAAAATCAATTATCAATTGACATAGACATTGACTTTGGTATAAGTATGTTTTAATCTATGTTATCCCTAATAATTTTCCTATTAGGTTCTCTTATTTAAATATATTCAAGTTCCCAAAAATGGTTCAAAATGATAGTGCGAATTTCCAAAGAATATTCCTAGTAGTGGTTATCTATTTGTGTGGTCTTAGGCCCACTAATGATTCACCAAAGGGATGATTGATTCAATTTATAGCTATAATGTTTTGGGATGATTACCCCTAAGTGCATTTGTGCCACAACCGCATCCAATTAACAGTATCCTGAGATGGTTGTATTTTTCTAGGAAACCATACACTACATACTTAACCAAAATTAAGGATGTTTTTATACACTTATAATTATCCTTAGTGTTTTCACTATCGTTTTATAATCCTAATTTCTGGAAATAACTAAACCATTCTTTGAAACCAACTCTGATGACCCATAATTTCATACATAGATTTAAACATAATTTGTTAACAAAATTATTTCACTGATCATTTCTTGAAGACCCTTTTTATGTTTAATATATTGGAAACTAAGAAAATAATACATGTAATATATACAATACATGGACCACATAAGAAAACATAAAAAATATTAAATCTCTTTAAATACTTATTTATTATTCCATCCTAGATCACCTCACTGCCTTGGATTTTCTAGGGGAATTTGTGAAAATAAAGGGGTGAGAAAAATCCTAGTAAGGGATAACCAATGAAAACATAACTTAAATTAACGTTAAGGGTAAACGTTTAGGCATAATATAAGAACATGAACATAAGTATAGGATTCATACCCTGGTCATGATAATATTAAGTATAATATGGTCATACGTACATGAGGCATTACATGGAATTGTGGCTACAACATAAACATGATAAATTCATAATTATATCACCAAGGTGTGTCACTAAGGTGATGTAAATGAATATTACAAAGGTTATTCACCAAGGTATCATTAAACATTACCAATATATGATCCCAATGTATCATGAATGTGTCATATCTCGATAATAATTCTTAACCCAATTCATTAGAGCGTTGTCAGTGTGCACCCTTCATATTTCTATAATTATGTGTGACACATGAATTCGATACCTTAAAAATACATTTAATCATTTAAATCCAATGATTAAGGTATGATGATTTCATACATGGAATTCCAAAAACAATTAAGGATAGTTATATCTAAGAGAATACCTTTTAATAAAATAGAGTGGGGTATTTAAAACATGAAAGTATGGTATGAAAAATCAAAAAATCACTTTGGTAGCATGAAGTATATACAAAAGCGATTACATAATTGGTAAAATTATTGAGAAATATAGTCTCTCATCAATAGGGAATAATTTGGATAGTAAAGGGGATAATTATGAACACACGGAAGAATACCCACATATAATTAAAAAGGATTATAACTTGAAAATATTACATGGAAAATCAATGATTTATTTAGACCACATGATGGATATAAATAAATGGTTATGGAATTGGTTCAAAGAGTTAGAAAGATATTCTATCATCAATAAGGAAACATTTGGATTGTAAAGGGAATGATTATGAAAACAAGGAATTAAAAAGGTATTTTCACTAAATAATTACGTAAATTAAGATTAGAAGGAAGGTAAAAACCCATATGTAACACCCTAAACATTTATTTTAAAATTATTCTATGTTTGAAATATTTCTTAAAAGAGAACACCAAAATTTAATCGATTTTGAAATATAATATAAAAATATTATTACTTACATGTGACAATAATAACCCTGCTGCTATATTGGTAGGTATGAATAGTAATAACCAAATTGGAAAAAATATGTATAAAGGTTTTATATAATACAAATGTGTTTATTAATTCAAAATAAATATGTGCCCAATTTTCCAAAATGGCATTTAGTCTTCAAAAATATGTTTTTGTAAAAAGATGGTTTTTGTTGAATTATTTGAGTGAATATTATAATTAATTACTTTCAATTTTAGAAAATTTATTTTATATAATTGTTATCATTTTTAAATTCATAATATAAATATTAACTTATGGTGATGTTTTTGAATTTTTACGAAAGATTGATTTTATAGTGAATAGTAAAAAATTTCGATTTTTGTAAAACTATCATTTATTTTGATTAAAAAGAAACATTATAATTTAAATTTTATATTATAGTAATATAATTATCATTTAATCATATATAATATAATTAATTATATAGTTATCAACATTATACTTGATTTTGGTTTTACTTCATTTTTTGGGATAAAAAACACATTTATATATAAATTTTTTTTCATTGTGTTTTATGAATTTATGGTAAAGTCAATTTATACCATTTGTTGAAATTGAATAATCAAATATATATTCTATATTTTTAATGAATTGGTTTCAATGTTTTAAAATATTTCCTTTTTATGTTTTTTATTATTTATAGTAATTGTTTTTAAAATATTTGTCACCACATTAGAGGTGAAATGGGTAAAATATGGTTAAAAATATGAGATAAGGTCTCTAACTCCACCCAAAATATGTATTTATTTCATTTTATGAGATTAATTCAACCATATCAATCCAAAATTTAAATATTTGGTATTTTTGTTCCATTTTATATTGATGGCGATAACTATATTATTTTATGCTAAGAAAATTCCAAAACCTCATTCTATTGTTATTAATTTATATTATGGGTTAAAATAGAGTTAATAAGATGTTATCAATGAATATAAAAGTTTAATTTGAAGGTTACTTTTTTTAATATTAATTTATTTTCAATTTTTAGTGATGATATAATTACCTTAAATGCTTACACAACATTGACACAATGTATGTTCAAGCAACAGAAAAATAAAAGTAAATGATTTTAAAAAAATAAAAGAAAATATTTATTGGGTGAGTTATGGAATACGAGGAATTTTTAAGATAAATATAATGAAATATTATTTAAAAAAAAATTATATTCAAATTACACCACTATCTTTGTATTTTATAAATTCAAAAAATGTGAATAGTCCTAAAATGAATTTTATGGTATTTTTTTAAAATAATATTTTATTGAATGATTTAAAATAAATAAAAATACTATATTTTGAAAAGTTAATGTTATATGGCACATAATATCAAATGATGTCAATATAAGGGTCAATTGGGCTTTTATAGTAACTTTCTTGATCGATAAATAATAAAAAACATTCATATCACGAGAATCATTAGAAGGGTTAATGCAGGATTAAAACTAATAGATAAGGGAAAATATATCTCCTATTATTTTATAAATTTTATTTTATGGGGATTATTGTACCTCATCATCATCCTTTATTTGAAATATTTCAAATTTTTTCACATTACAAGGAAAATTTATTTATACTAATTTAATACTTTAACTAATTCCAAGAGTTCCCCTCCCCTCACTTATAAAATAGAACCACCTCTCCTCTCTTCCTCACACATTTTGATCACACTATAGCATAACATCCAAGCATAAATACATTTATAATATCCATAACCACGTCTTAGAAGCATTTATTTGACCGTAATACCCACCTTAGAAGGATAAAGGTGTAAACCTAAGGAGGTTGTCCGAAGAAGAGGTAGAGCACTTAACAAAGTGTTTTTATTTTATTTATTCATTTATGTCCTTCAAAACTATGTTGTAAATTAAAATATAATAATATAAGTATCTCTCACATACTGAGATATTATTATGATTATTGAATAACATTTATCCATCTCAACTTATATAAAATGAGAAATTAAACCATCATTCGTGTGTAAGGCTGACTACCACTTCATGAATAGATGTAAATTGTTTTATATCGCCAAATCACATGAATGTTTTTTATTATTTATTTAATGTGATTATATATATATATATATGATATTAATGAATTTTTTTAAATTATGTAAAGATAATATATCATCAATTTTTTACATTTCCATTCGTTGAAAAAATGATAACATCATTTGAGCATACGTGTGGAATACCGCATCTATGAAGCAATGTGTTTTATTTTTAATCACTAAATCATGTTTCTAGTATATATAATTATATTTAAAAATATAATATATTATGTTATAAAATTTATTATGGAGGGATAAAATGATATATACCTTCCTTCCCTCTTGTTCATTGAAAAATGGGAACGTTACTCATGTGTATGTATAGACTACCATCTCCATATTGTAATGTAATTATTTTTTCATAAGAAACTTACATAGATGTATTTAAAAGAATAATAAATGTATAAAAATGACAATTATTTCATTATTATCATTATTCAAATGATTTAATAATTACCTTTTTGACTATGATTTATGCATCAAAGTCATTTTGCAACTATGAACCAAACATCCTCAAAACACTCGACATGGACTTAATTGAATAAGTAATTAAACATATAATTTAATTAAATGAATTAAATTTCGTAATAATAATTTAATAAACATGAAGATTTTTCTTATCCAATTAAATAATTGATATAAGTTTATTATTCTAGAGTTCAAAGAAATACTTGGAAAGTTTGGTCTTGAGATAAAGGGTTTCATAACTCAATTTATTTTCATTGGGTTATATTATTTATTAATTATCTATATTATGGTAATATTGATTGTATAATTGATAATTATATTTTTATGTTTTATTTCAATTTTTTTTGTGAATTTACAATTTTCTCACAAACTCAATCCATATATTAATTCTCTTTTTAATGTTACAATCTTTGTAAAGGGTCTCTTAACTAAATTTGAATTCATTAGGTTATATTAATTATTAATTTACTAGATTATATTAATATTACGTGTTAATTTTAATTTGTTTGGTTTATGGTTTATTCCACTTAAATTGTGTGTATTTACATATTTTACACATAATATCCCTATTAATTAATTCTCCATTAAATGATATGATCTTTTTAGCGGTTATTCATCTAAATTTTCATTATTTTGTTTGTATGTTTAAGTTATGAACCTATAATATTTTATAAGGTTTTTAATTACCACATAAATTGTTATATCATGTATATCCTTATATTCATGGTATTTAATATTTCATTTTAAGTCATTTCTTTTAATGGATTAATATTCAAAAGTTACCAAAATGGTAATGATTTTTTAATGATACAATCTCATTTTATTTCTTGATTCTCTATGTTCAATGTTCCATTGGTTTAGATTATATGTTTTCATTTTATTGAACCACAATTATTTTATTCTAAAATAATTCTGAATGTGTTTTACATTTTTAATTTCTATATTCTACCTTATTGATTAAAGAAACATCCTGAACATATTTTTTAAGTGATACCAATCTTGTATCTTATTTTAGACCAATAATCATTATCTTACAAATCCTTGTTTTGTAAAATACATTCAAGAATATTTGTATTTACACTTAAATGATTTCATAAGGAATTTTCAAGTATTTTTTACTTTATTTAATTTTTTTTTTCAAAATGAATAATTTTAACATTCATTGAATGATACATTTTTTCCTCATTTATTAATTTGTGAGATGAATTATTTTTATTAACATATAAATGTTAATCATATTTTTTCTCCACCATGAATATTTTAACTTGGAAGATTCATTTAAATGTTTCCAAGGATATATTAAAAGATAATTGTTTTCCATTTTTTATAGAATTGTTTAGTTTTTGAAAGTGATTTTGAAAGTGGAAAGGGTATTTTTTCCAATTAAAATTTTAATGATATTTTAATGATACTTCTATTAATAAATGAAAAAAACACTTGATTTTACTTATGATTAACTGGAGATATGTTTTAATGATACTATCCCTATTCATTCTCTATATGGATTATGTTTTTTAGGATATTTCCATGGAACCCATTTCTTTTCCACGAGTAAATAAATATATGAAAGAACAATGAGTATTGTTATGTTAAAACGTATAATCTTCTAATTGTTTTTAATATTTTGTGGTAATTATATATATGTATATATGAATTATGAGTGGTTCTATTATAAATCAATGATAGTTGGTTCTATTATATACCAAGGATGGGTGGTTACGTTATAAATCAAGGATGGTTGGGACCTTTATAAAACTCCAATGAATTATGTAAATAGATGAAGTTAACCAATTATAAGTTTCTCCTAAGAAATTATTGTAATGTACTAAGTTGGATATTACATTTATAATAATTATTTTAAGAGTAATATGATTATAATGTACCGAGATACAAACATGTTTTCTCTATCCTTCATATGATCTTCTAATAGATCCTTTGCTAAAGGATTATTTTCCCATTGATCATGACTATTTTCTCATATGTCTCTAGTCTTATGTTAAATATTTATTCCATTTTTCATGATTTATGATACATGTTTTTATGGGTATGAATTTTCTTATCTAATGATCATTAAATATTACTATGTCATCATAAACTTATGCTTATCTCATTCTCACTTATTTCATTCAATTATTAATTCTTATGTTTACACTTACTGAGTGTTTGAGATCACCCTTGTTATTTATAATTTTCTATAGGTTATAAATAATTATGTTAAATGAATTATGTATATAATTTTTTTGTATGTTACTAATTTAATGGGAGATGTTAAATACTTATTATTAAATAATAAAATTTAGGTATATTAAGAAAAATGATCACTTGAATACATTGGTATTGTCAGGTAAGAGTTTGTCTAATTATCTAAATCTATAAATCTAAAAGGTCCTTGGGTACGTAAGTGATCCATTATTTCAATTTTATGGTATATGTTTTGAATGTATAAAATATGGTCACTTTTATTATAACATCCTAGATAAAATGGTACACACTTTTTTCTTATTTACGGGATTGTACTTAGGTTCAGAGCCCATTAGAGTTGTTTTTTAGAGTTACTATAGAACCACAGGTGTAGAATTATTATTGGATAGTTTTAAATTGTAGGTTCTATATTATAGAATAATACCATCATTGATAATTTGATGTAATATGATTAATGGTAGAAGAATATTTAAAGATATAAAATCTTTTTTAAATTAAAAATTGTTTTTACAAAATAAGATAAATTTTTATACCATAAATTCATCAATTCGGTTGAATTTAATTCCAAGAGACATGTTTTATCAGTATATGAGTTATGAAATATTTATGTTGCAAACTAGGTGTTTACACTATAATACCTTTATCCCATTATGTTTCACCATTCTACATGTCTAACCCTCCATTAATTTTTTTCCTCCAATACTCAAACCCTAGGAAGTTTTAGGCGTGATTTGGGTGATCTACACTCATCCCTAATTTCTTCATTAAATATTCAATCTATGTAGTGGTTATTTCACTTCTCCCTAGTAATAAACATTTTTGCGTCATCATTTTTTTTATTATAGAAAATGTGTCTACTGTATTTTGGATTCATTAACCATATAGTGATGTTTTGTTTGATTCTTCTTGAATAATTGTGTGATATTCATCCAAGGGTTAGTCCTTTTTCGGTTGTGATGTGACATGTGTGTTTTCTTTGAGGTATGTTGTGATATACCCTCTCTGTCATCTATCTTGTTTATGGAATAAGATTCTATGATGGGTGAGTCATTTCTATAGACTCTTTTGTTGTCTTTTTGTTCCTTCCAATATAGGTGGATCCCTTTGTAGGTGTATGTGACATGAGTTGATGTAGGTGGTTACATTTCTATCCTATATTGGATGAACTATGTAGCTTCTATTTTATAAATTGAAATTTAAATGAATTGGAAAGATTCAATTGTTTGCATAAATGGATTTTGATAAAATAATGTTTTTACTTAATTTTGGTTAAGGGAAAATGGTTTTTTCAGAGAATGTTTTTGTGGAATCAGGGGTTGTAAAATTGTTTTCAAATTATGAACCCTTTGAAAATATTTATGAAATAAAACACATGGGAAGCCTTGGGTACATAGGTGGGAGGATTATCTTTGGGACCTTATCTAATGTATTTTTGGGGGGTTCACTCATGGGTATTCTTCTTCTCCATTGGCCTATTGCACTATGGATTTTGTTTAACTTTGTTGGGGATTTATTTATGGGGTTTTTTTAGGCTCGTTAGGTATATTCTTTAAGGACTTGGGTGCATTTGAGTCATTTATTTTGGTACGAGATGTTTTCTAGTCTGACCTGTTGTGATACTTGGCATATTTACCATTATTCTTGGCTTTGTACTATTTGGATTTGATTAATGAAAACTATGATTTTGAAATGTTTTTACTAGAATTGTTTTAGAACTATGGAAAAATTGAAATATTTACCATGAATTAGATATAAAAATGTTTTATTACTTATCCTTACATATTTATTTTTAAATTATAATACTGGATTTATTCTTACAGATACTTGATATGGAACACCTGGGTGGTATCCTAATGAGCCTATTTAGATCACACCATGAAAACCCCTTAGATGGTGTGCCGACCTAGTTATGTCTATTTATGCAGGGAACAACAAGGTGTTGAAGTGATATTGTGTAGTTTCTTTTAGATATGTAAGGATATATGGTGGTCATATAGTGGTATTTTGCCAATATATCACATGGAGTAGCTGGTTTGGTTTTGGGTGGGATTTTTTGTTCAAACATATACCTTTGAGTGTGGTTTGGTTTCCTTGAGTTGTATTAGTTCTTATATTTCCTTTCTTTTAACAAATGTATTTCTTATGGTTTTACTTCCACTATTTCATTATGCTATTTATATATATTCCTTATCACCTTGTTTAGGTTGGGGAAAATTGTTCCCTCCAGTTGTTGATACCTAAGTTCTGGTCACCAACCAACAAGGATCAAGAAAGCCTTTCGAATATGTGGATTAATAGTTTAGGTCATAGTTTGTTAGGGTATCATAGTTTAGTTTTTTACAATTTGGTATCAGATGATGTTTATGCTATGCCTTGGGTTATTGTTACATGGGAGATAAGATTTTCAAAACATGATAGGTAGGTTATGGTGAGTTTTAGAGAGATCTATCCATGATATGACACATGTAACTAGAGGATTTTGGGATGTGTGTCACTTATATTGAGCTATTGATCTTAATATCAATTTTTTATTATGGTTTTCTAGTTTGTACATAAGTTATTTTGGTTTTAATATCATTTATTCTCTTTTTAGTGTGAAGTGATAAGCCTCTGAGATGTATTCCATGGGTTCCATAGGTGGATATAGTAAAATATCCTTTAGAAAGTCCACTACGGGAAATGAATTTTATAGATAATATCAGGAGATAAGTTCATTATATTGGCCAAAATATACCGCATGTCCATAACAAAGTTTTTTTTGTCCAACCAGGAGGTGAGGGAGAAAGTGATCAACCTTGTGTGTCATTACGTGAGAAACCACCATACATTAATGGTATGAATGATCCCAAAGATGTGGAGGACTAGCTAGAAAAAATCAATTAGATATTTTAATTCCAAGATACACATGATAATATAAAAGTTAATTGAGAAACATATATTCTAGAGGGTCCCACCAAGTGACAATTGGATTCTATGGTTCATGTCGATAGACATATGGGCTTGGATTGGAGTGGTCTGAAGACAATCTTGTTTCTATTTTTTCTGATGTTTCTAATGATGGAAAAGTCTCTTGAGTTCCTCTCCTTAAAAAATGGAGTGTGCTTGATGTTAGAGTACACCAATTGGTCTGTGGATATGGTTCAATTTTTTACAAAAGTGTTAAAGAATGATCAGTTCAAAGCTCAAAAGTACATGTAAGGTTATGAATGGATATCATATTATAGGTTTTTTCTTAAAATTTTTACCTATTATGAGACAATAGATAAGTAAATTATAGTAGAGATGGATATGATAGAAAAAATTGGCTACTCTTCCCTCTCTTTTCCACTGAGTAGCATATTTGGTGGTGTCAAGGGAAAGAAGAGGAAGTGACATGAGCATCAAAGGACTGGTAAAGATGGTTTCTAGAATAAGGAATTTTATGCACCATAAGTTACAACCAATAGTTCTCCCCTAACATTCTATTAGTGTTGAAATCCTAGTCTCACTTGAAGTTCTTGTCTCACCCCATCAAAGATGTGCAATGGTTGTGGAAAATATGAAATTCTACAGCATCTCTAGATGTATATCTCTATTCCTTTCTATGTCTAGGGATCATCAGATCTAAAGGCCACTATAGTGCTTTGAAAAACTTCAAATTCCAAAAGGATCTAGCCAAAGGAATCAATAGTGAAGCACCTTCATGAGGTGGATGAGTTTTCGGTGGAGGTTTATGTAGGTACTGTAGTAGAGAGAGGTATCATCTTAGTTTAATCATCTATAATGACTACATTATTTGATACTAATAACTATCACCCATTTATATTTTCTAATTTTTTTATTTCTTGAAAGTTATAATGTAGATAATTTACTTTTTCATGGGGTTAATTTCATCTCTTTGAAAAATGGAAAGAGAAGGGGTTTTGGTTTCTGTCTGGTTCATTTTTGAAATCTGATGTAAATATACTCTATCATTTCATCATTATTGAACAAGATTTATTTGAAATCATCATCAAGATGGATTGAATTATCACTCTTGATGATGAGGATTATTTTTATCATCAGTGTTTTACATTCCATCCTGCCGATGGGATATATCTGGTGTTTCAGGGAGAGTGGTATATGAGGGTAGGTCTAAGCGGACCTTCCTGCCCATATATTTGGATTTTATTGTCTATTATGTTGCTTGATCCGAACATATTTTCTTATTTGTTTTGTATTTTTATGGTTGATAATGACTTTCTTGATGTTTACTAGATTAATTCTTTGTTCTTCCTCTAAATAGGGAATTAGAGTTTATGATTGACCTAGTTCTGGGTATGCATCAGATCCTGATACCCTCTTATCATATGGTCCCTGTGGAGATGAAATATCTTAAGATCCAGTTGGATGATCTGATAGAGATTGGTTTTGTTCTCCCTAGAATATTTTTGGGAAAATCCTACGCTTTTCTCCAAGAAGGATTAATGTTCACCTTGGTTGTGAATGGACTATCAAAATTTTAATTGGGTAATAGTTAATAATAAGTATCCTTTTCTAATGTGGAGAATTTTTTTGACTAGTTAATGTGGGAAAATTGGTTTTTGAATGTCAATCTTTTGTCATGTTATCATCTTATCAATGTTTGGGAGTCTGATATATAAAAGATGACTTTCAGAAGTAAGTATGACCATTATGAATATCTTTTGATGCCTTTTGTTTTGAATAACACTCATATAGTTTTTTATAGATATGATGAATTTGGTATTCAATTAGTTCCTTGAATTTTTTTGTAGTGTCTATGGATGATATTTTGTTTTATTTGAGGTTTGAGTGTGATCATGAGATTCATCTATATCTAGTTTTGGAAATATTGAGGATAAACTGTTTGTATGGAATGATTCTAAAATGTAGTTTTTAGATCCAAGAAGTGAATTTCATAGGGAACATGATTTATAAATGTGGATTATCATTGAATTCTTAAAAGGTGAAGGTTGTCTTATCTTGGGAGGATCCACAAAGAATCTTTAATATATGATACTTCCTTTTTCTTACAACATACTATTATCAGTATATTAAATACTTCTATAAGTTTGCATCACCTTTGACAGTGCTTTCATGGAAAGGGTTAAAATTCATATGCGTTTAGAATAATCAAAATTATTTTGATGAGTTAAAATAACTTATGACATTGGTACCTATCTTGATCTTACCTAATCCCAATAAAAGGTACATGGTATTCTGTGATGCTTTTGGTGATAGTTTAGGTTGCATGCATATATAGGATGATCATGTGGTGGATTATGGATTTGAAAATAATTTTTAACATGGTAATAATTACCCCACCTAGGATTTAGATATTTCTTTAGTTATGCAAGAACATATATATTAGAAGCATTATCTTTTGGGGGAGAGATTCACATTTTTTTTCTAACAATACTTGAATGAGTTATATATTATATCATGAAGAATTGAATCTCAGACAATAATGGTGGGTGGAATAACATTATACAATCAATTTCAATGTCTCTTAAACCCCAAGTATGGGGAATAGAACCACATACACTCTCAGAAGGAATGCCCATCATGGGTTGTATTGGAATCGAAGGTAGATAAGAAAATGAGGGGAATATCTACATAGTTACATATGGATACTTAGAAGGATGATTCGAGTATGGTTCGACCCCGTATTTAGTTATCATAATCTCTCAATAAGTCAATTATGTAGATTCGGTAGGGGATGATGAGTTCAGAAGAATCAAAGAAACCCTTTTTGGTCTTGAGGTTGTTCTGGTTAGTATCTCACTTCTCATTGTATTCCCCTCTTTGGTAATTGGGTTGTCATTCCAACATCTATATAGAGTTAATTTATTTTTTGACTGTCATAGTTCATTATAGGGTTGTTTATCTAGGAACTATGAATATGTATTATAACGTGAGATGAGGATAATTTTGGTAGGAACACCCTGAGAGGGAAGGGATAAATCAGGGTTTCAACTTTTCCTTTTAAATCAATGTATCTTCTTCCCATGTTGGTAGGAACTTGTTAAACCTATCTGATGGAAATGTGTAAAAAAACAAATGATCACATGTAAAGAGACAACACATCAATTTTACTTGGTTCACCACTAAGGTCTAGTCCGAGGAGCATACACTGATAGTGTGATGGGCATACCAAAATCCACTGATATTCACTTGTTATGGAATAAAAAAGATTATACCTAGTCACTCTATTCTAGGAACACTTCCTTTCATGATTTTATGAATAGAACATTTCAGCCCTTGGAACACTTTTATTGAATCCCCCTAGCTCACTACGTTGGGTGATGTATTGCTCAGTTTAACGATCTGAAGGTCATTTCTGTAGATTGGAATTTAAATCTTTTTTCTAAATGATCATGAGACTCTTCTTGAACTATTGTTTTAAATTGAGGATCTTGAAAGAAATGGTCAAGAAAACAAGATATTCCAAAGCTGATATAAGTAAAACTCATCACTTTTTCATAACACCTATTCTTGCACGAAACTTTTAGGATTGTAGCGCAAGGTTTATTTTGAGTAACCCTAATATTTCATGCAACCACACCACAAGTTTCACTTGTTCTTGATAGATACACGGAATGTTCTATGTGCAAGATATAATGTGATAATGTATTCTATGTGAAACAATTTGACATGGTAGTGACACCATATTACCATCCAAGAATATTTAATTCTTGAATGAGCATATCCACTTATTTATAGACATTGGCATCCTTGCACACAAGATCCTTGTGTGCCTTACCCCATTCTTGTAATTTTGATTTTCATGTGGTATTTAGAGCATAAGATTCTTTTTCACAAATTCAAATTTGGCACACAAATCATGCATTTTCCTTATTTTTATTTGATGATCTCATAACTCTAGTTGTGTGTAACTTCATTTTGACATCATATTTGATGCGTAAGATTCTTTTTCATAATTTTAGTTCCTACACAAAACTCCCGCCTTTTCCATATTTTTATGAGAATATCCTGAAACCTTAATTGTACATAACATTTAGATTCACCTCAATATTTCATAAAACATTCATTTCCAAAAAAACCTTTCGCCATTCTCCTATTTTTGGACCCATAAAATTGGAAAAAAATGGTAAATAATGCCACCTTAAATAATGTAGTTATCTTGAACTGTAAGATTACTTTCCTTGTCAACTCCCTAATAAAACTAGTTTGGATTGAAAAAAAAAACAAAAACTAGACTCTATTTCCAGCAAAGAAAACAATTGGTTCTAATAATATCCCCATTTATGATCGTTTGAAATCTATTAATAAATTCAATAAATCACCAGTCACTATCAAAAACTCAAACATGAGAGACAAGTCATCCAATAGTCTAGATCCACATGAGAAATTCTCAATGTATAAAACAAGTGGTTAAACAAGAATTGTGTTCTAATGTTTTGGAATGCATAAATATATCCCTTCTATGTTCTAAATATTTCCACATAACACCAAAATGTCCTCATGTCATATAAGAATTGTATGGTTTTTAAACACCTTTATCCAATAAACCATTATAATACCAAATTATCATCATCTTACAGAAGCATTTCACGGTTTTTCAAAAACATGCAACCAAAAAACCACTATAACATTGAATTTTTACATTCTGACCATTTGGAAATAAACCCAAATAACCTATATTTGTACTTGTAAATTTTTAGAAAATCTTCAAGGATCATATCTCCCTAATTAACTTATATAAAATTCATAAACATATTAAAACAGTTAACATAAATGGGGAGATAGTACCATCTATAACCTCCTCATGCACTGGGATGTGGCTGAACCCTGATGTTAAACTGATGTTTCTCGAACACATTTGCTACCAATAGCTTAGTCAAAATTCCAAAATACATGGTCATCAGTTCCAATATGCTCCAATTTAATCACACATAGTTTAAATTTTTTCCTTCAGGAAGTGATATCTGATCTCAATATTTTTGTGCAAGAGTGAAGAACTAGATTCTTCATAAGATCGATCACACTCTTATTGTTACAATGGATTACTATCAGCAGTTTCACCTCACCAAAAATATTAGCGAGTTGTTTATTCATCCAAAATAGTTAAATTCAAGCCATTGTAGAAGAGTATATACGAATTCAGCCATACTAAGAGAAGATATTTTTAGTTTCTAGATCAACCATCCCACACATTTATTTCGAATAAAGAATACTCCACCACTTTTGGAATTTCCATCCACCACATCACCAACCCAATAAGTATATGAAAATGTTGATAATTCATTATATCTTCCTACAACAAATTATAATCCAAAATTGAGAGTACCTTGAATGTACCTCATGATTCTTTTAACTACTTCCAAATTCTCATCATTTGGATTACTTTGAAATCTGTCCACTAAGAATATTGCAAAGAAAATATCAAGCCTTATTTTATTAAAGTACAATATCCTTCCATTAATTTTCTAATAAAACGTGGGATACATATTTGTACCATCCTCATGCTTCCTATGTTTTTACCAACAGTAATTGGATTCATTATTAGTTTATATCCACGCATGTTGAATTTATCCTGCACCTCTCTTTCATATTTTTCCTTATAAATGAAGTCGTAATCATTCTTCTGAATCACATGAAGCCTTAAGTATGTGAGTTCCCCAATCACAGACATTTCAAATTCTAATTTCATGTGATTTAACATTTTTTCCACAGATCACATCCTTCTTCCACAAATTATAATAATATTCATGTAAAAACATATGATAAATTTATCTTTTTTTAATTCCTTACATAGGGATTATGATCGACACTTCCTCTTTTTAATTGAAGATTCTTAAGATAAGTATCCACTTGAGATTTCCATGCTCATGGTGCCTGCTTAAGACCATAGAGAGCCTTCATTAATCCAAAAACCTTTTCTTCATAATTTTTAATAAAAAATACCATTGGTTGTTCAACGTAGACTTATTCTTCAAGAACTCTATTTAAGAAATTCATTTTGACATCCACATGATAAAATTTTTATCCTATTTGAATTTACATAGAAAGGAAAATCCTGATCGACTCCACTCTAGAAACTAGAAAAAATGTTTCTTCAACATCAATGCCTTGAAATTGTGATTCGAATTTACACACCAAACCCACCTTATTTATGATCCAATTTAAATCCTCAATGATTTTTTTTTAAATATCTATTTTGTTTCAATAAAATTTTCAATTGCAGGTCTTTTAACAAGATCCCATGTTTAGTTATTGTCTTTCCAATACAATTATTCATTTATGTCCTTAAACCCATGATTCATCCTTTTCCCCTTCTTCAAACGAGGTTTCTTCCATAGTTTAAAGGAAAGAAGAATGTAATTCATTCCTAATTCTCCTTGTTTGTGTGTGTGTGGTCCAATCCCCAATGATGTTGGATCGATCAATTTTTTATCTTCTATTTCTCCTATAAAGTTCTAATGATGTTTCATCAACAATGGGTTCCTCTTCTTGTTAATATTCTGAATCATCATCATTTTGTGCCCCAAAATGTTTTGAACACCTTCCTCTATTTCTCTATTTGAATTTGTACCATGTCCTCTTTCTTCCTCATCTTATATCATATCATAATATGAGATTCCTGAGGTATTTGTGGTCTTATATTCAATGATCTTATCATCATTGATTTCCAAAATTATTCTAAGATTATTATTGTATCATTTATAAGATTTACTATTCATTGAATATCCAAGGAATATTCCCTTGTATGTAGTATCACCATACATCCCTTGTTTTCCCTCTATATTTTGGATGAAAAATTTACTTCCAAAAACATAAAAAATTATAGAGGGATTATTTATATAGAATGACTCATACAATGTATTAGTTTCTTCCATATATATATATATATATATCCATTTTTTATTTTGAGTGTGCACTGCTTCTTAAACAACATATCTCTTGTAATGATGAGAAATACAACTCTCAATCATCATTTTTCTATCCATATTGTTCACCTATCAATTTCTGTACTCAAAAAATACAGTTCGTTGTGGGGTTCTCACTACAACCACCTCATGTTTTATTCCTCATTTTTCTTAGTAGTTTTTAAATTCAATGGAGGTATACTCTCCTCTATTTTCAGATCATAGAGTCTTTATTATGTGACCAGTTTACTTATCAAAAATTCTACGATAACTCTTCATGTAATCAAGAACTTGTGATTTCCTCTTCATAATCATTCTACATGCCATTATACTATAATAATCAATAAAAAGAATAATATACCTCTCCACATGCATCACTACCACATTTATTGGACCACCTAATGTTGTGTTGATAAGATCAAGAATATTTGATGCCCTTTTTTTATTTGGCCAATATGAACTATATACCATATTTACTCGCATGCAAGAATTACATGTAGTTTCTCGTTCATGATTTATATTGAGAATATCCATTACTATATTCATCTTAGATATCATTTTCATTCATTTTTTATTAATTTTACCCAACCTCTAATATGAAAAGTTTTTTTCTTCTTCAACAATTTTCTAACAAATGTTTTCTTTATTATAAAATTCGTATAAATTTCCATATATTCTTCAACATTTCATGAATTAATTACATATGTTTTCTTTGATAGTGAATCCCTTTTAATTAAATTTCACTTTCAATCCCAAGTCATATATTTGAATCACACTCAGGATATTATGGTGAAAACCATCCACATAGTTAAATTTAGTTTTCCTAAGATCATCATTTTCTATTTCTACACTTCCACTAACTTCGAGCTTTAAAGTTACATCATTTTCACACATAACTATTCCATCAACCATTTTCTTAAATTTTTTAAATAAATTTACAATTCCCACTATATGTTATGATCAACTTCTATCAAGAATTCAGGTGCTACATTTCTTTGTGGCATTGAGATCTATATCTATAAGGTTGTACTTATTGATCTTCTTCTTTTTTTAAATGACTTATTTGATTGAGTGGATAAAAAAGATGGATTCTCAAATATATTTTCAATGTGAATGATTTCATCATAATTATATTGTTATTTTAGATTACAATACCTATTTGAAAGAGTGAATTCACTTGGTTAACGGTTATTGACTAGTCTATGAGTTATGTCAGAAATGTTCCTGAATTTTATATGATTGCATTGAATAGCTTTATAAACGTAGTTAAAACAATGATAAAAAAATATTTTGAAAATATTTATTCTATATGACGAAAGATATGGTCTAATTCTTCATTGTTGACTTTGAAAAGCTTCAATATTCAAGTAGATCCTTACCTCTTCACAGCATGACATGGAATGACCCCGATAGACATGAAATTGACATTTCATAAGAGGAAATGTATTCTCACATACATTCCTCTTAATGACACATTAATTTAAAAAATAATTTGAATAGAGATCATCTCTTGATACTTGTGGATAATTTTCAGCTCTCTTTATGGTTTTACTTGAAGCTTTCTTTGTTAGGACATCAGGTGCCTTTGTAATATGTCCCACTTTCCTCTTCCCATTATTTTGGATTATATTTTTTTACAGACTTATATGTTTTAGAATCACAATAAATTCCACATTTACTAATGCATGTGGATCTCTGATCATTTAGATCCTTCTCGGCTCTTTCAAAACCATATTTAGATCCTTCTAACAGCTTTACATATGAGAATATTCCAAACTGTAATTTATTCTTTGTTTCCCTTGGATTTGATTTAGTTTTTAATTTACACTTTAGAGTAACAACTTCTTCTTCAGGTACATCATCTTTATTAGTATTCCCCTCTTGTCTGGATGTAAGTTCATTGATGAAAATTTAATACTCTTAAATCCTAATATTAAATTCCAAAACTTCTTCTGATATTCGAAGATTTTTTGAATGATATTTTTCTTCTTATTCAAGATGATAAATTTATAATTCAATCTGATCAACATAGTCTCATGAATCTTAAAGAATAGCGCTCAACATTGTATTTCTTTTTATTTGACCATCAATATTATCAAGCACACCCCCAATTTCCATATTGATATTAACAACATAAATCAACAGAATACCTTTATATTTATAAGGTTCTACCTTTTGAACTTTATCTATCATGGATGAATGGGTTTCATATTTAAATTTTGGTTCTTCATCCTTGTAAAAGACATCACCATCTTGTTCTTATTTATAGACAAATCTCTTTCCATGTAATTCATTTCTTAATATGATGTCTTCATTTTGGGTAAAATTTTTATGATACTTTTTCTTACTTATAGATTCAATTTCTTCACCATTGAAATTCCTTGAGCATAGAGAGGCAATGTACCCAACTCTACCACATCAAAAATAGTTCAGAAAAAGATATCTTTAAAATCACTATTTTCTTTACTATAGGAAAAAGTGAAATGTGTCCATCTTACACATTATATCCATCAACACTATCTTTGGATACCTAATTTTTTTCCTTGTATTTGAATTCCATTTCCTTAGTTGATTTGTTGCATCTTATTTTCTGACTCTCATTTCATAATACTCCAACCCACATAGAAGATCATCGAGATAATATTTAGAGAGATCCCTTTCCTCAAGGGCTAATTTTTTTTTGGATTTTACAGTTGTGGAATCCTTTTCAATATTTTCATCAAAATTTCAATATCATTTATTTATTCATAAAGTCCTATAATTTATCCCTCAAATTCAGTAATTTTATTAAAATGTTATTTTAATATTCATTAGGATGATTTTTTAGATCAATTAACATATTATTAAATACATGGATTTTCACATCATTCACTTTTTTGTAACCTTCATATATATTTTATATATTTTATAGCTCATCCACATAGACTTGGATGAAGTAAAACTCATCACCTTTAGAAATATTTGATCAAATTGAGTTATAGTAATGTAATATTTTGCTTTAACATCAGTATAAATCATTTTCCTGTTAGATTCTGTCATAGATAGCTCTGTAGCTACAATAACCTGAATCCCCTATGTATTGGAATAAAATATCTTTCATCCTAAGGGATATAATATGATATCTCATAATTTTATTACATATATGTAACAATATTCCATAAAATAGGGGAAATATATTAATATTCACTGAATCCCCCATGAAAATAAAAAATAACATATTTAAATCCAGCAACATGTTCACTTGGATACCACTTGTAGGACCCCAAAACACCCTGATAGGGGAGATGTGAATCAAGGTGTCCACTTTTTCTTTTAAAGCAATGGATCTTGGTCCCAAATTGTTATAAACATGTCAAACCTATCTGATGGAAATGTGTTAAAAACAAACAATTACATGTAAAGAGACAACGCAACAATTTTACTTTGTTCACCACTAATGGCCAGTCCAAGAAGCATACACTGGTAGTGTATTGGTCGTAACAAAATCCACTAATATTCACTGGTTATGGAATAAAAATGATCAGACATAGTAAATCTATTCCAGGAAAACTAAAATTTCTAGATTTTAGGAATAATACATTGCCTCCCTCAGAAAACTTTTTTCAACTCACTCTAGGTCACATATTTCGGTGAAGTCTTATGTAGTTTAGCGACTTGAAGGTCACTTCAGTAGATATGAATTTATATCTTTTCCCCTGACTAACATAATACTTTATTTTCACTATAGTCTTCAATTGATGCACATAAAATCACCGATGAAGTAAACAATATATTCAAAACCTTAAAGAATCATAACTCAACACTTGCACACAAAACCTGTTCTTACACACAACATTTAGGATTTTCATGAACGATATCTCTTGAACAACCCTAATATTTCAAGAAACAACACCAAAGGTTTCACTTGGTATTGATATACATTATGAACATTCTCCATGAAAGATTTATTATGTTTAAGTCTTATATACCAAAATCTTTCTTGTGATAGAGACACCATATTTTCATAAAAAACATCTAACTCTTGAATGGGGTAGCCACTTATTCATAGACATTTTCATCCTTGTGCGCAAGATCCTTGAATTCCTTCTCCCATACACATAAGACTTATTTTTATATCTTATTTTTAATGTCATATTATTTTACTAAATTTTATATTTTTTATAAAATTCATGCCTTTTCCATATTTTTTTGTGATGATCTTGAAATTACACTTGCAAAAAACTTCATCTTGATGTTGTATTTAGCATGTAAGATTTCGTTTCACAATTTTAGCTCTTGTGAACAACTCATGAAATTTTAATATTTCTATTAGAAGATCTAGAAACCTAACTTTCATTAACAATTCAGATTCCCCTTCAATATTATGCGATACTTACTTTTCAAAAAACACCTTTCTCCATTCTCTAATTTTTTGACCCAAAAAATTGGAAAACCCTGGGAAATAATGCCCCGTTAAACAATGTAGTGAGCTTGAACAATAATATCACTTGACTACCCAAATCCCAAATAAAACTAGTGTGGATTGATGGCACGAATAATATAAACACTATTTATAGAAAATAAAATCCATGGTTCTAACACGTTACACCTTCCAGAAACTAAAGGAAGAGAACCTAAAACCTTTTAATTTTCTCCAGTATCTTCTGGTGCTATTTTGGAAATGTGATGAGGTGTTTATAAACTTATTCATTAGATTAACATGAAATCCATAATGGAATAATATCTAGGTGGTGATTTATTGGTTGAAAAAATCATCCCATTTCATTCCGATTAGGGACACCACTATAGTTGTTGATCTAGGAAAACTCTGTTTAAAATATTGTGGGGTTACATGGGGTTCCCTCCATTATTGTTTCATACAAAGATCCTAGTTTAACCCCACAATTATATAAGAGTAATCAATAGGTGATGAGGAATCAGGATTGGTTGAGTATAACTTACCATCCACAGACAAACGATCAAATAGGGCATGCTATTCAGATCCTCATAGATACACTTTGTGGATGCTTCAAAGATTTTAGTGGATCATTGGATATCCTTATGGGTAAGGTTAAGTTTTTGTATAAAAATATTTATTAGTTATTGATCATAATATCTACCTTTTAAGATTTTTAAGGACACCATTTCAGGTCACCTCATTGATGAAAATTAGTCAGAAAGGCCTCTTTTATGGGACTGAGTATCGTTTAGGAGACATCAATGAGGATTTAGGATATACATTGTTGTCTAGTTGTAGTGAAAATCTAAAAAAATTGTATGTGGATTTTCAACATAATTATTTAGAGTTATCCATTATTGACAAATATTTCTTCAAATTTTTTGTTGGTTGAGTAATTGTGGGCTTGGGAAATAAGGGAAGATGGATTCAATATGTGTTTGACTATTTCATTTCACTAAGTGGTTTCAGAAGGTTTTAGATCAGATAGAATTACCAGATCATTTAATAGGTATCTATAATGTTTTTTCAACCAATACCTCTCCTTTTATGAGTTATAAAGATATTGAGTTGGATATAATAATTTTAGTTATAAAGAATCCAGTGATTATCATTGAATTTTAGGTGAAATTATTGTGTGGTTAGACTATCTATTTGGTCAGGGTGTTATGTCTACACAAATCAGATTCTCCTAAGACTTGGGTTCATGAATATTCAGTAAAAGAGTATTGGCATCATCTCTTTCTATAGAACCCTTATTCTACATAACTTCTTGGGGATCTAAATTATTATGGTGGTTAATTTATAACATCCTATAAAAATAGGTAAACACTTTTCCTTGTTTAAGGGATTGTATCTCGATTCCAGAGTAAATAAGTCTTATTTATGGGTGTTACAAGAAAACCTGGGGTGCAAACTGCTTTTCAGAAACTTTTAAATCCAATGTTCAAGAATAGAATAGAAGTCCTTAATTTAGAACAAACCATAAAAAATTTTACAACATAAGAATCACGAATTCCATAAAATAATTTTTACACCTTAAATTACATTATTCAATAGGATTTACTTTTAGGTTATATAATCATTAATCTGGGTAAATTTAACTTGATGTGATGTGTTTTTCATTGAATATGAGTTATGGGATATTTACACTGTAAAATACGTGTTTACATCATAAAACCTTCAACCCGGTAGGTTTTACCATACTTCACTCCTAACCCTTCTTTCATTAAGTTATTTCCTCACAGTATCAAACCCTAGGTAGTTCCAGGTGTGATTTGGGTGATCTCAACAAAATCTTAGTTCCTTTGTTCAACGTTCAATCTCTATGGTGGTTTATCACCTCTCCCAAGTAAGATACATTTTTTTATTATTAAATTTTGATGGTTACGAAAATAATAGTGTGCTATGATTTGGATTCATTAACCGAATGGTGATGTTTTTTGATATTTCGAGATCTATTGTGTGATATTCTTCTAGGGGAAGATTCTATGTTGGTCTCAGTGTAAAAGGTGAATGTTCTTAATGTTACGTTGTGTTCTACCCTTCAAAATCTGTCTTCTTTCTGTAGTGTGATTGGAAGACAGTGGAATCAATTTTAGGGCATATTTTGTTGTCTATGTGTTCTTATGATGTTATTAAATCCCATTTTGGGTGTATACAACCTAAGTTGGGGTAGGTGGTTATGTATCTACACCATGTTAGATGAAATATATTTCTCTTGAATCATAAATTGAAAAAATTCATGAATTAGAATGATTGAATTGAATTCATAAATGTATTTCGATAAAATATGTTTTCTCTAGTGGATTTGGGAAATGAAAAATGGTGTTTTCCAAGTATTTTTTGGTGGAATAAAGGGATGTGAATTTTTTTTATTGAAATGTGGAACCCTTTGAAATGATTTATGAAATACAAGACATGGGAAACATTGGGTACTTAAGTAGGAGGTGTTTTTTCCCATCGTAAATTTCATTTGAGGGTGGGGGACACATGGTGAGTTTCTATTATCCATAGTCTTGTTGTTCTAGATTTTTTTTGACATTGTTGGGGGGTTTCAATTATGGTGTGTTCCTCTTCTACATATGGCAATTTTCTAAGTAATTATGTGCACAGTAGTTATTGAATGTTCTACAAGTAGTCTAATAGTCTGGCCTAGTTTTATCTTTTTTATGTGTACCACTATTATTTTATTTGTAATATTTAGATTTGATTATGGAAACATTGATTTGGAGCTATTTTTACATGGATTGTTTTAGAACTTTTGAAAAAAAAAGAAATATTTATTATGCATTTTATATAAAACTATTTTTTTTCTTACCATTCCATGTTAAATTTTAAATGATAATACAAGGATTATTTATATAGAGAATTGATATGAAACACTTGGGTAGGGTCCTACTAATCCTTTTTAACTCACACCCCACTAACCCCTTTGAAGGTGTGTATACTTGGTTATGTCTTTTGATGTAGGGAATGGAAATGTGAAATAGTGAAGAGGTGAGGTTTCTGTCAGTTGGGTATGGGTATCTCGTGTGGAGATGATGCGATGTTTCCCACATGTCACATTGAGATGCTTCTTTTGTTTTGGTTTTCCTTTTATTCAGATGTGTATATTGGATTTTGTTTTAGAAGCTTTGATTTGTATCTATTATTCTATTTTCATTCAGTTAGTTAAAATATTTCCTCTGGTTTTTCTTCCACTATTTCTTTATACTATGAATATATATTCCATTTTGTCTTGTTCAGGTTGATTTATATCCTTCCCTAAGGTAGTTTATTATGCTCCAATGCTAGTACCCACCCCATGGGTATCAGAAACTCCCTTTGTGTATGTGGGTGATCAGGTTGGGTCGTAGTTTTTGATGGTATCCTTGGTCAGGTCAATATATTTATCCTTTTCAATTTCATAAATATAATAGTTAGGTTTTTATAACCAGATCTAGAAGTATAGGTTTAGGTATGTTATAGATGGTATTATACTAAGGTTTAGATAAATTTGAATATTAGGTTTTTTTCATGCGAGGTTAACTTAAGAGTTATGGATACCAGGAACATAAGTTCAAAAGAATTGAAAACCCTTTTAATTTATTATGTGAAGGGATTTTAAGTTGATTAATGATATTTTGGAGAATTATTATTGGTTTTAGGTATATGTAACCCATAGGTTTATTGTGAATGATTATTTTAGAATAATCTTATTATATTTTGGGGACGTTAGATAAAATATACGAGTCAACATTTGATGATAAAACATTATTTAATGATGAGGTTTTTGAGGTTAATTAGGATATAAAATTATTTATTTATGTAAATATCAATGTTGAACCTTGGGTGTTGTTATTGAATTTTGGAAAGTAATGTATTATTTCTTCATAAGAATGTTTATTCATTTTGGGTTTTATCTTATCATTTTCTAACCATTTTGGTTTTAGTAAATATATAAAGAATATATTTTCATCCTTTTTAATACCCCATGGTCAATTATAAGTTGATTATATTACTTTAGGCATTAAATATTCATACTCATAATTTTATGTAAAAGACGAGATAAAGGTGGAGATAGATTGAAACATGCAACCAAAGGATAAAATGTCATTTATATATTTGAAGAAATTAAATTAATTATATTTCTTATGTCACCCTTATAGTTTAGCTTAGTGGTAGATACACATGTGGGTCTTTGAGAGGTCTAAATTATGAGTCTCACTGAGTACTTCCCTTTATTTTTGTATTGTGTGATTTTATTTTTAATGTATCACATTTCTCTATATCGATGTAATAATATTTCCTTATGTTCTTATTCTAGATGGTAATGTAATTCCTCAAATATAGTAAAGTGATATTCAAATAAAATTAACATATTAATTTAATTTATGATGATTGTATGGTATTCTTTATCCCATACTCATTTATGGTTTTTTGGAAATTAACTTTCTCATGAAATAATTCTTTGTCACTTTCCATCATTTGGATATTACTTTTCTACTCCATGTCTGTATCTTCCCTTCCGACAAATGTTATATTATTTGGGATCCTATTTATGTTTTATTATAGATGATATTATTGTTTTTTCTGAATAGATGAAGGCTTTATATATTTTTCATTAATTATATAATCTCTTTTTACGTGTTTAGGGGTAACCTTTACATAGTCTGTAGACTCAAAGGGTCCAATACTTGTTAAATACATTGACATTATAGGCCCAGAAACCAAATGCCCAACTGCAATCCCCATCCCTAATGATAGACGTTTTTGAAATAAAGAAAATATCCTACAAATATGCTCATATATCAATCCCAATGCATGACTGCATGGGCTAGGTACCGATGTGTGTTTAAAAGGAATTTTTGTTTTCATATATTAGTTTTTTTTCATTCATGATCCTATTTGTTTTATTCCACTCCCAACAATTTTTAATATAATAATATTTTAAAATATTTTTATTAAGAATGAGACAAAGTCATGAGGATGAAATTCCCTTAAGTGGGGCTATAATGTAACACATAAAAAACATGTTTAAAGGAATACTATTCCTAATATCATTCTTAACATAGAGCACCAAACTTTTAGTGAATTGTGATATAATATAAAAATATTATTATTTAAATATGATTCTGATAATTGTTGGTGGTGTAGAAAGGTTTTTTGGGATGTAGGGTATTTCACTAGGTCAAGTCCTGGGGCATTGATGTTTACTACAATTTTTTCCCTCGATTGTGTTCCACGATAGAGGATGTAATAAACTTTATTAATATTTTAATGTGAAAAATTTAACCTGGCTATTGAAATGAAAGCTATGAATAGTAATAATTAAAATATTTTAAAAAATATGTATAACAATTTTATATAATGAATGTTTATTGATTAGTGCATAATAAATATATACTCAATTTCCTATAAAGTCATATTATGCTTCTAAAATATGTTTTCTTCAAAAATATTTTTCCTAATTATTATGAGAGAATATTTTAATTAATTTATACAAATTTTAGGAAATATATTTTATAAAAGGGATATCAATTTTTAAATTATCATATGAAAATTATCTTAGGGTAAAATATTTGGATTTTTCTAAAAAGGCTCATTTTTTTGTGAATAGTAAAAAATACATGTTTTTGTAAAACTATCATTTGTATACATTATAAAGTACCATTATTATTGGAATTTGATCTCAGAGTAACATAAGTATTATTAAATTATATATAATCTAATTAATTACACAGGATTCCTAATTATACTTCATTTTGGTATATGTTCTTTTTTGGGATAAAAAACACATTTGTCTAAAGACTATTTTTCACTGTGTTTTCTGAATTTATTAAAAAATAATTTCTATCACATATTTAAATTCATTAATAAAAAAATTATTCCATATTTGGAATCATAAGGTTCAATTTTTTTAAATATTTACCTGTTACTTTTAATCCTTATGAATAATAATCGTTTTGTATATTTGTCACCTTAGTACCAGTAAAATGGGTAAAACATGGTTAAAACTATGAGATAATGCCCCAAAATTAATCCAAAAAAAGTATTTATTTCATTTTAAGAGATTAATTCGACCATATACATCCTAAATTAGAGTGTATGAGATTTTGGTTCCATTTTTATTTGATAAATATTTTTATATTATTTCAGGTGATGAAAACTCAAAAATTTCACTATTGCTTTTAAATTTATCATGTTTGTTAACACAAGGATAAGAAAATTTTATGAATAAATCTTGTAGTTTATTTTAAACATAATTTATTTATTTTTATTATAGTAATTTATTTTTAATTATCTGTGATGGTATAATTACCTTCAATTCTTACACAACGTTGACTTAATTCTCTTATTATCAATATAAAATTCCAAGTAAATGATTTTTAAAACAAATTATAGTGAATATTTCTTTGGTGATTAATGGTGTGTTGAGAATTGTTTTGATAAATATAATTTATTATTAATTTTTTAAAAGTTTATATTATAATTACACCATTGTATTTATATTTTGTAAAGTCAAATTATTTGAATATGACGGAAAATTAATTTAATGGTATTTTATGTTAAATAACATTTTATTAAATGGTTTAAAATTCATAAAAATACTATATTGAGAAAAGTAAATTTATATTTTATATAATATAAGCCATTTTCATTTTATCAATCACTTTTCTTTTTATATTAACTTTTTTGACTCCTAAAGATTAAAAAATATTAATATTGTGGTAATTGTCAAACAGGTTGGCGAGGTGGTGGGGGCGTTAAAACAAAGAGATAATGATTTAAGAATTAAATAATCTTGTATAAATTTTATTGGATGAAATATTTTCAAATTAGAATCGTCCTATAATATAAATATGTCACTTTTGTTCCACATTCCCTTAAAAATTAATTTATATTAATGTAATACATTATGTAATTCCAAGACTGACGCTCCCATAACCTATTAAAGGGAACATCATATCTTCTCTTACTGGCGACTTTTAACAACACTAAAACAAAAAATACCATACCATATATCTTCCTAACATACCACCCCATGTCCTATTGGACCTGTTTTGATCAGAATACCCACCTTAGAAGGAAAATGTGTTAAGCCTAAGGAGGTTGTCCGAAGAAGTGGTAAAACACTTAACTAAGAATTTTTATTTTTTATCATTCCATATCCTTAAATATTATCCTAATAATTACAATATAATAATATCATTACAAAAAATATAATTATATGTTGTTATATTTATTTCATAAACTTTATATATCTCATCTTTCATCAAATGCGAAATGAAACTATCGTTCGTGTGTACGAAAGACTACCACCTCATGGACCGTTGTAATTTTTTCAATAACCACATATCATGAATGATTATGATGATGTATTTAATGTATATATATATTATATTAATGAAATAATTATCATTCTGGAATTATGGGATATCATCTATTTTTTTATATTTCCATTCATTGATACATGATAACAACTTTTGTGTGTACGTGTGGATTACCACCTCCACGAAGTGATTAAATGATTTTTTCATCACTGCCTTACATGGATGGTATATATATTTATATTTAATGAGATAATATTATATTTATTATTTAATCATAATTATGTAAAGAAAAAATTATACTCACCTTATTTTACTCATGTTTGTTGAAAACTGGAAACATTACTCATGAGTATGTACGGAATATCACATCCATGTTGTAACAAAATTCATTTTTCATACCCTATTTACATAGATGGTGATAAAAATATAATTAATAAATAAAAATGATAATTTCTTTATGATTATTATTCATGAGATTAAGGACCAATTAAATTTCTAACCATGATCAAGACACCAAAGTTATTTTTCAACTATGAATCAATCATCCTCAAAACATACGACATGGACATAACTGATTAAGTAATTAAATATTTCATTTAAATAAATTAATTAAATAGTTTAATGATAAAGTAATAAACCTAAAAATCATTCGTAAACAAGTAAATAATTGGTATTATTTTATTATATATGATATAAAGGACATACTTTTCAATTGTGGACTTAAGGTAAGGGATTTCATAAATCAATTTATTTTCATTAGGTTATATAACTTATTCATTGTTTATGTTATGATAAGATTATGTTTTTAATTACCTATGAACATTTTATATTTTATTGGAATCTATTTTATTTTTATTACATATAATCAATTTGTTTATTAATATTCATTTAAAATTTAAGATATTTGTAAGGGGGTTCTTAACTCAATTTCCTTTCATTAGGTTATATCATTTATCAATCGATTATATTATGTTAATATTATATGTGAAATTATACTTATTGGGTTTATTTTATATTTACACTTGTTTTTTTCTTATTTAAATCTGTTACACATAATCTCTCCATTTATTGAACCTCAATGATATGATATTATCTTTGTAAGGGTTATTATTCTCAAATTTCCTTTATTTGGGTCATATGTTTATGTTTTGAACTTCTGTTATTTTATGAGGTTTATATACTACCCCTTTTCAAGATATATTATGGATATCCATATATTCATAGTACATAATATTTAATTTGAATTTATTTTTTTCATGGGATTAATATTTAAAAATTTCCAAATGAGTAAGGATTTTAATTGTAAAATCTCATCTTATTTCATGATTGTATTTGTTCAATGTTCATTTGGGTTGGATCATATGGTGTTCTTTTAACTAAATATATTTTTTCTCATATTATTATTAATTTGGTGTACATTATTAATTTTTTATTTCCTCCCTTAATGATTAAATAAACATTAAGAATTTTTTTTCATGTGATACCAATCTTGTATCTTCTTTTAGATCAATAATTTTTTCTTCCATATCATTGTTTTGTAAAATGATTTCAAGAATATATTAATTTAAGCATTAATGATTTATTGAGGACTTTTTTAAAAATATTTGACTATATTTACAAAGGTTTTAAAAAGAATATATTCTACATTTTTTATATGGCACATTTTTCTTTATTTACCAATGTGTGGAACAAATGTTTTGTTTTAACATATACCGATTAATCAACTTTCTTCTCCTCCATGAATATATTTATACTAGGAATGTTTTTTGAAATTTCTTAATTTTGTTTTCAAAGAATTTTTTTTTCCAAATATTCTTTAATTTTTTAGTTTTTAAAAGAGATTTTCAAAGTGGAAAGGGTATTTTTCTCAAGAATACTTTAATGATATTTTAATGATATTTCTATTTATAAATGAAAAAACACTTTATTTTTCTTATAATAAATTAAGGATATTTTTGTAATTACACCAAACATATTATTTCTCTAAATAGATTATAATTGTTTTAAAGATATTTTAATTGAACCCATTTCTTTTACATGAGTAAATCAAGATATGAAAGAACAATTATCAATTTTTATGTTAAAATTTACAAGCTCTGAATTGTTTTCATCATTCTATGGTACATATCTTCATGTATATATGGTTGATGGGTGGTTATATTATAAAACAAGTATAGGATGTTATGTAATAAACCAAGGATGAGTGGGTTCATTATAGTCCTTCAATTAAATGGGTTAAGAGAATTACTAAACAAGTTATAGGGTTCTCTTAAGAGATTGTTGTAATTTTATGGGTTTCTTATTCTATTTGTATGAGTGATTTTAAGAGTGATATGATAGTGATTTTCCAAGATACAAACACTTTTTCTTGATGATTTTTATGAGTTTATAATGGATCCTTTTTAAGAACTTTTTTCACATGTCTCGTCAATAATGACTTATATGACATTGTTATTAGGTTAAATATTTATGTCATGTTTCAGGATTTATGATCCATTTTTATGGGTATGAACTCTATTATTTTATGCTAATGCACTTTTATTATGTAATCATACCCTTATTCTAATATTATGGTCAATGATGTCATTTGATTTTAAATTATTATATTTCCCTTTACTATGTGTTTTAGCTCACCCTTCTTATGGTTACTTTTCCCCAATTTATGAAGAATGATGTCAAATTATTTGTGTCTATAAATTTTTTATGTGTGATGAATTTTATGTGAGATGCTGACTGATTTTTTTGAAATAAGAAAATATGGTTATTTAAGGAAAAATAATCACTTGATGACATGGGTATTGTCATGTTGGAGTTTGTCATAATTATTTAAAACTCTAAACATAAAAATTATTATGGTTTGTAATTGATCCAATATTTTAGTTTGATGTTATAAGTTTATATGGCATAAATCGGGTAATGTTTATCCATATGAATCTCGAAAATTTAATGATTTGTTTTTTAGCATAAGATTCAAGAGTATAGGTTTGGGGTTGTTATAAATTAACTTGTTAAGTGAATTATTAAAGATTGGGAGGACTATATGAAACCTTATAAACTCCATGGGAGGGAATTATAGAGAGATAGAGATGGTAAATTCTTGATAAATACATTTTGGGTGGAAATATATGTCATGATGGGTGGGATATAGATCCTTTCATAGGATAAAATATTGATTTTTTCATGGAAACTAAATTTAGGTTTTGAGTAAAAGAGATATCACATTGGGTTTAGGTGGATTTGGTGAGTTAGGTGAATTAGGTAGGGATATTTTGGTGAGACATGTGTTATAGACATACAAACCTAGAAAAGGAATTCTATAAGTTCCCAAAGTCAATTTTATTTTTCAAAAATTAGGTCACATCAGATTACCCCTCTTAACATTTATTAATCTTGATTTAGAATTAATCATTGTAATTATTTTTCACTAAAAATATAAGATGAACCCTATTAATAAATTTTTATGTAATGAATTTTAATTTGGTATCCATTAACCGAATTAAATTTATAAATATGAGAAAAATAACATTTAAGTCAAAAATATATAATGTGTAGAAAACATTTTTTGTAGAAAATGATGTTTTAAACGTTAAGTGTTCTTATTATTATTTATGAATAATTATCGATTAAATCAGTGTTAATTTATTTTTATACATGTCTAAAATTAAAATTAGGGTCTTAATTCAATATATATTTATACAATTTAAAATTTACATAGTATTTAAAAATTACCATTCTTTGAAAAATAACCATTTTACCATGATTACTAATTTTTACCAAATTAATTTACTTTTAATGATTAAAAATAACATGGGTATTATTAAATAATTTTAAACTAACTATAAAAAATAAAAATTAGTGTTATGATTTAAAATTTCAATGTGTACGAAAATTCAATTTTATCATTAGCGCATGTAACACTTAAAAAATGTTTTTGGAAAAGGTGTATATTTAAGAATTAAAACTTATGATTATGATATATTTATCTTTTTATTTGAATTTTATGATTTATATTGGATTAATATAATAAAAATAAATATTATGTGGATTTAAAATCATTACAAAAAATAATTTTACCTAGAAAATATTTAATTAAATGAAAAGAACAAAAATATTTTTTATTCGGAAAGTATTAGTTTCATCCTTAAAATATTAATCATGTATATTATTACTTATTACATATGTATTTTAACAATTAAAATTGTCTATAAAATTAATGTTCTTAACTATATTATTAGAAATTTATAAATGTTACAGTTTTTAATAAAAACAGTATTTTCACTATTTACATAAAAATCAAATATTTCAAGAAAATACCAAAAGTTAATATTAAGATAATATTTAAATTATAAATTAAAAATATATATTAATTTTATCAAAATAATATTCTTAAATTTATAAATTAAAATTTTTAATAAAAAAAAAAATATAGATAAAGATTGTTTTTATTAAAAAATGTCTATTTTGAACATTAATTTTTTTTAAATTATATCATATCAATTCATAGCTTAAATATTGTAAATATAATATTTAAACACTATTTCATTTAATTTATTATGACTAAATATACAACTCTTAAGGACAAAAACCTCATTGAAAAAAATTAAACTTATATTAAAATTAATTATTTATATTCTAAAATTTTAATTTTTATTAATACATTGATATTAACTTATTTATATGAATTTAATAAATAAATTTTATCCTAAATTAATCATTATAGTTTTATTAATTTAACCCCTATATATAATATAATATATTAAAATCATATTTTTTTCATTAATTATTATTCATGAAATATGTTATATTAAAATTATTAATGACAATAAATAACTTAAGTATAACTATTGGATATATGTATATCCAATGCCCTTGTTTATTATGATAATATTTAATTCCTATATATAGCCGTAAAAAACTTGTTCATTCCATTCACTCTACTTAACTCACACATCCCATTTCCATATTTTTTATTTTAGATCTTACAATCTACTTTCTCATTTCAGGAGTTTCTTACATCGTATAGGGTTTATTTGGATATTTGTGATCCTAATGTTCACAGATAATCCATGGGGTCTCGTCATATTAAATATTTTATTCTTTTTCATTTATTTTCCCTTGTTAATTTATACACTTTGAAGTATATAATAATCAATGGTGAATAATAATATAGGGCGTGTAATATGTAGTCTCATGTATTTTTTTATGTTTTAATATGAATGAATAAATTATTTTTAGTTTAATTCCAATAATTTATTACATATTTCTCAATACATTTCAATTAATATGTAAAAATAGAAAAATAAGAAAGTTAGTTTTTGAGATTTGAACATACTGTTCATGGAAATAATATGTTTCACAATAACATAGATTCTTATACTAACTAATTGGGACGATCTCAAAATCATCCAATTTTGGAAATTAAAAACACAACACCAATCTGATATTTACCCATGTATTTCTTACCCTTTTTTTCATTTTAATTTTATTTACAATTTATTTTTTCATAATTAATTTTGTGTGTATGGGTCCAATGTGGACCATAGTTATTGGATTTCATTGAAAGAAAATTGGAGGAGAGAAAGTGGTTTACAACCCACAATGTCACGATTGAAGCAGATTATGGATATATTTCACTACAAAATAAGAATAACATATGGAAAAGTTATCCCATTATAATAAAAACCATTTAGTACCTCTCTTGATCACTTTTTTTGTTGTCCAATTTTTTATATTTCTTACCACCATAATAATTCTTATATTTTGTTAATTATATTCATGAAAATAAGTATGAAAGGGATGGTATTATGTGACTATGTTAGGTTAGTTATCTTTTTAATCATAATATTATATAAAATCATTTCCATTTTCATATTTTAGATAACTAATAGTATTTTCTAGAAAATTAAATGAGAAATTAAAATAATTTTAAAATGAAATCATTCATCGATCATTAATTTTAAAATTTAAATTAATTTTGATCCAATGAAATTATTCTATGTTTGATAACCATCTAAGGAATACTTAACAAACACAATAGGTTTCGAGATGTATTTAAATCTTCTTATAATTCTTTTCATTCATGAGGGAACCTAATTCATGATAAAACAATCTATAACCTGGTGAAATTATTTTCTCAGATTACATGGGTCATTATATGTTAAAATTATTAAGGATATATTATTACATTAATGATCCCTTTTTATAAATAAATTATCCAATACATAGTTGACTTCTCATAACACTATAGAGGCCATGAATTTACCTTCCAGGATCTAATTTACAAGATGAATCCATTCCTACCTTTCTCATGAATAAAATGTGATATAAATTTTTTGATTTAAGTATATTAGAGGATTAATTATCATGATTTATTTGGATGAATTTCATTTTAAAGAGGGAAATTATTTATTATATCACTTAGAGTTTGGAATTTTAGATCCACTCCCCATATAAAATATTTTTCCCTCACTATCACTAAGAAAAGATTTTAAATAATTGAAAAAAAACAAAATAATATAGATAAAGGCTTTGATCCTGAATTTATGTTGCAACCAAATTACTATGGTATTTAATACGAATAAATAAATATAAATATTTAGTTTATTATTTAAATAATAAGGATATCGGAGAATAAATTTCTAAAAATGTCAAGTTGTTTACATATTCATTATACCGTGGAGGTATAACTCCTTTTTTGGGCCTTTTATTTTTGAATATTAAACTACCAAAATATGAACTTTATAATTTTTTATTGAAAATTCCGTTTGATTATATCTTTTAAAATGAGTAGATGATTTGAGGAGAAAAACAAGTTTATGGAATGTTTCACATAATTTTAGTGTGACAAAAGATTGTCAAAAAATTTATCCCTTTTAGTGTGAGAGAAAAATTTCGTAGAAGGTATATATGAAATATTATTGGGTGGAACATGAATGATAAAAATAATTTGTTTAAGAAAAATAGAAAAATTAATGAAAAGTGATGAGGTGTGATTAATCACTTATTGGAATAAACTACTCAATTTAAATTCTAGTTTGAATATTTAATTGCAAAAATGTAGTGATTTTTCCCATGATTTCAGAAGAGTAAGTTCGGGGGAGTGGTAATATAGCATCCCGCCTTTTTATCACATAAACTTTCATTACATTTTACAAAACTGGGGATCTTTAAGGTTCAGTTTCTTGGAAACCAAGAACTTAAAACATGAAAACATAAAAACTTCTTCTTAAACACTTTAAAGGATTCTCATCATGTTCATCCTAGGTTCATTACTTCATCTCATAACCTGGGGACATACATCAAAATAAAGGGTGAGCAGAAGGCCCAGTAAGGGAAACAAGAGAAACATTTTACATGTGAACTTGAGATACTTCGATAAGGACATGAAAAGAACTTTAAGGCATGAGAAAGGAATCATGAGATACATCATAATAAAAATAACATTTTTCATAACTTGAAGATGTGGCTACGACATTTAATATTGACAATCATTTCGTTTCACTAAGGTCCATCCCCAAGGTGTCGTTAAAAATTACCAAGGTTATTCATCAAGGCGTCGTTAAAAATGGCCATCTCTAGAGATTAAGTCTTTACCCAATGCATTGGAGTGCTATCTGGGCACACCCTTGATATGTATTTATTATCATGTGATCCACACACATCATCATCAATCATTTCATAAACAAACCATATAGCATAAAATAAATGGGTTTCATTTCATAATCATAATGTTTTAAAAACAGCTTTAAAGACATGATCTTTATGTCACTTTAAACCCACGGAAAGGGAAAGAGGGTTTCACGTATGCAAATACCAGAATTCAAAATAGAAAATTTTGATATATATGTGAATACCCTTATAGAAATAAGATCTTTTAGTATTCACTTAGTAAAATAAAATATCTTTTGAAAAAAAGAGAGAGACATTTTGAGACGAAAATTCTGCAGCATAACGGCTATGTTACAAGGTTTTTAGAAAACATTGAAAAGAGAGGGGACATGGGTCAAACATTAATAAATGAACCATAAAATAGTATAGGGAAAGAAAATAAGGGATTTAAGAACATGGTAATGAAATTTGAAAATATACCATATGAAATGAAGAACATTAAAGGAAGACAAAAATAAGATTTCTCTTATGAAAATTCGACAGCCTAACAGCGTTACATAAACTTCAACCAAAAATTAATTGATAAGATCAAATAGGGTCTTATCATATAAACATAAAAGATAAGTATGATAGATATAGAGATCATACCCCAACATAATAAAAAGGAACTTTCAAGACTTGACATGGAATTAGAACTTTGAAAAGGGAGAAAGGTGAAAGGACCACTTAAAATTTCTGCAGCCTAACGACGCCACTTAAGCTTCAAAATGCTGAATTGAAGAGATCAAATGGGGTCTCTCATCATATGGTAATAAAATATCAGTATGATAGATATAGAGATAATACCCCAAGATAACAAAAAGGAACTTGAAATAATTTACATGAAAGTAGAACTTCAAAACGAGAAGGGTGAAGAACCACTTAAAAATTCGGCAGCCTAACAACGCCACTTAAAACATCAAAATACTGAATTGAAAAGATCAAATGGGGTCTCTCATAATATGTTCATAAAAGATAAGTATGATATATATAGAGATCATACCCCAACATAACAAAAAGTAACTTGAAAGAATTGACATGAAAGTAGAACTTCAAAACAAGAAGGGTGAAGAACCACTTAAAAATTCGGCAGCCTAACGGCGCCACTTAAAACTTCAAAATACTGAATTGAAGAGATCAAATTGGGTCTCTCATCATATGATCATAAAAGATCAGTATGATAAATTTAGAGATAATACCCCAACATAATAAAAAGGAACTCGAAATACTTTAAATGAAAATAGATCTTGAAAAAATGAGAAGGGAGAAAGAATCCGTTACAAAAATTTCGGCAGCCTAACGACACCACTTAAAACTTCATAAAACGAAATAATGAGAGTAATAGAAGATCTATCATTATGTTAACATGAAAAGGGAAGTAAGAGGAGTATAAAATAACACCCTTTAACATTAGAACATGGAGCATAAAAGAAATTACATAAAAGAGATTTCTTGAAAAGAAAGAGAGAGATCGAATCCCTTACCTTAAAACATAACTCTTAAAACTCAAAGGTTTGGACCTTGAGAGGCTTGGGGAACCCTGAGAGGACTACTTGGGAGGTAATGAGACCAGAAATTCGTTGGTGAACAGTGGGGAGTCGAATGGATGAAAGGATGACTTGGTATTTATAGGGAAAGTGAGGGGACAAGGCATTAATGGCCAAGGGACACCTCATTAGTGGTTTTGGCAAAACCATGGGCTTGCCCATGGTATTTTCCCATGGTATTGGCCACTTGTGACACCTCATACCTTATCTTACTATTCATAATTCGACCATATTTATTACATACATAATACATCATTTAATGATTTCATTAAACACCCGTAACTTAAAAACTGTATTTTCACTATTCATCGAAAATTCAACTTTCTCAGAATAATCCCAAAATTTCACCTTAACCAAATATCAATGCTCTGATTTCAAAAATGAAATCCATTTTATAAAAATAATTTTATAAATATTTTTAATTAAATTTTTAATTAAAAAACACTATTCATTGAAAATTCATTTTTTTCAGAAAAATCCCCAAAAATTACCTTAACATAATATCGATGCTCTGAGTTCAAAAATGAAGTCCATTTTATAAAAATAATTTTCTAAATATTTTTAATTAAATTTTTAATTAAAAAACACTATTCACCCGAAAAAACTAATACTTGAATAATAATTTATGAAACCATTATTTAACCATTTTATTGAATCACATTACTTAATCAAAGTGCCTAGCTTATTTTAATACTTTCTTTAAGTGAGATTACTAATCCATTTGGTCACATTACTAATCCTAAGCATAAAATCACTATTCATAATTTACTATTCATCAAAAATCAAGTTGATCTTTTTAGACTCGAAATTTCGTACTGAACATAATTGTAGAAGACCATTTTTCGAAAATCATTACACATTTTTATTTATTTAAGGTTTACATAAACATTTTTAAAATATCCTTTCTCTAAAATTCATCAAAAATATGCATACTATATTTATCCGGTCATTTAAAAATTCATAAACTTCATCATAAGAAGAAATCCAAATTTTTATTTAAAACAAAGGATTACACAAGGCAGTTACGGTCTCCTTACATAGCCCCTTATCACACCAGCATAGGACCTAAGTGTAAGGTGTGCTAAGGTGAGAGAATCTAAGGGAGGCTCGACTAACATCACATGAGTAGTAATTTCTATCAGTTTGAACTTCTCGCAAAGGAGATTCCGTTCTAGCTTCACATGAAGAATTTCGGCTTGGGTTTGGTCTAGAGCAAAGCCCAGTGGTGCTACCTCCTTCCCAAGTTCTGTTAGATGGGCTTCGATCAGTCCAAGACTACTGGGTGAGGCCATCGAATCTTTTTTCTATAATAATTAACCAATATTACTTGTATTTAGAGACAATAATCAAAACTTTTAGTTTCCAGCGGTCATATTAACCAATGGTCATATAACCGTTTAAACCCAACCGTCTCATTTTAATTATAATCATGTTATCAAATGAAACATTTTTGTTGAGTATAAAAATAAAATAAAATAACACATAAAATTAGGAAACAAGATTTATTCAAAATTTCAGGTCGTTACATTCTTCCCCCCTTATGAAATTGCGTCCTCGCAATTTTTAAAATTGGGTTTTGAAATTTCATTGAGAGTCCCACATCAGAAAAGGAGTCAGTAAAATTATTACTTTAAAATAAAGAAAGGGAAGTACAAAGGTCACCCGAGTTAACCCACACTAGGATTCCATGTAGGAAAACATGGACATGGAAGAAAAACAAAGGGTCAAGTTCTGGGTGAGAGTGATAGAGAACATCATTAGGGGAAAGTTAACCATAAGAAAATCCCAAACTTATGATGTGTGTAAACGGTCTTTGATTACCTAGTAGGAAATGTAAACCAACAACGTTTTTGTTTTACGTTCCTTTTCATAATTTTGAGGAATTCATTTACAACATAAAACAAAAACATAAGAAAATATACCTACCTTCATGTAGAGTTTCATCCTTTAATAGGTCCCTACCAACACTAATCTTTTCTCCAAATGATGAGAATTTCAAAAACACTTGGTCTCACAAAAAGCACAAGAATCATCTTCTAGAGAATCACATAATCCACAAAATATTAAATATCTATTTCTTCTATCTTTAAACATTATCCTAAAAACAGAAAGGTTAAGGTAAAACAACTCTTCAAAAAGAAAGAATCCCATAGGAATGGAAACTACTTTTAAATACTCAAAGTTTCATGGTACTACCCAAAGTTCATCATAGACCATTCCATAAATAACGGTCCTTAAAATTACTCAAAATAAACCAAACTAAGATTGAAACCCAAATACAAGAAGGATTTGATAACATAGTCTTCCAAAATAAACTTCATTGTTCATCTCCAAACAAAATCAACCACTCCTAACATCTTATAACAAAAGCAGCTAACCTAAAAATATTTTACCCAAGATAGGTTAATCATTTCCATAAGTAACCTAAATTACTATAAGTCCACCTTAAATTCATCGATTCTTCAAAATATAAGTCAACCTTACCCCTCAATGAAAATACCGTAGTAATCTATTTACCTCGATCATATAGGGTCCCCAAAATAGTGAACGTCTTCCAAAATAATAATCATATTTTAATCCCATAATCATCCATGTCATATTAACACAAAAATCGTCTTATTTTCTATCACATTGGTTGTTGGGACATGTTCTTCCATTTCCCGCCATTAACTAAGAAAAGAAACCATAATTAGGGGCTTAAATACTTAGCCAATAATCATGAAAAGGAACCGAAAGCATATAAGGATAACTTGTAGAAGAAAAGTATACCCTAACTTGTGATCCCCTAGGTTCCCATATAGGTTATCCATGATCATATATTCTTATGTGAATCTTTATTTTATTTTATCTTTGTTCCTTTAACAATGGTTCATACTAAGGTTATGAATTTACCAAAGCATATCCCCCAGGAGTGTCGTAACCAAGAGTGCATCAAGGCCTGTTGTCGTGTACCAGTTCCCGTTTGAGTCGAGCTCAAAGTGGTGTTTTCGAGTTTTACCCCTATGTACATTTGTGCCAGAGCCACCTCTACCTGCTCGTATCTAGACAGGGATGTATTTTCTTGGAAACCCCTTACTCAAAACTCACCAAAATACCAGGAAGATATCCTATTTTTTAACTTTTCTATAGGCTTCTTCCTAAAGTTTTCATATCCTAATTTCCACAAATAACTAAACCATCCTTTGATACCAACTATAGCATCCCGCCTTTTTATCACATAAACTTTCATTACATTTTACAAAACCGGGGATCTTTAAGGTTTAGTGTCTTGGAAACCAAGAACTTAAAACATGAAAACATAAAACATTCTTCTTAAACACTTGAAAGGCTTCTCCTCATGTTCATCCTAGGTTCATTACTTCATCTCATAACCTGGTGACATACATCAAAATAAAGGGTGAGCAGAAGGCCCAGTAAGGGAAACAAGAGAAACATTTTACATGTGAACTTGAGATACTTCAATAAGGACATGAAAAGAACTTTAAGGCATGAGAAAGGAATCATGAGATACATCATAATAAAAATAACATTTTTCATAACTTGAAGATGTGGCTACAAAATTTAATATTAACAATCATTTCGTTTCACCATGGTCTATCCCCAAGGTGTCGTTAAAAATTACCAAGGTTATTCACCAAGGCGTTGTTAAAAATGGTCATCTCTAGAGATTAAGTCTTTACCCAATGCATTGAAGCGCTATTTGGGTGCACCCTTGACATGTATTTATTATCATGTGATCCACACATATCATCATCAATCATTTCATAAAAAACCCATATAGCATAAAATAAATGGGTTTCATTTCATAATCATAATGTTTTAAAAACAGCTTTAAAGACATGATCTTTATGTCACTTTAAACCCACGGAAAGGGAAAAAGGGTTTCACGTATGTAAATCCCAGAATTTAAAATAGAACATTTTGATATATATGTGAATAACCCTATAGAAATAAGATCTTTGAGTATTAACTTAATAAAATAAAATATCTTTAGAAAAAAAGAGAGAGACATTTTGAGACGAAAATTCTGCAGCATAACAGCTATGTTACAAGGTTTTTAGAAAACATTGAAAAGAGAGGGGACATGGGTCAAACATTAATAAATGACCCATAAAATAGTAGAGGGACAGAATATAAGGTCTTTAAGAACATGTTAATGAAATTTGAAAATATACCATATGAAATGAAGAACATTAAAGGAAGACAAAAATAAGATTTCTCTTATGAAAATTCGGCAGCCTAACAACGTTACATAAACTTCAACCAAAAATTAATTGATGAGATCAAATAGGGTCTTATCATATAAACATAAAATATCAGTATGATAGATATATATATCATACCCCAACATAATAAAAAGCAACTTTCAAGACTTGACATGGAATTAGAACTTTGAAAAGGGAGAAAGGTGCAAGGACCACTTAAAATTTCAGCAGCCTAACGACGCCACTTAAATTTCAAAATACTGAATTGAAGAGATCAAATGGGGTCTCTCATAATATGGTCATAAAATATCAGTATTATAGATATAGAGATCATACCCCAACATAAAAAAAAGTAATTTGAAAGAATTGACATGAAAGTAGAACTTCAAAACGAGAAGGGTGAAGAACCACTTAAAAATTCAGCAGCCTAACGACGCCACTTAAAACTTCAAAATACTGAATTGAAGAGATCAAATGGGGTCTCTCATCATATGGTCATAAAAGATCACTATGATAGATATAGAGATCATACCCCAACATAACAAAAAAGAACTTAAAATAATTGACATGAAAGTAGAACTTCAAAACAAGAAGGGTGAAGAACCACTTAAAAATTCAGCAGCCTAACGGCGCCACTTAAAACTTCAAAATACTGAATTGAATAGATCAAATGGGGTCTCTCATCATATGATCATAAAAGATCAGTATTATAAATTTAGAGATCATACCCCAACATAATAAAAAGGAACTTGAAATACTTTACATGAAAATAGATCTTGAAAAAATGAGAAGGGAGAAAGAATCCGTTACAAAAATTTCGGCAGCCTAACGGTACCACTTAAAACTTTATAAAACGAAATAATGAGAGTAATAGGAGATCTCTCATTATGTTAACATGAAAAGTGAAGTAAGAGGAGTATAAAATAACACCCTTTAACATTATAACATGGAGCATAAAAGAAATTACATAAAAGAGATTTCTTGAAAAGAAAGAGAGAGATCGAATCCCTTACCTTAAAACATAACTCTTAAAACTCAATGCTTTGGACCTTGAGAGGCTTGGGGCACCCTGTGAGGACTACTTGGGAGGTAATGAGACCAGAAATTTGTTGGGGAAGAGTGGGGAGTCGAATGGATGAGAGGATGACTTGGTATTTATAGGGAAAGTGAGGGGACAAGGCATTAATGGCCAAGGGACACCACATTAGTGGTTTTGGAAAAACCATGGGCTTGCCCATGGTATTTTCCCATGGTATTGGCCACTTGGGACACCTCATACCTTATCTTACAATTCATAATTCGACCATATTGATTACATACTTAATACATCATTTAATGATGTCATTAAACACCCGTAACTTAAAAACTGTATTTTCACTATTCATCGAAAATTCAACTTTCTCAGAATAATCGCAAAATTTCACCTTAACCAAATATCAATGCTCTGATTTCAAAAATGAAATCCATTTTATAAAAATAATTTTATAAATAATTTTAATTAAATTTTTAATTTAAAAAAACACTATTCACCGAAAATTCATTTTTTTTCAGAAAAATCCCCAAAAATTACCTTAACATAATATCGATGTTCTGAGTTCAAAAATGAAGTCCATTTTATAAAAATAATTTTCTAAATATTTTTAATTAAATTTTTAATTAAAAAACACTATTCACCCGAAAAAACTAATGCTTGAATAATAATTTATGAAACCATTATTTAACCATTTTATTGAATCACATTACTTAATCAAAGTGCCTAGCTTATTTTAATACTTTCATTAAGTGAGATTACTAATCCATTTGGTCACGTTACTAATCCTAAGCATAAAATCACTATTCATAATTTACTATTCATCAAAAATCAAGTTGATCATATTAGACTCGAAATTTCGTACTGAACATAATTGTAGAAGACCATTTTTTGAAAATCATTACACATTTTTATTTATTTAAGGTTTACATAAACATTTTTAAAACATCCTTTCTCTAAAATTCATCAAAAATATGCATACTATATTTATCCGGTCATTTAAAAATTCATAAACTTCATCATAAGATGAAATCCAAATTTTTATTTAAAACAAAGGATTACACAAGGTAGTTATGGTCTCCTTACATAGCCCCTTATCACACCAGCATAGGACCTAAGTGTAAGGTGTGCTAAGGTGAGAGAATCTATGGGAGGCTCAACTAACATCGCACGAGTAGTAATTTCTATCAGTTTGAACTTCTCGCAAAGGAGATTCCGTTCTAGCTTCACACGATGAAGTTCGGCTTGGGTTTGGTCTAGAGCAAAGCCCAGTGGTGATACCTCCTTCCCAAGTTCTGTTAGATGGGCTTCGATCGGTCCAAGACTACTGGGTGAGGCCATCAAATCTTCTTTCTATAATAATTAACCAAGATTACTTGTATTTAGAGACAATAATCAAAACTTTTAGTTTCCAGCGGTCATATTGACCAATGGTCATATAACCGTCTAAACCCAACCATCTCATTTTAATTATAATCATGTTATCAAATGAAACATTTTTGTTGAGTATAAAAATAAAATAAAATAACACATAAAATTAGGAAACAAGATTTATTCAAAATTTCGGGTCGTTACAGGTAATATACCAATTTTAATATATTTTTATGTTTTTTCACAATATTAAATACCCAATATCTTGTTATTAATTTGGATTAAATGAAATTTTTAGTGTTTAGGTTGAATAATGTAATTAATTGAAAACATGGTTACCATTGTGGTCTTAATTGATTATTTAATTTTAGAATTAATTTAGATGTAATCCTATAATAAAATGGGGTATTAAATGAATAATTGGGGATATATTTTAATAAATTAAGTTATTTCATTGTATTTATAAGTATATTTTACAACTGGGCTATCACATAAAGAGTTCGATAAAATATGTATGAATAGATTCTTAAGAGAAGGGATGCCACCTCATCAAACTACCCTATATTAAAATCATCCTTATCTTTCAAATCAGTGTATGAGTAAAATATATAGTAAATACATCATTTAATATTAATACCTAGGGAGATATATGTCATATCCAATGACATATTGAGTCACCATTTGAAACCAAGGAATTCACTAAAGGAAATTGCTAACATAATTTATGATTTTGTGGAGTCTCTATAAACATTTAATTTTCCTATTATGATTGTACAATAACAAAAGGGTTCTCTGATACCCTATTTTCAATTAATATTAAATTCTTTTCACCATGTGATAATGAAAAAATAAACCCCAAATATAAAGTTTTAATTGGATATGGTGATATCTTAGCCAATGACAATGGTATGTCACTACTCATAGTTAAATATGTATTATCACCAGAGTCACCACCCAAGGATTAAATCCCTTTAATCCCTTGAAAAACTTTACATGAGACCCTGATATAAAACTATAATCAGTTTGTGAGGGTTAATACATTACTTTCAAACTATTTATTAGATCCATACACAAGTGTTTATCATGTAAGAGTTAGGACACCAAAATAACTTCATTTTTATATGGTTTGACAAATTTTTTAAAGATCTTGTAAGCATATCACATAACACTCATAAAAATCACCTAATAATCATGGGGTGTTCACTAATTCCATATAAGATAATGAAATATGGAAAGGATATTCTAGATGGCTTCCACATGTGCATGTAATCATACATGGTCATCCACACAGAGATCATTAGATATTTGTAAGGAAGTTTGATAATGGACATTTCTTCTCTTTAAAAGGGAATTAAACCCTCTATAAGAGAGGATAAACAATTTTTATTTATATTTTATACGTATTTTTATCTTCATTGATGGAAATTTAAGCCCATTGTATCCAATAAAAGAGATTTCCCCCATCCCCACATTTGAATTATAATGGTTTGTTGATTTTTTCATTACTTTTTTTGATATTCATGAGTATATACATGTATTAATCAGATAAATATATGGTTATCACTATGGTTATGTGTTTCTCTCGAGTTTTTTTAGTTTCTTTTTGGGTTTCACACACTTCCAACCTGATCTTATTAATTAATCATACAGTGGTGGGGAGTGAATGTTTATTGAGGCTTGATCAAGAGTTAGTAATGGATTTGTGATAGTGAAGGTAGTTCATGAAGTTACCATTGCCTATTTATACCTAATCACAACATAACAGGTGAGGGTTAGTTGTCTAAGGTCTCAACCCTCTCAATGAGTTGATCAATGGAGTGATTATGTTTTGAATGGATCTTAATAGAGTGGTTGGGTGGAATATTCTAGGACTGAACACCATTCTTTTTTTCGTTTTTAAATATAAAAAACATGATCCAATAATAACACATAGAATGGCTTCACTTGTTTAAATTATTTTAATAAAACAAATACACTTAAATTAAAAAATAAAATGGATTTATTATGTTTACCATATACCCTCATTTGGAAGAGATAGATTCGTTGTATTATAATGTAGTCCAATGTGGTTTTATAAATGATATTTTAGTTGAGTCCCATAATATCCTGTTTATCAAATTCCCCACACTCTTCCATCGTGTGAGAGAGTCCCATTTTAGTGATATGTATTGTGTGTTCATTCATGAATGGATATCATAAGGTAACCAATGTTAATATTTTTTCTGAATTTGGGGAACAAATCTTCCTCTTCCCAAGGTGGGTAGTGGGTTTTACCTTGATGCTCATAGTTGATATAACAATGGGGGTTTTTAATAAGGATCGAACTAGTAGAGTGAATCCATTGATTTCCCATTTCCATAAAAATTTTTGTTTGACCTCATCATTTAGTATCCCTTATTGTGTGGTGGGGGATGTTCCTCCTTAAGTCATGGTTTCAGTCACTTATGTTGTGGAAGGTTTTATCTTGGGGTATAGAGTTGAAAGAGAAGTTTCACCAGAATGGTCAATATTATCATCTTAAAATTTTAGTGGAATGGTTTACTAATGAGAAATGGGCTTTGTGGTCTATTTGAGGAGGATGGTTCCATTTTTGGGAGTTCATATATATAGATTTAGAGAAAGAGTGACAACAAACTAACCATGATTTTTCTTTGATAAGGGATGTAATTTTTTTGGAATATAATATGCAGATGTGTATTTTTCACTAGAGATAGAGAGAAGGTTAAGATAGAGGATATGTGTTATCCTTGTTCTATATGTTTCATCATTTGAATATGTGATTTATCATAGAGAGATGAATAAAATATGATACAGTCCTTGGGAATCTTGTTATCTAAAAAATCTTCAATATAGGTTGCAAAATATTTGTTATTGCACTCAAAAGGGCAAGTTGACACTGAAAGAAGGTTTCTCTAGGGCAGTCATCTGGATCACTCCTCAAAGTTGGAGAATGATATTCACTATCATGAGTTTTTTCCATGATAATGAATCTCTTTATCCCATGGCTCATATGGTTTATTTTTTACCTTTATAACATGTAGTTGGAAAACCATTGGGTGATAAAAAGGTATTAGATGCAAAATATTAATGAGATAAGTGTAATTAAAACATATAATTGTGTTTATTTATTGATTTCAAACAAGAATGAGAAGATTAATATTATTTTAAAGTGGAAACTATGGGATTAAAGACTATATGGTGTGGTTAAATGTTGTATTCTTTCCCTATAAGGTGGTATAGTTAGTTTTAAAAGAACATGATCCTTCAAAGGTGTATGAAATTCATGTAAGGATTTGTTACCCTTTCACATAGTGTTGTTTTGAGAACAATTTGTTTAGTATCCATTGTTTTATCTTTTCAAGGATGGAATGTTTTAATTTTGGGATAATATAGTGACACAAGTTTTTCACATGGGAGATAGTTGGTGCCAAAAAATTGGGAAGAAGAAGTACAAGAGGGAAGCCTCCAAGTATGCCTCGTGTAGCCCTTTCACGGAGCCCCATGGCCCCGCACCCGTCGCGGAGCAAGGAGGTGGGTTGCTCCGCGAAAACCTATAACGTTCTCAAGCCCGCCGCAGAGCAAGGAGGTGGTTTCCTCCATGAGCCTATTTGACGTTCGAGACCCCACCACAGAGCGGGGAGGCGGAAGGCTCTGTGATCGAATTTGACATTCGCGAGCCCGCCGTGGAGCACAGAGGTGGGATGCCCCGTGAACCCCTTTGATGTTCGCGAACCCGCCATGGAGTGACCTCTAGATTCACGCCGACTGACCTATGCTTTGTGGCGCCTCTTTCCTGTAAATACATGGCTCCCCTTGATCCCAAATGATGTAAAACCCAACCTTTCAACCTCTAAGATCTCAAATCGCGAAGCACTTCTTGCTCTGAGAACCCTGAGATCCTCAAGGTAATTTTTCTTAGTGAAGTACCTCCCTATTTTCTTTAATTGAGCCCCTCTTCCTAGAGGGATGCCTTTCACAAATCCCACATGCCTTCACAAAGGAAGGAGATCCCCACGGGGACACGGGTTGTCACGAAGTGTTTATGCTTCGTGAAACTCCATCCACACAAACATGACCCACATGATAGGGTAGGGTCCCTGTGCTTCGCGAAGCATATTTCTTCACAACACCTTACCTCACAAGGCACCCTTTCTTCGTGAGGCATTTCTTTGAGAATGCCTTTCCACTTCGCAAATATCCTCCCATATGCACCTATACCATATAACTAGGCTAGCATACTTCACTTTGCAAAGCACATCCCTTTACGAAGCCCTTCCACTTCATGGAGCACCAGAGCTTCACAAGGCTTCTACATATGAACCCCTCTGCTCTGCAACTCCTTTTCCCGGGCAACCCTTTAGGTTTGCATGAAGCAATTTCAATGTCCCTTGGATGATACTGCATATTGTGTTGCTTCGACTCATGCTTCATCGCATGGCATGCTAATGGCTATTGCTTCTTCGCATAGCCACGCTAATGTGGACCCCCAATGGTTTGCTCCATAACACCCCCTATCCACGGTGTTTCCTGTCCCTTATCTTCACCAAGGTGTAGAGGGTTCTGGTTATGTAAGTCCTAGGGGTACGAAGCACACCCACGTCCTCTAAGATGTAGGATGATAAACTACCAAGAATATTATTCCTCAGTACATGAAGTTATACTATGACCTCGCCCTATGCCTCGTATGCAGGGAACCCCATCTCAGACATTCTCTACGCCCACTAGTCTCCATGAGAGTAAGATCATTCATCACATGGACTGACATCCTCATTATCACAGAGGTTCTTGTCTATGGGGAAAGGGTGACCACCCTAGTGTAAGCCCCTAGCCTTTCTTGCAAGAGGTGGAATCCATGCTCCTCCTTTCTTCCTGGGTTCCAAATCCCTCTCCCACTGGGCTTTGTCACCACTTGGGCCTCCATATTGGAGTAAGTCCCAATCTCCATCTCACTAGGCCGCTAGCCACGTGTAAGCCCCTGGTTCCTCTCTGGGCAGCGAACCGTGCTTAAGCCCCTGTTTCCTCTTTGGGCCACTAACCACTCATGAGCCCCACTCCACTACCCATGGACGCACCTTTCACAACATGATCATCAAGTCTTTCATGTCTCTTCTTTCTCACACCGAACATGACTCACGTGGGCTTAGAGAAACCATGATCCATGAAATACTCTATGGGAATCCTAGAGTGTACGCCCCAAACACCATCTTGAACTACATGGTCTTTGATCCTTGCCAAGGCGAGGTAGGTAGGAAGCCTCCCTGGTGTTCAAGCCCAACACCCGGTCATTCCAACCCCCTTCACGTTAGTTCCCACACCACCTGAACAACGAGTTCTTTGATCCTTGCCAAGGAAAGGTACGTAGGAAGCCTCTACGAGGTTCAAAACCCACCATATATTTGAGCCCCATGTCCTCTTTCACATCAGATCACCCCCATCCTTCACGATGTTAAACTATGAACCTCAATTAGTGGTAAGTCATTTTCTCCACCGATCAGCGGTAAGCCGTTGTTTCCCCCAGTCAGTGGTAATTCATTGCACCCACCTAAATATGTGGACTTTGATCCTCGCCAAGGCAGGGTACGTAAGAAGCATCCCTGTGATTAAATACCACCACCCATTGGTTCCGACCCCCTTCACGTCGGTTCACCAAACTCCTCCATAAACTATGAGGTCTTTGATCCTTGCCAAGGCATGGTACGTAGGAAGCCTCCACGAGGTTCAAGTCCACCATCCATTTGGACCCTAGGTCCTCCTTTATGTCGGTCCACCAACCCCCATTCCATATGAACTACATGGGTTTGATCTCTATCTCCTAGGTAGGGTACGTAGGAATCTTCTATGAGGATCAACCCCATCTAGCGGTAAGCTGTTGTGACCCCACCCGGTGGTAAGCCATTGTAACCCTATCCAGCGGTAAGCCGTTGTGACCTCAATCAGCGGTAACTCATTATGTCCCCTACTCAGCGGCAAGTCGTTGTAATCCCATTTGTTGGGACCCTTATTTTGGTACGTCCTAGTGGTGTCAGACCAACATGGGCTGCTAACCATGCGTAAGCCTCATACACATCATCGGGTTTTCGTCTTATGTGTACGCCCCCAATTCATGTCCACGACCTGGTCTTCCCTTCAAACCTATGTGTTTCGGGAAGTTCATGCCCCAAACCAAAGGTTTCATTTACTCTCGATCTAATACATGCGTCCATTCTGACGGGCCACCTCCTTAGGTGTCCCATCGACCTACCGAACTATGTAGACTTTGATTCCCTGCCACAGGGATATGTAGGAAGTCTCCTCGATACTTAAGCCCAACATTATCATCATCCTCATAGCGGTTCCATCCCATCCACCATTCAATTCATTCAAACACACCATCATCAATCTTTATTCTTACCCAGGCCACCGCATCCCAGTGAGGTCGTGACAAATCACCACCCAACATCAGTGTTCCCTCTAGAGGTTGCACCCATATGATTCATTTTAATCAGTCTTCTGATCAGTCTGATCCATCTATGATGGACATTAAACCTGCAGCATACATCGGGTTTATCATGGGAAGCTGAGAAAAACCTCAGATACATTCCTATGGCACATTATTCCCTACGTTCGACGTGGTATGCCTCATGATTCCACGCCCTCGATAATCCCTATAATAAGGGGAAGAAACCCAAACGCACCAGTGTTCTAGTGTCCATACACACCAGTGATATCCAACATGACTACTACCATGAACTAAGGTTTCTTCCTTGACCGTACCCTTTGGAATGTCTCGATAGAAGTAGTGTAATTAACTGGTGTCCATGAAGATATGACCATAGGAAGAGTTTCCCGAACAACACATTGAATCTATAAGGGAGACCCGGACTAGGTGACGAGTTTCGAGGAAAAATCCACAAAAGGAAGAACTAACATCCCATCATCCTGTTTCTATTAAGGAGAAAATTTCCCTGAATAAGGAACAGATGTCGCCTGCCTTTGGAAAGTGGGAATGTGGGGAAACAAAACTATGCCTTTCATACTCAAGCAGACGGACGCACATTCCTCGACAAAAGCATCATAAATAGAAATGATGAACCCGACATAAATATCTTCTCCTTAATATGGATATGAGTAGCATTCGAGACATCAATGAATTGTCATTTAAACTGAACCAGCTATTCAGCACCAGATCCTGCCTAGAAAATAGCGGGCCTGGCATGAAACTCACTAGATGTTGGGGCAGTAGAACATTGGACATCCCAGTCTACAACGTTGTCATTTTGGTTCCATCATACTTTCTGTGGAAGACAGAATGGCGCTAGGACACTGGTTGTCTATTTGCTTTTTCTTTCAGCACTGACGATTAATCTCCATGCTTTCAAAAACTAAGCTGCTGCACCCGAAACTCGATTGTCGCCTACTCACCGACATAGAGGAAGGGGAAGTTCCAACACGGAAGTCCCGCACAGCTCTGACTCTTCTGCAACAACCTCTACACCCACGACCATGGGGCGCCGATGCCCCATCTCCCCATATGAGGTCATCCAACGAAGGGTGATCAATGACCTCGTACGCCGGTACGAGGAGGAGGGAATTATCCTGACTCAGGATATGGTCTTGCTGGATTTAGAGGCATCTACACCTCGTCATCAATGCCACCCCCGAGGGCCGTGCAGGGAGCCACTGCTCCCCACTCCAACATATAACTGTTTTGGTAGCCTCTCCCCGGAACGTTTAAACGACTCATTTCCCTACGCCGATGAGGTAGGGGATGTCCGAGCCAGCCTGATTAGAGTCCCATTCCAGGGGATACCAACAAGGGCTCCCACCCGGCCGCATCAGTGCCACCTTCTGGTCTTAATGGATGAGGAGTAGGTAAGCCATGCACTTGCACCACCGGATCCGGTCCGTCTAACCCGATTCCAGCATCGGGCACAAGCCAAAGAGGACATCTACCATGTGGCGTTAACGTCAACCGCTACTGTGGCCCGAGCCACCGGTGATGCATACCACTAACTCCCTGTGTATGATGAACAAGGAAATTCATATGATTGACTTGGATCGAGGACTCAACCGCCCCATGGGCAGGCTGGGTTGACTCTCTTGGTCACTGGCATAGGAAGTGGCCACCGTAGACTAACCTATGGCAACGACACCCAGTACAGAGGTCCTCCCCATATCGCTACCATGGAGAACACAGATCTTCCCCACTTCCAAGATCGACATGGAGGTCTTCCTTGTCACGACCCAACCCTATCGGTCTCGAGCTGCAACTACCCCAGGCCTGTCTCCATAGGCTAGGGGCTGGAAACAAGCGCCAAAGGCGTAACGATCTTAGGGAGGCCTTTGGCTAAGTACTTGTACACACACACACATCCCACTTGATGTAGAAGCGAAGAGTAAAAAAAAGAGAACCAAAGGACAAACAGCCATAACCCAACCACAGCCATGCATCAACTTATACATAGTACAGGTAAAGTGCTTAAAAGTACTGACAAGTAAACTGAACAGTGAAAGGGAAAAACATGTGCCCAACTAGAAAGGGGCCACAACTCAGTTACAGGTAAACGAAAGTAAACAGCTGGTGAGTCTCACACCTGGAAATCCTCCTCTGACCACTGAACACAACCCAAGATCTTGTGTCCTCTATGATCCTCTGTAGTCTCGATCGACCTGTCAGTCATCTGCAAGAGCACACCAAGTGCGGGCAAAGCCCATGCAGGGGTGAGTATAAAGATACTCAGTATGATACCCCGAAAGCTCGAGGAAGCAACAAATAAGGTACTAAAATTGTGAGAAGTAGAAAGAACAAAGAACAATTTAAGAGTACAACAAAGGGAGTGTATCTCAACCCAACAAAATAAAGGAAGTAGACTCGTAAAATCCAAGAGAAGCTTGGCACGAAAAGCACATGGCATAACTCACTCGTCTTCACCCCTCCTAGAAGGAGAGTAACCAAACCCAAGGAGTGGGAACAGAATTAGTGTGTGTGTATATATATATGCTCCACAAGAAACCCGAACGAGTGTGTAATGGGATCTCTATCTCCAAGCCTAGCCCAAGAGAAGTCGCCAACAGTTCAAAAAATATAAATCACTGATGCCCAACTGTCCCGTATGCCAAAGCTGTATCATCGCTAAACCATACAACCAAGGGTATCGCTCCGGTAATCATGGAGAAAAGTCCCTAAATAGCCACATAGAAAGGGATGAGTCTAAAAGAAGTCGTTGGGTAACCCACTACCCAGCCCAACTGGAGGGTAAACCCCAAGAGGTCATTGGGTAATCTACTTCCCAGCACCACTGGAGGGTAAACCCTAAAGTAAACGGGTAACCCACTGCCCAGCCCCGCTGCAGGGTAAACCCTATGGTCAACGTGTAACCCACTACCCTTCCCCACTGGAGGGTAAACCCTAAGGTCAACGGGTAACCCACTGCTCAGCTCCGTTAGAGGGTAAACCTTAAGGTCAATGGGTAACTCACTGCCTAGTCTCACTGGAGGGTAGACCCTAAGGTAAACGGGTAACCCATTGCCCAGCCCCACTGGAGGGTAAACCCAGAACTGTTCTGATAACTCTGCACTGCCCGTGCCATCACTGGGTGTCACTAACACCGCTACCGTGCATAAGTTCAGAGTGCATTAGAGGAACCTCCAAACAACGCCCTTTCATGTATCCACATTCAATGAGATCTCAAAAGAGGCTCTACATGCCCAAATATATTACACTGTTGTAATCCTCATGAAAAAACATGCGAGATAGACTACTTACTCGCTGGAAACGAACTCCTAAAGAAAAAGTTATTCAACACCGCTTTATGCCCACACGATGTCTCATGGGGCCCAAACCTCGGCCCCGGAAGAGGTTTGGAAAACTGCACCATTGCAATACTCTCAGAAAAACACGCTAAATCAACTATTCATACACCCCAAACAGACGTCTTATGAAAACGTCACAGTATGCTGCACGTAGCTTAAAAGACGACCTGTGGGGCCTAGACCTCACCTCCATCTTCAACGCCTGAAACCACCCCGTTCAACTCCGCCTCGATGTCAAGGTCACAACGCCGCTGACGACGCCTAAAATGGACTCCAGATGTAGAAGCTTCAACTCCCCTCGTTATGAAAACGGGGCCCTATAGGGCCCACGCCTCGACCCCGAAACACATCACGCAGATCGTACCATTGCGTTCCTTACAGATGACCACGCAGTGTAGGATATTCATTTTCCCTGAACGGACTTATGAATCATAATTCCTGAAAATGCATTATACGTCTGAAAGCTGCCTCATGGGACCCATGCCTCGGGCCCAAATTTAGGCGGGTGGATTGCGCCATTGTAATCCCCTCTGAAGAACACTAAACAACGAGTGCTCAAACACCCTAAATGGATGTCGAGTAAAAAAGTGGTGTTTCACTGTAAAATGTGTGAACCGTCTCAAAAAGTCCGCACAAGGACTGGGGTCTTGTTGCTGCTGACGACGCGCCAATCGGACATCCCAAGTAGGAGTTAGATCCGACGCAAGAACAATTAATTAATTAAATAATTAATTAGTTATTCGAATTAAGCGTTTCAAGCCACCATGCAACGAAACTAAACTGAAAAGGGGCCGAACCAACTTTGGAAGGACCTTCTCAACTCCAGGTCCACATCGCCTCTGACGGCACCTCAAACGGATGTCCGGCTCGTGAATCACATCCGTCACAACTTTAACAATAATTAGATATTCTTAAATTAAAGTGTTCCAGGTTTCCCGCCTTCGAGCACAGAACCCAAAAACAACGAAAGAAACATCAAATAGTCCGCTTTACCAACACGAACTCATAGCCATAGACGGAGCGTCAAACGGACGCTCCATTGGGAAGATATGCCCCATTGAACGAAGGGGGCCAAAAATTGGGCCGGTCCAGACCGCCGCGACACACTGGCCGCGGCCCAGCCAAGAACCACCAGACCCCTTGGGTCCGGTTCTTCCAAGAATACCAGCCAACTGGTCGATCTTAGTTCTACACCACATAGCAGGACACGCATACCTCGGGTCCTTGTATGTTGTTCCGCCCTCCCTTGAGGCGCTGACCTCGGGGCTCCTCCTAAGCACGACAACCCGAAGGCGACGCCCCCACGCCGTCGCTCCGCTCCTATGGTGCGCACCGCCGTGACACCTCCACCCGATGCTGCGACCACCTTGGGCTCCCTACTATGCCTCTTGGGCTCGCCGCTCCGCCATGCTGCACCTGACGCCGCCACACATCGGCCGCCCTGTTCAGCTCCTCCGCCGAGCGCCGCCACACCTCACCAACCACACCCAGGTCCCCTACTCCTGCCACTTCCGACACCACCGTCCTCACCATCCGCAATTGACGCCTCCACACACTGGACGAATAGCTCCGGCTCGACTGCACTGCAGCCGTAGCCACCTACCGGTTCGACCGAAACTCGCTACGCCACCCCGACCTCCAGCCACCACCATTTCCAGAGCCTGGGCTTCCGATAGCCGCCGCCACTGCTCCAGTGGCCCGATTTCAAAACCAAACACGGTTTCAGGATCCTCGAGATGAGGCCTTCGTAGCGCCTTCCCACGATCATCGATCCGACAAGATTTGTGTGTCCGAAAAATTGGGATGAAGAACGCCCAAGAACTGGATTTAGAATGGGTCTCGAACGATGGTCATGTTCATTCAGACATCGTCCCAATTCCAAAATTTTAGAATTCAAATGAAAAAATTGGAAAAAACTCAAGAAATTGATGAAGGTTTAAAAATTAATCATAAATCCTACCTCAAATCAGGCGTGCATCATTGGCGACGAATCCACGACGCTCCTTCTTCGATCCGCCATGGTTCTGATGGATATTGCTCCTCGATCCGACGATGAATGGTGATGAATGACTAGAGAGATAAAGAGAGAGAGATAGAGAGAGGGAGAGTAGGGAAAAACCCCAACCCCAACCCCAAACTTCTATTTTTTTTCTATTTATAGAAAAATCCACTTAACGCAGAATTTGAAACTGTCGTGCCCTCTCATTTTATATCGTGCCTAGGCAAAACACCCCATTTCGAACTCAACAGAAGTATCAGATTTCCATTCCGAGGCTTTGTTCGAAAGTTATTTGAAAATAAATCCAATGATAAAAATCACTAAGTCGTTATTTAAAAATGATGATTTTACGCCTGGGTAAAATCGCTCATAGTAGGCCCGCACCCGAAACTTTTACACCCCGCCTAGGGTAAACGGAAAGCTCCGGACACAACTGTGCCCTCAGATTTTGGATCCGAGCTACAATTTAGGAGAAAAAACAACCCCACCACATGCATAGTACAAAAAACACTTAATATTTTTTATATATATATTCCGAGAACCCCGGGCCTCGGAATCGCACGCCGCCTCAACTCCTAGCTCTGGAAATATATGTTGAAATATTAAAAAGTCTTACAGGGAAAAAACTGGGTCTCTACATGCCCCGTTCCACCTTCAATCCAAATGAGGGGCATCCTCGTGGTGGTGATGCTTAGTACGGAAGTCTCTCTCATGACCACTACATGGGATATGTAGTCATTCATCATGCCAATGACAGTTGGTATAGGGACATTGCAAATTTGGTCACTTTTCAATGTGGGGACCCTCCCCGTGTCCTCGTTGCAGCTAGAGAAGGTCCTCCTCGCCTCAGCAATCAGAAGAGTGAGGGCTGACTTTTCCTCCCCAACGCCAAACACGGAGGTCCTACCCATGTTCAGATCAACCAGCACGAGGCCCCTCCTCATACTGATGTCATCAAAGGGAACAATGTTAGGACCAATAGGGACCTATATACCCTGAGAGGGGGGGGGGGGTGAATCAGGGTATGGATATTCTTTTTCAAAGTTCTTTCTGCCCCACTGGATCTTGACCTCTTTGTTAAAAGGGTCACTTTGTTTGCACTTGTGTGGTTACAGTGATCACTTGTTTCCTTTACCTGATGATGATTCTTTGAATGAAATGTAGGGAAGTAAGCAGGAAGACACAGAGAATTTTACTTGGTTCACCGCTAAGGGATACGTCCAAGGAGCATACGCCGACAAGTTGCCGGTTCGTACCAAATTATGCTAGACTTCACTAGTTGTGGATTACAATGTTCGGGATAGATCACTTCTATGCCCAGGCTCACTGCCTATACAAGGTTTAGGGTTAGCTCCCTGTTTCTCTCTCTCTGGATCACTGCCGGTGGAGAGGATCACCTACTTCCTCTTCCTAAGCTCACTGCTTCATAAGGGAATCCATTCACAGTTTACAGACCTGTAGGTCTCTTCATTTGCATGAAATAATGCATCTTCAACTGTTGATAGATGCTCTGTTGAAGTTCAACTTTCATCCACTGATGAATACCTCTTTGCCTCTGAACACTGGGCAAACTACCTTTGGAAAGACCTCCGCAAAGCACTCAACTTCACTAGGCTCCCAATTTCGCGAAGCTCAACAAGCCTTCGTGAAGCTCCTGCCTTTTCGTGAAGCTCACTCACGAAGCACCCTCGCGAAGCCCTCTCGCGATGCTCAAGCCATCGCAAAGAAACGACCCTCACGAAGCTAAGTAAGCTAACGCAGAGCTCGCAGGTTTCGCAGAGCTCTAATAGCCACCGCGAAGCACCTCTTTCGCGAAGCACACTGGCTCCGCGAACCACCTTCGCAAATCGAGAGTGAATGATCTTCTATGAAAAATGCTCTCTGCTTTGCTTGAAGGTGTCGGCCTCTATTTATAGGCGATTCCACCGACCCTCGTCCCTTCCACGCAAAGTCAACGCCACATCATCTCAAATCACGAAGCTCCAATGTTTCTGCCAGAATTCTGTCCAAATCGCGAAGCTCCACGGCAATCTTCCGTTCGCGGAGCTTGACGTAGTCATGAAGAATCACTGTCAACATACCTTCGCGACTTCGCCGCGAAGCTCCCTCGCGAAGCCCAACATTCCTTCGCACCTTCGCCGTGAAGCTCACTCGCAAATCCCTTCACCGCCGCGATGCACTTCAGCCTCTGCCGTTCACGAAGCTTGACGTAATCGCGAAGCATCACCGCCTCCATTCTTCTGGTCTCTGCGATTTCCAAACCATGCATCCTATCTTTGCGAAGTTCATGCCTTTTCCATATTAAATTATGCTCTTCATGGAAATCCACTTTTCGCGATGCTCACCAAACTCCAAATTTTGGACCCCAAAAATTTGGCAAACACTGGGAAACGACGTCACCTTGTACTGCTCTTTTGTACCACCTCCAGATCGTCCTTTCCTTTGTCATAGTTCTTTGTCAACATGTAATGTCAACAAATTCTCGGGAACTCGATAATTCTCCATGGAAACCTGCTTTGTCAACAAACACAATCAACCCAAAAATGCTGCAATGTTACCTTGAGGGATTTTTGCCCAACAATCTCCCCCTTTGGGTTTGTTGACAACTCTTCACAACTCTGATCAGAAAGATTTTCTACACTTTGATACCTCACTGAGTATTCTTCCAGCCGCTACCACCATTCGCCTCTTGTGATTCTGATAGCATCCAAGGATTCACTTAACACATACTCTAATCCCACATGAGCAATGCTTGGCGTGAGAAACAAGAGTATTATGAAAAGTTCATCAATGAATCACTTCATGTCAGACCCCAGTTGTTGATTCCACCCTGATACCAATTCTTAAATTGATACCAATTGTTGAACCACACTGATACCAATTGGTGAATTCTTAAGTTGATACCAATTGTTGATAGCTGGACTCCATCTCACACCATTCCAACATCACTGTTCTGCTTTTATCACGATCCTCAGCTGTCGTGATATCTATGCTTTGGTCGAACACTTCTAGCATCGTCAGATTTAATACACTCCCCCTTTCTCATTGCTCCCCCTTTCTGGCTGCTCCACCTGTCAGCTTCTCCCCATATCAATTATGATTTATCAAATCTCCGCACTATTTTCTCCCCCATTAACAAACACTTTTCTCCCCCTTTGTCAACGAACCCAAAGGTCACTCCTTTGTAGCCTGTAACAGAGTAGAGAACACAAACTAGCGCATTAGGGAAAAACACACCATACCTCGGGGAGAGGGGGGGCCCACATTCACACTATTTCAAGTGCGGGGAGTCGACTGAAGTCCCAGAGCCAGTCGATGCCACTCAAAAGCTTCCTTGGGTAAGGCCTTTGTCAGAATGTCTGCAACCTGAGCTCTGTAGGCACGTACTCCAACTTCACGAGTCCCTGCTCAACCTTCTCCTTGATAAAATGATACTTAATCTCAATGTGCTTTGTCCTTGAATGATGGACAAGATTTTTGCTAAGATTTATAGCACTTGAGTTATCTCACTGGATTCCGATCGGAGACTTCACTTTAACTCCCATATCTTCAAGCTTCTTCTTCATCCACAATAATTGTGTGCACGCTTGAGTGGCCGCAATATACTCAGCTTCTACAGTGCTCAATGAAATGCAATCTTGCTTCTTTATTAGCCAAGAGATACACAATCCACCAAGATAGAATGCACCTCCTAACATTGATTTTCTGTAATCTGCTGATCCGGCCCAGTCTACATCAGTATATCCCAATAACTCTGTCTGAGATTTGTCATTATATGTTAAACCGAAGTTCACCGTGACCTTGATATACCGAAGTACTCTTTTCACTATGAGCAAGTGACTTTCCTTGGGATTACTCTTATATCTCTCTGCTTGGCATGTGGCGAAAATAGTATCAGGCTTTGGTGTGGTCATTTACAGAAAAATGCTGATAATCTTCCTGTTTTCAGTGAGATTAACTGCCCTGCCACTGTCATCTTTTGATGATTTCATCCGGGTAGTAACCGGAGTCTTCATCTCCTTGGAATTATCCATTCCAAACCTTCTTAGAACCTCCTTGGCATATTTGGATTGAGAAATTAATGTGTCATTCCTGCCTTGTGTAATGCAGAAAACCAAGCATCTTCAAATACTGATATAGCCTTCAGTACAATGCTCATGGTGCTTGTTTCAGCCCATATAACGCCTTCTTCAGCCTACAAATTTTGTTCTCATCCTCATGAATGGGAAAACCGTCTGGCTGCTCAATATACACCTTTATCTGGGAGTCTCCTTTGCACATCAGTCGTGCTTTGTTCCGAATCAATGTGCCATATTCATTCATCTTGTCTTAATAGACACATTTAGTCCTAATGACATTTTTATCTGCTTGCCTCGAAAAAAAAATCTCCCACTTCTGATTCTTCTCAATCTGATCTATCTCTACGTTCATGGATGAACCAAGTTTTCATCATCAGCTACATCAGCAATGCATTTTATGAATTTTAGCTCAACCTAAGATAGAAAAGATGCATGCTGCAGTGATTTCATTATCCTTGTCTGAATTGGAGCTGCCTGATCACCAATGATATTCTGTCCAACAATTTCAGCTCATCTCTTTGGCATCCTTGTAGACACAAACTAGACACTTTCATGTTTATCATTGGTGTCTTATTCTGAATCAGCATAAGCCACTTCTGCTCTCCCTGTGTTGCTTTCTTCCTCAGCAGTTTCATCAGGAAGTTGTTCACTGACTCATTTTTCAGTGGATCCATTTCTTTCAGATACTTTTCTCATATTTTTGTTGAGACACCTTTGATTTTCTCTTGCAGCTTCTTGGTATCCTGAAAGCAGTCAGTTGATACCACATTGTTAGAAAAAAATAGATAATCATGAAAACCTGTGTATTGCTGCTTTTACACCAATCATTCTTCATGAGCATAAACATTCATCCTTCATATCATATTGAGATCATGCATCTGATTAGGATATAGAATGCTCCCCCTATGTTATGCAACTCTCCAAGTTGTTGGGCCCAACAGTTTAGACCCATAACACGTCTTTTCCTCCTACATCATTTGTTCTCATCTTCTAATCAGATTTGAGCCATTAACAAAATCTCTAATCCGACTGAGTTGGAACTCGGTGTAGGAAACAAGAGACAAAGTTAACAACACAATCACATTCTATTGTGCTCTGTTGCTCCCTTTCTTCTTCAACTCTGGTACCTGATTTGAATCAATTGAAACTGTAGAACATATCACATATCCACTTTGCATCCTTAGATGCCACTTCCCCTTGGATTGTATCTCCCTAAAACCTGAAACAGACGGATCATCAGTTAATAGCATTTATATACATAGGGAGATGGGGTTTCTTCGAAAATCCTCAAGATGAGGATGATGGTTGATCCTGATGGGTCAACCCTTTGATTTTTTCTTGGAGGGCATCACACTCCTTTCTTGCTTCCTCCAGCTACCTAGCCAACTTCAACTGTTCTGGCCATATGACTAGGCATTCATTGCCTACATTCTGAGCCTTTTTCTGATATGTAGATTTGGTAGGCTTGGCCTTTTTCACCATTTGGGGTTTAAAACCACTAGTACATATCTCTATCTTTGATGTTCTTCTAAAATTCCATTTCTCTTTATTATTTCTCTGAGCAGGAATCTCCTTTATTTCCATCATCGCTTGCTTCTTCCACCATTGAAAGGGTCTTCCTCTTTTCTCCACTGCTTGTTGTGGCACACGACTTGCAAATTTTTCAATGCATTCTTTGTTTATCTTCCTTTTATCTGATTTATGAGTCGCCACCCTATTTTTCATTGGTGGTGGGTCCTCCACTGAATGTACTTTCTCCTTACTCACAGTTGTAGCATTTCCTCCCTTTTTCTTCCATATTTGGTCATGTTCTTTCTTAGAGAGAGGTTATGAGTATGACAGAGGAGGTGACTGATGCACCTTTTGTTCAGCTCCATGTGATTCCCCTGAGGCTCTAAGCCTATTTTTCAATTTACCACCTTGTCTTCCAGTGTACGATTTCTCATTATACACTACTAGAGTCGGGAATCTCCTTTCACGTTCCTTTTCCTTCCCTGCATTCTTCTTGCTACACTGTCTAGCCAAATGCCCATGATCAGAACATATAAAACATCTTCCATCAAAGGCATACCTCATTTCATCATTTCTATGTTGAGATGTTGATGTAGCTTGAGTTATTCCTCTGAAATTGAGCTCTTGAGCTTCCTGACACATACTCATGGTGTGTCCCATTCTTCCACAGTAATAGCATCTAACAAATGCTTTCCTTTGAGAGACTCTTCTTTCTGATTTCTCAGGACGCTTCATCTTATTCTCAGATTTTGTACATTTTCTGTTTTCACAATACGAAATGTATTCCTGAGCCTCTAGACAGAAACTGGATGTGTGTCCATGAATCCCACAGAAATAGCACATGTCATCACTTCTTTTTGTAACTGACCTCTTTGGCCTATCTCCAGCACCTTCAGGGTTTTCTCCACTCCTGGAACTATTCACGGCTCTCTTCTTATCATGCATGGGAGGTGATTCATCAAATCTAATACCAGCTTTTCCGAAACATGCTGGTCTTTGAACTGAGAAAATATTCTGTTGTTTCTCTTCAGAAATAGCATACCTATTCTTCATTTTATCATCACTTGTCGAAGGATGATCAAATAGAAAGTGTAAGGCATCCTTCATTTTTGGCATTCTTTTAGCATTGGATTTCTCCACATCCTTCTTTACTGACTCTAGATCCTCTTCCAACTTTTTAATCTTCGCCTCCCTTGATTCAAGTTGGACATCCAGTTCTTTCTTGAGAAGCTTCCCGCTACTCACCTCATCATCTAGTTCCTGTGTGAGCTTTTCCTCCATTGCACTTAGCTTCACTACTTTTAATTTTTCCTCAGAAACAGATTTAGAGACAGATTCATTCTCTTGTTGTAGGCTTCGATTCTTCTGAACTTCATCAAACAACTGTGCTGCAAGATCATCATTTCTAGATTTCAGATTCTGTACTTCATCTGACTTTTGATTCTCTTCATAATCATCAGCCTTTTGTTTTCCTTTCATTTTAGCCATCTTTTGTAGTTCATTGGCATGAGAATCATTCTTCTCTGTTAGGTCAGTAACTATGTCAATAAGCCTTTGATTTAATCCTCTTATCTTGTTGAACTCAATATCCAATACCTTGATCCTGATATCTTTAGATTTTACTTCTTCAATGTTTCCAACGTCAATTGGAATATCAGGTTCTTCGATGCACTTGACTTGATCTTTCAATTTTCTATTCAATCCATCGATCTCCCTTTTCTGTTCTTCAATCATAATCATATACTCACTAACCGATTCTGAGTTCTCTCGTGTTGATAACTTGAGTTTATCAATTTCTTCCATCAACTCAGACTTCTCTTCTTCCTGCTGCTGCATATAGAGTTTGGCATCGTGAACAACTTTGTTGGATTTATTTGTTTTTGCTCTCCAAACATCAATCTCCTCAAGATCAGCTTCTAACTCAGCTCGCATATCTATTCTTCCTTCAATTTCTTCTTCAGTTTCAGTATCACTCTGATGCTCATGTACGTCACTCATTCCAACATCATGATTGAGTGAATCAATCTTTTCCCTATCAGATTTATCAAGACATTCCTTCAGTAAGTTGTTTGATTCTTTTAGTTGAATCACACTTTTTCCAAAAACACTTCCACACTGAGGGAAATTACCAGACTTATGATTCTTCTTTGATGCTTTTCCTTTTCTCATGGCAGATTGTGATAAGAGAAAACTGAATCTTCAACCACACATATAGACTACACCAAGTTGAAGCAAACAAATATGATAAAAGAAACCTACCCTATGATACCAATTGTTAGGACCAATAGGGGCCTATATACCCTGAGAGGGGGGGGGGGTGAATCAGGGTATGGATATTCTTTTTCAAAGTTCTTTCTGCCCCACTGGATCTTGACCTCTTTGTTAAAAGGGTCACTTTGTTTGCACTTGTGTGGTTACAATGATCACTTGTTTCCTTTACCTGATGATGATGCTTTGAATGCAATGCAGGGAAGTAAGCAGGCAGACACAAATATTTTTACTTGGTTCACCGCTAAGGGCTACGTCCAAGGAGCATACGCCGACAAGTTGCCAGTTCGTACCAAATTCCACTAGACTTCACTACCTGTGGATTACAATGTTCCAGCTAGATCACTTTTATGCCCAAGCTCACTGCTTATACAAGGTTTAGGGTCAGCTCACTGATTTCCCAAGGGTCACTCCCTGTTTCTCTCTCTCTGGCTCACTGCCGATGGAGAGGATCACCTACTTCCTTTTCCTAAGCTCACTGCTCCAGAAGGGAATCCATTCACAGTTTACAGACCTGTAGGTCTCTTCATTTGCATGAAATAATGCATCTTCAACTATTGATAGATGCTCTGTTGAAGTTCAACTTTCATCCACTGATGAATACCTCTTTGCCTCTGAACACTGGGCAAACTACCTTTGGAAAGACCTCCGCAAAGCACTCAACTTCACTAGGCTCCCAATTTCGCGATGCTCAACAAGCCTTTTCGAAGCTCCTGCCTTTTCGCGAAGCTCACTCGCGAAGCACCCTCGCGAAGCCCTATCGTGATGCTCAAACCTTCGCAAAGCAATGACCCTCGCAAAGCTAAGTAAGCTAACGCAGAGCTCGCAGGTTTCACGGAGCTACAATAGCCGCCGCGAAGCACCTCTTTCGCGAAGCACAATGGCTCCGCGAACCACCTTTCGCAAATCGAGAGTGAATGATCTTTTATGAAAAAATGCTCTCTTCTTCGCTCGAAGGGGTCTGCCTTTATTTATAGGTGAGTCCACCGACCCTCGTCCCTTCCATGCGAAGTCAACGCCACGTCATCTCAAATCGAGAAGCTCCAAAGTTTCTGCCGGAATTATGTCCAAATCCCGAAGCTCCACGACAATCTTCCGTTTGCGGAGCTTGACGTAGTCGTGAAGAATCACCGTCAACATACCTTAGTGACTTCGCCGCGAAGCTCCCTCGCGAAGCCCAACATTCCTTCGCGCCTTCGCCGTGAAGCTCACTCGCAAAGCCCTTCACCGCCGCGATGCACTTCAGCCTCTGCCGTTCGCGAAGCTTGACGTAATCGCGAAGCATCACCGGCTCCATTCTTCTGGTCTCCGCGATTTCCAAACCATGCATCCTATCTTCGCGAAATTCATGCCTTTTCCATATTGAATTATGCTCTTCATGGAAATCCACTTTTCGCGATGCTCACCAAACTCCAAATTTTGGACCCCAAAAAATTGGCAAACACTGGGAAACGGTGCCACCTTGTACTGCTCTTTTGTACCGCCTCCAGATCGTCCTTTCCTTTGTCATAGTTTTTTGTAAACATGTAATGTCAACAAATTCTCGGGAACTCGACAATTCTCTATGGAAACCTGCTTTGTCAACAAACACAATCAACCCAAAAATGCTGCAATGTTACCTTGAGGGATTTTTTCCCAACAAACAAGCATGGGGGTTCCACCAGTGCTCCTACCGGCTCAAGTGGAGGTCCATCCTCCTCTCGAACATCCCAAAAAGATCCAACCCATATCCCTTTTGATATATGGCACAATGCTCCTCATGCCCCAACTTTCTCAGGTGGAAGTCCTCCCCGCCCCAGCACCAGTATGGCTGAAGGAACTCCTCGTGTCAGAAATCTACCCTATCTAGAAGATCTATCTAGGGGAAGTAAGGTGGGTCGTCTCCACCATAAGAAGGATTCTAGGAAGGTCTAGATAGAGATCAGACAAGTCCACTTCTCAGACTCCGAAGCAGAGTACGAATCGGTGTATGAACCCTCCCCTCACTCCTCCAAGGGAAGGGATGGAGCAGGAACGGGGCACATCATCCTAGTACTCCCAGAATTTGAGGTCCATCAAATTCCCACATCCCTCCGTAGGTGTATCCTTGAGGATGAATATTTGGCAACCCTATAGGTTAGGGTCCCGAAATAACCACCATCATCACCAAAATCACTCTCTACCTCGACTAGAGATCACAAAGAGCTATTCTGGGGGACCAATGGTGGGTGCGTATCAGCATGACCTATCACCAGTATCCCTAGCCCCTACCCCAGAAACTGTGGACGTCATCCCATCTTATCGCGACATTGTGTCCAAGTCACTAAACTCTTCAGAGGACAGCCCGAGATTTGGCAGCCAGTCATCCCATTCGCTGTATTCCCCACTGGCCTGCCTGCCCCCTAGTAGTCTGCCTCAGTACCATTTCTAGTTCCTCATCCAACCCCAGTTGATGAATGGGGAAATCAAGGGCCAGACCTTGAATCCGAGCTGAGGAGCTTATAGAATATCCTTGCAGCCGACCACTTCCCTAAGATGTTTTGTCTAGTTGCAGTGCTGAATATCAGTGCGCCGAAATCCCACACCCCAGAGGAAGTTGAGTGTTTCCGTAAAACCCTCAGGGCGACACACTTCGGCCTTCTTCATCAGTGAATGGTTAATCCTAGGAGAAATTACATTTTGAAGACATTGGCGAGTAATGTCGTCTAGTTTATTTGGCCGTACTCCCTGTGGCCCAACGCCCCGAGTCACCAGGCCGCCGTAAGGCCCTCCAATAGCAATGCGTTCAAAAATTCAAGGAACTTCGCAATATTATCAAGGAGGCTTCCCCCCACGTGCAAATATATGGCTGGGGGAAGTATTCTTCCCTAATATTTAGTCATATCCGACGGCAGCCCGACTTACATTGCGATGTTGAGGGAATGCCCTCAGGAAGGGTCACAGTCAACATGGCTGAAATAGTGGACGAGGAGAAGGAGCTACAACTTCTTGACTGGAACCTTCCTCCTGAGGGTGTTCCACAACAACTAGACCCTTAGGGGAGGGTTACTCGTCAATAGAGGATCCTACTAGGTCTCCCTCCACCCACTGAGGCATTAGTCCTTTGCCAAAATCACGGTATGGGTAAAGAGGACCTCAGAGCTTCCAAACACTCCGACCTATCTTCCTTAGTGTAGAAAACATAGGAGGAAATTGATAAGGCTGCGCTGCGCCAACAACATGACAAACAAAAGAAGTTGGTCGATGAACTCCTCGCTGAATGCGCTTCCGAGCAACGGCCAGACTACGGTAATCTTAGGCCAGGGTAGTAGGGGCAGGAACAACTTCCCCTCAGCGAGCTGCCACTGGGTGACCCTGACCATCCTACCCCCATAGATAGGGTTGAGACTATAAAATATTCCAAGAGGGAATGGTATGTATCACCAAACCCTCTGAAATGGTGCAAAAATCCAAGGATTCCAGCTCGGGTTCCCCCAGCTGCCCCGTAGGTCACTCCACCAGCCACTCCATGAGCTGCTGAGCCACCTTACCATGCTGAAGAACCCGCCAATGCACTCATGGTTAGGGACCTTAGTCAAGAGGGGGAACCCCACCCAGATGATCCAATGGCGACACTCATTGGCCTCCTTGAGGCATTGTAAATATGATAGGTGGAACTCCCACCTGATGGCAAGCCATATCCAGCATGGTTGGATGATATGATGGCACCTCCGGGTTTCAAGAATCCCACCTTTTCCCCCTTCAATGGGACAGGGGACCCACCACATCATCTGGACCACTTCAACTCAAGGTGTGGGCCCATGTTAGGGTCTCCAGAGCAGCAGAAGGTCGCCAAGCTCTGATGTTTTGTGCAGACATTGGGGGGGGCTATTTTTTATGGTACAGCCAGCTCCCCATCGGATCTGTGACCAGCTGAGATGACCTCTGTATGAAATTCCTCTACCATTTCAGCTCCACCACGTGAAAAAAAAGCATCACAAACCTCTTAAAGTGTAAATGAAGGCCCGATTAGCGCGTCACTGACTTTGTCGCTCGGTGGAAAGAACTCACATACTCCCTTGACATTCCAATTACTCATGAGAAATTACTGACGATGTGAGTGGGAAATGTTAAGACGGAACTGGTTCCCTCTCTGATCACCCAGAACTACCCTGTGGGATTACGAGACTTCTCTGATAAGGCCCAATGCCTAGAAGAAGACCTGCAATGGGCCATCCAGGCACGTCCATTGCCCTCTGTAATAATCGCAAAGAGGGCTTCTAGAGCTGATCCTGCCATAGTGGCCCAAATAGAGGCCCCCAAAAAACTGGAATTATTACCAGTGGAGCTGCCTCCTCAACCTCGTAGAGGCCTTCCACCACAGGTGTAGTCTTCAGCCCAGCAGTGACCGTCTCAAAATCTGCTGGTGCCCCCATGTAATGTGTCGCCACTGCCTAGGCGTGGGAATCATGCCCTACTCCTCGACAAGCTCCTCCAGCTCCCCGTCAAGGCCAATCTCCAAGCCCTTCCTTTCCGAAAAGAAGAAAAAAAATACCTAATCGTTTAATGAAAATTAGGTTCCCAGCTATTTCTGAAGTTCCTTGGAATAGGTGATTGTGTGTTTGCCTGAGTGCAGAAGGCCTGAAGAGGCGAACCTCACTGATCACCCAACTACTGCCTCAATCACTGAATTTTGGGACACACTCTCAAGCAATGCTATGTGTTCCAAGAATCGGTTCAAGACCAGGTCGATAAAAATATAGTCATGTTGGGCCAGGCCCTATCACAAGTGGCATGCGTCGTTGTAAGGCCAGACAGTAGCAACAACATCTAGGGCGAGTGGTAGAACTTTTTTAACTGATGGTCTCAGAAGTATGATGACTGGATGGCTCGCAAAATAGTCTCCCATTCTCATGGTATCATTCGTGCATGCATGAATCGATCAGAGCCTTTAGAAGCTGCGACCACCACATCTGCATCGTCATCTCAACTGGCCTCTTCCCAGAAGAGAAAACACCGGTGATACAAGGGAAATCCACGCACCCCACCAATGTCGTCGTCTTCCCATACTCTCAGCGAATTCATGCCCTAGGGGATGGAGATTCCTCCCAAAATACACCTAGCAGTGAATGACTCTTTGAGTTCGAGTCAAGGGTATGCTTCGATTAAAACCGTGGAGCTAGTAAACCCCTACATGACTCTCGAAGATAGGGAGCGCCCGACGGATCTCCCCAACGTCCCTAGCCGACGCCAACGACGGTGGAGATGCAACCATATGTGTTATCTAGGAACATCAATTGGCACTTCTAGACAGGCGGTGCATTCCACTCAGACTAGATAGCAGGCCCAGTGTAGAGCTTAGCACGTGCATCCTCTTCATCCGATGTCATCAGGCCCGCCTCCACCGTCATTTGTGCTACTTGATCATGTAGAGACACCTCGACCATGTTGCGACCATCCACGCCCTGCTACAAGCCATTATTAGTCACCCAACCCTCATACAGTAGCCACTCTACGGGCTTCAACTAGTGGGTAGCGGGATATGCCCAGCACCGATCAGCCGCCGGCCCAGCAGGCAGGGGCCACCGTACCGCCTGTCATAGAGCGACCTCCAGCAAGCATAAGTTCACACCTGGCATGTAAGTATGATTTTCTCAAGAACCTTTCCAGCATCCCAGAAAGGCTTTCCATCCTTTAGGACCTCCTCCTATCACCAAATATGTGTGAGGCCCTCACTGAGGCTTTAGGAAACCCCCTCCAGTTTGAGACGGATGTAGCAGATGCAGAGCCCTTTCATGCGGAAGTAATGGAGAATGATGAATTTCATTACATTATCGTATTATAAAAATAAGATGAAGGTTCTCCCATATAGGGGCACATTCACCCATTGTACATCACTTTATAATTCAATGGTGTGGAGGTCCTCCACTATCTTGTTGACACCATCTCCATGATTAACCTTATCCCGACACGAACACTGCAGAAGCTGGGGTTATATGAAGATGACTTGACTCCCTTCGAAATGAAAATCCTGGGATATGACAGGACAAAGCAGACCCCAGTCGGCAATATTCATTTTAGGACCTAGTTTGGTGGCCTAGTTACCATTACCAAGTTTATGGTTCTCTTCCAAGACACCGTGTACAATGCATTGATGGGAAGACCATGTCTCCACCTCCACACGGAGGTTCCCTCATCGTACCACCAGTGCCTCAAATACTCCCTCAATGGTCGAGAGGGCATGCTCCAAGGTGACACATATCCTTTTTTACTTTTGTGAATCCCTCTATCTGGATGTCAACTATTACAATATAAAGGAAATGTAGATTCATGACAATGAGGTTGAGCATGCCACAGTTGCAACCGACCCCTGGCTAGGTATGGATGACGCCTACGTCTTCCCGATCCATTGATTGGAAGTCATGACCCCAATATGGGGAAATGTTTTGTTGTATATGGAATAAGGTGGAAGCATATTCTTAGGTCCAAGCGATGTCGGTATATCACTTCATATTCTTATACGAATCAATCCTCGGTGATCCCTGAGCCCCCTACTCCCATAAGGTTTTGTGATGCCTACCCCATGGAAAAAACAATATGTCATACTTGCTTATTTCTCCGGGATAGAATTAACCGGATCAAGCTAACATGAAACTATTTATTTGATATCATCAAGCATGGACCCTTGGGCCAAAGATCAGATGAGATCAGGTCGACAGCCTTCATTGCTATGGTTTCGGCAGCATCGGAATCTCCCAATGCAGTGACCACTACTGCTCAGGCTGGTACCAATCTCCTATCTGAATCTACCAACTCATAGAAATATCTTTCCATAGGGGATCCCACCTCCATAAGAGAAGAAGAGGATTTATAGGATGATCTCCCCTCCATTGAAGAGGGAGTCTCTTCCACGATCTATGAACTAGTATAGGCGAACCTCGGTAGTGAGGTAGACCCAAGACCCACACTGACCATTGACACCATGTCCCACGAGGAGCAGCAGCGACACATAGAATTCCTGAAACAAATTGTGATTTATTCACCTAGTGCTACAATGAGATGCTAGGACTAGATCCTCAGGTATCTATCCACCACCTCTGTCTCCCTATAAATCATTGTGGGTTTAAATAGCCTCCCAGGAAGATGCACCCTTCTCACGGTGCCATGGTAGAGGTGGAAGTTGATAATCTCATCAGAGCCGATTTCGTTAAAGAGATCCAGTACCCCAAATGGTCAGCCAACACTGTACCAGTCAAGAAGAAGAACATATAGATCAGAGTCTACATTGACTTCCTGGATCTCAACCATCACTGTCCAAAGTATTATTTTCCCCTTCCTATGATGGAATTGTTGATCTTTGCTACGGGTGGGTTCCAAGCCCTCTATTTCATGGATGGTTACTCCGGATACAATCAGATCCAGATGGCCCCTGAGTATGGGGAGTCTACAACCTTTAGGGCCCCAAAGGTACATTTAGTTTCCAGGTCATGCCATTCGGCTTAAAGAATGTAGGTTCCACCTATCAGCGGGCCATGCATCGCATATTCAAGACAATCCTTGGGACATTGGTGGAATTCTATGTGGAAAATTTGGTGGTCAAATCTCTCCAGCACCGGGACCATCTAAAGGACCTTGAAAAAGTGTTTGGCTTCCTCCGCTCCCACTAACTGAAGAAGAACCCATTAAAATGTACCTTTGGGGTCACCTCTGGGAAGTTCCTCATCTTTGTTGTCAGTTACCAGGGCAATGAGATCGACCCAGAGAAGATCAAAGCCATCAACCAGATGCCTCCCCCAAGAAATATTCGGGAGCTTCAATGTTTTAAAGGCCACATAGCCTACATAATCCAATTCATTGAAAATATATCGAGAAAGTGTAAGCCCTTTTATTGGCTCATGAATAAAGGAACCACTTACAAATGGGACGAAGAGTGCCAGACCATGTTCACAAAAATCAAGCAGTATCTACTCCATCCTCTAGTCTTAATGCCACCCATATCTGAAAAACCACTGGTCCTTTATTTGAATTCCCTGGAATGATCTCTTGGCACCCTTATCACCCGGAAGAACAATGAGGGAATGGAGAATAATCTTTACTACCTCATCCGCACGCTCCTCAATATGGAGACCAGATACTCCCCCATTGAGAAGAGTTGCCTTGTGCTGGTATTCATAGTACAGAAATTGCGACATTGCTTGCAGCACCACAAGGTAGAACTGGTGTCTTAGGTTGACCCATTGAAGTACATTCTGAATTCCCCATGTTGAAAGGTTATCTAGCTCCGAGTCTAGTGATTCTTCAGAAGTTCTATATAAAGTTTTTTCCTCAGAAATCTATTAAGGGGAAAGCATTGGCAGACTTCATTTCTTCCCATTCGGCTCCTGCTGATCAGTCCTTGGATCTCGATTTCCCTGATGAGGAGATCCTCTCTGTAGACCAAGACATGTCGTGTCGGTAGATTCACTTTTATGGTGCTTCTTGGAGTCCCACCGAAAATAGGCTCAATGATCTCAGGCTCAACAGGGTAGGCTTGGGTATCGTCTTTATTACCCCAGCACAAGCCATTCTGCCGTACTCATTTTTATTGTCAGAAGGCTGCACCAACAATGAGGTAGAGTATCAGTCTCTTATCATTGGCCTCATGTTGGCCCTCAAGATTGATGTTCCCCATTTTCATGTGAAAGGGATTCCGAACTAGTCATCAAGCAGATCAATGGTGACTACGTCATTCGAAAGTCAGAGCTCGTAGAGTTGTTGGAGCGCACTCTCCAGCTAATGGCCCAGTTACCATCTCGACTGAAAGTTACTCATGTCCCTAGATCTCAAAATGGTTGAGATGATGCCCTAGCCGACCTACCTGCATCACTTGAAGAGTCCTAGTAGGATGACTTGATTATCCATGTGGCACATTGGAGAGTCGTTTCTCCTATCTCCCCAGGTGAAGAAGACAACCTACAGGTGATACATCTTACCACCGGAGCCTCCCCTTCAAGACCCCCAGGTCCCCCTGATGCATTGGATGAAGTAACTCCTAACAAGAGAGAACACTTTGTAAAGTATCTCCAAAATGGTTACCTCCCGGATAATCAGGCCGAGCACGATCAAATCCGATGTCACACACTGCAGTTTACCCTCCATAGTGGTCCCAGTCTAGAGCAGATCATCTAAAATCACTGGTTCGATGGTGTTCTCATCCATCGCATCCAAGGTGTCGAGATTTATCAGTTCATATAGAAGGTTCATGATGGTTCTTGAAGCACCCACTAGAGTGGGATGGAGTTATCCCATTAGATCCGAAGACTGGGGTACTTTTGGCCCTCCATGATCCATGACTGCATTGAGTTCGCCAGAAGGTGTCATGCATGCCAAGTTCATTCTAATTTCATGCATCAGCCACAAGAGCCTCTCCACACTACCAAGTACCATTGGAGCTCTGCAGTCTAGGGACTAGATGTAATGGGACCATATACGTAGGTAAAAACTCATCAATGTCGGTTCATCCTGACTGCTACATATTTCTTTTCCAAGTGGGCCGAGACAGTTCCACTCTAGGAGGTCAAGGCCCATTCTATCATTGACTTTGTGAGCTCCAATATCATCTACCAATTTGGTGTCCCTCACACCGTCCTCACTTATAACGACCCCAACTTCCAAGCAGCTGAGTTGAAGAAGTTGTATGACTAGTACCACATCCACTCTAACCATACATCTTGCTATCATGCACAAGAAAATAGAAAGATCGAGGAATTCAACAAAACCCTCTCTAACATTTTACAGAAAATGGTTGGTCAGAATAAGAAGAGTTGGTCGGACAAGCTTTCCAACACCCTCTTGGCTTATCAGACAACGACTCGTTATTCCACCCAGGTGACCCCATATTCCCTGGTGTGTGGAACTGAGGCCATCCTGCCCATCAATATTTAGTTTCCTTTATTACGTATAATGGTCTATGACCAGCAAGAACCATATAAGGTAGCTAAAATTCATCTATCTGAATTGGATGCACTTCAGGATAATAAGCTTCATGCCCTGCACAATCTGGGATGGCATAATAAAAAGATAGCTAGATCCTTCAACAAAAATGTTCACATACGTTCTTTCTTAAATGGTGATTTGGTTTTGGACCTCTAGACACCAATGATACCTAGAAGGTAACCACCCAAGTTGGAGCCCAAATGGGAAGGACGTTTCATTGTTCACAAGGTTTTCCCCAATGGCGCGTACTCACTAGTAACCATGGATGGTGAGAGTATGAATCCTCCCACCAATGCCAAGTTTCTCAAGCAATACTTTGCATGAGGAAGCTGGTCCAGCATGAACCTGAACTATTTAGTCCCACACGATCCTAAAATTCCTAGTCCTGCATGACTTTAAACTATAAAACATCCCAAATGACGTTAAACTTTATATCTTCTAGAAAGACATTAAAAGTCCCCTTATAACTATGTACGACTTGATTCCAATCCGCATGGGATACGTAGGAACTCTCAAATGCTCGGTCCGGAGTCTAGCCCTCAAACTATTCTCTTTGAATATTCCCCCTGAATATTGTTCTGTCGGAGGTTCATTGCATAGTATAGTGTAGGATTCTATAGCCCCACTCATGTCATGATTATGATGGCCACACCCTATCCTCCCTCCTCATTATTATATTCTCTCACATCCTCACCACACGACGTTAAACTGCATGGAATTTAAGAAATACGTATGGCTTGATTCCCATTCTCATGGGATACATAGGAATGCCCAGAGTTTTTGTCTATTGGACACACCAAAATGTTATAATTCCCCCTCTGGTCAGAACACACGGTATGGTATATGATTTTTCCCCAATTCGCGTCGAGATCATCTCGGTCCCACCATACGTCCCACTCCTCGGAGATCTCCATCACTTTCACCACCTTACATGACCTTAAAATGCATGGGTACAACCATGCTTCACCCACTCCTTTGATTCGGACTCCATAATCTTTCCCATCCAAAAGGACCCCGGACTAGAATGGATGCTCGACCTAAGGGCTATCCTACCACTTCGGGCCACCGCCCTTGAGGTTGTTGAGAAACAAATTGATACAAGTCCCGTGTTGTGAATATGGTCAACAGTCAATGCTCATTAGTTGTTCCCCTTTCAGGTCACACTATAAGGAAAGTATGTTTCGAACATGGTCAGTGGCTGTCCTTTTCTGTTTTCACCACCCCCATAGATCCCAAACATTGAGTGTGGGGGTTCATTTTGCCCGTTGCATCTTCAATTTGCAACTCCCTTCAGGTGATGCAAGCTATCAGACCCTTATATGAGAGGGAAAGCCAAATCCAGCCCCGTTTTTCCCACATCAAGCACTGCTCATGTGGGATTAAGAGCTATGATGAGGTGGTAACTGCACACAAGAAGCCATATGGCTACAGTTGGCTGGGACACCCAACCTCAGGTCCTTCTACCCCTTCGGGTCCCTCACCCAAGTTCTCATTTAGGATGGTGTGGTGCGGTGTGGTCTCTTGTCCTCATTCACATCGGGCTATTTCTCCATGACACACATATCCCCTTGAGATATCCCTTCCTTCATTTATCATTTGTTTTAAAATCACAAGCCCTTCCATGATCGACATGACCCATCATTTGGGTTTCCATCACCCCATATTTCCAGAAGGTCCCCTGAATGGAAAGGATGCTCGGCCCAAGGGATCTCTTACCATTACAGGCTAACACCCTCGAGGATTGTTGGTGACAAGTTGATGTAATTCCCGTGTTGCGAATATCTTCAATGGTCGATGCTCAATTGTTCACACCCTTTTGGTCACATAAGGGTGGATATTGTGTTGTGAACCTGTTCAATAGCTGCCTTCAATCATCGTTTATTCTTTGTGGTCTACCATAAGCAAGATGATACGCCCTTTTTGTCCCACACATATGACATTAAACTAGGAATCTATAGTTTGAGCTCTATGACCCTAAACTAAGATCACCTTTGTCCTCACTACAAGACGTTAAAATGCAGACAGGCCATGACTTTCCGTCCAAGCCCCAGCCTCAAACCCTATGGCCTTTTCGGCCCCCGACCCAAGTTCTCATTTAAGGATGTATGGTGTGGTGCGGGGTATTGTCCTCTTTCACGTCAGGTTTCTCATTGTGCCATACACATCCATGAATGAGATACCTTACCCCTACCTTCGTCCTCAATGTAAGACATTAAACTGCAAACTGGCCAGGACTTCCATCCAAGGCCCAACCTCAGGCCCCTTGTCCTTTTTTGGGCCCCGGCCCAAGTCTTCACTTAAGATTTAACGGTGTGGTATGGGATTATGTCCTCATTCACTTCGTGTTACTCATCACGCCGTACACCTCCCTTGTTTGGGGTATCCTACCCATTCAAATCATTGATTCATGACGGTAAACTGCACATTAACCTCTTCTAGAACTACGTATGGCTTCATTCCCATCCTCATCGGATACTTAAGAACGTCCAAACATTTCGTTTATTGGCCCATACCCATCTCGTATAGATAACCCTATTATCTAGGTCCCTTTGTCTATATTCTTCCATGAGAGGGATATATGGTGCGGTATGGGAATATGTCTTCATTCGTGTTGGGTTTGTAACAACCACACCATGTATCTTTTTCTCCTGAGAATTCTACATCTCTTTGTTCTATACTCATATTTCTAATTGGATTCTCTCAAGTTGAGCACCTTGACCCTCTTCGGTGATTCACCAATGTGCACAAGAGTACTCTGGTTCAGCGTCTGGAGTTTCAAATTTGACCTGGACATGATTTCCCCCATTTTCCAGGCTTCAGGTTCCCCTTCATTTGGGCTTCCATAATCTTTCACACCCGAAGGGACCCCCAAATGGAATGGATTCTTGGCCTAAGGGATCTCCTACCATTACAGGCCAATGTCATTGAGGGTTTTAGACAAAAAAAAAGCGATACAAGTCCCACACTACAAATATGGTCAGCGATCAATGCTCATTTTTTGTTCCCATTTCAGGACACATGATATGGATGATGCGTTTCGAACACGGTCAATATTTATCCTCCATCTTCACGCTATCCCCTTTAATCCAAGAATGTCTGTTACGTGATTCACAATATTTTCCACCATATCATGTCCAAATATAATTTTGACACTCTTGGCATTATCCCTCAGTGCGCATTTGCACGTTAGGAGGAAAAAATCCGCGGTAAAGGAATCATTCGGGGTTCCGCACCGATCAGCCTTTGGTGTGCATTACAGGTATTGCAAAAAACATCTTACGTCCTTATTTCCCACACTGATTTTGACTCACATGGGCTTAGGGATCGAGTTTAGGTCCACACTTACTTGGAAGGATTTCAATCATCTATTGTCTGATCTATAAGACCCCAAACTAAGATCTCTTTTAGTACTACGTACAACTTGATTCCTATTCCCATGGGATACGTAGGAATGCATAGCCATCTTGTCTTTGGGTCCATCTTGAGATCCACTAATTTATCTCTTCTGTTCTGCCTTCGGGGATTTAACTCATACTGGACTGTGTGGCATGGTATGGGATTATGTCCTCATTCATGTAGGGATTACATTAGCCACACCACGTACGCCCCTTTCTAGGAGTTATCCCCCTACTTCCTATCCCATAAGACATTAAACTATATGTTATCCTACATCACATTAAAAGACATCTTCATGAACTATGTGTGGCTTGATTCCTATTCTCATAGGATATGTAAAAACACCCGGACGTCTCGTATTCACCTCCAATTTAATTGGGAGATAGTTTCTCCTCCCCCCTTATCCTTTGATTTTTCCTATCCCCTCATCCCATGGTTTCCTCCATGGAATGGTGCAAGGTATAGTGTGGACCTTTTCCTCATTCGCATCGAGTATGTTTTATCACACAGTGTGCATCCCCTCCGGAACGTCATCTCTCCTGTATACGTCTGAGCCATATGAATTTAGACTATGATGCTTATTCCTAGATGACTTTAAACTGTTGCGTCTATCCTGAACGACGTTAAAAATACATGGTTGGTCCCATCATATGACCCTAAACTGTGACATTATCATCCCGACCACATGATAAAAAATGGAACTGCATTGTGATGTCCTCACCTGAGGGGATGTCATTTTTGGTATCAGTTACACACCATCCATTTAGTCAATGCTTGCATATGGATTTATTCTTGTGGAAATGCATGGACTTTTTATCCTAGGTCTTTCGCTTCACAAAAAAACATTCATCCTAAATGAAAAACATGATATATCAAATACCGCTTCTTTCGATGCAAGGGCTAGACCCACATGACCTTATTGTTGTCAGCACTCATACCTTACCATGACTCATTTTATAACTATGTGTGGCTTGATTCCCATCGACATGGGACACATAGGAATGCCTGTGCACTTTTCCCTTGGCCTAACCTAACTTATGTTTTTGGTCACTCAACCTAAAACCTTCCTAAGAAACACATGGTGGTCCAGATGTGAGGTCCTCATTCACGTCGGGTTTTATGATTACCTCACCATGTGTCTCCCGCGTAGCCTACCATCTACGGTCCGGGCTCTATGACCCAAAACTAAGATCACCTACGTCCTTGATACAAGATGTTAAACTACACGACATCTTCCAGAACTATGTTTTTCATGATTCCCAGTCTCATGGGATACGTAGAAACACCCATGCATTTTTTTCTCTGGGCACAGTCACAGGAATCTACAGATTTTGTCCCTTCTTTTTCGGACCCATGGCCCAAACTCATTTGGGAACATGTGGTGTAGAGAGTACCTATTAGGTTCTCATTAACGTCTGGTTTTTCAATAGAAACACCATGTGCTTCCAATATCTTTTCCTAATGTAGTCCAAGTTATATGACCCAAAACTAAGATCTCCCTATGGGAACTGCGCGTCACGTTTAGCACTTTTGCAGCCCTGCCCACATTCCATTAAATCAAGCCCCCTTAAAGGTCCACCCTAGAACCTTAAGTTGAAAGCGTGTGATCCAAGGACCCTTGTCCTTGGGAATGGACTCAACTTCCTCCATCTGATACATCTTATAGTCATATTAAGATGTGTTTTGACAAGGAGACTGATGTATATAATTTTCATGGGTACATTCCCCTTTTTCCATGTCCAAGCTTTGTGAGCCCGTCATTTGGATCCTCATCCTCTTACTTGTCTGAAGGTTCCCCCATTGTGGCATGGTCTCATGCCACATTTTCTTAACAACCATCCTGGGCCAACGTCCCTGAAGATCTCAGATGACATTTGCGATAAGTCCTGTGTTTCAAACATGTTCAGTAGTCTACCCTTAGTTGTTTGTCCCAATTTTAGGCTAACTCTATACAGATACTGTGTTTCAAACACGGTCAAAAGTTATCCCCTATCGTCATGCCACCATCATTATGGTCTAGAACTCGAGCATCATAATTCACATATTTCCACTTCCTTATGTTCAAGTGGAATTCCCACATACTTGGATTTACTCTTCCTTGCATTTGGTGAGTTATATAGGTGGGTCAGTATCATTGGGGCGTCGTTCACCTAGTATCCCATCATCCCAAATATGTGTCTTTCTGTGCTAGAAAGTCCCATCACTACTTTTTGTTTCCCACATTGATCACGACTCACGTGGGATTAGCAGTTCTGGTAGGACATGTACTAGCGCAACCAAGCCACATGTACCTTTTCTCATCCCGCATGATGCTAAACTAATTTCTCAGAACTATATATTGATTTATTCCCATATTCATGGGGTACGTAGGAACACCTGACCACTTTTCTTTGATCCCAACCTAATTTTCACTTTTGGTCCCTTGACCTGAAGAGTTTCCTTCAGGGATACATGGTGTGATTCGTACTCCAAGTCCTCATTCCCATTTGGTTTACGACTAACTCACCACATACCCCCTTCATGATATCTTCCCTTTCACTCCACATCCTATCGTATGAGGTTAAACTGCATGAGTTCATATGTCATCAATACATGACACTAAATAGTGTATCTACCCTGAACAAGTTCGGGATTCCCTATGTTAATCAGGGGATGCATCAGTTTCCTCTCCAGAAAGGATTCTCCCTACCAGTGTTGGTCATTGACCACACTGTTACCCAAGAACTACATTTGGATTGATTCCCAAACTCATGGGATACGTAGGAACCCCCAGACATCCTGTTTCTAGGTCCAGCCCCAGGAATCATAATTCCTGTTCCCCCAGTCTTTTCGGTCCCTTGACCTGATCTCTTTTGGGGAACCATTAAATTGCATCTTTTCCCTGAATAAGGTCCGGATGCCCCGCGATAATTTTGAGAGGTGACATTTTCCTTGTCAGAGAGGTTATGTTTGGAAGAAGGAATGATCCCTGATTAGGATGGTGCACCCACCTAATGTGTTCCCACCAAGGTGGAATAACGGCAAGAGTGTTGGATTCCATTCGAGAAAACCACCACTCCACTCTCCAAACTTTGTGTTCCCTTTATTCAGATCCTCCCCCTCTTTCACATCTAAAGGAACCCCCTAAAAGTATGCACAACCTATGGCTCACCTACTATCTAGGGATAACATTCAGGAGGACTAATGGATGACATTTCAAGTCAGGCCCCCGTGTTTCGAACTTGGTCAGTAGTTGAACCTCATTTGTTATCCCCATTTTAGGACAACATAATAAGGATAATGTGTTTCAAACACTGTCAACAGTCATTCTTAATTGTCATGAAATCACTACAGTGTTCTGAATCATGGGTATTGTGATTCACACCTTCCATTCCCCCTATTCAGATATATTCCAGCGCCACTTGCATTACCCCATTCGTGTGTGAGTGCACACTGGGAAAACGGTAATTCGACTGTTCAGAGAGCTTCATTCTCTAGTCAGGTATCACCATTCTCTTTTCGGAAATCCGGGTTAGTTATTCAAACCTCGGATGCCTAAACACTTGGTCAGTACTCTTATGTTCAGACTATATAACATATCGATCATCCCTTGTTTCTCACTTTGGGCTCGACTCGCGTGAGCATGGGATTTGTTCAGTGGTCATTTCAAGAATATAACAGATGCATGTGAAACCAACACTAATAATGAGATTCATGCATGATATGGCATCAAATAATCAAATAATGAAAGTACGATAGAGGATTAGTGATCTCTACAGTACCCAAGGGTCTATCCCTCCCATGAATGGGTTAATCCCGTCAAAAGAAAGTTGCAGCTCCGCCAACCTCTCCCTTGTGGCATCTAGTATTTGTTGCCACATGTTCAATTCCTTATCCTCCTCGGTAGTGATATGGGGCAATTCATCAGCCAAAATTTGGGCCCGCTCTATGTCGGTCCGGATAAAGGCCATCTTCTCAGAGGCTCACTGCAGGCCCTCCTTGGCCTCTTCCAGTTGGGCTTTCAATCACAATATCAGCCCCGATTGCGCGGTAATGGTGGATGAGTGCTCATTCGCCCGGACCTGCACCTACCGAACTTCATTATCAGCCTCCCAGAGTTTCTTGATGTTCACCGCTTTCCTTCGCTACCAGCCCACACCAAGGCCACGGTCATACTCCCAAATCTTCTCTACCATAAGTTATTGGATTAGCATGTGAGGGCATTGGGTATCCACTCCCACAGAACATAGTTCTCATAGTCGTGAGCGATTTTTGTCCATCTCATCCAGCCATCGTGGTTGGGGAGTGTCATCAATGAATCTCTTGACCAGATTTCAATATCAGTGATGGACTATTTCATAGTCCTCTTCATCATAGGTCATCTCAGCCCAGTCACCGCAGTTGGGAGGCTCATATGCAGGGAAGGCCCTTAGGAACTCATCAGTAGGGTCTGTATATGGCTTTTGATCAGGAAAGGAGGGACTTGAGCTATTTGATCAATCCTCACCATTGAATCCCACATCAATAATCTTTGGCACAGCCTCGCTGGCGGTCCCACCAGCGATCGGGAGTGCCGCAGTTTGGTCTGTCTGGATATCCTCCTCAACGATCACTGATATTTCTCTGGGAAAGATGCCGCCAGAAGCCCCGACCATCCTCGCCAAGGAGGCCAATGCCATTTGAAGAATTTTCCACACCAAAGAGGTCTTGGAAGTCTTTTGACATGGTCAGTGGGTGACAATAATGAATTTGGTAGAAGAGACTTACAAAGATTGAATCCATGGTCTCGTTATGGGGTTGATGTCATGGGGACCTCGAGGTGTGGCCCCCCATATACTGTCAGAAGGTATGAATGCTCCTAAGGGGTCCCCTCAGGTGTCCTAGCCCCGCTGGACAAAGCAATGGATGCAGCCACTAGTGTGGATCCCAAAGGCCCCGCACCTGCATCTACTGAGAGATGAGAACATGTTCTGTGTATGAGACTCTCCTGCACAGTTCAAGTATTAGCAAGGAGTCCAGAATGACATGGGAGAAAACCTTGAGGAAGGGGCTTCGAATTTTAACACAAGGGCCTTTGAAAATTCATTGAGTTCTGATTCTTCATCACAGACATCCCCCTCCTCCAACGAGCTCCTTCTACCGGCCTCATCCCCCTAGGAGGACTCATCTGATTCTTCAGGCAGAGGGAAGAACTCTCTCAGTTCAGTGGCCGACAACTGCGGTGGGACTGCACGATCCAACAACACCTTGAAAAGATCTATCATTGGGAAAGGAGAACCTCGAGAAAGGAAATGTATTCCATCTCTGATAGTTATTTCTTTACCTCAACTTGGGACACCGCAAAGCTAGCCCAGATACAGCCTATCCGGGGAAAATCCATCCCAAGACGGTTCAGGTGTTTCCACACTCAGACGGACCAAGGAATTTCCGGTTGACTTCTTATATGTCCCATGTAACACCCCAAGCTTCCATGGTACATTTCTCTTTGAATAATACAATAGCGTTTGTTATACGCAACACTGAGTTTTAACACACCGCGACCAATCAAAGTAGCCGTTATGAATAGTAATACCCAGTTTTTGAAATTTTATAAATTTTATCATTGAAAATGGACTTCATATTTGGATTCTGAATATCTAAATTAATGTAGGGAGAATTTTTGGTATTTTTCTGAAAACATCCAATTTTTGATGAATAGTGAAAAAACACTGAGTTATGGTTTTAAAATTTTTTTTAATTAAATAATTATTTATTTTATTTAAATTTAATTAAGGTCAAAATAGATGCATAATACCTATATAAGTTCAATTTAATTCATTGAAGTTATTTTAGAATAATTTTAGATATATAAAAATTTTATTGAACATTTCATCGTCTTTTACCCACCTCCTAGGAAAATTTGTAAATTCACGTAAAACTTAATTTTACTGCTTCTATGAGAGGAATTTCGAAAATACGAGATACACTGTTAATATCAAGGAGTAAAATGTGGTTCAATAAGATATTTTTTTGTGAATAGTAACTTTTTACTTTTATTTACCGCAGTTAAAAGTAAATAGGGTAATTAAGGGTAAAAATGATATTAATATTACCCTAAAACATGTCCTAATTCTATTGTAAAAGTCTATCTTGACCAAAAACAACCATAGGAATAAAATATTGTCATTTAGGTCCACTTGGATTAGATTAGGACATTTATTATTATTTAATTCAAAGTAGAGTTAAAAGAGTTAAAATCAAAGTTTAATTACTAAAACATTTTTAATATAGGGTTATACATAAGATAAATTCAATTATAAATATTATTAGAAAGATAAAAAGATTTCCTAAATAATGGTATTTTTTTTATAATTTTTAGACATTAAATAATTTAATTAATTTATGACACAATGGTGATTCAGTAATTACCTAATTAATTAAATATTAAAATAATTGATATTATAAATATTCAAATAAATGTAATTTGAGACTTTTTATGAATTAAAATAATTTTATAGGTTACTATGACATATGAGGATTAGTTATATGTATTGTTTTGGATGTAATAATGCTGTTATGAATTTATCAAAAACAAAATACCCAATAGTGTCAAAATTGACATAAAAGAGTTTTTAAAAATAATATTTTATAATTAATTGATATTCTATTCCTAAAAATATAAGGTTCATCCAAAGTACTTATATCATGATAGGTGTATCATTAATGGACCACTTGGGGGTCTCTTGGAAGTATATAGTAGATTTATTAACTATATAATATAAAAATACAAAGAGACATGGTAAATGATAAACTAATTAACTAAGAGTTAAAACTAAAAGATAAGGTTACAAAAATGACCCAAACCTGTATAAAACCTATGGGTTGAGTTTCTTTATACCCATACCCACCTTATACTATAAATAAATCAATTTTGATCCATTATAAACAGAATATGAATTTATTATAAAATAATATTTTATGTTTTTCCAAAGGTGCCCCTCACCCATCTTATAAAAGGGCACTTACCCTTAACTCTAATTCACACATTCTAAGCCATTTGGCTAGGCCAAAACCTACCCAAATACCCTCTAAACTATCCTCCCTTCAACATAGATTTCTTATTTTGATCATAAATCCAACCTAAGGAGACCTTTTGATCAAATCAAAAGGAAGAACCCGAAGAAGAGGTAATGATTTCACTACCCTCTTTCAAGTTCCTTTCTTCTTCCACTTCCTTTTTCTTTGTTGTTTACATTATAAAATAATAACTCCAGTGTATTATATATACTATGATTTTATTATAAATATGGTACCACCAAAATCATTATTCTATCCACCCTTTGAATGACGTGTCACCATACGTCCGTACGTACGACTTACCGTCTCCACGTCCTGGTGTAATTGTTATTCAATACATTATTAATTGGATGGGTATAATAGTGATGTGTATTTGATGTAAATAATAAATATAACATGATAAGTATTATTAATATATAATATAACATCCAATTATATATTATTATTATATCAAAAGAATGATATTTTCGCTCATGTGTACGTACGGATTACCGTCTCCACCACGCGATGATATTCATTTCCAAGTTCACCATTCATCGACGATTATAAAAATATATATATTACTAATAAGTATGTAATGTATGAAATAATAATTCTACTGGAGATATATATATTTATATATATAAGTTTTTATTTACTTACATATATCTTATTCACTTACTTCCGTTCAATACTATATGAAAACAGAAACAATGTTTATGCATGCGTACGGACTACCGTCTCCATAAATAGTGTTTTCCATTTCATATATTTGTCTATTATACATATTTATATTCTATTTATATATGATATATAAATAATGTTTTATATTCTGGAAGTATTTAAATCATGATCTATGTGATACAATCAAGAGTAACAAGTTAAAACACGTACGATAAAGAAAGCGATTATTACCCGAAATATTAATATAACATGGAAATTATTATTAATTGGGTAGTATAAAGTCATAAATTAATAATGTATGATATCATAAATATTAATATGGTTCTGGTATAATTTAATAACATACTATAGTCTTCATACAGGAGGTTAAACATACCCTCGACTAAAGGAAAGTGCAAGGTAAGGTGTTTTCGTCTCACTCCTTATTCCCGTGAGATTCATGCCATATTGCCACTATTACCTTTTGTGTGGTGTATGTTCTGCCCATAAATGTATTATTTGTGTAATACACTTTAATTTATGTGTATTTACATATTCATTGTGTGATACCTCTTTCATGGGTTGTATGTTTCTTAAGTTACCAAATTGGTAAGGGTTAATTTCACAATATCTTTATTATCCGAGGTTGGTTTTATGTAAGTATCTACTGGGAAATATTTATTATTCATGTCCATGTTTTATGAAAGAGTTTTCAAAGGTATTATTTTAAGGTAATTTTTACTAAAAATCATTTCAAATGTTTTAAATATTTATTCTTCTAAATCTTTCTCATTAATGTCCATGTCTTCAAAATGGTTTTAAGGATTTATTTATATGGGCTAGAATGTTTTTAAAATGTTAATTCCTTTAAAAAGTTTAAAAGTTGTATGTTACACTTTGATTAATAAATGTATTTAAATTACTTATTTTCTAAATAGTGTGACTTTTAAATGTTTTCATGAAGAAGGGTTATTTCTCTCAAAGAGTTTTAGAAATCATTTTCATCTATGTCAACATCATTAGATAAATTTTACACTTGTTTGAAGTTGATTTATTATGATAAAAATCATCCATATTGTATTTAAGGTTTTGTGATATGTTTGACTATGGATGAGTTATTTTTATGCCATTAATGGTTTATGATTAATGTTTTTTTATCTTTTATGCTAGTTTTAATACGAATGTTTATGTTATATTTCATCCTCTTCTTAAGATGAATGTGTTGGACTAGTATGTTCTGGGTTGGGGACCGGTAAAAGTAAGCCATCCGGGTTGGTGTATGGTTATTAGAGGCACCCCGGGTTGGTGTCCAGTTATTAGAGGCACTCCGAGTTGGTGTCTGGTTATTAGAGGCAACCGGGTTGGTTTCCGGTTATTAGAGGCACTCCAGGTTGGTGTCTGGTTATTAGAGGCACTCCGGGTTGGAGTTCGGTTACAGAGGCTCTCCGGGTTGGGTTCTGGTTATAGTTATCTCTTAGGTCTTGGCATGAGGCCTCGACATAGAAATTGACGTTCAGTATTATGCATTCCATCATTATGAAAGTGGTTATTGATTTTTCATGTGATTATTCAACTAATAGAATATACCTGTGAATAAGTAAATGGAATTATTTCATTTTAACTTTTCCATATTATGTTGAAGTTTAAGTTTGAAAGGATTTTGTTTTAGTTATACATCGCATTAAATTTTTATATTTATTTACAAAAGTTTCCACTATATTCTTATCCTTACTGAGCATCTGAGATCACCCCTTTGAATGTTTTATTCTCCTAGGATTCCAAGAAGTGTATTGTGATTGATATACAGGGTTAAGCCAAGGGAATAATGGCATTCATAAAGGATTATTTAGGTTGTATTGTATGTTATAAGTGTAATGTAACATTCATGTATGTAATCTATTTTCCAAGACTGCTAAACCGATCAGTCCTTCGAGACTTGATTCTCTGTAATCATGCCAATGTATAAAAATAATGCACTGACTCGGGGTAAATGGGTTTGGGGAATTACATCGAAGGCCTATGGAAAGATAGTATTCTCTGACATATCTATATGGCGCAGCCGCTTCCCCGGAGCCTGGGTGGGTATCCTACGGAATCCTCTCGGTGGCCTCCCCTCTGGATGGCTCTATTTTTTCTGGAACCGCCGTGTCTGCTACTTCTATTGGATCTATAGCTGCTACCTCAACCTTAATTGGTGCAGGTCTTGCCGCCAAGGCGGTCCCGACACCATGAGATGCCCTTGACACCTTCCACCCCTAGCCTCGATATTGGGGAAGCGCACTATAACCGACCCTAACGGTTGGCTGCTTCATCATCTCCCATAGGTAGGCCTCCTCCCAACCTTGGGCATAATCATTTACTAACCCGAAGAAAACTGTAGGCGGAGGCAGCTCATTCCGCATCTTCCCATCTTCCTGTGAAAACATGAGCCGCATATTCCTCATCACACACGTGTGTACCTCATGGCGCACCTCTAGATAGACCTGTGGGGTCAGTCATTGCATACACCAAACTTTCCGGGAAAATTGGTGCAGTATGTACTGCTTGTAGAGGGGCTCACTGTTCATCCTTCCCACCAGGAATCCACCTTGAAAGGCCAAGATATAGGAATGGTACTCTTCCATTTCTTGTTCGTCGTCATTAAAAACACCCACTGGCAACCGAAACAGGTGAAAGTTGAATTCCTCCAATATCCAAACCCGGTTCAATACCGACGATGTGGTCAGCTTGGCCTAAAATCTTCCCACGACTCTTAGAATAGAGGGGAGGAAGTTTGACCTTGGAGGTGATATGGGGTTCGTGTACTCATAAACCTCCCTAACATGTGCTGTTATCCACCCATACAGAAGGTGGAATGGCCCGTATATCCTCTATGGCCTCTTCCCCTCACTGATGTTCCACAACATCTTGTATAGATTTGTGAGGATCAGGATCTTGAGGTTGAATTTCCATCCTGTCACCAACATGGACACAATGATAAATGTGCTTGGTCGCACGCCCATGTTTATATCCCTCACCGGTAGGATCCAACCGCAGATGAGAGCCGCGACGTATGCCTCCAGCCTGACTGTCGACTACTGCCCAGTGATGACGCTAAATCCTTAGGATTTGCACTAACTGTCCTCCAAGAGATACCAATACTAGTGCTACTTTCCACATTGACCCCCCTTTAGGAAATTCTGAGGCCTCACTAAAAACTGCCTGTCTTCTAGGAATTTCAAAAAATCCTTTAAACACCACCTAAAATGGACATCCCTTACTGCTTCTTTGTCCTCTCCCAACACCATCTCCTTCAACACCATCACTACCTGCTAAATTTACTCTAGATCCTCCCATGCACCCGTGGTGGGGAGGAATTAATCATACATCACCCCCAATATTAGGACCCCTGAGATCTGGTGCACGTCCCACAAGCTGATACCAACCTCCCTGTGGTGTAGGTGGAAGGTATTGGTCCTTGATGATGACCTACTCATCAACTCTGACCTCAGCTGCTCTGGATGATAGATGTGAAACTGGGGGGCCCAAGTCGCCTCATATAGACCCACTCTCCTCAGATCAGCCCCAAACTCTTCACATGAGGCACCTACCCAGTAGGCACAAGCCCAATCATCTGTTTAGTTACTGCCCTGGCACAGGTCCCACTCCTCAAACCATCCCTTCCCCAAGTTCCTCAAGGATGCCTTAAAGATTGTCTAGTACAAAGGGGGGATGTCTCCAGCTGCAATTCCTTCCCATCCACATTGTTTAGGTGGTTATACAAGTAGTCAGCATTGATAGTCGTGGAGTCTTCTCAGGAATGGCCATCAGCTGCCCTAAACCATTGTCCCTGACATGGTGTACTCCTGAACTAGTAAGCTGGCTCGTACCTACTTGCTTCAAGAATAAAGACATCATCCCTCAGTCTGAAGCTGTACAAAGGAAACCTCTTGCACAATGGAAAGTTACTCTGTCTCTCTGATAGAAGTTCCACCAATGAACTACGGTCAGAATGGCTCCGTATTAACTCCCCTAGGCCCAAGCTGTTCTCCATCTCCTCCCATCGGGAATCATCCATGAGGACACCCTGGCAACCTCCTGATGATCCATTCAGTTTTAAATTTTAGGAATTTCCTATGTTTGGTTCGCTAAGGCCTTTCCCATAGCAATTTCGCGGAGCTATTTCACAGATAATTTTCACGGAGCTCTGCCCCGACCTTCCAAATGAAAGTCGTTATGTGCTGTTGCAGAGTCACAGACTCGTTGTTCTCTACGAAGCGGAAGCTCTGATTTGTGGAGAGCTAGCATGGAGTATGCAGAGATTCGAGAATCGAGAGAGCTATGAGCCAAAGTCACAGAGGAGAGAAAGGACCAAATAGAGTTCAGATCCCCTATTTATATGTTACAACCTTCGGATCTTCGCAGAACGTCCATACTGCGTTGAGCTTCATGGCGTGCCATTCCGGAATGTTGCCTATCCACTTTGGGATACCTCTTCATGGACCATCTTCGTAGACAACAAGAGATTTTGGCGATTGACCCTTTGACTTTGACCCTTGATTTCTCCTCATTTCCAAGTCTGAGGGGGGTCATTTTTTCATGCCAAAAAATTGGGTAGAAGAAGAACAAGAGGGAAGCCTCCAAGGCTACCTCACATAGCCCTTTCATAGAGCCCCATGGCCTCGCACCCGTCGCAAAACAAGGAGGCAGGACACTCCACGAATGCCTCTGATGTTTGGGAGCTCAGTTCTGAGCAAAGAGGTGGTAACCTCTGTGAGCCGATTTGACGTTCGTGACCTTGCCACAGATCGGGGAGGCGGGAGGCTCCCCACATTCGCGATCCCTCCACGGAGCATAGAAGTAGGATACCCCGCAAACCCCTTTAACGTTCATGAACACGCCGCGGAGTGACCTCTGGCTTCACACCAAGCAACCTTTGCTTCATAGAGCCTCTTACCTATAAATACAGGGCTCCCCTCATGCCCAAATGATGGAAAATCTGACCTTTAACCCTCTGATCTCTCAAATCGTGAAGCACTTCTTATTCTGCGAACCATGAGCTCCTCAAGGTACTTTTACTTTGCGAAGTACCTCCCTCATTTCTTTAATTGAGCCCCTCTTTTGAGAGGGAATCCTTTCACGAAGCCCACAGGACTTTGTGAATGAAGGAGATCCCCACGGGGACTCGGGTTATCGCAAAGCATTTTTGCTTCATGGAACACCCTCCAAACAAACATGACACACATGCTATGGAAAGGTCACTGTGCTTGGTGAAGCCTATTGCTTCACAACACCTTACCTTGAGAGTCACCCTTTCTTCGTGAGGCATTGCTTCGCAAATGCCTTTCCACTTCGCGAATCTCCTACTATATGCACCTAGGCCATATGACTAGGGTAGGAGACTTCACTTGGTGAAGCACATCCCTTTACGAATCCCTTCCACTTCAGGGAGCACCAGAGCTTCACAAGGCTTCTACATATGAACCCCTCTGCTCTGCTACTCCTTTTCCCATGCAACCCTTCAGGTTTTCATGAACCAATTTCAAAGTACCTTGGATGATACTACTCGTTGTGTTGCTTCACCTCATGATTCTTCACAAAGGCATGAAAATGGCTATTGCATCTTCGCATAGCCACGCTAACATGGAACCCCATTGGTTTTATCCATAACACCCCCTAGCCACGAAGTTTCCTGTCCCTTATCTTCACCAAAGTGTAGAGGGTTCTAGTTATGTAAGTCCTAGGGGTGCGGAGGGCACCACGTCGTCCAAGATGCAGGACGATAAACTTCCAAGAACCTTAGTCCTCAGAACATGACATTAAAATATGACCTCGACTTATGCCTCGCACACAGGCTGCCCCGTCTCAGACATTCTATATGCCCACTGGTCTCCACGAGAGTGAGATCATTCATCACATTGAATGAAATTATCTTTATCACAACGGTGTCTATCCATAGGGAAAGGGAAACCACCCTGGTCTAAGCCCCTAGTCTTTCTTGTTGAAGGCAGCATCACTGCTATTCCTCTATACCTGGGTGCCAAATCCCTCTCCCACTGGGCTTTGTTACCAATTGGGCCTCCATCTTGGAGTAATTCCCGATATCCATCTCCCTGGGCCACTAGCCATGCGTAATTTCTTGTTTCCTCTCTGGGCGGTGAACCGTGCGTAAGCCCATATTTCCTCTAAGGGGCCGCTAACCATGCATGAGCCCCACTTCACTTCCCATGGACACACCTTTCATGACGTGATCGTCAGGTCTTTGTTGTCTCTTGTTTCTCACACTGATCATGATTCACGTGGGTTTAGAGAAAGAATAAACCATGACGTCCTCTCTGGGCTACCTAGAGTTTAAGCCTCAAACACCATCTTGAACTATATAGTCTTTGATCCTTGCCAAGTTGAGGTACGTAGGAAGCCTCCCTGGGGTTCAAGCCCAACACCCAGTCGTTCCGACCCCCTACACGTCGGTTCCGACACCACCTGAACTACGAGGCCTTTGATCCTTGCCAAGGAAAGGTATGTGGGAATCCTACACGAAGTTCATTCCCAACATCTATCTGGGCCCCATGTCCTCCTTCATGTGGGTTTACCCTCATCCGACATGATGTTAAACTATGAACCTCAATTAGCAGTAACCCGTTATCTCCCCCGATCAGCGGTAAGGAACTATTTCCCCCAATCAATGGTAAGCTGTTCCACCCACATGAACTACATGGACTTTGATCCTCACCAAGGGGAGGTACGCAGGAAGCCTCCCTGAGGTTAAATCCCACCACCCATTGGTTCTGACCCCCTTCATGTCGGTTCACCAAAATACTCCATGAACTATGAGGTCTTTGATCCTTGCCAAGGAATGATATATAGGAAGCCTTCACGAGGTTCCATCCCACCATCCATTTGGACCCCAGGTCCTCCTTTGGGTCGGTCCACCAAACCCCATCCCATATGAACTACATGGGTATGATCTCTGTCTCCTAGGTAGGGTTCATAGGAATCTTCTAGGAGGATCATCCCCATCCAATGGTAAGCCATTGTGACCCCACCCGGTGGTAAGCTGTTGTGACCCTATCCAGCAGTAAGTTGTTATGACCTCAATCAGAGGTAAGCCATTGCATCCACTACTCAGCGGAAAGCCGTTGTAATCCCATTTGTTGGGACCCTCATCTTTGGTCCTTCCTAGTGGCGTCAGACTAACTTGGGATGCTAACCATGCATAATCCCCATACACATCATCGCGTTGTATTCCTATGTGTATGCCCCCAATTCATGTCCATGGCCTGGTCTTCCCTTCGAGCCTATGTGTTTCAGGAAGGTCATGCCCCAACCCAAAGGTTCAATTTACTCTAGGTCCAATACATGCGTCCATTCTCATGGGACACCTCCTTAGGTGTCCCTTCTCCCTACTGAACTACGCGGACTTTGATTACCTACCACGAGGATACATAGGAAGTCTCTTTGAGACTCAATCCTAACATTACCATCATCCTCACAGCGGTTCCATCCCATCCACCATCCACTTCATTCAAACACTCCATTATCCATTTTGATTCTTACCTGGGCCAACACATCCCAGTGAGGTCATGACAACTCACCCCCCAACATCAGTGGTCCTTCCAGAGGTTGCACCCATCTGATCCACTTTAATTAGTGTTCTGATCAGTCTGATCCGTCTCTACTGGACGTTAAACCTGCGGTATACCCTATGTTAAACATGGAAAGATGAGGAAAACCACAGATACATGCCTATGAAATATGATTCCCCACATTCTACGTGGGATTACTCAGGCTTCCACGCCCTCAAGAAGCCCTATAATAAGGGGAAGAAACCCAGACGTGCCAGTGTTCCAGTGTCCAAACATGACAGTGATGTCCAACGCAACTATTCCCCTGGCCAGAGGTTACTACCCTGACCGAACCCTTTGGAATTTCCTGACAGATGTAGTGTAATTAATTAGTGTCCATGAATATATGGCACAAGGAATAGTTTCACATTCAACGTCTTGAATCTATAAGGGAGACCAAAACGTGGTGACGAGTTTTGAGGAGGAATCCATGGAAGGAAGAACTAACATCCCATCATCCTATTTTGAGCAAGGAGCAATCATCCCTGAAAAATAAACGAATGCCACCCACATTTGGGAAGCGGGAATGTGGGGCAACGAAACCGCACCTTTCGTACTCAAGCAGACGGACGTGTGCACCCCATCGAAAGCATCGGAAATAGAGACATATATTATTTTCAGTTGTGGAGTCCCAAGACCCTAAAATTTAATGAATAGTAATTCCATCAATGTGAGCAGTAGCATAAATTATTATTTTTATTCTATTGTTCTCCAGCTGTGGTATTTACCCTTAGGAATAATTTTGGTAGAAATTTTTTATATTCCTAATTTTAAGGGTTATTTATCTCTTATTTAATGAATAAATATTTTCCCCATGCATGTGAGTAACAATAATGTCTAGAAGGATCCCCAAATGGAATATTAAACACCACAATTTTGTTTGGAAAGTGAATTTTACTTTGGAGGAGTGTAATCTTTATTTTTAGAATTTAGGCCCTAAAACAGAAATAGTTGTGGGTTTATTTTCATCACCCATTTACTTAATGATCGACTAAGAATATATATTGTAATCTTCTAATTATAGGGAGATTCACATTTAATGATGGAACCCTAAGTGAGAGAGATCTGGGTATAAGAGAATTTTCTTCATAGAGACAGTAATGGAATTTGAAACAAAGGAATATTCACAAGTTGATGATGATAAAAAGATCATGGAAGCCATGATTGAATTGAAGAATCTATGGTCCTTTAATGAAGTATGACTTTTTTATCTTTATTTGTTTTCTCTATTCATTATGAAAAATGAATTATGATTCCATTATTAAGATTTGATTATTATTTTATGAATAATTTCTCTTGGTTTATACTTATTATGTAAGTATTATCTCATCATTATCACATTCATTTTTGCCGATATATGAACTTTCCCGTCAATGGAAAAAATGCCATGATCAAAGTCTTGAGAGGTCAAAATCACACGGTCCACTATACCTATTATTTTTTATATCTTATTATTATATTCTTTCCCCTTTTAATCATATGAAATTGTCTCTAAAATTTTCAATGGTTAGTGCCTTTGCATTAGGTACCTGTGTGGGGATTTAGTCTTGTGAAATTCGAGAGAATAAGAATAGAAGGGTCTGACAGTCGTAGTGTAAATAATGGATGAGTGCAAGTAAACAATGACTATGGAAATGGTGGGGATTTGGTTTTGGTGAGATTTGAGCATGATATAAAAGGATGATTATGGAATAGCTCCATGGATCCATTATGATGATGGGTTGGGCACTGGGAAGGACCCCTGACAGTGTTGGGATACGGTGGATGATGAAATAGGCTTATTAGGTGAGAGTGACCCATTTTCTGGCTAGTCAGTGGTGAGATCTAATGACTATGACATATCTAGTTAAGAAAATACTTATATAAAATGTGTAGTATCTGAAAAAAATTCCATATATGGTTTTGGGCTATGACTCTGGGGTTTATTTGAGTTAAAAATATCACATCATATCTATCATTCAGGGACATAGCATGTTCCTCTATTGAATGGATGATGGGATTTTGGGGTGGTTTAAATATCACATAGTATATAATTCGGGAATAGACACTATATATGTGTTTTACTACAAGACTCGGGTTGAACGAGAGCACACACCCAGTTTACCATCCAACCATAAACTCCATGTAGGTCCAGGTACATGTCATGTATAATTTCAGGAACACCAATCAAGGTGTAGAGATACATTCATTAATATCCATTTGGGATTAAACATAATGTATATATGATTAAAACACCTTGTGTTAATATATTTATATTAGGATCACTATATTTTGGGGTGATAAATCTAGTTCTATATGGCCTCTTTTGATCATTCTTGGGAGAAATCCTTCGATAAACCTGCACCATTTTTATAGGAAGATAAATCGCTCCTTGAAGATAAGTTTTGAGCTTCACAATAACAAATCCAGGGGATATTCTTTGTGGAATCTTTTGAGGAATCAGATATTCAAATACCTTCCTCAATGAAGACAATAATGTTTAAAAAATTTGATGATGGAGGATTTACAATCGATGTGGACCCTGAAGTTCTTCATCAGAGGGAGAAAATTTGTAAGTACAATATTATAGGTTGAATATATTATCTTAAAGGTGAAAACCCCTTTCCAGTGGAATATCTCAGACCGAGGATCACACATTTCTTGGGATCTACCAATTGGAAAATCATTCCAATTAGTAGAGGGTAATTTCACATAATCCTACCATTTTAATATGAATTAGACCATGTAGGCGAATATGGTAGCATACAGTTGAAACATGGTGTTATTAATTTGTCAACTTGGGATTTTTTCTTCAATACATTTACACATATAAACTCTATGGATCTGATTTGGGTTTGTTTTTATCGTCGTATTTGGTTTTTGTGGCACCGAAAAATATTTAATTTTCTCACCTCTTTCATAGGATCCCCTTTAAAAATTGACCAAATAACCATGAATGGCATGTTGGGTCTATATACAAGAATCAAGGATGAAGTTAATATTGAATCAAAACCGCCTTATTTTATTGATTTCAATGCAAAAGATTATAGTATTGAAGTAGTGAAAGGGTATGAGCATCGACCACCATTTTTTCAATACTAAAAGATCATTGGACACTCTATTATTAATTGTAGAGTTTTAAAGTAGAAACCACATCCTCAAGATAAGGAATGGACTGAATTTAATAGAAATGAGAGGGGGGAAAAGCCTTCTTTAGAGAAACTCTAACCATCCATGAAAAGGTGGGAAAAATGGATAAAGAAATATGGTGACCCAACTTCCTCAAAGGACCCCAATAGGAAAGCATGGGATGACATGGTTGAAAATGAAGAGATTGAAAATGAATAACATGGTCTTATAGAGTAAATAACTTCTATAGTTTTGGACACTGTACAATAGATTGAGAAAGTAGATGATGTTGCCAAACCTAATTTGAAATTCCAAGACACTACCTATTTTGATGCTATTCTTCCTACTGTAATAGAAGGAATCACCTCTCAATAGGTTACTAAAAAAATCAATCACCCCCTTCCCATGACTCTGATTCACATCCTAGAGTTATTACATATTCACCACCTATAAGTAGTGTGAACAACCTGGAAGGGGAACTCCTGGAAAGCACAATAAAACATGGGAGGATGAAGAATCTAGTATAAAAACATATTCCCAACATTCCCATGACAGAAGCTAAGAATGAAAACACTGAACATATTCAAGATGATGACAAGCTATTGGAAAATAATAAATACAATAATTCACCCGTGATCAAGGAGAAATATCTCATCCCTCTTAATGAAAGGCAGAGGACATAAAAAATGAATTTTTTTGGCATTCTACTTCCTATCACAGCCCCCTGTATGCGCTACCTATAGAAGGAACTACTCTGGACTGCTAATGTGATCAATGATTGGGTGAACTCAATGATGAACCCATGAAAAACAAAAGTGGTGATGACTAAAAACAAGGTAATATTAAAAATATGATTTCTCCTAATATTTTATTGATCCAATAGTAGAGAAACTCACCAAAGAGTAAGGAGACATCTGTCAAACCCACCAGAAAATCCATAATAAAGAAGAACCCTAGAGGTAAAAATAAATGGGGCCCTAGCCCCAAACACAAGTTAAAATGAATATCATCTATTTTAATTGTTAGGGTATTTCTAACTGTGACACCGCCACAACTTTAAAAATATTTTATTCACACAATAACCAATGTTTTTTTCTATCTCTGAGCCTAAAATTAACTTTTCCTCTAGTTTTACTGGATTAGATAAATTTAGTTAAAAATTTAATAGTAATAATTCTAATAGAAATTATGTATATTCTCTTTTTATATTTTCCCAAAAATATATGATAAATTTTTTAGGTTTTTAATATTGGCTCTCAAGATATCACATGTGATCTGACTTTGCAAAACTCACACTTCTTCTCCACTTTTATTTATGATAATAATTAGTACCAAGATAGGAGATATCTATGGGAAAATATTTCTCTCTTAAACAAGATTATCCAATCCCATTGGATCATATATAGATAATTATTTCTATACATGGACCTAGTGAAAAAAATATGTCCATATCACTCTAATGTTTCTTATAAGAAATTTAAAACTTGTATTGGGGGAAAAACCCTCATTTTTGTAAACCTATTTGGAGAAAAATATAATTGGTGTAGAAGAAATTATAATATGATTATGGCTAGTAAACTTGAAAGATCCTTCAAAAATAGTAAAGCCATTTGAAATTGGGATACAATTTCTTGCAGTACCCTTCCTAGACTTAACTCGGATCATCACCCTATTTTGGTTTATCACAATAATAGTGTTTCCAAAACTATAATTCCTTTTAGATTTAATAATGACTGGAACTATTTTGATGATTGTGAAAATATTATCAATGAAAATTGTAATTATATTCATTGAAATAATGTTTCCTTTTCCTGTATCATGAAATTAAAGCTTCTCAAACAAAAGATAAAGTCCTATTGCAAAGAAAAAGTCAATAAAAATGAAAATTAAATTTTCCCCTTATAAACCACCCTCAATGAAATTCTGTTTTACATGAAAAATAAGGACATTTCTAATGATTAAAACATGAAATTGATCTCTTCACTAAACTAAATTCCCTTCTGACCTTAAAAGAAAATTTATGAAAACATACCTTCAAAATTAACTCGCGTAAGGTGGTGACATAAACTATAAATTCTAAAATGATTTATAGAGATATAGTAATGCTTTTATCCCCCATTCCTACCTTAATTATGGGGATGAAGTTGTTGAAAATGAGTAATTTTTGGTCAATCAAGTTGTCTTTTACATTAATAATATCTTTAATGGCCCTGATCTTAATAAGGACATAAAATCATATATAATCACTAGATTAGTTGTCGAAAATGATAACACTCTCTTACCAAGTGTTTCTATAGGGCATGATATTAAAGAATATATTTTTAGACCAAAAAACTATACTACCCCTTGTCTGGATGGTTTTACCAATGCTATTTTCTCGTACTATTCGGATATTTTCCAACATGATGTTTGTAAAATGGTTAAAACCTTTTTTTTCTAATGGATTTTTTCAATATGGAATAAATTTTTAATTACTTTACCCTATTCCCAAAGTAGAGAATGATTTTTCAAATCTACTTTTCAGACCCATTTCTCTAATTAACAAAAATTTTAAAATCATCTATAAACTTTTATCTGTTAGGCTTGGTCCTACTCCTAGTAAAATTATCTCTTGGAACCAATTTGTCTTACTCAATGGAATAAACACAAAATAATACATATATGTTGTATCTAAAAGTAAAAACTTGATAAGAAACAAAAATAGAGGAGGAATCATTTCCATGAAGCTAGATATTAGAAATTCTTTTGGTACCATTGAAATAAGATTCATTTTTAAAATCCTCACCAATTTTGGATTTAGTGAAAAATTTGTTAACATAATTAAAACACTTTTTGGATATACTCACATTTATGATTGATTAACGGTACTCCTAAAAGATATTTCAATGACACTAAAGGTGTCAGATAGGTAAACCCCCTCTTAGCTATCCTCCATTTCATTACTGAGGACTATCTTAGCAGATATATCATCAACCTAGTTAACCAAGGAAAAATTAAGCCCATCAATGCCTCTAGGAACCTGAATGTTCCCTCTCATATTTTACATGAGGATGATATTATTTTATTCCTCTAAGGGGACAAAATAAAAATTCAAAATCTCAAATCGCTCTTTCTCACTATAAAGGTGTGTCTGGACAATCCAAAAACTGGAACAAATCTTACATATTCTTTTGGAAAATATTTCCTATAAACAAAAAATATAATATTCTAAATTATCTTGGTATAAAAGAGGGTTCCCTCGACTTCATATACCTTGGGGTTCCTATATTCTAATAAAATCCTAAAAAAACTTATTTCTCCATTAATTTTGACCAGATTAATAATCAAATATTCTACTTGAAAGTAAATTCTTTATCGATGGTTGTATAGATTTGTCTTCTTAAACCCAACATCATTTCTAGAATGGTTTATTCCATGAGTATTTATAAATGGCCAATTTTTTTAATTAAAAAACTTAATAACGAAAAAAAACTTTTTCTAGAGTGGAATAACCCTTTAAAGGAAACTTGTAACAATTCATTGGAATACCTGTTGCAAGCCTATTGACATCGGTGGACTCGGTATTAAGAACCTCAACCTCTTTGATGATGTTATTCAAGCTAAACTCACTGGAATATTTTTCCTATTATCTATATGACAAATTATATGCATTCATCTATAGATATTAATATCTCCATTAATGATTTCATGAACTCTCTGGATAGGAACATACCTAATGAGATAAATACTATTATTTCCAACTACGCTTTTATCAACCCTGAGATTTACTGTTCTAGGAGCCAACACAAAATGCTGTTTTAAACTCTAATATCTACCAAAATAATAATTTTAGAAATAATTTCAATGGTTTTTATTTGATTAATAGTTTTAACAAGAAATGGGTTAGACACTCCAGGCTCACACTGGTATGGAGAATAGCCCACTACAGAGTTCCTACAGATTGTTGTCTTCAATAATTTAGTATTCAACTTTGTTCTAAATGTAATATGTTTAATCAATATAGGTAAGATTATGACAACCTATTTCTAACTTTTGATAATACCTCTACATTATTTGAATACATATATAAAATTTTGGATCTTAGATGGATAGGTTTGGACTTCATTTTTCTCAATCTGCAAAGATGTACGACTAAGGATGCCTCTCTTCAAATTGAATAGGACTTTTTTGTTGTTGTTACTGAACTGATTCACATAATATAGTATGAAAGAAATTATATCATTAACCATAATAATACATTCATCTTTCATGCAGCTCAAGTGAGGATCTGCATAACTTTCAAAGAAGTTGGAATGATGCAAACATGCACCTCTCACAATCCCTCCAGGGATCTTATAATCCTTCATCGGATCTGAATCAAAAGAAATTTACACAAGCCGAAAGGCATATTGTAAGTCTTATAAAATCACCCACTCTTTGTATGGATTAAAATAAATGAGTATGGTTCCTCAAAAGGTAACCCAACCACTGCTGGTTTTGGAATACTTTGTACAAATCAAAATGGGAATATTCTGGGATGCTGCTATAGTACGCGTGGGTTTTCCTCAACTTTATAAGCAGAGATGAACAACATTATTATATCCAATGATATCATCAAGAAAAAAGTTTGGAATAACAAATGTATTGAATGTGACTCCACTACCATCATTTATGCCCTTCAACATGGAGTTGTTCACATGGTGTGGCCCCTCACTGCAAGATGAATGACTTGACTCCGATATCTAATAGAGATCAATCATATTATCACTCGTGTTTACCATGAGTAGAACAAGGTGGTTGATGTTTATTACAACAAAGGATTTAGTAGCGGAATTACTTAGATTGGTGAGCTCCCAACAGATCTCATCCCATTACATGAAAAATATTGTAACAAATTTCAGTCTTTCAGACTTATGTAATTTTTCTTGCTTTATCTCTATATATTTTAAGTGATTTGGTCTTTTGACCAAGGCATCATTGTTAAAAAAGTATTGATATGATATAATGTATTTTTAATACATTCCTGACTGAGCTTTGGAGACCCATACATCATTTACCCCAATTAACACATGTCATATAGGTAGACCTTCACATGGAAGGATGATGATGCACTTTCCCAACTAATGCCTAAGGCCTAAATGTCATGTACCTACCAATACATTATATGTATTTTATTTCCTATGGTATTTTAAAATCATTTTAAATTTTTGTTGGTTTTAGGAAATAAAATATCCTACCGTCTGTTTTTTACACATATAATGTGATTGTACAATCATTTAGACCACCTAACTCCTTTATGATTATGTGTTAGGTTGGATTTAATAATTTCTTGGACTAGTTCACTACAATAAATAAATCAGAGTACCACATGACCTCATGTAAACCTCTAGATATGTCAGATACTATTGATAATGTAACATCCTGCCCCTTCTCATTGTCTTGGAGAGAGGCAGATCTGCTACTGACCTTAGGTTACATCCCCAAGACACCAAAGGCTGAAAATAAATTTTAAGTACATAAGATAACATTAGGGGACAATTTGACCATAATAATTAAAATAAATATACTACAAAAAATAAACAACCCAATTGACTACATGATTCATTAGTGTGAATCAGTAAAACATGAATGAAAAACTAAATATATAACCTTATTAGAGTGACAATATAAATAAAATACAATATGAAAAAAGAATAAACATAACCAGACCTAATGACATCGAAGTAGAATCATTAGAAGAAACGCTGATACTAGCTTCAAGCTCCAAATCCACAAGCCAATCCCTAATATCAAGATACATCACTATAAAAATTTAATATCTTTCCCTTCCCTGGGTCCTTCTAAATAATATCTATAAACACATCAAGGTGACCAAGAAGGGGTGATCATAAAATCAGTAGGCATTCCCCAAAGACCTCCCCATACATGACACTATAAAAAGAACCATTTATCACATTTTATATAAATTATTTGAAAATAGATAAATATTTTATACAGTCATATTGAAAATCCATGTGAAATAAACCATATTCAAGTATAAATTCATTTATTTTAAATTTTTGATAAACATTTCTATGTCCACAGACAAGAAACTCTATACACACTCAAGATTATTGTCACCATTGATGGTGGTACTTCATCACCATAATATGTACCACATTAATGGTAGTACTTTAAATCAATAATCCCTCCCAATAAACACACACTAGACAAATCTGCCAAATTCCATGAAAAAATATTTCATTTAAAGGAACTATTTTCATTGAAACATTTAATCAACCACTTTTCAAGTGTCAAAACTATTCCATAACTTTAAAATAATCATTTTATAATTATAAAAAAGGGTTTTTAAATTGACAACTAATTTCCCATGTTTTGAAAACCCTAAAAAAATGGTTTCCTTCAATAAATCAAACAAGATTTCCATAAAAAATGTAAGTAAAAAATTTAATTAAAACTAAGACTTAAGTTTTAGATCAATTTGAGATGAGAGAGAATCCACATAACCATCAATAGATGATAAAACTAAGGAACACCACTAAAACATTCTACATCAGACCATGGATATTATTCTCATCAAATTATCTAAGAATATATCATTAAGATTCACACCAAGAAACATAGATCTATCTATGTTTGGATAGATATAATGATCTGGTTGAGATAAACTTAGGTATCTAGAGAGAGATAGATAACTATGACTTTCAGATTAATCTGAATCTATAACACAGTTTGATTTCCCAGAATATGCCTTCAGAACAAAGGAAAAAAACCAAGGTTTCCAATGGAGGAAGAAGAGTTTGAGACCCTGTAGGAATAAAGTAAAAATGAGGGTTTCATGTTCTTAATCTTATAAAAATATAATTTTTGAATAATTAAATTCACATCAAATGGTTTTTCAAGTTTTTCGCTAACCGTTCCCATGTTATTTTCCCCTAAAAATAGAGCCACATAGTTGTCCCTCATGGTTTAGATAATTATAAGACAATTGTGATTTTACCTCTATCCCCAATTACATGGTTTATGTTGGGAATTCTCATAGTTTTTCCAAATTGTGCAAAATTCAGGTGATTCCACAATTACTCCCATTCTCACATGAATAGTTTTATAGAGATAGTTCACAGTTTCTACTAAACATGATCAAATCATGAACCTCCAAAAAAACATCCAAAACACTCTAAAACTCTAAAAAAACTCATGAAACTTACTAAAAACAATATATATGATAAATATATAGAATAAAATGTTCTTTTACCTGAAACAAGGGGTGTTACATTCTCCCCTCTATTAGTATTTACATCCTTAGAAGTAATGCATTCAATGTTTTTCTAGAAGAGATCAGAACACTGGTCCAACATTTCTTTTTCTCGTTCCCATGTATCTTCTTGAATATGATCATACTTCCATAAAAACCGTACCAAACTGATGCTTCTCAAATAAAAGATCTTATATTTCTTATCCAAAATATGTATCTGAATATAAACCAATGTAGAATTCTATTGAAGATCAATATAACCCCAACGAATCTAATGGTCTGGGTCAGAATGATATTTCATTAATTGATATACATGAAAAACATTATGCACATAACTGAAACTTGGTGGTAAATAAAACAATAATCCACATCACCAAATCATTAAAGTATATGAAACGGGAAAATATACAGATGATACATATTTCATTTCTTACCAAAATGACAGTTCCCTGGACTTATATATATTATGAAGAAATCATGTTTATCCACCTCAAACAATAATGATCAATAAAGATGATAAACATATGATTTGTGATGACTTTGATCCATCAACATTCTATTTCTGATCATCCGAATCTTTTCCATTGTCTCATGCACTAGGATATTTCTGATGATTGAAGTCTCACCTACTTCCACCCAAAAAAGTGGAGAATGATAAGGATGGTCGTACAATTTTTCCAAAGGATCCCTGTGTTTGGGGTATGATAACTCTTGTTGTATAATAATGGCACAAATAGGATATGATCCTCCCATTATCTAAAAAAATTGATCATATAATCTATAATAATTATTTCCAATGTTTGAATTTCCTATCTTAATTACCCATACATTTGAGGATGATAGGCTATGCTCATTCCTAACTAAGTTTTGATGGATTTTTGTTAGGATTTCCAAAAAAAAGATGAAAATTGGGGTCTTAGTTAGATATAATCAAAACTATTATTCCATTAAACTTTACAACTTATCATATACAAATTGTTTACAAGTATTCCACCATATGAAATTCATAAATTTGGATGAAATGAACTGATCTCATGAGACCATCCACGATCACCCATATGAAATATTATTTCAAAACAATTTGTGGTGTAACTATGAAAATATCCATAGATATATAATCCAATCTTGATATAAAATAGGAAAATAAGGAAATATAATATCTCACCAGTGGTGATCTGCCTTGACCTATTGATAGGTGAGGCATCTTGAGACAAACTCTACCACTTTCCTCTTCAAGATAACCCACCAGAACCATCCTCTCATTTCCTTGTATGTTTTCTTAATACTATGATGAAACACCCATTTTTAATGGTGGTATACATTTAGATATTGTTCCCGATAAGATTTAAGAACCAAAATACGATCTATAAAACTAATCAAAGGCCTCTCATCTAGAATCCACCCCCAATGATCTCCCCAACATTGAGTTTTGAACTCATTTATAGAAATTTTAGATTAGATTTATGAGCATTCCCTACTTCTGAAACCAAATTATGAATAGAATAAACTATAAATAAAACTATAACCTAACCTTGATCAACACAATTGAGATTAATATCCACTATAACTATGTCATTGATATGAAGACTCTTTATCCGACAGATTATATGACTTCATTATCAATGCATCATCTATAAAATTTCATTTACACGGTGTATACATCAAGTTAAAGTTAAATATTTTAAGATATTCCATACATCTGTATTGTATTAAGTTTAAATAAATTTATGATACAATGTGTATAACGTACTTATAGTTCATGAACACAAATAATTTCTCACCGAAAATATACTAATGAAAATTCATCAAATCATGGAATATCATAGATAATTCAAAATCATATTCTAGGTAGTTATTCTCATGAAACCATAGATGTCATGATCCACATGTGAATAAATGATGTAACACTCTTTCTTTTAAAATATATCATTGATGAGGTAAGTTTTCAGAAGACACCAATAAAACATTGATAATATCCTACTAATCTAAGCAAATTTCATATCTCAAAAAATTCATTAATGGTTTCTAAGAGATAACAACATCTATATTTTTAGGATCTATAAAAACTCCACTTTTAGAGATGACGTGAGAAATGAAATATGCATCTTGTATTAATAAATCACACTTTGAATTCCTAACATAAATGTGATGTTCCTGAAATATACCCAACAATATATCCAAGTGTTCCTCATCATCATCCTTAGTCCTATAATACACTAATATATCATCGAAGAACACCACAACAGAAGATACAAGATGCCTCTTAAATATCGTATTCATAAATTACCTAAAAACTAATAGTGAATTCATATCGACAAAGTGCATTAAAATGTATTTATAGTCACTATAATAACTCTAGAATTATGCATTTGGGATATCCACCTTTAGAAATCACAGTTGGAAATACCCTAATTGTAATTCAATTTTAGAGAAGCACCGAGAATCCTTAAATTAATAAAAAATATCATCAATTCATTGAAAAGGATGGTGATTCTTTATTTTAACATGTTTGACCTAATGAAAATCCGCAAAAATACTGGTAGTTTCATCCATGTTCTTTATAAAAATCATTCGTGATACCTATGGGGATGTGCTTAGTCAAATGAATTGTTTTTTTTCTAATCATCCAATTTGAATTTTAATTCTATTAATTCCATCAGTACCAAACTATAAGATGGAAGTGAAATAAAAAAGGTCCCTAGTAGGATATGAATCATAAATTCTACTTCTATTTTGGGAATAAGTCCATAAAATTATCCAAAAAGACATTATGAAATTTCTCAATGATGGTTGGAAAATTCCTATGTTCAGTTAAATCGACATATAAAAAATTAATTTTCACCAAATAATAAAAGATATTCCCAACCACAGGTACTAATGGTCATGTTCTTCATGAATTAACATCCCAATCTTATCTAAGGAGGTTTATACTAATATTGAGATATGTGAAAATAACTTGTCCGATATAATAATCGATATTGAATTTAAAGGATATGAACCAATCAATTCCCAATGTGAAGTCATATAAATCCACAAAAAATTGATAAATCATTAACCAATTCAGACTTATATATTGTTATGGATCATTCTACACACTTAAATACTTGACACTCTCACTAAAACTAACGTGTTTGATGTTTTAAGATAGAAAGAACCATTACAATAAACAAACCCATGTGATTAACAACATGAGAAGAAATAAAAGAGTGGGACGAACCCATATCAAATAAGGCTCTCATTAGGTTGGAATTAAAAATAATAGTACCTCATACCGTAGAAGGACTACAGTGATCATTTTTGAGCATTTTTTCAAAACTATACAATTTCCTACTTATCCCCCCTTATTATTTGATTCCCTATTGAGATTTCCTTTGATAAAGAGGAATGGTGTTCCTAGAATCGCCTTGATTCACTTGGTTCTATGGGTGAGAATAGTCCTATAGAAATCACCCCATTGATATATATGATGTATGTGAAAAATGATATGCCCCCAGAACTAGAATTTAATGCACTATGAAAATAGTGTTGTATATTTTCCTTCTTATTAAAGTTATGAAATTTTCTCATAAATGTTGTATAATCTCTCTTGATTTTTCCATTTGAATCACACAGAAAGAACCCGTTATTACTCTTGGTTCTTAGATGAAATTTAACTGATCTTATGATGGTATTCGAAGAAGCTCCACCACTTGAGAATAATGCCTTCCAAAAATATCCATATTCTCTACCATTTCTTGATTTTACATCCTCATATAATCTATAATTTAAAGAATAATTATCTTATAGTGAATCTTTGGTTTCATCCTAGACTCATAAATTCATGATTTTAATGATTCACTAGTAGAAACTTATGGGGTGAAGCATACTAAGTTCATGATCTTAGTTTCATATTCTATCATAGATAAATTATCTTTCTTCCATAAAAAGAAACCAGTTATTCTCACAATCTGGAATTTTTAAGGCTATAATTTTTTGTTAAAAATTATTCATATTCCTACAAGATAATGTCTTAGTTGAATTTATCTTATACTGTTAAGTACCACAATTAGTATGCAAGATACTATAATATATACACAGTCTATGTGACCTATATCTTATTATTTGTTCTACAATTGTCATTCAAGATCCTACAAATTTTCAAGGATCATGTTTTTTGTTTCATCTATCGATTAAGTGAAATGATTGAATGATGTTTTGTACAAGTTTATGGTTCACTAGTGCCTTAGGTGAAACCAAAATTTTAGCGGCCTCTTCTAGATGATTTCTATGATGTATACCAAATGCCATTATTCTAACCAGAACAAGACACCACATATTAATAACTCAATATAAACTAAATTATAAACACATTTTAAATCATCATAAGAATCAAAAAGTAAAAATATCTTTTTCAAGATCCAACCATTTTTACCATTTTAACTATTTATCATGAATCAATAAATAAAAAATTAATAATGCAGTCCTAGTGGGATGTCTCGCTATCAATGCATGATATGTAATACTCATATATTAAACCCATGACTATGAGTTGAAAACACACCTATAAATGTCCTAGAATACTTATATACCCAAAAAACATGGGTTACATAGAGTTCATAATAAAATGGTTAGCTGTAAATTTCATGTATCAGTATTCATATATCCTTGATTCCATCAAAAACAATTGATAGACTGACCAAGAAATATACCATTTGTAACATCCAACTCCTCCCATTGGATAAGAGATTTTTTGAGGTACTATTGGCGTTAGGTGACATCTCCAACACATCAAAGGCTTAAAATAAATTTCAGTGGTATAAGAGAACTTCAGGGGATGATTTTCATTTATGTAGTAAAACAATATGACCAGAAAAAAAATACAAATGGACTAGATGATGCATGAGTATAAAGTAATAAATGTCAAAAAGAAAACCAAATATCCAACAATAGTATAGTGACTATAGGAATTAAAAAAAATATCAAAAAAATTATAAACACAACCTAACTCGTTAGAACCCAAGTGGAATTATTTGAAGAAACACACATACTAGCTCCAAGATCCACCTCCACAAGCTACACCTTACCACCAAGATGCATCACTAGAAAAATATGATAGATTTACCTTTCTTCTATACCAGAAGTTAATATGTAAAAACTCACCAAGGATCCCAAGAAAGGGATGATTGTAAACATAGTATGAATTCCCCAATGATTTTCCAACACATTCAACTAGAAACAGAACTGGTTTACAGATTTTATGTAAATTAGTTGAAAAATAGACAAATAGTTTATACAAAGTCATCAAGGAAATCCATGTGTAATAAACCATAAACAAGTATAAATCCATTTATTTAATTTTTGGAATAATAAATTTCGTGTCCATACACAAGAAACCATACCCACACCCATTCGTGGTGTCAGCATTGATGGTGGTACTTCATGACCATAGTCATCCCACTTTGAAAGTGGTTCTCCATGACCATAATGAATCCCAATAAACACATAAATACCCAATATGTCAAATTTCATGTCAAAAAATCTCATATAAAATAACTATATTCATTGAAAATTTTTATCAAACATTTTTCATGCATCAAAACTATTCCATAATTTTAAAATAATCATTTCATGATTATAAATATAGGGGGTTTTCAAAATTTTAACCAATTTACCATGTTACTAAAAATGTAGAACAATTTTTTCAATTTAATAAATCAAACAATTTTTCCCAAAAAATATAAGAAAAATAATAAATTATAACCAATTATTCATGTTCAATTTCAAGTGAAGATGTGAGAGTATCCATATACCCCTCAACAGAAGACAAAACTAAGGATTCATGCAAAAAAATTATAGATACATCTTATAATATTCTTTTATTGAATAGATACAACACAATATCATCAAGTTTCACATCAAGGAATATAGATATATCCCTGGTGGTCTAGACATAACAATGTTTGTGAGAGAATAAAAGGGGATCTTGATATATATATATATATATATATATATATAGAAAATGAGGACTTATCAATGAATCTGGATCTATAACACACTTTGATTTTCTAAAAGATGCCTCCTAATCAACAAGAATCGCTAAGGGAACCTAGTGAGGAAGATGAGTTAAAGATACTATAAGAATATAGGAAAAATGAAGGTTTTGGGGTCATAATATAGGTAAAATTATATTTATAGATAACTAAAAAGATCTTTGTAGGATTAGGTTTCACAGTTGGTCAAACCGTGAACTAACTGTGCATATACTCTTGTATCCCAAACAGAGAGTTGCATGGTTGTGCCACAGGGTTTGGAATACTCTGTGCCAACCATGATTTTCGCAATATCCTTACTCATATGGTTTCTCCTTGGTATTCTCATGGTTTATCCAAACTTTTATACTACATAATGACTCAAATTCTCACTTGAATGATTTCTTGGAGATAGTGAACGATTTCTAATAACTAATCTCAAATGTTGAACCTCAAAAATTACTTCCAAAACACTCAGACACTCTCCAAAAACTCAGAAAAATTAACCCATACATTATATAAGCTCAAAATTCATAATGAAATGTTCAAATATCTAAAACTGTGTGTGTTACATAGTAGCAGTGAGGGTCTAAAGTGATACCCTAGGAAGATTAATCCCTCATACTAGAGTAGTAAATGTAATTCCACGACCCCAGTTACCCAGAGTCGGTGCATTATTACGTAACATTGACATGATCACAAAAGATCATGTCTCGAAATACTGATTATTTAAGTAGCCTTGGAAGTACTAGATACATTTATGAGGTTTAAATTACATCATAAAATGGAAATATACAAAAATATTGTTTCCATAGACAACACTAAGATCCCATAGACTATCCCTACTGGTCAGTCATAATATACTTCTTCGCATCCTGAGAAAAATATAACATAGAAAGGGGTGATCTTAGATGCTCAGTAAGGATAATAATATAGCAGAAACTTTTATAAATAAGAATAAACATTTAAGGAAATGTATAAAACTAAAACAAAAGCATTTTAAACATAAAATTCCTCATAATATGGAAAATATAAATCAAAATAATTCTATTTACTTACTCACTTGGATATTCTACTAGTCGAATAATCACATGTAATATCAATAGCCACTTTCATAATGATGGAATGCATAATGCCAGACTTCATAAACACATAGCCAAGGCCTTGTGCCAAGACTATAAATAATATTTTTTCCAGGCCATATGCCAAGACACTAGTTTGTCTCATGAGACCTACCCATGCATTGAGGAGCTATAGAGGGCTCCACCCGTCACATACTAAGTCCAATGGATTCCTCATATGAAAATGTTTAAACATAACATAAACATTCGTATTAAAACTAGAATATGAAATTCCAATACTTTATCCATAAACCATGAATGGTAAAAAATAACACATCCACAATAAAACAAATCACAAAATCTTCAACATAATATGGACATTTTGTATCATAATAAATCAACTTCAAATGAGCTTAAAATCCATCAAAGGATGTCGACATAGATGAAATCAAAACCTTTTTAGAGAATTATATCTTTCTATTTTTAAATCCTTTAAGAAAAAATTTATTTTGAAAATATTTTTATAAGATTGTAAGGGAATATTAGATGATGTTATAATGACAGAAAATAGCCGCACCCACAATATAAGTTAAAAAACATTCTTCCCTTATATTTGTCGAAAAGGTCAAAAAGTACCTTGTTTGGAAAACAACAGAATGATTCCTTTCAAAACATTTTATAAAAAGTAAAGCAATGGTAAAAATTACTTTAACCCATATTCAATTAAATATTAAAAATGTTTTGGAATAAATTTCTAAGAAACATATATGTGGATGATAAAGAGGTCCCATTAGATAATTACGTATAGACAACCTCGGGTAATGAAGAGATTGTGAAATTAACCATTCCTTGTACTTTTCCTTGGTCGAGGTTAGGTTAACCTCTTGTATAATGGTGAAATAATTGTTATTAAATTATACAATAACCATATACATTAATATGATATCATATATGATCTTAATATTGCTTTGATAATGATATTTCATTAGTATCATCTTTTCGGGTGTTAACTAATTCGTTTCCATTCATATTCTTTGTTACATAAGCTATGTTTGTTATTTATAGTATGTATTTTATTCATATATAGATTTATATTATGTTCATAATCATTATTTTTAATCCTAAAATGAAAATTATTCTTGAATTATTCTAATGGGGAATGAATCTCATCGCGTTCGTGGAGACGGTAATCCTTACGTATGCACGAGCAACAATATCATTATTTTGATATTAAAATAATATATAATTGGATGGTATATAATTTATAAAGATTAATTATCATGTTATATTTATTATTTACAACAATTACACATCATTATTATACCCATCCAAATAATAATGTATTGAATAACAATTATACGATGACATGGAGACGGTAAGCCGTACGTACACATGTATGGTGACATTTCATTCAATGGATGGATAGAACAATAAATTTTGTTGTACCATATTTATAATTACCTCACATTATATAGAAGATACTGGAGTTATAATTTTATAATGGAAACAAAAAGAAATAGTTTATGGAAGAAGAAAGGAACTTGAAAGAGGTGATGAAATATTTACCTCTTCTTCAGGTTCTTCCTTTTTATTTGATCAAAAGGGCGCCATAGGTGGATTTATTACTAATGTAAGGACTCTATGATGAAGGGAAAATAGTTTAGTGGGTATATGGGTAGGGGTTGGCTGATCCAAATTGCTTTTATGGTGTGAATAAGAGAGAAGTGGGAGTGTCCTTTTATAAGAGGGGTGAGGGGCACCTTAAGAAAAGCTAGAAATGTTATTTTATAATGAAATCATTTTCTGGTTATAATGGAACCAAAAAAGAATTATTTAGAATATAATGTGGTTATATGTCGAAAAACAATCAAAAAATTGGTTTTATACTAGTTTGGGTCACTATATTAACTTTATCTTTTAGATTTAACTCTTAGTTAAATAGTTGGACATTTACCATGTCTCTTTGCATTTTTATATTATATGGTTAACATTCTTACTATAAGATTCCAAGAGAACCTAAAGTGGTTAATTAATGAAATTTATAATGTTATTTAGGGATTTTGGCTAAACCATTTATTTTTATGAATAGAATATCAATTAATAATATAATAGTTTTTTAAAAAATCTTCAATGTCAATTTTGACACTATTTGGTATTTTCTTTTTCCTAAATTCATAGTAGAACTATTACTTAGAAAAAGATTCATATAACCAACCCTAACAAGTAATATAAACCTATAAAATTAGATTAATTCATAAAAAGTCTCAAATTACATTTATTTGGATATTTATAATATCAATTATTTTAATATTTCATTAATTAGGTAATTAATGCATCATCATCGTGTCATAAATAAATTAAATTATTTAATGTCTAAATATTAAAAATAAAATACCATTATTTAGGAAGTATTTTTATCTTTAATATGAATACTTATAGTCGAATTTATCTTATGTGTAACCCTATATTAAAAATGGTTTAGTTATTAAACTTTGAATTTAGCACTTTTAACTCTTATTTGAATTAAATAATAATAAATGTACTAATCTAATCCAAGTGGACCTAAAGGATCATATATTATTACTAAGGTTGTTTTTGGTTGAATTAAATTTATCAAATTAAATTAGGTCATGTGTTAGTCTAATAATAATATCATTTATACCCTTAATTACCCTATTTACTTTTAACCGTGGAAAATAAATGTAAAAAGATACTATTCAAAAAGTTTTTTTTAATCTTATTGAACCAAATTTTACTTACTGATATCAACTGCATCTCTCAGTTTTTTGAAATTCAACACAAAGAAGCGGTAAAATTATGTTTTATGTAAATTTACAAATGCTCCTAGGAGGTGGGTAAAAGACGGTAAAAAGTTCATCAAAATTTGTATATATCTAAAATTATTATAAACTGACTTCAATGAATTACATTGAACATATATAGGTATTATGTATATATTTTGACCAAAAATAAATTTAAATAAAATAAATAATTATTTAAATAAAAATTCGGTTTTAAACAATAACTCATTGTTTTTCACTATTCATCAAAAATAGAAAGTTTTCAGAAAAATACCAAAAATTCACCCTAAGCTAATTTTGATATTACGAATCCAAAAATAAAGTCCAATTTGAAAGATAAAATGTATAAAATTTCAAAAAGTGGGCATTAATTTTCATAACAAATAGTTTTATTAGTTGTGGTGTGTTAGAACTCAAAGTTGCGTATAACACACTCTATTTTATTATTTAAAGAGAAGTGTATCATGGAAGTATGGGGTGTTACATTCTCCCTTAATTCAAATAATTTTGTTCTTGAAATTTCTATAATATTACTGCATAAAAAGACTTGGGGGTTTCTTCATCATAAGTTTCTCGGGTTCCCACATTGCCTCTTCCATCGTATGGTTTCTCCATAGAACTTTTACCAGACGAGTCATCCGGTTTCTTAGCACTTGTTATCTTGAATCAGGAATGTTGACAGGCTCTTAGAAATATGACATATTGGGTTCCAGTTCTAATTCCTCATAGGTGAGTACTTGAGTTGGGTCGGGTATGTATTTTCTCAATAGTGATACGTGGAATACATCGTGAACTTAGGAGAGACTTGGCGGCATTTCCAAACCGTATTCTACAACCCCAATTCATTATAGAATTTCAAAAGGTCCGATGTACCTAGGACTCAATTTACCCTTCTTACCAAAACATATAACACCCTTCCATGGAGATACTTTCAAGAAAACAAGATCTCCTAAATGAAATTCCAAATCCTTCCTTCGGTTATCAGCATAGGTCTTCTGTCTACTTTGAGATGCCTTGCAGTGGTTTTGGATTACCTTCTCCTTTTCCATCGTTTCCTCCACAAGTTATAGACCTACGAGTTTTCGTTCACAAACATCATCCCTACAAGTTGGTGTGCGACATCTCTTTCTATATAACACCTCATATGGTGCCATCTGAATACTTGAATAGAAGCTATTATTATAAGAAAATTCTACCATAGGTAAATATTGATCCCACATACCCTGAAATTCAAGTGAGCATGATCTCAACATGTCTTCTAAGGTTTGAATGGTCTGTTTTGATTGGCCACCAGTTTGGGGGTGGTAGGGAGGGCTCAAATGAAGATCAGTATCTAGGGCTTTCTAAAGCATTTTCCAGAATCATGATGTAAAATGAAGATCACGATTAGAAAAAATCAATAGTGGTACTCCATTAAGTCTTAAAAATTCATTAATATGTAGTCTTGCTAAACGTTCAAGTGGTAAATCATCTCTTATATCAAGAAAATGTGCTGACTTGGTAAGACGATCAACAATGACCCATATTGCATCGTTCCTTCTAGGAGACTTCGATAGTCCCATGACAATGTCTGTCATAATATTATCCCATTTCCACTCCAGTATTGGAAGAGGTTGCATGACCCCTCTTGGTAGTTTCCTTCCAGCTTTCTCTTGTTAACAGACCATACGTCTTGACACAAAATTAGCAGTCTCTTTATTCATGTTGTCTCACCAAAAATGTTCTTTCAAATATCTATACATCTTAGTGATACGAGGGTGTATAGAGAAATTTGAACTATGAGCATCATCCATCAATTCCCTTTTTAGATCAGGTATATTTGTTACAAAATGTCTCCTCCAAAATTTCAAAATTCCATCTTCATAAACAATGTCACTCAATCTCCCATCATTCACAGATTTAATCTTCTTTTGAAACTCTTCATCACTGGTCTAAGAAATCTTTATCCTTTCTAGTAAATATGGTTTAGGAACCATTTGAAAAAGTATTGATGTTTTAGCTTCCATGGTTATTCCCATATCCATCTTTACTATATCCATGTATATAGGATCATTTTCAACTCTCATCTTTTTCAAAACTCCATGATCTTTTATACTCAAAGCATCTGCCACCTTATTTTCCTTCCCCGGGTGGTAGTGTATAGTGAAATCATAATCCTTGAGTAGTTCAAGAAATCTCCTTTGCCTCAATGTTGAGTTACTTCTGTGAGAAAATATACTTCAAACTCTTTTGATCTGTATATATCTCACATTTTTCACCATAGAGATAGTGTCTCCAAATCTTCAATGTAAATATTACAGCTGTTAACTCAAGATCATGAGTAGGATAGTTTTTCTCATTAATTTTTATCTATCTTGATTCATAGGCAATAACCCTATCATTCTGCATAAGGACACATCCAAGTCCTTTCTTTAAAACATCACTATAAATAACAAAAACATAATTCCCTGATGGTAGAGTCAATATAGGATCATTGACTAATCTTCTACTCAGTTCTTTAAAACATTATGCACACTATTTTTTCCAAACAAATTTATCCCCTTTTCGTGTGAGATTTTTTAATGCGTTAGCCAATCGGGAAAAATTCAAGATGAAATGTTGATAATAACCTGCTAAACAAATAAAACGGCGTACCTTGGTTATACTCGTTGGTTCTGTCCATTATTGGATTGCCTTGGTCAAAGAAGAATCAATAGAGATTCCATCCTTAGAGAAAATATGGCCAAAAAAATAAATCTCATGAATATAGAATTCACACTTGCTAAACTTCCCATATAATTCATGTCTTCTAAGAGTCTTCAGGATAATGCGAAAGTGATTTTCATGATATTCTTAGATTTTGAATTATACCAAGATATCATCAATAAATACCACTACAAAGTCATCATGATATTCCTAGAAAACCATATTCATTAGATCCATGAAGGCAGAGGGTGCATTAGTCAATCCAAAAGGCATTATTGTAAACTCGTAATGCCCGTACCAGGTTCAAAATACTATTTTCAGAATGTATCCATTCTTCACACACAAATGATGATATCAATATCTAAGGTGAATATTTTAAAAGTATTGAGCTTAATGAAGTTGGTCAAATAAATCATCAATGTGAGGTAGGGGATACTTGTTTTTTATTGTTATGGTATTGATCTCCTTGTAGTCAATGCGCAACCTCATAGATCCATCTTTCTTCATAACAAAAAGGATTGGGGCTCCCAATGGAGAAAAACTAGGGCAAATAAATCCATTATTACTCAATTCCTCTTTTTTTTCATTAGCTACACTAATTCCAACGTGGACACTCTATAAGGGGTCTTCGATATGGGCCTTGAACCAGGAATTAAATAAATGGAAAACTCAATTTCTTATTTTAGTGGATGTCCAGGTAAATCTTCTGGAAACACATCAACATATTCTTTCATAATAAGTACATCCTCTATTTTAACCTTATTTTCCTCTCCCAAAATTATTTCATTCTCATCCTCCCCAATAATTGAATTTAGTTGTGCTATTGGGGGTAGATTTAGTTAAGAACTAGGTGGTGACGTTTCTCCTCTAAAGATAAGGTGTTCTTTATGATAATCATCGAAAATTATAACCTCTTTGTTCTTACAATAAATCTTCACATCATGGTATGAAAGCCAATCCATACCGTGGATTATACAAATTTAATCATGGTTATGATGATGAGATCAACAGATAAATAACATTTATATGCTCTAATGGGAACTGATTCACAAAACTTAGTTGCGCTGATACTTCCCTTAGGAGTTTTTACTAACAACTCCCTTGTTAAATCAAATTGGAAATATCTAATTTTCTTATCAAACTGGGAAGATATAAAACAATGCGATGATACAGAATCAAATAAAGCATTGGCTAAACTTGAAGAAACCACTAAATTACCTGCCACCATGTTTTTTGGAGCTTCAACCTCAGCAGTAGTGAGAGCATTAGCTTGGCCTTGATTTATTGACCTTTTTTGAGGTAAGTTCCCCTGACACTTCGGACATTCATTCACATAATACCCCCTTTCTATACAATTGTAGCATTCAACATCGACAACCTCTTTTTTCCCCTTGTAATCACAATCTTGGTGGCCTTTTTCACCACATTTGTAACAGACTCTCATTCCCTTCAAGAAAGTACCAGGGTGTTTCTTCCCACATTTACTGCAGGATGGATATTCAACTTTTCCCTTCTTTCCCTTATTTCTATTTCCATAGTGTTCAGCAGTTCTCTTCTTCTGTTTCTTTTCTTTAAAGTCGTAAGACTTAGAGAATTCTTTTTTTGTCTTGATAGCTCCTGAGACAATATTTTCATACTACGAGATGGATTATGAGACTAATGATTGACGAAGAAATGGTTTTAAACCATCAAATAAATGATCAATATTACTTCTTGGGTTATGAATATAATTTGCAACATGCCTCGCTAACCTTGTAAATTTAGCTTCATACTTTGCGATATAATCATCCTCCTTTTGCCTCAGACTCAGAAATTGCCTTTCCATATCCGCTCGATGGTCATGAGGAAAGTATTTTTCTAGGAAAATTTCTATAAACTCCCTCCATTACATATTTGATACTTTATAATCTTCCTTTGTGTTTTGAATCAATGACCACCGTTGATCAGCATCTCCAGTGAGACGGTAAACTACCATGAGAACTTTTTCCCTTTCACTACTCCCCAAGGCGTGGAATATTTTATCTAAAGAATTTATCCATTGATTATATACTTGTAGATTTGTACCCTCATCTAATGTTGGAGCTTTTTTCCTCATGAAGTGATCTAACATTGATCCTCCACGTTTTGGATCAGGGTGATCCATACGGGTAGGGTTGTTATTCATAACCTGAGTGAGTTGTCCTAGTATGGTGATTAGCTAATTAGCACCAGTTGAATCACAAGCTCCACTATAATTATCTTGAGTAGGAGGAAAATCTATACATGGGGTTCATGCATTGCTATAGTTTCCATTACTTCCACTAGGTGCCATTTCTAAACAATGTCATAAACTATATTAGTTTTTGAATCACAATACATAAATCCAAACTTGTAAAACACTTAACATAAATTGAATAGTTTATGGATATAATCCATAATCATAAAAATATTTTCTTTGAGAAAGCATATAGTCATAAACCCTTCATAGTGGTTTGTAATGAAAATGAGAATTATCCTAATCATATCCCCCGGGAGTGTTGTAACCAAGAGTACAACAAGGCCTGTGGTCATGCAACAGTTCACATTTGAGTCTAGCTCAAAGTAGTGTTTTCGGGTTTTACCCCTAGGTACATCTATGCCAGAGCCGCCTCTACCTGCTCGTATACAGACATGGATGTATTTCTTTGAAAACACACAAAATCTCTACAATACCAAAATTCTAGGAAGTTATTCATTACTAATCCTCAAACTCTGTCTTACTGTAATGTTATCTAATCAGAGTTTATCTAAATCTAGATTCCAAGGTTTTTACTAAAATTTCTCTGACACTAACTATAACGCCCCTACCCCAGTTAACCATATTCTGTGCATTATTACATAACATTAGAATGATCACAAAATATCTATTCTCAAAATACTGATTAGTTTAGTAGCATTGGAAGTACTAGATACATTCATAAGGTTTACATTACATTATAAAATGGAAAACCATAGTAACATTGTTTCCATAGACAATACTAGGATCCCATAGACTCTCCCTATAGGCCAGTCATAATATACTTTTTCGCATCCTGCGAAAAATAAAACATAGAAAGTGGAGAGCTTAGATTCTCAGTAAGGATAACAATATAGCGAGAACATTCATAAATAATAATAAACATTTAAGGCAATGTATAAAACTAAAAAAAATCCTTTTCAACAAAAACTTCATTATAATATGGAAAATATAAATCAAAATAATTCCATTTACTTACTCACGTGGATATTCTACTAGTCGAATAATCACATGCAATATCAATATCAACTTTCATAATGATGGAATGCATAATGCCAGACTTCATAACCACATAGTCAAGGCCTTGTTACAGGACTAAAAATAATATTTTGTCAAGGCCTTGTGCCAAGACACTAGTTTGTCTCATGAGACCTACCGATTCATCGAGGAGCTATAGCGGGCTCCATCCGTCACATACTAAGTCCAATGCATTTCTCATATGAAAAGGTTTAAACATAACATAAAAATTAATATTAAAACTAGAATACGATATGCCAATACGTTATCCATAATTCATTAATGGTATAAAATAACACATCCATAGTAAAAAATATCACAAAACCTTCAATACAATATGGATGTTTTGTATCATAATAAATCAACTTCAAATGAGCTTAAAATCCATCAAAGTATGTTGACATAGATGAAATAAAAACCTTTTTTAGATAAATATATCTTTCTATTTTTAAATCATTTAAGAAAAAATTTATTTTTAAAATATTCTTATAAGTATTTTAGGGAAGTTTCGAGGATGTTATAACGGCATAAAATATCCGCACTAGCCACATAAGTTAATAAAACTTTCTTTCCTTAAATCTGTCAAAAAGGTCAAAAAGTACTTTTTTTGGGAAATGACAGAAAGATTCCTTTTAAACCATTTTATAAAAATACAAACAAGGGTATAAATGAATTTAACCCATAGTCTAGTAAATATTAAAAATGTTTTGGAATACATTTTTAAGAAACATGGATGTATATGATAAAGAGGTCCCAGTAGATAATTACTTATAAACAACCTCAGATAATGAACAGATTGTGAAATTAACCCTTACCTTGTACTTTTCCTTGGTCTAGGGTAGGTTAACCTTCTATATAATGGTGAAATTATAGTTATTAAATTATACAGTAACCATATACATTAATATGATATCATATATGATCTTAATAGTTCGATGATTTTGATATTTTAGTAGTATCATTGTTTCGAGTGTTAACTGATTCGTTTTCCTTTATATGATTTGTTACATAAGACATGTTTGTTATGGATAGGATGTATTTTATTAATATATAGAATTATATTATGTTCATAATAATTATTTTTAATCATAAAATGAAAATTATTCTTGATTGATTCCAATGGGGAATGAATCTCATCGCCATCGTGGAGACGGTAATCTGTATGCACGCACGGGCTATAATATCATTCTTTTGATATTAAAATAATATATAATTGGACGTTATATCATATATAATGAATCATTATCATTTTATATTTATTATTTACAACAATTACACATCATTTTTATACCCATCCAAATAATAATGTATTGAATAACAATTACACCCTGACGTGGAGACGGTAAGCCGTACGTACCAACGTATGGTGACATGTCATTCAAAGGATGGATAGAATAATTAATTTTGTTATACCATATTTATAATAACATTAGTATATATAGAAGATACTAGAGTTATTATTTTAGAATTGAAACAACAAAGAAATACTAAGTGGAAGAAGAAATGAACACGAAAGGGGTGATGAAATATTTACCTCTTCTTCGGGTTCTTCCTATTGATTTGATCAAAAGGGATACATATTTTGGATTTATTACTAAAATAATGTCCTTAAAATTAAGGGAGGACAGTTGAGAGGGTATTTGGGTAGGGGTTTACTGAGCCAAATGGCTTTGAAGGTGTGAATTAGAGAGAAGTTTGAGTGGCCTTTTATAAGAGAGGTGAGGGGAACCATAAGAAAAGCTAGAAATATTATTTTATAATAATTTCCTTTTCTATTTATAATGCCTCCAAAATGAATTATTTAAAGTCTAAGGTGGGGATAGGTTGATAAACCCTAAACCAATAGGTTTTATACAGGTTTGGGTCAATATATTAACTTTATCGTTTAGATTTAACTCTTTGTTAAATAGTTTGACATTTACCATGTCTCATTGTATTTTTATATTATATAGTTAATAAACTTACTATAAACTTCCAAGTGAACCTAAAGTGGTTAATTAATGAAATATAGAATATTATTTAAGACCTTTGTCTGAACCTTATATTTTTAGGAATAGAATATCAATTAATAATATAATATTTGTTTTAAAAACTCTTTTATGTCAATTTTGACACTATTTGGTATTTTGCTTCTCCTAAATTCATAACAGCATTATTAATTCTAAAAAAATTCATCTAACCAACACTAACATGTCATATTAACCTAAAAAATTATAGGAATTCATAAAAAGTCTCAAATTACATTTATTTGGATATTTATAATACCAATTATTTTAATATTTTATTAATTAGGTAATTACTGCATCATCATCGTGTCATAAATAAATTAAATTATTTAATGTCTAAAAATTATAAATAAACTACTATTATTTAGGAAATTGTTTTAGAATTCTAATTAATATTTATAGTGTGATTTTTCTTATTTGTAACCCTATATTAAAAATGGCTTAGTTATTAAAACTTGAATTTTACACTTTTAACTCTAATTTGAATTAAATAATAACAAATGTCCTAATCTAATCCAAGTGGACCTAAAGATCATATTTTATTCCAAAAGTTGTTTTTGGTTTAATTACACTTATCCGGTAGAATTAGGACTTGTGTTAGGGTAATAATAATATCATTTTTAACCTTAATTACCCTATTTACTTTTGACCGTGGTAAATAAAAGTAAAAAGTTACTATTCACCAAAAATTAATTTCATCTTATTGAACCACATTTTACTTATTAATATCAAACGTGTTTCTCGGATTTTTGAAATTCAACTCACAGAGGTGGTAAAATTATGTTTTATGTAAATTTATACATTCTCCTAGGAGGTGGGTAAAAGATGGTAAATAGTTCATTAAAATTATTAAATATCTAAAATTATTATAAAATAACTCTAGTGAATTAAATTGACCTTATATAGGTATTATGTATCTATTTTGTCCTAAAATAAATTTAAATAAAATAAATAATTATTTAAATAAAAATTCAGTTTTAAACTATAACTCATTGTTTTTCACTGTTCTTCAAAAAATGAATGTTTTTAGAAAAATACAAAAAATTCACCCTAAGCTAATTTCGATATTCTGAATCGAAAAATGAATTCCATTTTGAAGGATAAAATTTATAAAATTTCAAAGAGTGGGAATTACTATTCATAACTATAACACCCCGAGATTTTATGAGAATTATTCTTTTTAATTTTATTAATGTCTTGTGTTGTACGCTACACCAAAATTAGCTTGCACTATACGCAACACCGTATTAGCTTGCGTATAGGCAACACTATTCTTGGCTCATGTTACACACAATTTCATGTTCGTTTTGTAGAAATTATTCTATGCAACATTAAGTATAGATTTTTTTTTAATGTATAAATGAAATAAGTTTTGAATTATGGTATACACAACACCAAAGGGAGATTGTACTACACACAACCCTGACCTGGCTAGCATTACACGCAATCATGACCTTCCTCGATTGTGTGTGTTGTACGCAATACCAGGTTTCACTAAAAAACGATATATGGTTATAATATTATCAAGAAATAGCCGTTATGAATAGTATTAACTACATTTTGAATTTTATAATATTATTATTCATCTTACTCATTTTCTAGAACATGGTATGAGAATAAAATAAATTTTTTGGGTAAAATAAGTATGTTTCAAAAAATGCAGTTTTGCCGCCTTTTGATGGAGAACCCACATTAAATATAGTTTTTGACATGTTTATAAGTTAAATTTTACAAAATAAAATTATTCTTTGGAATCAGGATATAAAATTTTACCTTGGATAAAATTTTCATATTATTCTAATAACTTTCATATTTTAATGAATAGTAAAAACACGCTATATTTTAATTAAGAACAAATTTTTTCATCGTAAAAAATTATATGGTTAAATTATAATATTGAATGGTTTTAAAGTATAAATTTAATATATTTTTACCATAAAATATAATTTATGTCATTATCATTGATTTTACATTGAATTTATAAGTTAAATCAATTTAATCTTTTGCAATGTTTTAAAAATAAACCCGTTTTCTTTCGACAACAGGATTAATTTTAATATAATTTCTGCACCTTTTGTGTATTGAATTTGGAAAAATGGATTCCATATTTGGAATCAGTGGGTCCAAATTATATTAATATACTACTTTTTATTTTTGGACATTATGAGTAGTCACTACGGTAAAGTTTATTTACCATAGAAAAAGGTAAATCGGGTAATTAAGGGTAAATATAATATTATAAAATTACCCTAACACTTTTCATAATACATTTGGATGATTATATTTCATCCTAAGTCATATTTGGGTCGAAATGGAATCCATTAGAACCCACTTTTAGGTGATTAAGACCTTTAGTTTATTTTATTTAAAGGAAAGTGAAATATGTCTCACTCAAACTTTAATAATTAAGGAATTTTTAATATAAAGTTATACAGAATATAAATTAGGTTACAGATACTAATTTTAAAGCTATATGTTTTTTCTTTATCATGGTAATTTATTTGTAATTTTTAAGAGTTATTTAATTACCTTATTAGCTTATACATTAATGATGCAGAAATTATTTATTTTGTAAAATAATCAATAATATTGTTTTTATTGAAATATTAATACATATTAAAGGGAACAAAAACCTGAAAAAACATATTTATATTGTATATATACACCATAATCATCAATTTACCGAATATATTACCGTTTGGAGTCTTATAAAAGTGATTATGACACTTATTTTATTTTATTTTATATGATGTCAAAGTTGTCACCTTCATAATTAAATAAATATAACATTTTAAAATTTGAATGTTTTAGAAGATAAATCCAAATAAATGTATTATTATGAAATATATAAGATTTATCTTTATCCTAGTATTTTATTTTTAATTTTTATACAACAAATAAGTATATTTAGTAATTATACAAAAATGTTTTAGTAATTATTTTATTAAGAGAAATATCAAATAAATGGTTTTACATATAGTAAAATAAATATTATATGAACTATTTAATGTTCTACACTAATTTTCTAGAGTACTATGACATGTTAGGAACCTATTAAATATTTTATTTCTAATATATCCTCTGTGTGCAGTTTATTTAAATTCAAATAAATGAATAGTGTCAAAATTGACACTATTGTTATTTTATGAAAATAACAATTTATTAAATTGTTAAAAATTCACAAAAATATTTAAAATTTATAAAATAAAATTTATATAGTCTAAAATGTCATAAAAGTATCTAATTATGGATAATTCACATCACATAAGTAATTATTTATAAAAATTTTAAATTTATAATCTTATTACCACAAATAAAATTTAATAGATTAAATAAGGATAAATGAAGTTGATATTGTTTAAACTAAATTCCCTACAAGTATAAATTTTATTGGTTGATGAGATTAAGACCCTATATCATCTAATTATCAAATATGAGTTAGTTTTGGTGGTTTTTAAGTGGGGTTAGATTTATTAAAAATTAATAATTTTACGATTTCCAAAGGTGCCCCTCTCCTCCATTATAAAAAGGAAACCACTTCCCACTGCTCTTCACACCCTTTTGAGCCTTGAAGATTGGCCAAACCCTGCCTATTCCTCATATAAAACTCTCTAGTTATATCATATAGGTTCTGGTATTCTCAAAAGACCAACCCTAGTGCCCTAAGAAGAAGTTTAAAGGAGGTGCGTCGAAGAAGATGTAATCTCTTCTACCGATTCTTTCAGGCTTCTTTCTTCTTCAACTTCTTCTTATTTAGTTGTTTCATTATAAAGTAATAACATTAGTATAACTAATATACTGATATGTTATTATAAATATGAAACAACCCCATTTCACCTTCTATCCATCCTATGGAAAACGAAATCACTGCGCCTACGTACGTACGGAATACCGTCTCCACGCCGTGGTGTAATCTGTTTTTCCAACACCACCTTACTTGGATGGGTATAATGGTGTAAAGAATTACTATACATAGTTATTATAACATCATAATGATTCTGATATATTGTATCATCCACTCCAATTCAATTCGATAATTATTGGAATGATATCATCGCTCGTGCGTACGTACGGACTACCATCTCTACGACACGATGACATTCATTCTCCATGTTAACCATTTAAGAATGATTATAAAGTATATATAAGCAATAATAATGAAATATATGACATTATAAAGCTACTGGATTTATGTATATATATATATATATATATCATCTACTTACTTCCATTCAAGTCAATAAGGAAAGGAAAACAGCGTTCATGCGTACATACGACCTACCGTCTCCATGAACGGTGTGTTTCATTTCATTTATATATCTATTATATATATATATACTGAATATATATGATATATAAATACTTTCTCCCATTTTTGAAGTAAGTAAATCATGATATAATTAATAATAATATCAAGAACAACAAGTCCAAACACGTACGATAAATGAAACGATTTTACCCAAAACGCTACTTTAACATGGAATTGACAAATGAACGAGTAATATAAATACCTAAATGAACCATATATGATATAATAACAATTAATATGATTCTGTAATAACTCAATGACATTATTTAAATTATTATACAGGAGTTTCAGATACATACGAAGCATATCAGACATAAGGTAAGGGATAACTTTTCCAATCTCGTTTTTATCCGAGATTTGTTTATTCGTTAGTATTTATCGGGGTTATATTTATAATCCATGTCCCTATTTTCTAAAAATGGTTTAATATATGTTTAAATTCCTTTTTACCCATTTTTGACTTTTACTACATCGTATGTAAGGAATCTTTCTTTTGTTTACCATATGAGGTACTTTTGACTATTCCGGCAAAAGTACAAGAATAATGTTTTTTCAACTTATACGGCATGAACGGATTTTTACGGTTTCATACTGCCTTATTTTCATGAATATTACTCTACAAGATTTGATGAATATTTTCAACAAAATCTATTTCTTTTAAAATTGTATTTCATATTTTGAAAATAAAATGATTTTGAAGAAGAAAGGATATTTTCTTCATGAATTCATTTCAAGTGTTTTATCAAAACCATTTTCCATATAAGATGGAATTATTTCATATGTGTATGTTTCAAGTATAATGTATCTATGATTTATGTGGTTTCAATTTTCTTATGATTATATGATATCCATTTTTTTATGGATTATGTTATAATGGGATGATGTTTATGAAAACCATTTTTATTCTTTGGGTTATGATGAATGAATTATGTTTATGTTGTGGCACACGTAAGAATGATTTCATTATGATATGGGTGGGACCTATATCTCCCTCCAATGCATTGGGTAAATATTTAATATCTCATGATATTGACATGGCTATAATGGTAAGTTAATCGGGTTTAGTGATACAGGACTGGAACGAGGAGTGAACTCGATTCAGAAAGGGACTTTGTCCATTAAGATGGTCTTGGTAGCAATGCCTTGGATACTATGGAAATCATAACAAGTGATGAATGGGTGCCACAATTAAATTTTTTATTCCCATGCTATTTTATCAAGATTTATGTTCCACTATGATACATGCCTTATGTACTTCCAATATTTGTGTCTTTGCTCAATATTTTGATGTTTAAACATTATGTTCATGTTTTTAAGTTCAATGGTATATGGTTTATTTTATTTTCTCCATGCTTACACTTAATGAGCATTTGAGCTCACCCTTTATATATTTTCTTTTCCCCAGGATCTCAAGAAAATATTTAGGTAAGAAAACCAAAAGGGGAAGATCTTTATGGGAGATGTTAAAGATCTTTCACCATAATTAGAAGATTATGTTCTGAGTTTACAAAGACACTAAACTATTATGGTCCTTTGGTTTCTGTTTTTGTTATGTATTAAGTATTCCGAAAAAGTAATGTAATGTCTATGTACGTCAAGCTTTGGGTCTCTACAGTTGGTATCATAGGAAAGGTTTAGTCAACCTTTGGAAACTAGGATGCGAAAACTTTTGTGAGATCCCTATAGATATTTCTAAGGTATATCTAGGGATGTCCCTAAGGTTAAGTATATGTATAGGTTATAGTATTAGAATTATGGTAACGATGTTAGAATAAAACCTAAGATGTTTGATGTCGAAGGTACTCCCCCTTGATTATGTTATTTTCCTTGTATGATTTTGGCATATCACAGAATTCTTTTTTGTGTTTTAGTCAATGGTGGGAAACAGAAGGAATTCGGTTAACATTGAATCCAATGTCAAAATTGGTGACTATGTGCAACTAAATTGTGTAATGACTAGAGAGAAAGATAATATGATTATGCTGAATCAGTCATCACGATATTTGATTAACAAGGTGAAATTTAGTGGTATTCCTAATTCATCAAATAAGAGGAAGATAGACTTTTATGCATGTTTTCATGTTGAGGAGAATAAAGAAAGGAAGATTGAGATTTCTAAAGAAGAGAAGAAGAACATTGATGAATACATCAAATGGATGGGAAGATGTTATATGTGTGGAGAGAAGGGTCATAGAGTGACCGATTGTTATGGAGTTCAATGTCTTATCTGTGGAGAACATTGGCATTACCCAACTCAATGCCCTGACCTAAGAGGTTACTTCTAAATCAAGGATGGACATATTCCATGAAAATCATTGAAGGGGATGGATTTAAGTGTTTATGTATTTGAATTAAATAATAATGTTGTTAAGGTACTTTTATGGTATATTGGAATATCTATGTATTGGTCAATTGTGGTTTTCAATAAGAATATGGTACTGATAACCATGAAAAGTGACTGGAATATTTTTGGAAAGAAGATGATATGCGCATAATGAATGGATAAGGAGAAAATAATATGTTTTATAGTATTAATGAGCTCATGACTGATATAAGGACAAAGTGATACCATGGTTTGAGTATATCGAAATTTTGGGATTTTGGTATGTGTAAAGAGATAACTTTTGACAGCATCCATGTTTTCAGTAAGGTTCAATGGGTATTCATTTTTATTGAGAATACAAGATTAAGATATTCACATGTTTGGAATGTAATAAAAAAGATACATCTTATGATATATGAGGGATAAATGATGGTATTCACATACTTTTTGTATGACATTTTTAGTAATCATTCTCATTATACTATAAGATTAGACAGAAGTATTTTTGAAAAGCCTAAACGTTGGAATGTATTAAGTTGGACGTCAGATAGTATTGTTTAAGGATAGAGATTTTTGATATTATGATAGTATAGTATTAAAAAAAAGGACAACCTGCAGAACAGGTGACAACCCGTCGCGTCGGACAAGGTTGCGGGAATCGAACCCACAACCGAAGTGCAACAGGCCTTCATCGCCTACCATTGGCCTACAGGAAGTACCTGGTTTGTAGAAATTAATTTTATTTTATTATGTGGTATGATAGATTAAGTATAAGTCCATTTTTGGAACCATGTACGATTAAACTCACCATAGATGGACTTATGTATATTAAATATCTTATACTCACCTTTTATTATGATAGAGATAGATGGAATGACCTATAATTTTATCGCGTGATCATATAATACTTCAAGAATTCCAAATTCAACTTCATATCTTAAAATAAGAGATGAAGCGGAAATTGTTCATGGAATGACCAATGATGATTTTACACTGAAATGAAGTAAGTATTTATCCTTATACAAAAAATCATCAACATTAGGGAAATGATCTTGAAAACCAAAAATGTTGTCCTAGTACTCTCATATCCGATGAATCTGATGGTACCTTAGATCATCACAAATTTATGGCTTTGTGATTGTTGTATTTTTCATAGCAACGTTCTCTACCACTCTCCATCAGAACATAATGGTTAGATTTCTCTTCCATATCCATATATTTCACCTATGTTATCCTATATGGAAACCTAGTGATTAGTTAATTTGTGTAAGCATTGTGTTTCATAATTTAGTTTTTAAAGTTAAGTTTTTGTATTCCTTTATATGATGTGGGTTTCTATTAAAGATACTTTCAAGTAGTAATCCATTTATAACCCCGACGAATTTCGAGGGAGAAATTCATTTTAAGGTGGGTAGAATGTAACACCTCGAGATTTTATGAGAATTATTCTTTTTAATTTCATTTATGTCTTGTGATGTATGCTACACCAAAATTATCTTGCACTATACGCAACACCGTATTAGCTTGCAGTATACACAACACTATTCTTGGCTCGTGTTACACACAATTTCAAGTTCGTTTTGTAGAAATTATTCTAAACAATATTAAGTATAGATTTTGTTTAATGTATAAATGAAATAAGTTTTGAATTATGTTATATGCAACACCAAATGGAGATTTTACAACACGCAACCATGACCTGCCTTTCATTACACACAATCGCGGCCTTCCTCGATAGCGTGTGTCGTACGCAATAAAGGGTTTCACTAAACAACGCTATATGGTTATAATATTATCAATAAATAGACGTTATGAATATTATTAACTATATTTTGAATTTTATAACATTATTATTCATCTTACTCATTTTATAGAACATGGTATGAGAATAAAATAATTTTTTCGGGTAAAATAATTACGTTTCAAAAAATGCAGTTTTGCCTCCTTTTGATGGCGCAGCCACATTAAATATAATTTTGACATGTTTATAAGTTCAATTTTACAAAATAAAATTATTCTTTGGAATCAGGATATAAAATTTTACCCTGGATAAAATTTTCATATTATTCTGATAACTTTCATATTTTAATGATTAGTAAAAACACGCTATATTTTAATTAAAAACAACTTTTTTCATCGTAATAATTTATGTGGTTAAATTATAATATTGAATGGTTTTAAAGTATAAATAGAATATATTTTTACCATTTTATATAATGTATTTCATTAGAATTTATTTTACATTGAATTCATAGGTTAAATCAATTCAATATTTTGCAATGTTTTAAACAAAAAACCCGTTTTCTTTCGACAACGAGATTAATTTTAATTTAATTTCTACAACTTCTGTGTATTGAATTTGGAAAAATGGATTCCATATTTGGAATCAGTGGATCCAAATTATATTAATAGACTAATTTTTGTTTTTGGTCTTTATGAATAGTAATTACGGTAAATTTTATTTACCATAGTAAAAGGTAAATCGGGTAATTAAGGGTAAATATAATATTATAAGATTACCCTAACAGTTGTCTTAATAAAATTGGATGATTATATTCCATTCTAAGTGATATTCGGGTCGAAATGAAATCCATTAGAACCCATTTTGAGGTGATTAAGACCTTTAATTTATTTTATTTAAAGGAAAGTGAAATATGTCACACTCAAACATTAATAAGTAAATTATTTTTAATATAAAGTTATACAGAATATAAATTCGGTTATAAATACTCATTTGAAATCTAAAATGTTTTTCTTTATCATGGTAATTTATTTGTAATTTTTAAGAGTTATTTAATTACCTTATTAGCTTATACATTAATGATGCAGAAATTATTTATTTAGTAAAAAAATCAATAATATTGTTTTTAATGAAATAGTAATACATATTAAAGGGCTCACAAACCTGAAAAAAACTTATTTTTAGTGTATATATACAAAATAATCATCCAATGACCGAATATATGACCGTTTGGAGTCTTATAAAAGTGATTATGACAATTATATTATTTTATTTTATATGATGTCAAAGTTGTCACCTTCATAATTTAATAAATATAAAATTTTAAAATTTGGGTGTTTTAGAAGATAAATCCGAATAAATTTATTATTATGAAATATATAAGATTTATATTCATCCTAGTATTTTATTTTTAATTTTTATAAAACAAATAAGTATATTTAATAATTATACAAAAAATTTTGTAGTAATTATTTTATTAAGAAAAATATCAAATAAATGGTTTTACAAATAAGAAACTAAATATTATATGAACTATTTAATGTGCTCCACTAATTTTATAGGGTACTATGACATGTTAGGAACCTATTAAATGTTTTAGTTCTAATATATCCTCTATGTGGATTTTATTTAAATTAAAATAAATGAATAGTTTCAAAATTGACACTATTATTATTTTATAAAAATAACACATTATTAAATTGTTTAAAAATCACAAAAATATTTAAAAATTATAAATTGAAATTTATATAGTCTAAAATATCATAATATTATCTAATTATGGATAATTCATATAACATGTGTAATTATTTATAATAATTTAAAATTTCGAATCTTATTACCACAAATAAAATTTAATAGATTAAATAAGGATAAATCAAGTTGATAATGTTTAAAATAAATTCCCTACATGTCTAAATTTTATTGGTTGATGAGATTACAACCCTATCTCATATAATATTTGAATATGAGTCATTTTTGGAGGTTTTTAAGTGGGGTTATATTTATTATAAATTAATAATTTTAAGATTTCCAAATGTGCCCCTCTCCTCCCTTATAAAAAGGGAACCCCTTCCCACTTCTATTCACACCCTTTTGAGCCTTGAGGCTCATCCAAACCCTGAAAATTATGCTTATCAACCTCTATAGTTATATCATATAGGATATGGTCTTCTCAAAATACCAACCCTAGTGCCCTAAGAAGAAGTTTAAAGGAGGTGCGTCGAAGAAGAGGTAATCTCTTCTACCGATTCTTTCAAGCTTCTTTTTTCTTCAACTTCTTCTTCTTTAGTTTTTTAATTATAAATTAATAACATCAGTATCTCTAATTTACCTATATGTTATTATAAATATTAAACAACCCCATTTCGCCTTCTATCCATCCTACGGAAAACGAAATCACCGCGCCTACGTACGTAGGGAATACCGTCTCCACGCCGTGGTGTAATCTGTTTTTCCAACACCACCTTACTTGGATGGGTATAATGGTGTAATGAATAACTATACATAGTTATTATAAATCATACTTATTATGATATATTTTATTATACACTCCAATTCAATTCAAAAATTATGGGAACGATATCATCGCTCGTGCGTACGTACGGACTACCGTCTCCACGACGTGATGAGATTCATTCTTCATGTTAACCATTCAAGAATGATTATAAAGTATATATAAGAAATAATAATGAAATATATGACATTATAAATCTACTGTATTTATGTATATATATATATATATATATTTCATCTACTTACATCCATTCAAGTCAATAAGGAAAGGAAAACAACGTTCATGCGTACGTACGACCTACCGTCTCAATGAACGGTGTGTTTCATTTCATTTACCTATCTATTATATATATATATATACTAAATATATATGATATATAAATCTTGTTTTACATTCTTTAAGTAAGTAAATCATGATATAAGTAATAATAATATCAAGAACAACAAGTCCAAACACGTACGATAAATGAAACAATTTTACCCAAAATGCTACTTTAACATGGAATTGACAAATGAACGGGTAATATAAATACCTAAGTGAACCATATATGATATAATAAAAATTAATATGATTCTATAATAACTCAATGAAATTATATAAATCATTATACAGGAGTTTCGGATACATACAAAGCATATCAGATATAAGGTAAGGGATAACTTTTAAAATATTGTTTTTATTCTAGATTTGTTTATTCATAAGTATTTACTAGGGTTATATTTATCATCCATATACATATTTTATAAAAATGGTTTCATGTATGTTTAATGTCCTTTTTAGCCATTTTTACTTTTACTATATATTATGTAAGGAATATTTCTTTTTTTTTACCATACGAGGTACTTTTGACTTTTCCAGCAAAAGTACAAGAATAATGTTTTTTTAACTTATATGGCATGAACGGATTTTTACAGTTTCATAACGCTGTATTTTCATGAAGATTACTCTACAAGATTTAATGACCATTTTCAAAAAAATCTATTTCATTTAAAATTGCATTGCATTTTGTGAAAATAAAATCATTTTGAAGAAGAAATGATATTTTCCTCTAGAATTCATTTCAAGTGTTTTATCAAAACCATTTTCCATATAAGATGGAATTATTTCATATGTGTATGTTTCAATTATAATGTATCTATGATTTATGTGGTTTCACTTTTCTTATGATGATATGATATCCATTTTTTTATGGATTATGTTATGATGGGATGATGTTTATGAAACCCATTTTTATTCTTGGGTTTTGATGAATGAATTATGTTTATGATGTGGCACACGTAAGAATGATTTAATTATGAGATGAGTGGGACCTATATCTACCTCCATTGCATTGGGTAAAGATTTTATATCTCATGAGATAGACATGGCTAGAACGGTAAGTTAATCCGGTTCAGTGATACAGGACTGGAACGAGGAGTGAACTCGATTCAGAAAGGGACTTTGTCCACTAAGATGGTCCTGGCAGCAATGCCTTGGATACTATGGAAATCATAACAAGTACTGAATGGTTGCCACAATTACACGTTTTATTCCCATTATATTTTAACAAGATTTATGTTCCATTATGATACATGCCTTACGTACTTCCATGATTTATGACTTTTCTCATGATTTTGATGTTTAAATATTATGTTCATGTTTAAAAGTTCAATGGTATATGGTTTGTTTTTATTTTCTCTATGCTTACCCTTACTGAGCATTTGAGGTCACCCTTTATATGATTTCTTTTCCCCAGGATTTCAAGAAAGGTTTTAGGTAAGAAAAACAAAAGGGTAGGATCTTTATGGGAGATGTTGAAGATCTTTCACCATGATTAGAAGATTACTTTATGAGTTTCCAAAGACACTAAACTATTACGGTCCTTTAGTGTCTATTTTTGTTATGTATTAAGTATTCCGAAAAATTAATATAATGTCTATGTACGTCAATCATTGGGTATCTACAATGACAGCTATTTTGATTGGTTGGGGTGTGTTAGAACTCGATGTTGCATAAAACACATGCTATTGTATTATTCAAAGAGAAGCGTATCGTGGAAGCTTAGGGTGTTACATTCTCCCCTCATTCAAATAATTTCATCCTTGAAATTTCTAGAATATTACTACCTAAAAAGACTCAGTTGGTTCTTCATCATAAGTTCATTGGGGTCCCACGTTGCCTCTTCCATCTAATGGTTTCTCCATAGAACTTTTACCGCATGAATCTTCCGGTTTCTTAGCACTTGTTCTATTGAATCAAGAACCTTGAAAAACTCTTCTCAATAAGACAGATCAGGTTCTAGTTCTAATTCCTCATAGGTGAGTACATGAATTGGGTTAGGCATGTATTTTCTCAACAGTGATACGTGGAACACATCGTGAACTTTGGAGATACTTGGAAGTATTTCCAAACGGTAAGCTATAGCCCCAATTTGTTCTATAATTTCGAAAGGTCTGATATACCTGGGACTCAATTTAACCTTCTTACCGAAACGTATAATACCCTTCCATAAAGATACCTTCAAGAAAAGATGATATCCTACTTGAAATTCCAAATCATTTCTTCAGTTATCAACATAACTCTTAATCTACTTTGAGATGCATTGATGTGTTTTTGGATTACCTTCACCTTTTCCATTGTTTCCTCCACAAGTTCTGGGCCTATGAGTTTTATTTCACTAACAACATCCTAAAAAGTTGGTGAGCGACATCTATTTCCGTATAACGCTTCATATGGTTCCATCTGAATACTTGAATGGAAGCTATTGTTATAGGAAAATTCTACCATAGGTAAATATTGACCCAGCATACCTTTAAAGTCCAGTGATCATGATCTCAACATGTATTCTAAGGTTTGAATAGTCCGTTCTAATTTTCTGTCAGTTTGGGGGTGGTGGGCTGTGCTCAAATGAAAATCAGTATCTAGGGATTTCTGAAGACATTTCCAGAATCTTGATGTAAAACGGGGATCACGATCAGAAACAATCGATTGTCGTACTCTATGAAGTTTATAAATTCATTAATATATAGTCTTGCTAAACGTTCAAGTGGTAAATCATCTTTTATAGCAAGAAAATGTGCTGAAATGGTAATACAATCAACAATGACCCATATTTCATCATTCCTTCTAGGAGTATTTGGTAGTCCCATGACAAAGCCCGTTGTAATATTATCCCATTTCCACTCCAGTATGGGAAGAGGTTTCATGACTCCTCCAGGTTGTTGCCTTCCAGTATTCACTTTTTGACAAACCATACATCTTGAAACAAAATTAGCAATCTCCCTCTAAATTTTTTCCTACAAAAAATGTTCCTTCAAATCTCTATACATCTTAATGCTACTATGGTGTATAGAGAAATTGGAACAATGAGCATCATCCAACAATTCCCTTTTTAGATCAGGTATATCAGGAATACAATGTCTCTTCCCAAATTTCAAAATTCCATCTTCATAAACAACGTCACTCAATCTCCCAACATTCAAAGCTTTAATCTTCTTTTGAAACTCTTCATCATTGGTCTGAGAAATATTTATCCTTTCTTGTAAATATGGTTTATAAACCATTTGAAAAAGTATTGATGTTTCTGCTTCCATGGTTATTCCCATATCCATCTTTACTAGATCCATGTGTATAGGATCCTTTTCAACTTTCATCTTGTTCAAAACTCCATGATCCTTTCTACTCAAAGCATCTTCCACCTTATTTTCCTTCCTCGGGTGGTATTGTATAGTGAAATCATAATATTTCAGTAGTTCAAGACATCTCCTTTGCCTCATGTTGAGTTATTTCTTTGAGAAAATATACTTCAAACTCTTTTGATCGGTATATATCTCACATTTTCACCATATAGATAGTGTTATAAAATCTTCAAAGTAAAGATTACAGCTGCTAATTATAGATCATGAGTAGGATAGTTTTTTTCATTAATTTTTAGCTATCGTGATGTATAAGCAATAATCCTGTCATTCTGCATAAAGATACAACCAAGTCCTTTCTTTGAAGCATCACTATAAATAACAAACCCATCATTCCCTGATGGTAGAGTCAATATAGGAGTATTGAATAATCTTTTCTTCAGTTCATCAAAAAATTCTTCACACTCTTTTGTAAAAACAAATTTAACCCCTTTTCATATGAGCTTTGTTAATGGGTTATCCAACTGGGAAAAATTCTGGAAGAAACATCGATAATAACCTGCTAAAATAATAAAATCGCGTACCTCGGTTATACACTTTGGTGCTGTACATTCTTGGATTGCCTTGGTTTTAGAAGGATCAATAGATATTTCATCCTTAGAGACAATATGTCCAAGAAAAGAAATCTCCTGAAGCCAGAATTCACAATTGCTAAATTTCTCATATAATTCATGTCTTCTAAGAGTATTCAGGATAATGCACAAGTGATTTTCACGATCTTCGTAGATTTTGAAGTATAACAAGATATCATTAATAAATACCACTACAAAGTCATCAAGATAGTCCTTGAAAACCGTATTCATTAGATCCCTAAAAACACATGGTGCATTAGTCAATCCAAAAGGCATTATTGTAAACTTGTAATTCTTGTACCTGGTTCAAGATGTTGTTTTTGGAATGTCTTCCTTCTTCACACACAATTGATGATATACAGATCAAAGGCCAATCTTTGAAAATTATTGAGCTCCATGAAGTTGGTCAAATAAATCATCAATGCGAGGTAAGGGATACTTTTTCATTACTATTATAGAATCAATCTCTCTGTAGTCTGAAGTGCCCAGATCAGTGTGAATCACTGAGAGGGGGAGGGGGTGAATCAGTGATCCCTTAAAACTTTTTACTAATTGATTCCTTATCAATTAAACCTCTATGGCTGGTTAAAGCCTCGATCCACTCTTCTTGTATCTCTCAACCTTTCCCGGATAATGCAGTAATGAAAAGGCACAGGACACAAGGATTTACAAGGTTCGTCACCAAAGGCCTACATCCTTGCCATGCTCTCCTAGCATGGATTCTCCCATTATAACTTGTTAGAATTACAATGGTCGATACAAAGTCCCACTGTATCTCTCCTGAGTCCCACAGGAGGGTCTTTATACTGCTTCACACAGTGTTACCAGAGTCCCACTGGCCTGCTCCAGAATCCCACTGAAGACTTCTTCTCCCTGAGTCCCACAGGGTCTTCTCTTGGCTCCTCGAGTCGCACGAGTAGCTCTTCTCCTCTTTAAGCTTCTTCAAGTATCTTCAGCAGTCTGGGATAAAGACTGCTGGCCTTGCTCTGTACCTCTGATCACTTGTGATGATCAGGTCTTCTCGTCTTGCTCAGGCTTTATCACCTTCTTCTAAGGATGACCTGGCTTCTCTCCAACTACTGAATACTCAGACAAATGATGTCTTTAACTTCAGTCTGGTCCAGTCTCACAACACATCAACTTCATGCACTGAGTGCAGGGCAACTTTGCATCCTCATGCACTGACTGCATGGCCTTCTCAAATCTCTTCAAGATCTTCAAGTCTTGGACTTCTCAGATGCACACCACTGATTTAGCACTGTTCACGTGTGCACGTGCATGCAAGCAAGCATGCACTCTCCTTTTCTTCCTCTTGGTGCAATAAACCCTCAAAGGGTGTAACACTTCAAGCACACACCTTCTCACTGAACTTCACACACTTTATTTCCTTTTGATTACACACATAAATGTGTGTTATACTTTGTGTGAGTGTTCTCCCTTTTCTTCTTCTAAATGTATACACACTTCTTAGTGCACACACATAGGTTCGGCCTTCTTGTCACTTTGCACACAAAACAACTTCACTTTGGCACACACTTGAGCTTGGCCTTCACACTTCTTGTTGCACACCCTTAAATGGCCGTAGGGTGTTCCTCTTCAATTTTCACACACAAAATGTGTCCCTCAATTTGGCACTCACACAAGGTGGGGTCTCGGCCTCTTCTTCAAGTGCACACACAAAGTGTGTTCTTCAATTTAGCACACACACAAGGGTTCAAGCCTTGGGTACTCCTTGCACACACCACAACCATAGGGTCTTATCTTCACTATGCACACAAGGCATGCAAGTCTCGGCCTTCACTTGAATTGCACACACACAAATAGTGTGGTCTTCCTCCTTATGCACACACACGGCCACGGCCTTCCTTATCTTCTTGCACACACACAAGGCTATGGCCTTTCTTGGCTTCTTCTTGCACACACCCGAATTTATTTGTCCTTCAAAGGAGGAGCGCAAGGTGCAAGGGGGTGTGGCCCTCTTCCTGTCTTCAAATGCCGCGCAGGGGTGCAGTGGCAAGGCGCGCAAGTCCTCTGGTGTAGCTTAGCCGCGCAAGTGCAATGACACACGGCCACAAGGGACCTCGGTGCAAGGCACCTCAACCACGGGGTGCACAAGTGCTACTGCCCCGGGTGCTTCCTGCCGCGCAAAGGGAAAGCGCGCAGGGGTCTTCCCTTCACCTCTTTCGCGCAAGGGATGCGCAAAAGGGACTTCTCTCCCTTTCTTCTTGTCGTGCAAAGGGGTTGCACGGAAGGATCTCAGCCGCGCAAATATAATTGCGCGGGGGCTTCAACTTCGCGAGGCAGAGCACACGCGGGTCTTCTGATTTTCAAGAAAACTTCAGCAAGATTCTTTGGAGCCTTGGGCTCTTCTTTTATAGGCGAGAGATGCCTCACATGATCCGCGTGTTTCCAACTTAAATTCCCGAAGATTTCGGATCTTTGAAATCTTTAAACGAGCCGTAAATCCCATTTTTTATTTTCTGTTTCACGCGAGATCGCTTATGTTTCAGCCTTCTTCACGTGCATGCATTTTAACGTGTGCATGGCCTCTTTAATACTTTGAGCACAAACCACGGGCCTCACACCTCTTGTTGCTTCAGCCTTCATCGAATTTTCTCTTTTGTTGCATGCAGGCTCATTTTAATGCATGGTACTGTTCATTATGGCTAGACGAGCACGAGGATGCGTTCGGTTTACTCAGGGGTGGCCGGGAGCTCGAAAACCATCTTCAGGTTGCCTCTGGTTCGAGCGGAGCTCGCGGGAATGCGCGGGGAGGCCTCTGCCGAGCTCGGGGAAGAGGACGAGGCCGGGGCCGTCGGATCAGATCTTCAACGGCCTGGATTAGATCGCGGCGCCGCGGATGGATCGTGCGGCGCAGATCAAGAGCGCGATGGCTCGGACGGCCAGGATCTCTTCCGCGGGAAAATCCCGCGTCCCACATCGAAACGGCGGCCGAATTTTCCGCGCCTTGTCAACCTGGCGCTCCCATGAACGGCCAGTTGAACTTCCCCCCTCCCGGTGCCGCCCCACACCGGGTTCTCTCTGCGGGCGCGCTCTGTGCCCACTCTGCTCCTGCGGGCGCGCTCCTAGCGCCCACTATGCACCTCCAGGCGCGCGGGATTCACCACCGCGTGCCATCGGGGGCTTATACACGGCCCCCCTGCCTCTCGGGCTGGCCACATGGGATCCCCCCTTGGGCGTGGCGCCTTAGGCCCACATGTGCCTTGGGGGTTGAACCCTTAAGGCTGGCCCTTGGTGGCATATTTTTTGCCTACTTAAACACTAAGTACTTTGTATAAGGACTAAGTGTAAAATGCCATGTGCCACAACTCCTCTTCTCCATTTCTTCTCTTCTCCCACATTTCTATTCTTCTTCTTCATTAGAATTCCTCCATTCTTCTTAAACAAATAATCTTCACTTAGGAGGGAATTCCTGAAGGTTCTTCATCAACCGAGCTCTTGAATCACTTAAATTATTCAAAGTGCTTCATTGATCTAATCAGAGATCAATTGGATCATCTTCATGTTCATATGCACTAAGTGATAGTGCATGGACTTCATTAATGCACATCATCCACTTAGTATTTGTGGATGGAACTCCTTTCAACTCCTCATGCATTGTGAAGACAATGCATGGTCTTCAATCAATGTTGTGACATTGTATCATCAGGATACAAGTTCTTTGAAATTAAAGAACAACTCAACAATCGTCAGATATGGCTAGAGAATATTTCAACCATATTCTCCAATGCCACTTAGTGAATCTCCTAAGTGACATGCATCTTAGTACCATGGCCATTCTCCTTCACCACCAACACCATCACATCCTTTGACATTCACATCTTGACTTTTTGACATCCATTCATTCCAAGACAACTTCATGCCTCATTGACAACAAATGCAACACAATGCACTTCAATCTCCCCCTTTGTATTTGTTGTCAATACACTCCTTCAGCACATATGAATGGGTCAATATGTGTGCCAATATTTTCTCCCCCTTATTGGCAATCAAATGCAAAGGTGTGCTGTGGTTCACTTTCAAAAATATCTTCCTCCCTTTGAATAGCATCTTCTTGAAAAGCACTAAGAGAGGGATGATGTCACATGTTTTCTTTAGCAAAGAACCTTTAGTAAATCATCTCTAAGTCTACTTGGGCTAACCCGGTGTAGAAAACAAGATTGATGTAACCAAGGTATTCAAAGCTGTCCACAATTCTCTACATATGTGAGATCATGCTTAGGGGTTGAATTTTTTCAGATATTCAATGAATTGCTGAATCCTGCACATACGTCACAAAACACATTAGAATGTTCAGGTGCAAAGATAAAGATCCCCCATTCATTCATTTTCTTAAGATGATATTAATCTCAGAACATCATCTTCTTCAGATTTGCTCCCCCACAAGGGGTGCACAAGATTCTTTCCAAACCATCCTCCAGTTGAGAATGATCATCATCTTCAATTCCCTGCATTGTTAGCACATGTATATACCAAGAGTATAAGGGAATAAGATGGAACCTCCTTGGTTCATCAATGTGAACAACAAGGTTGAGAAGATTCTCTCAACCGAGATGTCCCATTTTCACCATTCTTCACACTTGCACATTTGATCTTTATTGATGATTGTGCTGGTGTGGTTCTCAAAACATCTTCATGTGAAACCATCTTCTTCCCTTTTGCTTTAGCAATTGCCAGAGATTCATCTTCAACTCTTTGTAGTTCTCTGGCAAGTTGCAACTGATGTGGCCATATGACAAGTAAATCATTTGGAAGAGTGGCCTCAGTTTTGGAAGTTCCACATGGTTCCTTTGATGCTGTCAAGCTACCTCTCTTAGGCAACTTGTTTTCAATCAATCCCTTCTTCTTCTGGATTGATTGTCTTTTTGAGTTCAGTCTGCCTCTATTGAATTTCATGGCTTCCTTACAAAGATCCATGATGTGTCCTTTCTTCCCACAGTAGAAGCATATTTTCTTGGTGGTCCTTCTAGATGACTCACCCTTCTTGGATTTAGACTCCAAGGACTTCTCTTCCTGTTTCATAATCTTCTTGGGAGCATCTTCCACTTTCTTCTTGCTTCCCAAGGATTCTTTCTGAGCCAGGTTCTGTGATCTTTTCATCTTTTGAGCTCTGGATACAGTTGGAGATTGACATGTATCTTTTTGACCACTTTTGCAATCATCCCAGATGTTGTCAAGTAATCCAAATCTATTAGCAGTAAACAGATGTCTCTGGACCTGTGGATGCTGCTTCTTTTCTTCTGGCTTGCTCCCCCTAGGCATAGGCTTCCTCTGTGCTTTGGCATTCAGTGGATTGTACCAACAATCCTTTGCACAATGCCCATACTTGTTACAACACCAACATTGACCCACAAATCTTGACCTTTTGATTCCTTCTGATTGTAGGGTACTTGTCTTGAAATGTTGTGCTGCTTCAGGAGAGCTCTGCTTCTTTACTGACTTCATCCATATTTGTTTGGAATTATTCTTCCATCCTGCACTTTTTGTGGAAACACAATTAGAAGCATCAGTACAAGATGGTATGGATGGTACCTTCTTTCTAGAAGATGTTGCACTTTTATTAGAGGATGTCTTTCTCCTAGAATCATCCTGCTCAAAGCATACTTGAGTAGCAACATGTCTTCTTCCAGCTGACTGGGAGGATTCAGCTTTAGGTGATTGCAGATGTTTCAATATCACCTCCAGTTCTAAACATTTCATGTTAAGGGAGTTCTTCTCATCCTCAACAATTCTTAGCTTTCCTTCCCAATCTTCTTTCAGCTGCTTCATCTGGTCTTCATGCACCTTCTTCATTTCTTGCAATGAATTGTCAAGCTCCTTCACCAATTTGACTTTGTCTTCGAGTTGAGCATCTCTGAAATTCATTGACACTTTGTGCCTCTTTTCCAGTGCATGTAAAACATCTTTGATCATTATCATAAAGATGTCTTTCTCAGAAAGGCTTCTTTGCAATTCTTCAGCAGTGTCTTCATATCTTTCATTGCAAAGGGAAACTGTTTCATCCTTAGCCTTCACCAGCTTTCTGAGAGTGTTGGTTATGCCAACCCTTTTTGCCAATTGATCTTCCATAGCATTGGCTTCTTCTTCTAACTATGATTTTTCTTCATGAAGATCATGGATTCCTGTAGCTATACACTTTGCCACTTCCATGGGAACTGTCTTCTGAAGATATTTGAGTGCACTCTGAAGATCATTCATTGTTTCAACTTCATCACAGCTAGGATAGGCTTTCTTCATCTTCTTGTCCTGTTTCTTCTTTCTATTTTTCTGAGTCTTGGAAGATATCTCCATTTGAGGCTGGTCGCTCATTTCCTCAAATCTGCACTTCATAAAGACTCCCTTGGATCTTTTAGAGGTAACCTCCCTCTGATACCAATTGAAGTGCCCAAATCAGTGTGAATCACTGAGAGGGGGAGGGGGTGAATCAGTGATCCCTTAAAACTTTTTACTAATTGATTCCTTATCAATTAAACCTCTATGGCTGGTTAAAGCCTCGATCCACTCTTCTTGTATCTCTCAACCTTTCCCGGATAATGCAGTAATGAAAAGGCACAGGACATAAGGATTTACAAGGTTCGGCACCAAAGGCCTACATCCTTGCCATGCTCTCCTAGCATGGATTCTCCCATTATAACTTGTTAGAATTACAATGGTCGATACAGAGTCCCACTGTATCTCTCCTGAGTCCCACAGGAGGGTCTTTATACTGCTTCACACAGTGTTACCAGAGTCCCACTGGCCTGCTCCAGAATCCCACTGAAGACTTCTTCTCCCTGAGTCCCACAGGGTCTTCTCTTGGCTCCTCGAGTCGCACGAGTAGCTCTTCTCCTCTTTAAGCTTCTTCAAGTATCTTCAGCAGTCTGGGATAAAGACTGCTGGCCTTGCTCTGTACCTCTGATCACTTGTGATGATCAGGTCTTCTCGTCTTGCTCAGGCTTTATCACCTTCTTCTAAGGATGACCTGGCTTCTCTCCAACTACTGAATACTCAGAGAAATGATGTGTTTAACTTCAGTCTGGTCCAGTCTCACAACACATCAACTTCATGCACTGAGTGCATGGCAACTTTGCATCCTCATGCACTGACTGCATGGCCTTCTCAAATCTCTTCAAGATCTTCAAGTCTTGGACTTCTCAGATGCACACCACTGATTTAGCACTGTTCACGTGTGCACGTGCATGCATGCAAGCATGCACTCTCCTTTTATTCCTCTTGGTGCAATAAACCCTCAAAGGGTGTAACACTTCAAGCACACACCTTCTCACTGAACTTCACACACTTTATTTCCTTTTGATTACACACATAAATGTGTGTTATACTTTGTGTGAGTGTTCTCCCTTTTCTTCTTCTAAATGTATACACACTTCTTAGTGCACACACATAGGTTCAGCCTTCTTGTCACTTTGCACACAAAACTACTTCACTTTGGCACACACTTGAGCTTGGCCTTCACACTTCTTGTTGCACACCCTTAAATGGCCATAGGGTGTTCCTCTTCAATTTGCACACACAAAATGTGTCCCTCAATTTGGCACTCACACAAGGTGTGGTCTCGGCCTCTTCTTCAAGTGCACACACAAAGTGTGTTCTTCAATTTAGCACACACACAAGGGTTCAAGCCTTGGGTACTCCTTGCACACACCACAACCATAAGGTCTTATCTTCACTATGCACACAAGGCATGCAAGTCTCGGCCTTCACTTGAATTGCACACACACAAATAGTGTGGTCTTCCTCCTTATGCACACACACGGCCACGACCTTCCTTCTCCTCTTGCACACACACAAGGCTACGACCTTTCTTGGCTTCTTCTTGCACACACCCGAATTCCTTTGTCCTTCAAAGGAGGAGCGCAAGGTGCAAGGGGGTGTGGCCCTCTTCCTGTCTTCAAATGCCGCGCAGGGGTGCAGTGGCAAGGCGCGCAAGTCCTCTGGTGTAGCTTAGCCGCGCAAGTGCAATGACACACGGCCACAAGGGACCTCGGTGCAAGGCACCTCAACCACGGGGCGCACAAGTGCTACTGCCCCGGGTGCTTCCTGCCGCGCAAAGGGAAAGCGCGCAGGGGTCTTCCCTTCACCTCTTTCGCGCAAGGGATGCGCAAAAGGGACTTCTCTCCCTTTCTTCTTGTCGTGCAAAGGGGTTGCACGCAAGGATCTCATCCGCGCAAATATAATTGCGCGGGGGCTTCAACTTCGCGAGGCAGAGCACACGCGGGTCTTCTGATTTTCAAGAAAACTTCAGCAAGATTCTTTGGAGCCTTGGGCTCTTCTTTTATAGGCGAGAGATGCCTCACATGATCCGCGTGTTTCCAACTTAAATTCCCGAAGATTTCGGATCTTTGAAATCTTTAAACGAGCCGCAAATCCCATTTTTTATTTTCTGTTTCACGCGAGATCGCTTATGTTTCGGCCTTCTTCACGTGCATGCATTTTAACGTGTGCATGGCCTCTTTAATACTTTGAGCACAAACCACGGGCCTCGCACCTCCTGTTGCTTCGGCCTTCATCGAATTTTCTCTTTTGTTGCATGCAGGCTCATTTTAATGCATGGTACTGTTCATTATGGCCAGACGAGCATGAGGATGCCTTCGGTTTACTCAAGGGTGGCCGGGAGCTCGAAAACCATCTTCAGGTTGCCTCTGGTTCGAGCGGAGCTCGCGGGAATGCGCGGGGAGGCCTCTGCCGAGCTCGGGGAAGAGGACGAGGCCGGGGCCGTCGGATCAGATCTTCAACGGCCTGGATTAGATCGCGGCGCCGCGGATGGATCGTGCGGCGCAGATCAAGCGCGCGATGGCTCGGACGGCCGGGATCTATTCCGTGGGAAAATCCCGCATCCCACATCGAAACGGCGGCCGAATTTTCTGCGCCTTATCAACCTGGCGCTCCCATGAACGGCCAGTTTAACTTCCCCCCTCCCGGTGCCGCCCCGCACCGGGTTCTCTCTGCGGGCGCGCTCTGCGCCCACTCTGCTCCTGCGGGCGCGCTCCTAGCGCCCACTATGCACCTCCAGGCGCGCGGGCTTCACCACCGCGTGCCATCGGGGGCTTATACACGACCCCCCTGCCTCTCGGGCTGGCCACATGGGATCCCCCCTTGGGCGTGGCGCCTTAGGCCCACATGTGCCTTGGGGGTTGAACCCTTAAGGCTGGCCCTTGGTGGCATATTTTTTGCCTACTTAAACACTAAGTACTTTGTATAAGGACTAAGTGTAAAATGCCATGTGCCACAACTCTTCTTCTCCATTTCTTCTCTTCTCCCACATTTCTATTCTTCTTCTTCATTAGAATTCCTCCATTCTTCTTAAACAAATAATCTTCACTTAGGAGGGAATTCCTGAAGGTTCTTCATCAACCGAGCTCTTGAATCACTTAAATTATTCAAAGTGCTTCATTGATCTAATCAGAGATCAATTGGATCATCTTCATGTTCATATGCACTAAGTGATAGTGCATGGACTTCATTAATGCACATCATCCACTTAGTATTTGTGGATGGAACTCCTTTCAACTCCTCATGCATTGTGAAGACAATGCATGGTCTTCAATCAATGTTGTGACATTGTATCATCAGGATACAAGTTCTTTGAAATTAAAGAACAGCTCAACAATCGTCAGATATGGCTAGAGAATGTTTCAACCATATTCTCTAATGCCACTTAGTGAATCTCCTAAGTGACATGCATCTTAGTACCATGGCCATTCTCCTTCACCACCAACACCATCACATCCTTTGACATTCACATCTTGACTCCTTGACATCCATTCATTCCAAGACAACTTCATGCCTCATTGACAAAAAATTCAACACAATGCACTTCATAGTCAATGCACAACCTCATAGATCCATCTTTGTTGTTATTAAAAAGGAATGGGGCTCCCCATAGAGAAACACTAGGGTGAATAAATCTCTTACTACTCAATTCCTCTAGTTTTTCTTTAGTTCCACTAATTCCATAGTGTCCATTCTATAAGGGGTCTTCGATATGAGCCTTGAACCAGGAATTAAATCAATGGAAAACTCAATTTCTCATTCTAGAGGATGTCCAGGTAAATCTTCTGGAAACACATCAACATATTCTTGCACAATAGGTACATGATCTATTTGAACATTATTTTCCTCTCCCATAATTATTTCATTCTTATCCTCCCCAATAATTGAATTTAGTTGAGCTACTGGGGGTGGATCTAGATAAGAATTAGGTGGCGATGTTTCTTCTATAAAGATAATGTGTTCGTTCTCATCATCATAAAAAATTGTAACCTCTTTCTTCTTTCAATAAATCTTTGCGTCATGGTCCGAAATCCAATCCATACTGAAGATTATATCAAATTCAATCATGGGTATAATGATGATATCAACAGATAAAGAATATTTATATGCTCTAATGGGAACTGATTCACAAAACATAGTTGTAAGGATACTTCCCTTAAGATATTTTATTGACAAATATATTGTTAAATAAAATTGGAAATATCTAATTTTCTTAGAAAACTGGGAAGATATGAAATAATGAGATGATCTAGAATCAAATAAATCATTGACTAAACATGAAGAAACTATTAAATTACCTGCCACCACGTCTTTCCGAGATTCAACATCTGCAGTAGTAATAGCATAATCATGGCCATGATCCCTTGTAATTTTCTAAGGTATGTTCCCTTGACACTTAGGACATTCATTTTTATAATGCCCCCATTCTATAAAATTGTAGCATTCAACATCGACAACCTCTTTCTTCCCCTTGTAATCACGAGCTTGGTGGGCTTTTTTACCACACTTGTAATAGAATCCCATTCTCTTCAGGAAAGTACCAATGGGTTTCTTCCCACATTTACTGTAGGATGGATATTAAACTTTTCCCTTCTTCTCATTTTTTCTATTTCCAGAGTGTTCTGCAGATATGCACTTCACTTGAAATTCTTTAAAGTAGTAAGAATTAGATAATTATTTTTCTGTATTGATAGCACATGAGACAATATCTTTGTATTACGAGAAGGATTGTGACACTAATGATCAACAGAGAAATGGTTTTAACCCATTAAGGAAATGATCAATCATACTTCTTGGGTTACATATATAATCTGCAGCATGCCTCTCTAACCATGTAAAGTTAGCTTCATACTTTGGGACATTCTCATCCCCCTTTTTCCTCAAACTCAAAATTTGCCTTTTCATATCCACTCAATGGTCATGAGGAAAGTATTTTTCTATGAAAATTTAATTGAACTCCCTCCATTCAACATTTGATACTTCATCATCTTCCTTTGTGTTTTGAATCAATTACTACCATTGATCAGCATCTCCAGTGTGGCGGTAAAATTCCATGAAAATTTTTATCCCTTTCGCTACTCCCCAAGGCATGGAATATTTTATCTAATAAATTATCCACTGATCATCTACTATTGGATTTTTACCCCCATTTAATTTTGGGTTTTTTTCCTCATGAAGAGATCTAACATTTATCCTTCACGCTACGGATCAGGGTGCTCCATATGGGTAAGGTTATTATTCATAACCTGAGTAAGTTGTCCCAGTATGGTGATTAGCTGATCCGCACTAGTTGCATCACTAGCACCACTATAATTATCTTGAGTAGGAGGGAAATCCCTACACGGGGTGTGTGTATTTATACAGTTTTCATTCCTTCCACTAGGCGCCATTTCTAAACATTTTCATAAACTATATTAGTTTTTGAATCGTAATACATAAATCCAAAATTTTAAAACACTTAACATAAATTAAATATTTTATGGATATAATCAATAATCATAAAAATGTTTTCCTTGAGGAATTATATACTCATAAACCCTTAATAATGGTTTTTAATGGAAATGAGAATTATCCCATGCATATCCCCTGAGAGTCATGTAACCAAGAGTGAAACAACACCCATTATCTTGCACCAGTTCCCATTCAAGTCTAGCTCAAAGCGGTGTTTCCAGTTTTTAACCCTAGGTACATTTGTGCCAGAGCCGCCTCTACATGCTCGTATCCAAATAGGGATGTATTTCTTGGAAAACTCATAAAATCTCTACAATATGAAAATTCTAGGAAGTTCTTCTACACTGATCCTCAAAGTCTATCTTAGGTTAATGTCCTCTGATCAGAGTTTATCAAAATCAAGATTCCAATGTTTGTACTATACTTCATTTGATACCAACTATAATGCCCCGACCCCAGTTACCTAGAGTCGGTGCATTATTACGTTACATTGGCATGATCACAAAAGATCATGTCTTGAAAGACCGATTAGTTTAGTATCCTTGGATGTACTAGATGCATTCATAAGGTTTACATTAAATCATAAAAGGGAAAACTACAACAACATTGTTTCCATATACAACACTGAGATCCCATAGACTATCCCTACAGGTCATTCATAATATGCTTATTCACATCTTGGGAACATAAAACATAGAAAGGGGTGAGATCAGATGCTCAATAAGGATAAGAATATAGAGGAAACTTTCATAAGTAAGCATAATCATTTAAGGAAATGTATAAAACAAAAACAAAAGCCTTTTCAATATAAAATTCACCATAATATGGCAAATATATATCAAAATAATTCCATTTACTTACTCACAAGGTTATTCTACTAGTCGAATAATCACATGCATTATCAATATCCACTTTCATAATTATGGAATGCATAATGCCAGACTTCGTAACCACATAGTCAAGGACTAGTGCCAAGACTACAATAATATTTTGTCAAGGCCTTGTTCCAAGACACTAGTTTGTCTCATGAGACCTACCGATGCATCGAGGAGCTATAGCGGGCTCCACCTGCCACATACTAAGTCCAATGCATTCCTCATATGAAAAGGTTTAAACATAACATTAACATTCATATTAAAACTAGAATACGAAATTCCAATACTTTATCCATAAACCATGAATTGTATAAAATAACACATACATAGTCAAAAATATCACAAAACCTTCAATACAATATGGAATTTTTATATCATAATTAATCAACTTCAAATGAGCTTAAAATCCATCAAAGGATGTTGACATAGATGAAATCAAAACCTATTTTTGAGAAATATCTCTTTCAATTTGGAAATAATTTAAGAAAAATTTTATTTTGAAAATATTATTAAAAGCTTGTATGGGAAGCTTAGACGATGTTATAATGATGGAAAATAGCTGCACCCGCCATATAAGTTAAAAAACATTCTTGCCTTAAATTTGTCGAAAAGGTAAAAAAGTACCTTATTTGGAAAACGACAAAAAGATTCCTTTCAAACCATTTTATAAAAAGTCAAAAAATGGTATAAATGACTTTAATCCCTAGTATAGTAAATATTAAAAAAAATTGGAATACATTTTTAAGAAACATGGATGTGGAAGATAAAGAGGTCCCAGTAGATAATTACGTATAAACAACCTCGTATAATGAAGAGATTGTAAAATTAACCCTTACCTTGTACTTTTCCTGGTCCGAGAGAAGTTTATCCTCCTATATAATGGTAAAATAATTGTTATTAAATTATACAATAACCATATACATTAATATGATATCATATATGATCTTAATATTTCTTTGTTAATGATATTTTAGTAGTATCATCGTTTCTGGTGTTAACTAATTCGTCTTCCTTTATATGCTCTGTTACATAATCCATGTTTGTTATGGATACAATGTATTTGATTCATATATAGAATGATATTATGTTCATAATCATTATTTTTAATTATAAAATTAAAATTATTCTTGAATGATTCCGATGGGGAATGAATTTCATCATGTTTGTGGAGACGGTAATCCGTACGTACGGACGAGCAAAAATATCATTCTTTTTATATTAAAATAATATATAATTTTATGTTATATCATATATAAATAATCATTATCATTTTATATTTATTATTTAAAACAATTACACATCATTTTTATACCCATCCAAATAATAATGTATTGAATAACAATTACACCACGACGTGGAGACGGTAAGCCGTACGTACACACGTATAATGACATGACATTCAAAGGATGGATGGAATAATGAATTTGGTTGTACCATATTTATAATAACATCATTGTATATAGAATATACTAGAGTTATTATTTTATAATGGAAACAGCAAATAAATAGGAATTGGAAGAAGAAAAGAACTTGAAAGAGGTGATGAAATATTTACCTCTTCTTCGGGTTCTTCCTTTTGATTTGATCAAAAGGTCTCCTTAATATGGCTTTCTGACTAAACGAAGGAATCTAGGATGAAGGTAGGACAGTTTAGAGGGTATTTGGGTATCATTTGGCCTAGCCAAATGGATTTTAAGATGTAAATTAGTGAGAATGGGGAGTTCCCTTTTATAAGAGGTGTGAGGGGAACCTTAGGAAAATCTAGAAATATTATTTTATAATAAAATAATTTTCCGTTTTAATGGTTATTAAATGAATTATTTACATGATAAGGTGGGTATAGGTCAAAAATCACTCAATAAAAAGGTTTTTGATAGGTTTGGGTTACTATATTAACTTTATCATTTAGATTTAACTCTTAGTTAAATAGTTTGACATTTACCATGTCTCTTTGTATTTGTATATTATATGGTTAATAAACTAACTACAAACATCCAAGAGAATGTAAAGTGGTTCATAAATGACATATATAAAATTATTAATGACCATTGTCTGAACTTTATGTTTTTGGGAATATAATATCAATTAATAATATAATATTTGTTTTAAAAACTCTTTTATGTCAATTTTGACACTATTCGGTATTTTGTTTTTCCTAAATTTATAACATCATTATTACTTCAAAAAAAATTCCTATAACCGAACCTAACATGTCATATTAACCTAGAAAATCATAGGAATCCATAAAAAGTATCAAATTACATTTATTTAAATATTTATAATTTCAATTATTTTAATATTTCATTAATTAGGTAATTACTCCATCATCATCATGTCATAAATAAATTAAATTATTTAATGTCTAAAAATTATAAATAAAAAACCATTACGTAGGAAATCTTTTTTATATTTATAATGAACATTTATAGTCTAATTTATCATATTTGTAACCCTATATTGAAAATGGTTTAGTTATTTAACTTTTAATTTGACACTTTTAACTCGTATTTGAATTAAATAATAATAAATGTCCTAATCTAATCTGAGTGGACCTAAAGGATCATATTTTATTCCTAAGGTTGTTTATGGTCTATTTACACTTATCCAATAGAATTAGGGCATGTGTTAGGGTAACAGTAATATCATTTTTACCCTTAATTTCCCTATTTACTTTTAACCGTGGTAAATAAATATAAAAAGTTACTATTCCCCAAAAATTATTTTAATCTTATTGAACCACATTTTACTTACTGATATCAACCATTTCTCTAGGATTTTTGAAATTCAACTCACAGAAGCGGTAAAATTAAGTTTTATGTAAATTTACAAATGCTCCAAGTAGGTGGGTAAAAGACGGTAAAAAGTTCATTAAAATTTTTATATATCTAAAATTATTATCAACTGACTCCAATGAATTACATTAAACATATATAGGTATTATGTATCTATTTTTACCTAAAATATATTTAAATAAAATAAATAATTATTTAAAAAAATCGGTTTTAAACTATAACTCAGTGTTTTTTACTATTCATCAAAAAATGAAAGTTTTCAGAAAAATACCAAAAATTCACCGTAAGATAATTTCGATATTCAGAATCTAGAAATGAAGTCCATTTTGAAAGATAAAATTTATAAAATTTCCAAAAGTGGGTATTACTATTCATAACGACTAGTTTGATTGGTTGTGGTGTGTTAGAACTTGAAGTTGCGTACAACACATGCTATTGTATAATTCAAAGAGAAGCGTATTGTGGAAGCTTGGGGTGTTATAGTAAAAGTAAATAAATGTCATGTAATCATACAAAAAAATATCCAAAAAATATATAAAAATCGTAAATAATACAGAAACCAATAAATAATATACCCATTCTATAACAAAATGAGTTATCAAAAATTTATCATAAGTTAGTCATACATAAAATAGATCTATTATTGGTGGATAAAATACGTCCTAGATTAAAATAAATAAAACTAAACCTACCACCAATTTTCAAAATGTCACAACCCCATAACCGTATCTTAACTACACTCAATATATCAATCTCAATCAACCACTATCTGGCCTTTTGACTACATGTACATGTGATCATGAGGTAATATTTTGTGCCGACGTTTCAGGTTTTTCCCAGTAGTGTGTGAGTACATATCAGTAGGATACTACTAACAGGGTCCCTAATGTAACCATCAAATACAGTGCATGCATAGTGTGATATTCTTAGAGTAATAAATAAACAGTTGAACCATAATAAAATATATCATTATCAATCCTCAGGTTCTAGGGTTACACCCTAGACGAATCATACCTACATTCACCAATTTCATATGTCTCTAAATATGTCACATAACCGCATCTAGGATTCAATAATAATCCACTAATAATACAATATATATAATCATTGGAGGAATAATTCATACATCGTAGTACCCTTCAAATATCATCAATGAGAAAGATTCCCACCCTGGAATACCATCAATATATCATAATGATGGAGGAAATGGAACCCACTCTATAATTCCCATTATATATCATCTGGTGGAAAGGCTCCCAACATGGAATACCCTCTATATATCATAATTTGGGGGAGTGACACCCATCATGTAATACCCATCATATATTATATGGGGGAATTATTCCCTCCCGATATACTATCCAAACATCATAATTGGGGGGAAATGGTATCCACTGCATAAATCCTATAATATATAATCTGAGGAATGGAACCCTCTCTAGAAGACCCTTTGTATATAATAATTAGGGGGGGTATAATTACCACCCCATAATTCCCATCATAGAACATTAGGTTAAAAGGATTAAACCCTAGAATACCATCCATATATGATAATATATGGGAGTTCCACTAACCCCATAATACCCACGATATATCATAATCACATGGTTTATCCCCATGCTCAAACCTGACACAAATTTCCTAGGATTTCATCTCAAGAACAAAACCTATTCCCATCACAACAATCTAATCAAAATACAATAGTTCTATTACTCGTGTATAAATACTCTCTAGATCCAACACATGGAAAAGGAACCCACCTTGGTACCCTAGATCACATCAAATTCTAGACACCCCACATGAGTTCCTTTATCTCATTCCAAACTCTATAGTAATATCACATCACTTAGTTACATATTTTCTCTCAAAAAAGCCACACACACATTATAAAATAGTGGTTCAAAAAATAAATCCAATTTAAACAAATCTAGAATAGATAAAATCCTATATATTTTACTTATGAGGTCAATTTTTTCGAATCCTCTCACACCAACCTATATATAATCCATTCCATGATGTATCCCTAAGGAATCTATTCCTTATGCATCACACTTCCCTACTCCGAGGGAACTTAAGGAACCCATTCTGAGCTCCACTATGTTTTTTTTTCATTGAGTCTATTCCCATATAGGGTCTTTATATCACATAAAACATATTTATGATCATGAAAATGGATACTGGTGACCGAGGCATTAAACTAATATTCAAGGGATCACTGTAGGTGAAGAAACATCTATTATAGTAATAAGAGTTTTAAAAAATAATTCATTTTTAATTAAATACTGATCTCACACAAGTGATAATACCATATATCACATGATGTATTATAGGTACAAATACCTTATGGATATTTTTAGGAACCACCTACCTTAAAATTGAGTTATCCCCTTTGAGAAAAGATTAGCCACCATCACCTAATCCTTTTAAGTCCAACCAACCACCACCCAACAATACAAGGCACTAAATCCATAAAATACCCACTTTAATAAATAATAAAATAACAATAATTAATTCACACATTAAACCAACATTAATTCCATAATTTATACTCAATGAATAATTAAAGAGTTATCCTATGTGTAACCTTATACAACATAAATTTTGAGAAACATGGTGTGAACTATCCCCAGTATCCACCCATAGTTCTAATACATAAAATAAATAAATTATCATTTCAAATCATTCATCAATTTTTCCCAAACTGATGGAAACCCATAATAATTAAACACACTAACATACCTCAAAGAAACCACATGAAATATTATATTTCCATCCACCCAAAATCATCTTTATCTATAACATACCAACCCCCTTCATATCAAGATGATTCCAATATGAATTAGTGGAAAATTTACCAAACCATTGATAAGATAAACCAAAATTAATGGCTAGAAGGGGATATGAATATCCAAATAAGAAAAAGTGAATCATAACGTAGAAGAAAAACCAACCATCTTCAATTTACACAGATCACAAAAGTAGAAAAAATAAGATGAAAGAATGAGTTGATCGACTTCCCCTATAGATTTATCCAAAAAATTAGGACTTATAAAGGTAAATTCCTTTTATATAGACTAAAATACAATATTTCCCTTATTTTTTAAAAACTATAAGAGTTCTTTATCATTACATGGCCCCTATGACTCATGGGATGGAACTCCTCCCCCAAAATGAACCAAAACTCTCACTGTTAGGCCTTCCTAATGTAAACTCCACTTCCATAGTGTGACCAACAATATAGGATACGCAATTCCACTACAACTTTAGGACCATCAATAGTGTGGAACTCATATCACAATGTGATTCCTCTTCCAAATAAATCCAAGCACCTACTAGGCATGAACCCATATTTCATGACATTTCCTTCATCCTCTAGGTTGTTATTCCTAGATTTAAAAAATTCTTGGACCCTAATATATAAATATTAATTAATTACCCATACGTATCATAGAGAACACCCTGGTACTTTTAGAAATTTTTCTGGTTGATAAACAATAGATTTAGGGGAATGACCCTTATATACAACCCATTTTTCATGGGAATGAATCATATGTATCAATAATTAACCCTTATCTATAATCATTTTCTATTAGAGTAACCCTTTAATATCAAATTAACCCATAAATATCATTGATTATAATTTTACTTATTAGATGGAGAATTAGAGTTTCCATTATGTATCCTTTATATGATCATTATGTATATGAGTGGTTTTCCACAATTAACAATTTTCTATCCCAACACTGGATGACCATTAATTATTAGAAATTTACCTTTAGGTATCTTATAGTATATGTTTTTATATATTTTGGTTAAATTTAAATATCCAATAGTTATATAGCTCTATGAAATGTAAAAACCCTTATGCATCATCCAAAATACCCTTATATGTCATAAATCTATTTGACATTTAGTTAATTTTGAAAATAAGAGGAGAACCCTTAAGAAATAGGAAAAGTATCTTTTACATATTTACTTTTTCATTGAGTAAATTTAACATATGTAGGGAAACTCTTCAGTTACTATTACTAATTATAATATTACACTTACATATCATAGGACCACTCCACAGTTACTCTAATTTATCAATAGGGTTCCTCTTACATATGGATTCCCATATATAGATATTTATCCATTTACCACTATCTTTAGAATGAATATTATGTATTCAAGAGTTACTCCGACATAAAAAAAGTTACCCTCAATTATTAAGAGTTTACTTTTATGGATAAAAATTATTCAAACACTTATCATTCCCATAGAACATAAGGAATATCCTCCCTTACCCATGATGATGATATAAGATGAGGACTCTTAAATATGGGGTATGAATATATAAGAGTAACTTCTCCACATTGAATTTCTAGGTTTTAGCCATTTTTTGATCCAAAACTACAACTACCCTTATACCACACTTAACATCCAATGGATATACTTCAGATATGTATCCTTCTTATATATATACATTAAATGGATATATTTATGATATATTTAATTCCAAACTTTTGAACCTTAGATATGCCACCCCACTAACATAATCCATAATCATTAATTAAACCTCTAAATTATCTTCTTCTGATAGTTCATCCTATAAAACAAAAAATGGAATTCCGCTTGATGGTCAGCTCAAAAATTATAATTTATTGACACATTAATATATAGAACCAATGGAAAATTTAAAACCTATGCCTTTCCCCTATCTCTCCCTAAGATAAAAAAATCCCAAATCTCCATTAATTATGCTCCCACTCCAGATATTGTTTCAATCCATCTAAAATCATTCCAAAACATCCAATAGAAACTAAAATTCATCTCAAACACCCTAAAATAATTCCTAATGAATTAAAAGGATGTCATAGAACTAAAAATTTAAAATATATACACAAAATATACCTCACCGCAACATCCACCAACCTTGGAGTAATCTATATCTTACAGCCCAAAAATCCTAGCAACACCACCTCGACCATTATTTATCCTCACTATTGCACCAGTGACACCTTTCGACTCTCTAAATGCATCTAAAAATATATCCTAGATATGTTCCAAGTGTTGGGATTCCATTCCATGATTCAATTGTTAATACATCTCATACTATGGGACTAAAAATTGGAATTTCCCTATATTTTTTCCAATACATAAAGATGTGGTTTTTATAAACTCACACTATAATACATTTTATTCTCAATAAGGTACCTCATATATCCTCTATAAATTATCCTGATCACCCAATTTGTTGCATATCCCAAATACATTATCTTCAATATTTAATAGTTGTGTTGAACCTTATCCAAAACTAGATCTACTACTAAAATCCTTGGTATCCCACACATTGTGGAATCAATTATTTACTCCTACTCCATGATGATTCCCTACTTTTGGTGAAATTAATGAATTATTAATTTATTTAAATCACACCCATCACTTTACATTATTGTGCTACACTATACTATCACACCCATGCATCACCTCCTTGTCCTCATCAAATTCAAAATCCCACTTTGAAGACCATAACCATAACACATGGACTATTTCTCTATGCATATCGGCATATTGTCCCTAATAACTAACATTTAATAGACTAGATCACTCCACTGGTGTTTTTCTTAAAATACACACCGAGTCGGACTACCCAAATGTCATCTCACAAATTATGGTTTTCAATAACCAAACATACTAACTTTTCACGATTCTCACCAGGCGATACCCACATCTAGGTATTTTCCATTCACATCACATAACCCAATAACATGATTCCAAGAACTATTAAAAACCATAAAACCATTCTAGTTTTGGTTTATCAACACATCACTCCTAACATTTGTTGAAAACTGATCGAAATAATCATTTCATGCTTAGATCATGCATGGTGTGCTCTCCACTATAGAATTTAACTTATCACTAGTTTATGAGCGTATTCCTACCTGATATCCACCACTAACCAAACACTAAAATTCACAGGCCCCTCACATACATTCTCAAATAGGGCCAAATCCTAATCCCCACACAAAGCTCAAATAAAACCACCACACCCCATACAACATATTTCCAACTCTATTGATAATCCATCATTGTACAACGATTCCTAAAATATTCAACTAAAGTTATATAGACTTTCTCACCATCACATGAATTTCATGTTCTATCTCACTATAGACTATACCTTGTATCACTTGAATCTCACAATCACATAGGTTACCAAATAACTATAGTTGAGGAACTCTATTGATTCATTATCCATCATACGAAGCCACTCGACCACTCAAAAATTCATAATCCCCAATTATCATCATACCAAATTTCAATATTTTCAAAAAGATTAAAAATAATTATATAATATTTGATGATTATCTTTAAAAATATATAATCCTCATAACCCCTTATTTTTTTCTTCAATATAATTATATAGATCTCATCGAAAACACCTTTAATGTCTAGATCCTCTAGTTATTAATGGTATCACAACATTTGACCATAGCTTAAAGTGACTCATTCTCTAACCAATATACATTATGGTATCAAGGTTGAATATCCTTTTTAATCCCACATTCATAAAAATAATCTCACACATTTACACCATTATTACACATCCAATCACTATCCACACATGATCATCCCTCAAGCCTATCAAAAACCTACAACCTAACTCATTTTAATTGAGTAGTGAAGGAGTCCCGGACCTTATCACAACATACCATAACACCTTAAGGTCCTTCCCCCAAACTAGTTTAGAGGTATCAAATATGAATTTCCCCAAAATAATCTATCCACACAACATAAGGGTGTCAAATGAAAGCACCATTAATTTTTATTCATTTTTAGGACCTATCCCATAGAGTCACATAACATACATAATCCAAACTCCCATTTATAGAGGCTCATCAAAACCCAACCATCAACATGTGTCCCATGTCATCTAAAGAAATTTATTCCTAATCTAGAAACTATCCATGCATAAAACACATGTTTATCTCATCAATTATAGACTTGATTACCCAATCGATCTACTAACTATGCCTCCTATACATTTTAGACCTATCATAACCTAATAACTATAAATTCTTTCACATTTACATCTACCAAGGAACCTCCATGCCAATTTCACACACACAATAGTGTATCCTATGCATTAATATCAAATTCAAATCATATAAACATACTTTTTTTCTCCGAAGGAATTCTCGGGATAAGGATGACATGATGCACTCACACATGCCTTTTAGTACATGAAGGAATTTACCATATTATAAATTTATATTCCCAAAATACACTTACAAAAAATTCATACTAAAGTGGCAGTGTGGGGGTGAACCCTTTGAGAAAACTAGCAGTCAAGAAACCCTTAGAAAAAAACCCTTTGAATGGATTCATCATTTTTACCATTCATGATTCGGTATTTTTCTAAAACTTGGTAGTTTGGAATAAATTTGGATAACAAAGAAAGGATCAGGTTCAATTTTAGGGCTTTACAAAAATGATAATCCTAAATTCATATTGGAATAGTCTTATGACTTAGGATGCAAAGTGGTGCAAGGGTCACTAATTGGTTTTGGTCAAACCAGCTGGATCCACCTATAATGTAACTATCCCTTAGTCCATGTATAGAAAACAACATAGATGAATTATTATTATCTTATATGATGAAATAATCATAAGATAATATCCATATCTTGACCAACTCCAGTTATGTTAGGTTTGATCAATTGAACATCCCTTGGTCAAGGTTGTGAAGGAGAATGTGATGAGAAATTATTTTTAATACAATGAATTGTGATAGGGTTACCAAAGTTCAATTCATGGATTCATTATGTTCCAAAACACCCATACTCTTGACCCCTAACCCAAATTAGGAAATCCACGCATAATAGTATTGATCAAAATAAAGGGAATATAAAACCTTCTTATAATAATCCTAAAATAGTTTAGAAATATAAATTCACAATTAAAAACAAAAACGAATCAACATAAAAAATTAAATGAAATGTAAATCCAATCAAACACTTACCTAAAATGTAGAAATAATGAATAAACAACAAGAGTCCATGAATAATGGTGAATGGTATCGAAAATGAGCATCGAAATGAAAATCAAAATCACAATGATTGAAGAACTGACATAGAATAGTTAAAAACTCAAAAGAATTTTCTAAAAAAAATGAAAGGAATGAATTAAAACTGAGTTTGGGTGAGAAATAGATAAAAATAAAAGAAAAAAATGAGAGAAAATGGAGGTCTTTGAACTCTATACCTACACGTTGTTTCCAAATTACAAATAGCCACGGGAGATACATTATGTTTAACACATTCACATTGTATTTTCTTTAAGTTTCATTGTCTTGAATCTCACATGATGTGTAAGCATGTTGCATATTTTATATTTTAGATCCACAATTTAATGTACCAAATCATACTGTATCTTTGTCAGAGTGGTATCTCAAACATTTCACATCGTGTAAACTTTGCATGTTATATATTTGAGTCTCTTTAAATGAAATTTTTATTCTTTAATATACACAATGTGTCAAGTATGTAAATTTTATGCACTATGATAATGTCATTTAAAATCTTCATGGGTTGGTCTTTGGAACTTCATGCATGATATAAATGAAGACAACACATCATGAATATTATACCTAATTTATAAAGCCCAGTTTTTTCACTTTTCTTCATATCTCAATTTGAGTCCAAAATTCATAATTCTTGTGAAAATAAACCATAACCCATTTAAAATATAATAAAACACAAAAATACCATAAATAAATGTAACCTATATATATATATATATTCATCATATAAAATTCCCCCACACTTGAACAATTTATTGTACAACAGAAAAAAATCTTCTCAATAGGGATTTCATATGAACAATTTTTTAAAGAAAGAAACATACATTAAGAACATGAAAATAAAAATAAATTTAAAAAGAAAAACATTCAGTCCTCTAAAATCAGTCCTATTGAGAAATCATCCACGCATCATAGTCAATGTCAAACCCACGTTTTGGTATTCATCTTCGATCCCGTTTCAAGTCGGACTTTTATTTATTTCCTCAAGAATATGGTGTGAGGGGTTTAAGTTTTTGGATTTTTTATTCCTTATATTATTGGAATATATTTATTCTTTGGTTACCCCCTTGGGTTTTGGTGAAAACGGGTGTTTTGGGGGTGGGAAGGACCTGGTATACGGTTAGTGGTAACCAGGAATCCTGGCCGAGGTAATAGTGCAAAAGCTCCTGGGAGAGACAATAGATACTGTAAGAAAACCCAAAAATCAGTCATACCGTGTTGGTAGGCTATGCGATCAATTAGTTTCTTAGTAGTAGCAGTCACACGGTATCTGCAAGGTTTGATAGACCATGCGGACTAACCTTGGAGCTTGTCTAGGGAATTAAAAAATCCTTCTCTATCCTATGTTTTTTATATGCTTCCCCCAATTTTCTTCCCCATTGGGCCACCCCGACCTAGGTGCCACCTTGGTGGATTTTATAACCTTTAATCCCCTCCAAGCGGGATCCATAGGGTTTTTATTAGTGTTTCTCTACCTGGATTGAAAGGTTAGGGCTTGTTTCTCCTCCCTTTTCCATTCTATTCATTTTTTCTCTTCTTACATAACCCTAGTGGTGTTGTTGGATGATTGTCATGGATAGGTTTGCTCAGTTTTTGTGGTATTTTCATTCATAAGGATCCTTGAGGTTAGATATAGCCCCCCTAGGGTGCAGTTGAGGTGAAAACGAGGTTTTAAACTGGATTCCATAAGTTCGTCATTGATTGAGGTAGGACCTATATGAACCTATCTTTTATAGTTAATATTTCATTGATTTCATGGTTTTCACACCTCTCTTAATTATTAAATTGTGATGTTTCATGAATATAATGGCTGTTCTATGTGAAATAATTTTCTTTATTGATCTATTTGAACGTGTGGTGTGGAATTTGTGGGGTTTTCACACTGAATTCTTATGAAATTTCCTGGTTGGATTTTTTATTATGTTTGTAATTTCTAATAGAATGGTTGGGTTTTTTAGATGAGGGTTTGGTATTAAAATGGTGGGTTATGTTTTCAAGGTGAATTTTTACGTTGTTTTGGTGTTGAAGATGTCTAGTGGGTAGTTATTTATAAAATATTTGATATGTGAAAATGTCAGGAGGCCCGTTTGCTATTTTACATAAAATGGATCTCCAAATTGATTTGGCACGAATGTGGATTGTGTATAGTTTTCAAAATTGGTTTGATATGTGAAATATTTGTAAGTCCTGTTTTTCATTTTCAAAATGGTTCATTTGGAAAACCATTCTGGGTGTGAGTCACTTTCCTTGTTGGTTGCCCATGTCGCAAGAGTTTCCATGGCATGGTACCTCCATTATGTAATAATTGTTTTAATGTAAGGACTACTTCTTAAGGAGGTTGGGGTGGTATAGGTTTATGTATTGTGTGTGGTGGTATATATATATGGATTGTTTCTTATAATGTGTGGAACACACCTTTGGCAGTATATCAAGGGAACCTACCATAACAAAGACAAATTCTGAGAATATTTTTTTTACTGGTAGTTCATGCACTGACTAGTGGCCCATAATAGGTGGATATTTGGGTTTATTAATATGGGACTGGGCCCCTAAGGTTTTCTTGAGTTAGAGTGACCAGGGTTTTGGGAATTTTAATTTCATATTGTTTGGCATGCTATCTGGGGTGGGATCTCATGTATTATTATGTTCTGGTTATCCTCTTAGTTCATAGGTTTTCTCAAGTTTCTTCGACAATAGTATGGTTGGTTTTGTTTCCATCGTTGTGTAGAATTATATTTCTAGTACTTCGTTTCATTTTTTTCTTTAAAATGGTGGATTATGGATTATTAAAAATGTTTTCTTCAAAAGTGTTTTGAATGAACAAGCATTAACCTATTTTCACTTTCATGAAAAATGTACCCATCCAATTTGGTTCTCTATGAGCCCTTCTCCCCTTGAACCTTTTTTAAATCATGAGGGAAATGGATTTTGATTGTGATTTTTTTACATTAAAATTTAAACTATAGAAAACCTATATTAATAAGTTTTATTTCAAACATGTTAGTGAATGTTTAGTTATTTAAATGATGAGGACTGGGAAAAGAATTATTTGGGCTTACCTACAGAGTTTTAATACTATTGCCTATAGTGTTTCCATGTTTTTAGTTTTTTCTGTAGGTTCTAGATTGGGCTCGATCGCCTAGGGTGATATTTGGTGGTGGATTGAAGAGTGATCTTCTATGTCACATGGAGATGCTTAGTTTTCAGGTTTATTTTGAGTTTTCTTATATAGTTGTTGATTAGTTTGTTGATTTTTTTTTGAAATGAAAAGTATACAACATTTGGAAATCTATTTGAGTTTGGTTTGTTTTTTTATTAATTCACCTACTTTTATTTATTTATTTAATGGGGGAAATCATTCCCTTTTTTGTAATTTATTGATTCTCTTGGAACTTTTCACAAGCCTAGTAGGATCGGGAACACCTCTTGGGCCTTATTGTGGATCGTCTCTTGTGATCGGTTCACGGTTGACCTAGGTAGGTTTGTGATAAAATGGTATTACATTAGGATGTATCTTTTGAGTACCTTTATTTTGGAGGGACCATCATTATTTTTGTATGTCATTTTCAAAGTTTTATGATTTTAATTATCATGTTGTAGGAATGAGAAGAATGTCCTGACCCCTTGATCGTTACAAACATCGGGTTGCCATGGGATGTCTGAGTATGTTAGTTTATTTTGGTTTTTGTGGATTGGGTGTCATTGGGAAATGAAAATGGAGTTGTTAAAGTGTCCTTCATGAGATCTCACAGCCTAGAAATCCATGTGGGGTTGGGGTATTACCCAAGAATTCTCTATGGGATGGTAGTGTGATTGGAATATGGCTGCTAACCATATGTAAAAGTCACCAATTGACCCTAGTTTACTTTTTTGTGAATCATAGTGCTTCTCCTAAATTTTGGAATTTTTTTTGAAAAGTTATGATTTGGAATTGTAAAAAGATGAACTTAAACTAGCAATAAGTTTTTTTACTAAGTTGAAAATAGATTTTCCTAACTTATTTTGAGGAAGGTCTGGAAGATTGTTTTTTGTGTGAAATGAACTTCTAGGGTAAAACATAAATGGTTTAATAGGATGGTTTGAACTGCTAAAAATGTTTGAAATTGAGAAAATTTGTATTTGGAAATGGATTTTAATGGGATGATATGCTTTTAAAATAAAGGTTTTGAGTGAAAAAATGGTTTTGGTTGGGCAGTTAGTGATGTTTTGGGAAGTTTTATAAATATTTACATTGAGTATTTTTTTGGAAGGCATGTATGAGGTTTGGAAATGGGTTTTAATTTGAATGGTTTTCTATATTTATCTGTAAATTCTTTGATAGTGTTTAATTAGGTTTAGAATTTTTGTGGTTAGTAGTTTTTGAAAAGATGCAAGGTGAATTTTGAAATGGAGATGTGGGTTGAACTCTATATTTCTAAAGGTGGGAAAACTTATTTTTATCCTTGGGTGTTTCCATGGGTGACCACATGCATTTTAATGAGTGATAATGTGAATAGGTTCCTGGTATGGCATAAGGATGTCCATGTGTGATACTCCATGGGGTTTCATCGGTGAATGTGTAACCCATATATCCTATTTTAATTTGAAAGGTGATATCTTTTAAAGAAGTAGTGTGGTGTTTTTTCTTGTGTTTTGAGAATGTTGGTGACAAGGAGTCTTGATACAGAGGATTCTTTAAGGTTTATTAGTGTTTCAAGTTTATATTCTTGTTGGTTGTTTTTTTGAAAAGTGTTTCAGGAAATTGTCTTGGTGGGTTCCTTTGCATTTTGGCATTCTTTGCAGTATGTTTTGGCTAATGAACCAATTCTAATAGGTCATTGGTTTCTCCTCGTTGGCTAGAGTGCACCCCCATGAAGAGTTAGTGTATGTTCAGAATGTGGTCGTGGGTGACCTCTGGTAAACCCTCCAATTTATCAATGAACAGATTTCCATCATGGAATTTAGAACTCAAATCTTCCAATTTCCCTTTTGGTTGAGTGGATCCTCTCACCGCTGGAGGGCAGATGCGACAGAGGTGGAAGGATGCTTTTGTTAGGATTTTACACAATTCTGTTCCAAGGTTCAATAAAGAATCAATGAAGAGAATTTTCCAATTAAGAAGTGGGGATACATGGTCTTAAGATGGTAGTGATAGACACTGTCCTAGAAAGAATCTCTAGACCATTCATCAGTTCCTCCAAGATTGGGTCATTCTGGGCCACCCGGGTGGTGAGTTTGGTTGTAAGGGGTTGTCATATCCATTTTTACGAATCATGTGATGGTTGGGACCTAGGTTAATATCCCTCTCCCAATAATGTCTTCTTCGGTTTCTGGGGTCATGGTTGGTGGAATCTGTAAGTGTTACATTCTATAATGTCTTCCTCGGTTTCCCAATTCATCCTCCTTCAACCTAGGTGCATCCCATGGGGGATTTTGGAACCTTCAAGCACCTATAATGGTACCCAAGTGGTTTTCTTGGCATTTCTCCACCCATACCAAATGGTTAGGTCTTCTTTTTCTTCCCTTTTTTCTTTCTCTTCATTTTTGTCTTATTACCTAACCCTAGTGGCCATGTTGGGAGATTTCTATGGATTGGGTTGCTCATGTTTTTTGGTTTTTCCTTCTTAAGGTTCTTTAGTGTTGGATCTGTCCCCCCCTTGGGTTTATTTGACGTGCGAATGAGGTTTCACACCATATTCCAGAAGTTCTTCATCAATCGAGGTAGGATCCCTTTTCACCTCTCCTTTAAAGTAATGATTTTATTAATTTCTTGATTTTTTCACCTATATTAATTATTATATAGATATGTTTCATGCTTATAATTATTGTTCCATCTTAAATAATCATTTTTCTTAATTACTTTGAATGTGTGATGTGTATTTGGTGGGGTTTTCACACCGAATGGTTTTGAAATTGTCTCGTTGGATTTTCTAAGTAGTTTGTAATTTCTAAATGTGTGGTCCAGTTTTTTAGATGATGGTTTGGTATTTAAATGGTGGTTTGTGTTTCTAAGGTTGATTTATTAGATGTTTTGGTATTTAAAATGTCTTGTGTATAATTCTTAATGAAATATTTCATGAGTGAAAATGTCATGAGGCCCATTTTGAATTTTTCATAAAATAGATTTCTAAATTTATTTGGCATTAAAGTGGATTTTGTGTAGTTTTCAGGAATGGTTTGATATGTGAAAGCATTGTAAGGCCCATTTGTTATTTTCAAAAAGGTAAATTTGGAAAACCCTTCCAAGGGTGAGTCACATGACTTTTTGGTTGACCATGTGAGGGGAGTTTCTTTTGTATGGTACCACCCTTATGAAATAATTATTTTAAGGTAAGGACTACTCCTTGAGATGGTTGGGGTGGTACATGTTTTTATGATGTGTGTATGGTTATATATATATAAATATATATTATTGTTTTGAATGTGTGGCACACCACTTTGTAAACATATCATGGGAACCTATCATAGAAAAGCAGAATTTTGAGAATTTTTACTGCACTTGTAGTTCACGTAATGACAAGTGGCCTATAGTAGGTGGATATTTGGGTATATTACTCCAGGATTTGTCCCCTTGGTCTGTCATGAGTTTGGGTGGCTAGGTATTTCGGTGTTTTGATTTTATCATGTGTGTCATGCTACTAGGGATGAGGTCACATGTATTAGTTTGTTCTGGTTCTCTTATGAGTTCCTAGGCGTTCTCTGGTTTCTCTGATACTAGTATGGTTAGTGCTTTTAGCCCCATTGTGTAGAATTTTATTTATTGGTTTTGGTTTTGGTGTTTTCTTGAAAATGGTGAATGTGTGGATTGTTAATAAGGTTTTCAAGAAGTGGTCTTTGAATGAACAATAATTTCCCTTTTCTTAATTTTCTGAAAAATTAACACTTTCTATTTGGTTCCCGTGGCCCCTTCTACCCTAGAACCTTTTTTTAAAGCACGAGGGAAATAGATTATGATTTTTTACTTCAAAATGTTAAGTGTAAAGAAACCTATATTTATATTTTTTATTTCATACATGTTAGTCAATGATTATTTATTTAAAGGATATTTATTTGGAATAGAATTATCAATGTTTGCCAACATAGTTTTAATACTCCTGCATATAGTTCTTCCTTATTTTTATTTTCTACTACATGATCCATATTGGTCTCGATCACCTTGGGTGATAGTCGGTTGTGGATTGGAGAGTGATATTTAGGGTCACATGGAGATGTTAGGTTTTCAAGTTTAGTTTGAGTTTTATAGTGTAGTTGTTATTAATTTTGTTGTGTTTTAATTTAAAATGTAAAAAATAAAATGTTTGGAAATCTATTTGAGTTTGGTTTGTTATTTTATTTATTATGTTGCTTTTATTAATTTATTTAATGGGAGAAATAGTTCCCTTGTTCTACTCTATTGATGCCCTAGGATCTTGTCGCCAGCCCGAGAGGATTGGTATTTTCTCTAAGGCCTTGCCACAAATCGGATGAAGTGATTGGTTTGTGGTCTAATAGAGTTGGTTCATGATAGTCAAGATCTTTATTAAGATTATTTATTCTTTTAATTATAGTTTCATAACAATTCCTTAAATTCTATACCCATTTCCATTTTACCTCACAAAAAACTTCTCTTCTGACTCAAGGTAAAATACAATTGGAGTTATGCTCATTCCCTCGAATACATGTTCATACCCATATAATTTAATTAGATTTATCAGCTCAATATTGTAAAGATAAATACGAAATCAATCATGAGGACTTTAGAAATAAGGTTAAAATGCATTTGAGTGTGAGGAGAGGTGGGTAGAAAATAAAAATCAAGCTCAAAGAAGGGAAAGTTCTAAAGTAAAATGCATAGAATTGTAAATAATTAAATGAACTAACTCATCTTGAGAATTATTTCTCTATGCTAGAAACATCTAAAAGTGGGTCCATGAATGTATCCTGTGAGTATCAAGAATGTAACCTCATTCCTTTATTTTTATTTTTATTTATTATTCGAAAATCATGTCATTGATAATTTTATAGAGAACTATTTTCTTCCTTCTAAGACTTTCAAATATTTCTATATATATTTCCAGCTCTAGGCACTAAGAAGATGAGTAATTATGAGGCCCGAAGTACTCAAAATTAATTTTATAAAAATATTAAATTTATTTTATACTGCACGTGCGTGATTAGGTAATTAAAATGTAATACTTATTAAATGGTTGATAGAATCAGAAATTTGAGACCACGATAGGGCCTGGAACGTGGGGTTTAGCTTAGATATGACATAAAATGGGTGGGTGTGGATACTTTGGACACCTTTCTCATCAAAAGTGTGTTAAGTGGATTCAATTGAATAAATATATAAATTCATTAAATTCATTTGACATAAAACAATTTTTATAAACATATCATTAAATCTAATTCTATTGGGTTGGCCTCAAAATTTTTAGAATCTTCTAGGTATATATCCTCTCTCCTCCCATTCGTGAATAGAGGTGAACAAAAACCGAACATCAGATTGGATAGGATCGAGTTGAAAGGAACACATCAACTTCTTCCAATCGTTGCACAGGAGTGTTCCACACCCATGATCAATCTGAAATAGAGGTAGGACTCATCTTTTGGTGTATTGATGCCTTTGGATTGAAATATTGAGTAGATAATTATTCCTTCTTTGATATATGTCGTTTTGAGGCCTTTCGTAGGCCCAAATACCTGATTTCACATTGTTGAATCAATGTTCAAACCCCAGTCCCCTTGATCTTCGGCCAAGAATGCTTAGTCGGTGATGTTTAACACTTTGGTTTATGGTGCTTTCCCTCGGTAATTTTTTACGTTCTTCACCATTTAGATCCCTATAGTCCCAACTCACACTACTATAAAACTGAATTTTTCTAGCATTAGGGTTTCTATAACTCTTGATAAAAGTGCTATTATAAACCCCCATTATCATTGCTCTAAAAAGCACTGTTTAAAGGGTTCATTAATAATTATTTTTTAGCCCTATTAAAGCGGGTCATTAATAGTGCTAAAAATGTGTTTTTAAAGGGGGCCCTTTATTAGTGCTTGTAAAAAAGAACTGATAAATTCCACCACTTTATTCATGCCAGTAAAAAAATGCTGATAAAAAAGAGTCATTTATAAGCACTTTTTTACTCACACTAATAAAGGGTATACTTCAAAAAAAATATTAAAAAATATATATTAATATATAAATATAATCATATGGATATAAATATAATATATATATATTTAGGTAAGTTTTAGATAATGATAAATATGAAATTACACAATATATATATGACATTTATTGAAATTGGTGTATAAAGTAATTCTAAAAAGTATTTTTAATTAATAATTTGATAACTATTATTGAGTAATTTTCATATAATAACAATTTTAAAATAAAAAAATAACAAAATAAATAAAAGATCTAAATTAAGTTAAAAATGTAACTCAAACTTCAAATAGCCATAAATGTTTATCTGGGGTGTCCGTTTGGCCTCCAGTACAAATAAAATCAAAGCCCGCGATGAGATCTATGACCCTAGTGACATATGTAAACCACTATCACATTTTAGGCCAGAAAGCCTAGAAGACCACCAAAACTATGTTTTTAGTTGGGGTACCGAAATGTTTTAACATTTGATTGATTTTAATCCTCTAACAAGGGGGTATTTTCCCCCTTTTTTATTGGGGACTTAATTTATTCGCAAGGCTTATATTAATATGAATATTATGGATTAGAAATTTTATCACTTTTTCATAAAGTATTGTTATTTATAATAAAATATTGATCAATATATAAATACTTTTTATATCTTCTCACATAAAAAGTTAATTTCATAAATAAATAATTACACATATTTACATATAAAATATATTTTTCAATATATGAACCTTATCTAGATAAAAACTATTATCCATTTAAAAAATTATAAATGTATACTTGTTTAAAAATATAAATATAAACATATATATGAACATATATAAAAATATATGGATAAAAAATGAAATGAAATATATATAAATATATAGTTATATCATAAAATTAAAATAAAAGCAGTATTGGGGAGTGGAAAAGTCATTAGTGTATAAGCTGGAGGTCTCAGGTTCAAAACTCCCTAGAGGAAGGGGCGTGCATGGGTGTGTGGGATTATCAAAAGTCATGATGAAGGGGTGGGGAAGTGCTGATAGAGGGGATGGAAATGCTGATAAAGTTGGGGGTGGGTGGAATAACCCAATATCTATTAGACCTTTATCGATGAATTTTGGTCCTTTATCAACACTTTTTTAGCACTCTTAAAATAGGACTTTATCAGTGTTTTTTACGAGCAGTGTTAAAGCTAACACTTTAACATCACTTATATAACCAGTGCTTCTATAGCACTAATAAATCCACTTTACTACCTATAATGATCCAATATTTTATCAATAGGAATTCATTTCTTATAATTATGTGATATAATCACATGAAATCACAACACAATGAACTACTAAGTACTATATGAGCTTTAAGAATAATATTGTCACTTCTGTGATTTGAATTTTGAAAATATGACATACACGGTTGGGATCAGTAAGATGTTTGGAGTCTAATGGAACAAACATAATTTTTAATGAATAGTAACCTACCCTTATGAATAATAATACGACCCTTATGAATAGTAAATCATCCAAAAGAATATTAATCTTACCCTTGAATGTATAAACAAAATTAAGGCATCTTATATGTGATGATAGGACCATAGTAAAAGTATTGTAATTTTCTATAAGTCATAAATAATTAATTAAAATTAATAAATTTATTTAAAATATTATGTATTCTATTAAAATGGTTCTATAAATTCACAATTTTATATCTTCTCCTTTTATGATAATTTTATAAGACCTTATGTAATTTTTGAAAGAATTATAAAATCAGTTATAGTTTTAAAATCTATTTTTTTCATGTAAATTTGAATTTTAATTAAAAATTAAATTAATCAAATTTATAAAACTATTTTCGAAAAATGGAGTCCATTTTTGAATTCTACACATCAAAAAATGGTTAGGGTGATTTTTTGGGATTTTTGTAGAATATTTGAATTATATAAATAGTAAAATTCAATAATTTGCTAATTAAGCTAAATAAATGATTTATAAAGTCATGGATGATGTTCTGCTAATGTAAGACCAATTGATTCTAACTAAAATGAACATATTACTATTTTTGTTCAATTAAACATAACAATTTAGGGTCTTGAGGTAAATTAACAAACTAAGGAATTAAATTTTATGAAAACCCACACTCCTCCACTATAAATACCTCCCATATTTACCTCTTCTCTTCACTCCTCTCAATACCTGTGCCTTCTCAAAATTATATCCAAATATATCCCCAATAACCTACCCCATTTACCATATCACGTGTTCTCCTCAAAAGACCAAATCCTCTCCCATTAAGAGGTTCTCAAATGAGATAAACTCAAGAGGTAAATTCCTCTTTCTGATTCTTTTATTTTCTTTCAAATTATTTTATTTTATTTTTTTATTTCAACACCTCCCTTCACCCAAATGGTATGGTAACTCTAGTAAAGTACATGTACATTAATTTTGTTATTATAATGGGATAATTCCTTATTATCTCCCCTTTCCCCTTATTTTATATGAAAGAAATGAAAACATCGTCTAAGATGTGTTAATTTATCACATTCAAGGAAGACAGTTTATCAATTTCTATTACCATCTTCTATTCTGGTCATGAAACCATTTTTATGGATAAAAAATAGTATAAAATATTTATTTTATCTTATGTGTTGTTTTAAAATCCTTTTTCACAACTGATGTAAAATAATAATACGAAACAACATTATTATGAAAAAAATCGCAAAAGTTAATCCAAGCGTTTAACATTAATGTTTTATATAATGATTCAACTTCACTCTAGATAACCAAATGAATTTTATGACCATGTAATCATATGGATGATCGCTAATGTTATATAAATTCAATTCTGTACAACCAACTTCATAATAAACGTGTGTCCGAACGTGAATATAAGTGAACCGGTCATTAAAACCAAGTAAACAAACGAACCTGAACAATGAAATTGAACCTCATAACCAATCAAAAAGGTTATTAATAAACTCAAAAATGTTATACTAAATCACTTAAATGTAAAATAGGTTCTTTAATTATTAATTAATGGACCTAATTTGGTTATTCAAGTCATTAATATGTAGTGGAGAACACCATCAGACTTATGGTAAGGGGTCCTCTCTATTTCACTTTTATTTAAGAATGTCCTATATGTTATTCCATTTTATGTGTAATCCCTAATAATGGGTTATGATTTAGCACCTTCAAAATACTTCCCTAATTATTTATATGTGATAATAAACCCTTTTCTCTCTCATTAATCCCTCTTAAGTACACCAGATACCTTGCTGATAATCCATAAGGGATTCTACCCGAACCTCCTTTGTTCCATCAGATTTCCATATCTCCCTTTAACCAAAATGATGTTATCTTAAATATTTTTTTGAATATTTCAATGATTTATAGTTATATCCAATTCATTTATCAAGATAATTTCATCATTCTATTTTGGGGATATATTTTTTTAATTGATTCCCCTTCAATACTTCTTGATAAGAAACTTGTTTTAAGGGATCTTCTAGAATTCTTACTTGATTTAAAGTGCACTCCATCCTCCGTTTTAAGCAAACTTTGTCTTTAAAAAATCATTATTTTTATTATGAAAACAGATTTGGTTCACTTCTGTTTTAATATATAATAGTTTCCCCTTTTAAATTTTAAAGGCTCTATAGTAGTTTCCTTAAAAACACACAAAATATTTTAATGCTAAAATTTATTAAACACTTTTCTTACATACCGTCACATCGACTTAAAATAACATACCATGATACATTCCTATTTTCCCATATAAATGTTCATTTATATTTTAGTTCCTTTCTTTTCTTGACACTTTTATGATACAACCATTTTTATGCTTTATGACATGATTGTGGTACCCAATTTTTTCATGGGTAACCATTATGTTTATGTAAGACTGATTAAGTATGAATCTTTATGTGGAAAACATATTCATGAAAAGATAAAATGGGTGTGATCAGATAGAAATCCAATTCATTGGGTATGTTTAGTATCATGATACGTTATGTGCAATGGTCTTGATGGTTAGCCTTGACTCGTGTTACCTTGTGCAATGGTCTTGGTTCTTAACCTTGAATTGTGATCCTCTATGCGAAATGATCCTTAAATCATGAAAAAATGAGGGTTTATGTTGCTGCCACATTAATATGATTTCATGTTTATATGATCTCATGTTTATATTTTATGACCCTATATTCCATTTTATATCACTATGTCATGATCTCTAACCCATGTGATAAATACATATTTTTATATGTATTCCCTTACTAGGATTCTATCTCATCTCTTTCTTCATGTGATCCGCACGGAACCCTATGCAGATGTAAGGGCTAAAAGGAAGTTAGAATCTCGTTATGGAGATTATATAAAGAAGTATTTTTTATTTCCATGTTTTATGGTTTATGTATGTAGTCTTCCAAGACACTAGACTTCATGTTCCTTGGCTTGTACTCTGTGATGTAATTATTCTTAAAATCATGTAATGTTTTATTTAAAAGCCTAGGGTTTCTATAGATGGTATTATAGGATGGTATAGATATTTTTGGATATTATGAATAGAGAACATTAGTAAGAACCTTAAGGATGAAAATAAGTATAAGAAAACACCGCTAAATTTTCATAAGAATAGAGTAAGTAGCTAATTAAGAAAATAAATCCCTATCTGGATACAAACAGGTAGAGGTGGCTCTCACACATATGTATCTAGGGGTAAATCCCAAAACACCTCTTTGAGCTAGACTCAAACGGGAATTGTTGCACGAAAACGGGCATTGATGCACCCGTGTTTTGAGACTCCATGGGGATATGCTTTGGTAAAATCATAAGCTAGGTACAAACCATTATTAAGGGAATGAAGAAAACCTATAAGAATATAAGTTAAGAAATAATCCAAGGAAAAACTATATTTAATCATAGAGAATCACATGTTAGGATATACTTATTCTTTACAAGTTCATCCTATTATGTTCAATGTTTCCTTTTTTAGGATCAATAGCTAAGTATTCAATCCATTTAATTGTAGTTTTTTTCTTGGTTAATGGAAGGAAATATAAGAACATAGCCAACAATCAATGTGATAGAGAATTTGAAGATTTCCCAATTGATATGCTTGATATGATGGGAAAGGGTGCTCAAAACTACATGATAGTACTTTCTCATTTGGCTCAAGTTATGAAAAATAACTTAAATCATGTGGAACACCCTCCTCCACCAAGGGAAGATCAAGTTGCAATTGAATCCTTCATTTGGAAAAGGCCTCCAATGATTAGTGGATCTTCTAATCCCCTCCTCACAGAATAGTAGATTAAATCCAGTGGAAAGATATTCTCTGTACTCCAGTGATTAGAAGAAGAGGAAGTTGTGATGGAGGAAAATTTTTTTATGGGGAATTTGATCAGTTGTGGACACTAATCAAGAATATAAAGCCCAAGGAGGAAATTGATTCCATATATTGGAAGTATTTAAAGAGAATGTTTTTCAATAAATATTTCCCCTGAACCGTCCTTCTCTAGATGGAAATAGAGTTCCTCAAACTCAAGAAGAATGAAGATGATTCCATCTGGATGTTTGAAGAAAACTTCACCAGGCATCCAACGTATGCCTCTGTCTTTGTCATGAACACTGAAATCAAGGTGGATCACTTCTCTATCGAACTAAATATGAGTCTACAAGGTTCGAGACTTCTAAAGCTATGAGGATATGGTCTATTGTCCCCTTAAGGTTGAAATGGAGATCAGAGACTCTCAATGGTATTGTGGCCATAGTGACAAGAAGAGGAAAATAGAATCTAATGTGGGTGGTTCAGAAAATAAATTCCATGATGGAACGATGCCTTAGTATCTCAGGTGTAAAATTTTTGGGAAGAAGCATCTTGGAAACTATCTAAAGGGAAACAAGAATTGCTTCAAATGTGGAAAGTTGGGAAATCTGTCTGAAAACTATTGACGTGATTTAAAAAATATGCTAATATGGAAGAAGAAAGGAAGGTTTAGATCAGCACTCATCCTGTAGTGTAATGTTACAACAATAAGAATCATGGGTAATATACGAACAATTTTCTTAGGCTGAGGGTTGTCGGAGGAAATCAACAACAACCACCAAAGAAACATGGAAAGGATTATGCTATCACTACTACTGAGGGACATCCAGACAAAGATGTGGTGATAGGTATTCTAGTTATTCATTCAATAATAGAAAACATACTACTTTATTTTGGTTCTATGAATAATTTCATATCTTGCACGTTTAGAAGAACTATTCAAGCACCACCTCAAAATTCAAAGGATATATTATCTGTGAGAATAGTGAATGGGGAAATTGTTGCATCCATGGTTTATAAATCCTTTCTAGTTAATGTTTGTGGACCGAAACTCCAAGAAAATCTCATCATAATTCCTTTAGTAGACTTTGACACAATCTTAGGCATGGATAGGAGATCTTTATACAAAGAAAACATCAACTATCGGGAAAGGGAGATCACTCTTCACATCCCGAAGAATCCTCTAATTCATTAAAAGTTTATAGGGGAAGATAAATCTCTTTTAGAATTAGTGTCTCATGTGTGGATATTATTTCTTAATGAGAATGAATTTCAAGATTAAATGATTGAGACAAAGGACAAAATCATGCTTGAAGACATGTCCATCGCAAGGGATTACACTAATGTATTCCCTGAAGAGATGTCCGGTCTTCCACCTGATTGAGTGGTTGTGTTCTCAATTTAACTTATTCATGGATCTCTACCTTTATCAAAGACAACTAATAGAATGGCCATGGTAGAGGTGGAAGAGATAAATAATCAGTTATAAGAGAATCTAGAGAAGGGTTTAAAATGCTCGAGTGCATCACTGTGGGGAGCGCTAGTCTTATTTGTCAAGAATCACGATTCAATGCACCTATGCATTGATTATCACGAGATCAATAAATTAATGATAAAGAATAAGTATCCCCTACCATGGATAGATGCCTTATTCGATCACCTTCGTGGGGACAATTATTTCTCTAAGGTGGACCTTCAGTTGGGATATCACCAATTAAAGGCAAGGAAGGGAGATATTCCCAAAACTACCTGTTGAAAGAGGTATAGACACTATGAGTTCATAGCGATGCTGTTCAGACTCACTAATGCTCCAGAAATTTTAATGAATTTAATGAATAGAGTCTTTAAATATTACCTCGACAACTTTGTGGTAGTCTTTATTGATTATCTTAATATATACTATAAGAGCAAGGAGGAACATGAGGAGAATTTGAATATTGTGTTAGAGACTTTACGAAAGAAGAAGATTTAGGAAAGGTATAGTAAATGTGAGTTCTAGATGGAGAAACTATCATTATTGGGGCATGTTATCACCATCGAAGGGATATCTGTGGACCCTTCCAAGACAAAGGAAATTAAAGAGTGGCCTAGGCCATCATCTATAATGGATATCTGCAGCTTTCTGGGTATAGATGGGTATTACCGATGATTTGTGAATAACTTTTCATGATTGTAAAACCCACTAAACAAGCTGACATAGAAGGGTGTAAAGTATTTCTGGACTCAAGAATGTGAAGAATGTATTAAGGAGTTGAAAAGGAGGCTAATCCATATGCAAGTAATCACACTCTCAACATGTGCATAACTCTTTGTGGCGAATAGGGATGCTTCAAATAAGGTTTTAGGGTATGTGAAGATGCAAAACGATAAAGTGACAGTCTCTATGCCTCAAGGTAGCTAAAAATACATGAGAAAAACTACCTAACACTTGATGTAGAGTTGGCGATTTTGATATTTATGTTAAAAATCCGACAAAATTATATCTATGGATAGAAGTTTGAGAAATATACTGATCACCAGAGTCTCAAATATATATTCACACAAAAAGAGATTAATATTTACCAGAGAAGCTGGATATAACTCATCAAGGATTATGACTACTCAATCCACTACTATCCTAGTAAGGAAAACAAGGTGGAAGATGCTCTAAGTAGAAGGGATCCTACAACCTTTTCAATGATAATAATTGAAAAGGATCCAATATTCTTATATTTATAGAGGATGAACATAGTAATCATTAGGGAGAAAAATCATTAATCAATTCTCAAATGATTTCTCAACCATCCCTTATGGATAAAATAAAGGATTCTCAAACAAAATTTGTGGAAACTTAGAAAAGGGTAGACATCATTAAAAAATGGAAATCCTATGAGTTCATGATTTATGTGGAAGGAGTTGTAAGATTTGGGTCACAATTATATGTACCATTTGATCAAGAGATAAATAAGGAGCTTCTAAATGATGCACATATATCAACCATATCTATCCACCCATGGAGCACAAAGATGTATGGAGATCTCCATGAGAACTTTTGGTTGGATAAAATGATGAATGAGATTATTGAGTATACATAAAAATCCCTAGTATGTCAGCAAGTGAAGTCTGAAAGATAGATTTCCAAGGGGATGAGGAAACCACTACTCATACTAACATGGAAGTGTGATAACATCACCATTGAAATTTTCACTAGACTTCCATGAACATGCAGAGTAAATAATGCTATATGGGTCATTATTGATTGTCTTACCAAGATAACTCACATTATTCTGATTCCAGAGGAATTTTCATTGGATTAACTTGCACACACACACACACATATATATATATATCAATTAATTGGTAAGGTTTCATGGAGTATAACTATCTATTATATCTGATAGAGATACGAGATTCACCTTGATGTTTTGGAAAAATCTCCAACATGCTCAAAGAAAAAAAACTAAACTTCAGTTCAACCTATCATCCTCAAATTGATGTCCAATCTGAGCAATATATTCAGACATTGGAAGATATTTTGAGAGCATGTTCTATGAAATTCAAATGAAGATAGGAAGAACATATTCTACTTGTTGAATTATCCTATAACAACTGTTTCCACTCGAGCTCCGAATGTCACCATATGATGCCCTTTATGGAAAAAAGTGTAGAACACCAGAGTGTTGGGATGAAGTCGGTGAGCATAAACTTATAGGACCCAAAATGGTCAATGAAATGGTAGAGAAGGTGAAATAAATTCAACAACACATCAAGTAATTGCAATGTTTACAAAAGAGTTATGAAGACAACCATCAATGAGACCTTTAGATAAAAATAGGAGACATGGTATTTCTAGGAATATCACCACAAAAGAAGGTCCTGAGATTTGGGACGAAAGAAAATATATGCCCCAGGTACATCGCTCCCTTTGAGATCTTTGATCGAGTCGAAGCTATGGCCTATCGACTAGCACTTCCACCTTCTATTTCCAATGTTCACGATGTCTTCCATGTATCCCTCTTAAGTATGTACATATGAGACCCTTCACATGTACTCTCTTCATAGGTGGTATAGTTGGAGAATGATATTTCATACGAGGAGTAACCAGTGAAGATCTTGGATCATAAAGATAAAGTTAAACTTAACATGACTACTCACTTGGTCAAATTATTTGTGGTGGAACCATATGTATAAAGAGGCAACATGGGAACTGGAGGAGGCAATGAAGGAAATGTACCTGCACCTATTTATGGAATAGAATGTAAAATTGAATTTTGAGGGTGAAATTTTACAAGGTGGAGTAATGTAATGACCCAATGTTTTATCAATGAAAATTACTTTCTTATAATTAGGTCATATAATCACATGAAATCCCAAATAATTTAACTAATAAGTACTATTTGACCTTTAAACCTAATATTTTCACTTCTGTGATTTGAATTTCAAAAATCTCACATGCATGGGTGCAATAATTTAGATGTTTGGTGTCTAATCGAACAAACTTAATTTCTGGTGAATAGTAATCTACCATTTTGAATAGTAACATACCCTTATGAATAGTAATATGACCCTTATGAATAGTAAATCATCCAAAAGAGTAGTAATCTCACCCATGAATTTATAAATAAAATTTTGGCATCTTATAATTGATGATATGACCATAGTAAAGGTATTTTTATTTTGGTAAGTCATAAATAATTAATTAAAATAAGTTACTTAATTTAAAATAAAATGAATTTTCCTAAAATTTGTTCATAAATTAACAATTTTATATATTCTGGTTTTAAGATAATTTTATAAGAACATATGTAATTTTTGAAAGCATAATAAAATCAATTATATTTTTTAAATCTATTGTTTTCAATTAAAATTTTATTTTAATTCAAAATTAAATTAATCACATATAGATTTTTTTTTTCAAAAATAGAGTTTATTTTTGGATTTACAGGTCCAAAAATGGTTAGGGAGATTTTTTAAAATATTTCTAAAATACATGAATTATTTATTAATAGTAAAATACAATAATTTGCAAATTAAGAAAAATACATGATTTATAGAGTCATGGGTGATGTTTTTCTAATGTAAGACCAATTGGTTCAAAATCACATTCACTTATTAATATTTTTGGTCATGTAATAATTACTATTAATGGTCTTTAGGGAAATTAATAATCTATGTAATTAAATACTATGAAAACCCTCCTCTCCTCCACTATAAATACCACCCCTCATTACATCTTCTCTTCACTCATCTCAAGCCTTATTCCTTACATAAATTCTATCTAAATCTCTCTCCAAGAACCTCCCCCAAGTCCAACATCCTTTTTCCCTTCCAAAGACAAAATACTCTCCCCTTATATGGTTCTCAAATGGGATAAACACAGGAGTTAAATTCCTCTTTTGGATTATTTTATTTTCTTTTATGTTATTTTATTTTCTTTTTTTATTTCTTCAACTCCCTTAAAATCAATGGTATATAAACTCTAGTAAAATACATGTAATTTAATTTTTTTATTCTAATGGTATAATTCATTATCATCTCTCTTTTACCCTTCTTTTATACGAAAGAAATGAAAACACTCTCCAAGATGTGTTAATTTATCACATTCAAGGATTATGATTTATTAATTTCTATTACCATATTATATTCTATTCATGAAAACATTTTTATGGTTAAACTAGAATATTAAATATTTATTTTATTTTATTTATTGTTCTGGAATCATTTTTCACACTTTATGTAAAATAATAAAACAAAACAAAGTTAATTATGAACAAAATCTCCAAGTTAATCCATGTGTTTAACATTTATGTTTTATATAATGATTCACCTTCACTCTAAATAACCAAATGAATTTTATAACCATGTAATATTCTGGAATATCAATAATTTTATATAACTTCAATTCTAGTCAAACACCTTCATCGTACATGTGTGTTTGAATATGAATATAATGGAACTGATCATTAAAACCATAAAAAAAACAAACTCAAACAATGAAATTGAACCTCATAACCATTCAAAAAGGTTATGAATGAACTCAAAAAGGTTATAATAAATAATTTAAATTCAAAATATGTTCTATAATTACTAATTAATGTACCTAATTTTATTATTCTGGTCATCAATATCATTTGGATAACACCATTAGACTTAAGGTAAGGGATCCTCTCTATTTCACTTTTTTTCAAGAATGTCCTCAATATTATTCCCTTTTATCTATAATACCTAATGATAGGGTAAACTTTTTCACATCTAACATACTTCCCTCGTGATGTATAGGTGATGAGAAACCATTTTCTCTCTCATTAATCCCTCTTAAGTACACCTGATACCATGCCGATAAACTGTAAGGGATTCTACCCGAACCTCCTTTGATCATTTGGGTTTCCTTATCTCCCTTTTATCAAAATGAAGTTATATTATCTTTTTAGGTGCATATTCTAAATGATTTTTACTTATACCCACTTCATTTATCAATACCATTTCATCATTCTCTTTCGGGGATATACATGTTTTTAAGTGATTCCCTCCCCAATACTTCTTGATAAGAAAACTTGTTTTAAGGAAACATCGTGAATTATTACCCAATTTAAATTGCACTATATGCTATGTTTTAAGCCACAATTGTATTTATAAGTTCAGTCTTTTTATTATGAAAACCTACACGGTTCACTTCTGGTTTTATATAGAAGATGTTTCCCTTTTCTTTTTTAAAGGGTCAATAGTATTTTCCTTAAAACCGCAAAAAAATGTTTTAATGGTAAAATTTCATAAATAGTTCTCTTATATATTTTCACTTATACATCACATCACATAAAATGATATGTGACTATTTTCACTTATTAATTTCTATGTAAATTTTCTTTCCCTTCTATCATGGACACTTTTATGATATGACTATTTGTTTTCTTTATGACAACATTGTGGTACCCAATTCTTTCCATGGGTAAAACATAGGTTTATGTAATATTGATTATGTATTATTATTTATGTGGAAAACATATTCATGAAAAGATAATATTGGCTCACCTAGATAGTGATCCAATGCATTGGGTAAATTTTAGTATCATGAAACGTTATGTGCAATGGTCTTGGCAGTTAGCCTTGACTCGTGCTACCATGTGCAAAAGTCTTGGTGGTTAACATTGACTTGTTCTTCCCTATGTTCAAGGAGCCTTTAATAATGATAAAATCATGATTTATTTTTCTTCTACATTACATTGAATTCATGTTTTATGTTATCATTCTATATTCCATTTTATATCATTATGTCATGATCGATAACCCATGTGCCAAAGAATTACTCTTATGTTTATTCCATTACCAGGATTTTAACTCATAACTTTGTTAATGTGATCCCCAAGGTACCCTATGAATATTTAAGGGATCTAGGAAAGTTAGGATCTCTTTATAGAGATTAAATAAAGAAGTGTTTTTCTATCTCCATGTTTTATGTTTTATGTACCTAGTCTTCCAAGACACTAGACTTCATGATCCTTGTCTTGTGCTTTGATGCATAATTATTCTTAAAATCATGTAATGTTATATTTAAAAGGCTCGGGTCTCTATAATTACACTTTTAAAACCCTATTTCTAGTAGTTTCGACATTTACGAGCGACATCGAGCTCGACCAGGACACCAATTTCACAGTGGATCGATGATGCGACAATAGTTTGGAGATAGAAGCATAGTTATGGAATCATTTCGGTACATGGATGTTCAATCTATTATTTAAGATATGAGATATAATATATAAGATATAAGATATAAGATATAATATATAAGATATAAGATATAAGATATGAGATATAAGATATATGATATAAGATGCAAGATATGAGATATGAGATATGGGATATGAGATATGAGATATAAGATATAAGATAAAAGAAACAGGATATAAGATATGAGATATAAATCCTGGTTAAATAATATCATATAAGTTATATCTTTTAATGGAGGCATCTTTTAAAGAATCTTCAGTGAAAAAGTGATCCTAGAATTGAGATGGTCCTTTTAAGATGTATGTTGTGTACCATTTTGGAACTCATTCCTCAGACACTCAATAAAAATGAAATTATTATTATTATGGAATATTGAATATAAAATATCTCCCTCATATGGTTTTGAAATGATAAATCATTTATGATGTTGGGACCCTAAAATTTAGGTGGAGTTTTCAAGACAAATATTGTGTATTTAATTTTTACTCATGGATCGGGAGAATGAGACACAATTCGAGAATGATTCAGTGAAATGAAACTTTTTCACTGGGAGTCCGATTAAGGAAATTGAATAGCCTATCTCGAGTTTTTTTCACATAGAATGAGATAGTTCCCTACATTGTGGATTTTGAGATATGATGCAAGAGGTTATGATCAGGATTCCCTGAGGTGACTTCTGATGACAACAATGATTATACAACACAACCATAGCTCTCCTGGCTTAATCATGACCTAGAGCTAGGTAGTTGTTTTCCTCGATGATCTTTCCTATTTACTCTATAATATGGATGGTTAGTGGAGTTCCTTGACAATTTGGTATTACCATCTAGCAGGGATGGGAAGTGGCGTTCCCCAATTATCTTTTTGAGTTACCTTCATGTAGGGATGGGCAGTGGGGTTCCTTGATGTTCCAAGATTACCATCTAACAAGGATAGGTAGAGGATTTCCCCTAATACCTTACTGGGCTTACCATCTAGTAGTAATGGGTACTGGTGTTCCCTGATGACCATGCTTAGTGGTACCCTTCAGTAGGACTCAGCAGTTGAGTTCCTCAGTGACTATCAAAGTAGGATCCTCTTGTTGTACCAGGACATGGGATACTTACCAAGAATTTGTGTCCCCTCGACTGTGTGGCATAGTGAAGAGACATGTTTTGATGTGGCTTTGGACTTATAAAGAAGAGGGTAACTTTCCCCATCAATACATGTTCTTGTGATGTGACTTAAAACTATGCATGTGAGTCAATGATGCCCAAAGCAGACAATATCAAGGTGTGGTGATTTATTCCATTAGACTTGTTTGTTCGGGTAAGAAGAGTGATATGTAAGGAATAATTTGTGGACTTCTTTTGGAATTGATGTCAAATCCTCTTCTTAGGATGAGCTGTGATATGGAGATCCTCTTACTCTCTCATTTTGGATTCTTTCACCTAGCATATATATATATATATATATTGTTTCTTCTGGATTCACACATTGTCATTAGATACACTCCTTATAACATAGGTGAAGATGTGTGGGGTATGACACATGTTTTCTATGTCTAGTTTATCTGGGTTGGATGTGTCTACTCTCCTGTTATAGCTAGAAAAGTCTTGATGAGTAGTTCATCTACTTACCTTTTAACCCATTTTACATGGATGAGATTAGTTTCACTCTCTAGTTGGGTTGAACTAATATATTTCACTGTTCATTATTCTATCAACTAATTCCCCCTTTTGTTTTATCTCTTACTACTCCCCATTTACCCCATCTAGGTTGTTCTACTAGGTTTGTATATCCTCACCCATTCATGGGTTTTTCTTACACATTTCATATCTTTCACAGATGATGGGAATGTCAACCATGACTTTATATGAGCTTAGGGATATTGGGTGGTTGGACCGTGTATGGGGGTCATAGATTGGGATATAGGAGATAAGGTATCTCAACTATTTAATCTTTTCCAGTTTTTCATGTTTTGACATATTTCTTGTTGGGCATGTACTTTTTCTCTTTACTTTCAGTTTACAGTACCATAATTTTATACTATCTAGTGGTTCATGCATTTATATTTTATTTTATATCATTGTTTTATATTTTCCACTTTTAATCTACACTTTTCATTGATTTGGATGATTTCATGTGTATGGGTACTTAAGAAAAGGCCTCCCCTAGTTTAGTTGTGCCTTTCGTGATTATCGCCACCCCATGCCTATGGAGGAGGGCTTAGGGTAGTTGTAGCTAGAGCCCCGATGTGGGTTGGGTTATTAAAGATTGGTATGAGAGAAAGTTCATTGATTGGGATGTTTTTATGATTTATCCACATAAATAGGATCAATTGGGTTTAGGGAAACAGTTTCAAAGTGTTCCAAGTGCGGATCATAGGTCAGGGAGTCAAGTTATGGTATGGGCGGCTGATGTATACATTCCCCCGGAACATGAATACCTTCTTGTCGACTCGGCATGCCAAAACATTTGTTGTTGGGATAAATGGTATATGAATTATATAGGATTCAGTATTTTACTACCCTTATTGAGTCATCTCCACATTGTTGTCTGTATATATGCTCATCTGACCACAATTCCCCTTGATAACTTTCAGGATGCCTCTATGATGCTAGCTAGCTAGGATACCAGCCCTGGTTCGTGACGATGACCATATGAGCGATGAGGCCTTAGTTCAGGGTCCATGTGGTGATCCCCTTATTCTAGGTGGGCAAGAAGCATCACCTCCACCTTTTAATAAAAAAATCAACCCAATAGAGCAGGCTGAGGTAATTTTGAAAGCTTAGTGAACTCTATGATTTCTTGCATAACAGACAACTAAGGTACCATGGTGAGCCAAATCCTTAGGAAGCAAAGAATTCGTTAGAGTTGGTGGTCCACATTTTCAGGCCTTTTCAGACCCTAAAGGATTTGGAGGAGTCTTTGGAAGCCATTAATTTCCATTGAGTAGATAGAAATTGGTGGATCCTAGTTTCATAAATGTACAATGAGTCGACACTCTTAAGGGATGAATTCCAGTACTTGTTTGGGGAGGATTACTACCCCACCTCCTTATGATCAGTTTAGATCTATGAGATTAAGGAATTGTATTAGGGAGGGAACATAGTGTCTGAGTATGTGGAGAGGATCACATAAATTGCGTGTAACTCTCTTTTAATGATTAGGGATGGATACTTATGAGCACCGAAGATTGAGCAGGGACATCAACGACAGATTAATTCTCGTATAGTACCCTTGTGCATCACTACCTAGGTTTAGGTGCTAGAGTGGGAACCAATGATAGATATCTTTATATCATAGGGATGCTAGATAGTTGGGGATAGTAGTGGGCGTCTTGGAACTAAGTCGTCTGTAGAATCTATCAGGCACTGGTCGACAGGATATCAATGCAGAACGCTCTTTCAGGAGTAGGATTAGGGATGTGATCGTAAAATGAAGGGAAAACAAGATCACCAGGGAATCTTGGGGAGGATCTATTCCATGATTGTGATTGTAAGGGTCACATGGAATGAGATTTCTTGACCAAACTTTCTGAACATCCCAGTTAGATAGCTGATGGACTGCCATAGAAGAGGTAGTTCTGTGATTTGGGATCTCCCTAGAATAGATAGGGTGGTCCCCATGGAGGAGGAGATGGAAGAGTAGCTGAATGAAATTTAGGTGGAGTAAAAAATTATGAGTTCCTTCCACCACCAGCACCAGGAAGACCATGCCAATTTTAGGGTGTTGTCATTCGGGGTTGTGGAAAACTACTTACTATGGATGTCTATGATCTCGTAGCACAAAAGATGATCCGAGTTAAGATCAATATGTTTTCTAATCTCTCCTCAATGTTAGTATAAATAGGTTATAGTCATTATTTTATCCAAATAAACCTAGTGAAAGAGATAAATCTCCCAATAGAGGTGCTAGTACGACAACTTCTCCTTGAGGTTCCTATACAAAACACTACTTCTGTATCTTGAATTTACCGTCATTATGATATATCTCTTGGAGAAGAGAGATTTGTGTGGTACCTTTTGGTCATCAAAATGGAACCCTATGATGTCATATTGGGTACATATTGTATCTGCATTGTATGTTCCCATATTGATTTTCACCATAGATAAGTCAGATGCCAACTCACTAATGGGATGATATTCTCCTACTCTAGCTGGAGAGATCTCCTAGTAAGGAAATTGGGTTTATAGAGTAGGAGGATACCACCCATCACCCATTAGTTGGAAAGTTTATCACATAATGTATTAGAATCTTCATGAATATGGGTTCCATCAGTTTTGGACAATTATATGTATGTCCTACGAAGAGAAATTCTAGGATACCTCTAAGGTGTTAGGTTTCATTTTTCATTGACCTTCATCCAAGGACAACCCTGATATCTTCTAAAGAATATCATGTAGAACCCGTTGAGCTATGGGTGATACAGTTGTAGTTGGAGTACCACTATGAGAATGGTTTCATTAGAAAAAGTGTGCCCCCTAGCCATCTCTAGTGATATTGGTGGATATGAGCTTACGTCTTTATGTGGATTATCATCACCTTAACTAGGAAACAATAAAGAACAATCCCCCAATCCAAGAAGTGAAAACTTCTTTTTTTTAGTTTCAAGGTGTGATATGGTTCTGAATAACCGATCTCTGATTTAGCTACCACTTGTTGAGGGTTCATGAGGATGACATTCCAATGTTAGAAATCTGATTTAGCTACCAAAACTATTAGTTTCTAATGATTCCCTTTGGTGTGATGAATTCCCCCATCATGTTTATGTATTTGATGATCCAGGTCTTCTAGCCATACATGTACCAGTTTTTTGTTTTATTAATAAAAAACACACTCTTCTACTCTATAACATAGTAGGGGCATAAATAGAACATGGGGATGGACCTAAACTTGCTTCGAGATCACCGACTTTATGGAAATCTCTTGATGTTCCAATTCAGAATACATGTCATTCACTTTCTGGGGAATATCATTTCTGAACAAGGATTAATCCTGGGTCATGAAAATATTGAACAAGTGATTTCTTTGGAGCCACTAAATAATGTGTCAGATTTATGAATCTTCCTTGGCTTGGATAGGTATTACAATTTCTTCTAGAAGACTTATATAGAATCCCAACCAATTTTACTTCCCTAACATTGAAAGGGAATCCATTTACCTGGTCTAAGTAGTGATAGAGGGCGTTTGAGGAGTTGAGGAAGAGGTTGGCGAGTTCTCCAGTGTTGAGACTATGAGAGGAGGGCATGGATTTCATGGTGTATTGAAATTACTTAGGATATGGGATCAGTTGGGTGTTGATCCAACAATAGGAAATTATCTCATATGGGTCAAGGTAGTTGAGACCCCATAATAAGAACTATGAAACTGATGAACTAGAGCTGATAACGGTAGTCTTCTCCCTAAGGATGTAGAGATAATATATTCTACGAGTTCTCTTTCTGGTTTACTCAGACCACCATAGTCTCACAAACACATTTACATGGAGAGACATGAACCTTAGATAAAGAAACTAGTTAGGGTTCCTAAAGGACTATGACTTAGTGATAGTCGATACTTTAGGCAAGGGAAATGATTTAGTGGATTCTCTTAGCAGGAATTCCCAGGCTCTCTTAGTGCAAAAAGGTTGAGAGCAGTTAGCTTCCCTACAGCTGACCTTGTGGTAGAAAGAGGGTATATATTTTCATCAGTCGATAGTTTTGCCGCCTCTTCCTGAGAATTTAAGAGATTATTAGCAATGAGGAATCGAATGTGAGGTCTTACGTGAACATATAACCATTGGATACACTCCAGATTGATATTATGAATGTGTGAATCATGTTATCTAGTTCCAGGGGTGAAAAACTTTTCTAGTCATGATGTGGGAGAAGGTGATGTGGGAATTCCACACTTCTCCCCTAGTTGTACATCTCAGGGTGTAGAATATGTACAGACAAATTCAGTGGTTGTTTTGGTGGTCCAGCATGATAAAAAGCACAGTTGAGTTCATATCTCGGTACTCCACCTGTCTCTAGGTGAAGGTCAAGCACCATGTTCTGGTAGGATTGTTACAGCCCCTCGAGATCCCTGAGTAGAAGTGGGATAACAGACCCATGGACTTCTTCAAAATGATTCCTCATACATCGGAGGGAAAAATGCAATCTAAGTGATAGTTGAGTGAATCATGAATTAGGTGCTCTTTCTTTCCATTAGGGAGCATAGTTAGGTGGAGAATTTGTGGAATCTATATATGATGAAGATTTTTATCCTTTACGGGGTACCCTGGATGATTGTTTCTGATTGTGGCACATAGTTTATGTCATGCTTGTGGATAGGCCTATAGGAGGAATTTGGGACCTAATTGTAGACGAGTACAACCTTTTATCCCCTGGCAGATGTGAAGACCGAGCACACTATCCATGTACAAGAGGATATGATGAGAGCTTACCTATTAGACTTGTTCCAGAGTTGGAAGGATCACCTGACCTTGGTAGAATTTGGGTAAAAATATAGTTACCACTATAACATTGACATAAAACCATTTGATGACCCATATTAGAGACTCTGTAGGTCACCATTATGCTAGATAGAAGTTGGTGAGACATATCTTGTGGGCCCAGAGTTAGTGAAGGTGACAATGGAGACATTAAAGGTCTTATGGGAGTGGATGAGGATGGCCCATAGCAGATATAAATCCTATGAATAGCACTTTAGTAAGCCTTTGGAGTTTGAGTGGTAGATCACATTTTCTTGAGAGTATTCCCAGGAAGAGCATTTTAGAGTTTCGATTGGGGAGGAATGATATCCATGTGGTTCATCAGCTCATTTAAGATAATGTAGAGAGTTGGCTAGTTTCCAACCACCTAAACCTACCCCCATAGCTAGATTGAGTGCACAACAGCTTCCATGTGTCGCAGCAGAGGAGATATGTTCATGACCCTATGCATGTCATTGACTGGGGAAAGCTGGAGATCAAGGATAGATCCACCATTGTGGAGCACCTAGTGATGTTCGAGGATCAGCACTAGTTCACCCAGCATGGATGAACCATCCCTTCTGTTTGTTTTTCTTGGCAGTTAAAAACCATACAAGGGAGTTCCTGTGATCGGGAGAGCCATGTGCAGGCTCAGTATTCATATTTGTTTTCCTCGTTTTTTCTTTTGGGGGATGAAAATCTTTAAGGATAGAATTATTTAGAGACCTATTTCTTCCTTGTAAATATCATAAATATTTCTATATATATTTTTAGAACTAGGCGCTAAGACAAAATGCAATTCTGATACCCGATGTTAAAAAAATTAATTTTATGAAAATATTAAACCTATTTAATATTGTGCATCATATTTAGTTAAAGAAAATGGAATAACTCTAAAACGGTTGATTGGATCAAAAATCATATACAAAGGTCGAGTCTGGAACATGCTGTTTACCCTTGGTATTACATAAAATTAATTGTCATGGGATGATAGGAACCCTCATTCATATGCAGTGCATTAAGTGGATTCATTCAATTAAATTCATTTGACTAAAAATGGTGTTTTCAAATATATCATAAATTGAAATTTTCTTGGGTTGGCCTCACAATTTTGGGAATCCGGTAGCAAGAGATCCTTCTTCCTATTTTTGGTGAATTGAGATGAATGTCGATGCAACATTAGAACAGATCAGATTAGGAGACAACAAATGCATCAGGTTATTCTAATCATTGTGAGAGAATGTTCTAAACCAAAAAATGATGCACAAATAGAAGTACGAATCATATTTTAGTGCTTTTACACATTTGGATTAAAATATTGATTATATTGTTATTCCTTTTTTAATATAAGTCTTTTTATGGCATTTTTATGAGCCCAAGTACCATATTTCATATTGTTAAATCAATATTCTAACTTTAATGGTTTATTCTTGATCGTCGACCATGAACTCTTGGATAGTGATGTTTAAAACTTTGGTTTATGGTTCTTTCTTCCTCAATTATTCACATTATTTTTTGTTTGGATCCATATTGTCCTTGATCAACATTTCTAGGTGGAACTAAGCTCAAATGGCCCCCGGATTCACGACAGATCGACGATGTGAAAATGGTTTGGTAAGCGAAGCATAGATCTGGAATCATTATGGTACATGGATGGTTGATAGGTTTGACTGAGATATGAGATATGAGATATAAGATATAAGATACAATATATGAGATATGAGATATTAGATATAATATAAAATATATGAGATATGAGGTATGAGATATGAGATATAAGATATGAGATATGAGATATGAGATATAAGATATAAGATACAAGATATGAGATACAATATATGAGATATAAATATTGGTTAAATAATCTTATATCAGTTATATCTTTGAACAGAAGCATCTGTTTGACAAATAGAAAATGAAAAAACGATCTTAGAATTGAGAAGGTAATTTTATGACCAGTGTTGGATACCTTTTTTGAACTTTTACCTTAGGTCAATGAAGCACCCAATAATAATAAAATTATTATTATTGTGGAATCTTGTATTTGAGATTTATCCCTCATATGGTGTCATAATTGCAAACCATCTATGATGCTGCTTCCCAAATATTTTGGTGGACGTTTCAAGACTAATACCAGATATTTAATTTAGAATCGTGAATTAGGCCCATGAGATTCCTTTTGAGTATTATGTGGTGAAATGTTTTTTCTTCACCAAGTCTCTAGTTGATGACTGTGAATAGCCAATCTTGAGTTTTTTTCCACGTAAAACATAATGGTTCCCTCTGTTGTCGATTTTTATATACAATGTGATATGTTCTGATCATGACAAACTAAGGTGACACCCAATGATTAAAAAAATAATACAGAATCGCTAAAACGTTCTAATATTAATCATGACCTAGGGATAGGTAGTGTAATTCCCTAATGATCTTTTCTAGTTACCCTCTAGACGGGATGGGTAGTTGAGTTCCTTGAATTTGTGGGCTTACCCTTCAGAAGGGATGGGTAGTTGTGTTACCCAATGATCTTTCTGAGTTACCATCCCGCAAGGTTGGGAAGTGGAGTTCCGCGATTTTATAGACATTCCCTACAGTAGGGCTAGGCAGTGGAGTTCCCTAAAGACCTTACCAAGCTTACCCTCTAGTAGGACTAGGTATTAGAGTTTCTTGATGACTTTCCAGAGTGGTACCCTCTAATATAACTAAGTAGTGGAGTTACTCACTGACTATAAGAGTATGACCCTCCTGTCGTACCACAACATGGGATCCTTACGTAGAATTTCTGGCCCCTCAAATATGAAACAAAGTGACAAGACATGGTATGATGTGTATTTGGACCCCCATGGAATAGGGATGATTTTACCACTAATATGCATTCTAGTGAAGTGACCATAAATTATGTGGGATAATCAGTGCCACACAAATTGGATAGTATCAAGGTGTGTTGATTTATTCCCTTAGACGTTTGTGTTCGGGGAAGACACATGAGATGTTGAGCATCATTGATGAAATTAATTTTGAACATTTAGTGACACTTCTTCTTGGGATGAGCTATGACACGAAGACCCCCTTACTCTATCATTTTGGATTCCTTGGATGATCATATATATGTATATATATATTATTTCTTCTAGATTCTCACTTTTTCTTTAGATAATCTCATTCTAATAGAGAATAAGATGCGTCGGGTATGCCACATTCTTTCTGTGTTTATATTTTTGTGGTTGGATGATTCTACTCTTCTACTATATGTGGTGATGGCTTAATGATTTGTTCACAGACTAACCATGTTTATCTTATTGTTCTTGGATGATCTTACTTTCACAATCATGTTGGGTTGAGCTCTACTATTTCACTGTACATTGTTCTATCTACCACTTCCCTCTTTAGTTGTATCTCTTACTGATCCCCCTTCACTCCATTTAGGGTGTTCTATTTGGTATGTATATAGTCACCGTTACATTGGATTTTCCCACACATGTCACATCTTTCGTAGATTATGGATAGGTTGACCGTGTCTTCGTAGGAGCTTAGGGACACTGGGTTTCAGGACCATGTATGGGGGTCATATCTTGGGATACAGGAGCTGAAATCTCTTAGATATTTACTATTTTTGAGTTTTATCAGGTTGGGATAGATTTTTGGTTAGGCATGTATTTTTCCATTTTCATTCAATCTATACTACCATACATTTTTACTATCTAGCATTTGTTGAATTCATAGTTTATTTTATATAAGTATTTAATCTTTTCTTCTTTCCCTAATAACTTTTTCATTGAGTTGGATGATTATGTGCGTGGATATAATTAGGAAACTTTCTCACTAAGATTAGTTTTTCCTTGGTCACTTTTCACCACCCATGGCCTATGGAGGCAGGCTTGGGGTTGTTGCAGATTGATCCCCGGCATGGATTGGGTCATAAAATATGCATCACATCCATTACCTAACCTCATATTATCCACCATAGGATTCATTATTCTGGTAAAGGTGATTTTTGACCTTCCTTAAACACAACTATTATCTAATTTTTTTTATTTTTTTTTTATTTTTTTCTATTTTCTATTTATTTTTCAAAGGAACATGATATACATAACAATTGTAAAAAGTAATCATTAACCACATCATATCAATCTATTGAAAGTGTCATTGTACGTCTCCTCAATATCAACAACTCATGTATAGATGAGATGAAAAATCCCTCACAATTGTTCAAAATAAAATCATGCATTGTCCAAGAGTAGGGTATGAAGAGAAAATGGGATTTAAATAGCTCCATCCTGATAAGGATATTTGTGGGTACTATGGGATAAAGAAGGAAATATGTACCGGTGGGTATCAATAAAAAGTTTCTTACAAGTACTACTTCAATCATTATAAAATTTTATTTGTTTAATCATGTCCTAAATGTATGCTTTTATAGGTTTAAATGTCTTAGGTATCTCCTAATAAATATGATCAAAAATAAAATGATAGCGTAAGTCTAGATTCCTCTCAGAAATAGAAGTATTTAAAAAATAACAATCAATCACACAAGGCATATTATCCATAAATAATCTAATAAAAAATAATTGTAAGATTCTATACCTAGGATTAAGTTACACAACTAAGAAATTATGTTAAAAATATAAATAGGAATGAAAAATTTATTTCAAAATGATCCAAACTAACATTTAATTTTAGTAAAATTTTTATAATGAGATTCCTATTTTAAAATAATTCCTGCAATGAAAATTATCTTCAAGAAAAGTGAAAACATTGAATAATCCAAGTGTATCTAAAGTAAAACTCAATAAAGACTCCCACACACTTAAAATGAGATAATTTATTAACTGTACTGGAGTGAAATATAAATAGAATAATTGAAATAATGAAATTGAAATTTATGAATTGAAAATTGGAAATAGAGAGCTCCCTGTAGTGAATATTATGCCATGGGAAAAATTAGTGGATTTTGATTGTAAATTAGGCTACCTGAAAATATTATTTGAAAACAAATACTTACACTAGATAAACCATTAGTCCATATAGTGAAAATATGATGTAATAAGAAAAATGGTAGGTCCAAACAGTTGATAGTAAAGAAACTTATCTCAAATTAATTCAGTTAGGTGAGTATAATGAATTTTGGGATGAAATCTAAACAAAAAAATAACGAAAAATGAAAAAAATATCCTAATAATAGAATTGAAATAAAGAAAACAAAAATATGGGTTTCCACCCATAAAGTGGTGATAATGTCACTCTCATAAGAAAGGATGGTCAAAGGAATAAGTCTATTTCATCCATCTTCTCATATGTTTGGTGTTGCCGGTAAAAACATGTGATTGTGTCATAAATCTCACGAGGATGCTCAGAAGGATTAAATAACTTTGAAATTGGATGTCCATGAAAGTGCTCATGGTGGATCAGTAGCTATCATTCATGTCATATAGGATGTATCTGGAGTTCGATCTCCTCAATCTATCATTGTATGGCGATGAATCACTGATTGATCTTATGGGGGATGTGATATGTTGTTATGAATGACTCATCAATGACCATAGATGATGTAGAGGCACTAGAAATAACTAAAGTAATGCAACCGTGGAATGTAAATAATCCAACAAGTTGTGCATTCTAAAATGGTATCTGATATATATATGAAAAATTTTACATCAGAGATAATAGAATGAATGTTCTACAAAAAATGGAAACCCAAAAAGGTATAAAAGGGTAGAGGACTGAGACATAACTAGATAGTAAAATCAATTTTGATGATATCCACATTAAGAGGTCGGTCTGGAAAAGTGGGTTCTTATAGCTGTCCCTCCTTATTGATTTCATCAATGGATGTTGGGGCTGGTGGATCAACTGTTATATCAGATGTTTTGGAACTAGTTTTAGGACCATTCGTTGATATAGGAGACAAGGTGATGATCTATATGGAGGCAGTGGGTCTGGTATCTATATTGACTAGGGGAATATTTGATGAAGATGGTCGGGTGGGGCCATTTACTTGTATGGACTACTCCAAAAGGCACTCCAACTAGGATATAGGTTTGGTAATCTCAATAGGTAGGTCGATTGGGGAGGGATTTTGTGTGTGAATGGATGAAGAATTGGGGTCATCAGGTGGGTGTGTGAGGTAATATGAATGTACTAGTGTGGGGATGGGTAGTGAAGTGAGATGGCTTGGTATAAGAAATACATGAATGGTGAAACATCTATCACAAATAATCTAGGATGGGTTAGAGAAATGGGAAGATAACTATGGAAATGGGTGTTGGGTGTGTTGATGTCATAAGAGTAGTAGTGGTGGTGGTAAAAATTGGGGTAGGTGAAGTGTTAGAAGATGTGATGGCAGTGGTAATAGGGGAAGAGGATGTGGTATATGCAGTGATAGTGGAAGCCGTGGTGGGTAGAGGGACATGGGTAGGGGAGTTGGGGTCTTCTACATGCTAAGCTTTTTCCTAGTCAACATCCTCAATAAATGTCAGTGTCCACATGTACATGCTTCCACTCATTTCCAGCAACCCCATCTTTCGGAGAAAAAGGATATTGGTGCTCTTCATTTGGATGAGGGTGGTGAGAGACTGGGATGCCTTGAAGGTAGTGATATTCCTTGATAGATTAGGGATTAAAGAGCCTCCCATCAACATAACATTAGTCATAATCTACTAGGTTGGGTAGAACTCATAGAATGGCCTATCCATATTGATAGTAGGGTTTCCCATGGATGAGGAAATAATAATCACCAAAATCAGGCTCACACTCTCGTGAGAATCACTTCTAGACATCCAAGCATGATCTAATGTCCAGTGAAGGATGCATAGGAAAAAAGCACATTGCTGGGTGATCTTCCTAATGTGATGGTCATAAGGGATGTACAGGTCTCTATAGATCCTCACATAAATCCTTATAGCCATCTACCTTGTTATCCTTGAGATGAAGGGTCAGAAAAATTGGGGAGGTGATGGATTTGGTGGATTAGATACCAAGTTCAATGGAAAAGACACAAAGGGTGATCTTCCATGGAATACCGCTAAGTCTCAAACAGACAAAGTTGATTCCCAGATCAAAACCATCATGGAACTCAAGGAAGATCTCCCTAAAATTTCATCTCAAACCTAGGTGATGGGTGAGAGGTGAATTCAGTTGAAGAGGTCAAGGAAATCATGGGGGATATAATCCTATTAATCACTATGAGGTCCAGTGTCTTTTTGGTACCTATAGGATTCATATGAAGATGGACCAACATGACTTAGTGCTTCAGTGATTATAAGTGTAGGATGGGATGGAGTTTTTGGTGGAAATCACCATTAAACACCCTGGATGTTGAATGTGAGTCCCCAAAAGGGGAATCATAGGCATATTTAGAGGTAGAAGATGAGGTGAAAGATTATGTGGGTGGAGGAGAATGTGAAATCCGCTGCATGTGTAGTGAAGGAATCTCATCACACTCATGAGTATGCTTGGCTGGAGATGAGCAGGTGGTTTTGGTGGGGTATATTCAATATGGTAGCGAGGAGAATGCAGAGAGGGAGAGGAGGGGAGGGGAGGTATGATGGTGAAGGGAAGTGGATGTGTGGGAGTAGAGAAGTCACATGTATAGGAGGGGGAAATGGGGTGGGGGTGTTGTAGGAAGTGAACCAGGGGTTCATGGGATTTTAAAGGACCAAATAGTTTCACATTGTGTAATATTTACATGGCATGTAAAGCTTATTCTTTTATTTTTATATTACCTTTAACATTTAAACATTTTCCAGTGTTATACGGTGTGTTTTTTTCCATTTATGCCCCCTTTTTAGTCAGTTCCTCTTAACAAGATCCCAACAACTCTAAACATTCTTAAAGAGAAAACTAATCGGGTATAGCTAATTAAATATACCCTAGGTTTTATCCCATTTAGTTCTATATTTAATTTATTGATCTAGACATGTTCTCCTTCAACTGATTTAAAATGTGATGTGACACCCCTTATAGAAGATTTCTTGAAAACAGAGGGAATAAAAGGTGGGGTGACAATCCTCATTTGAGATGTAGTGGAATTTGCATTCTTATTATCACTTGATTCATATTCGATATAAGGTAGTTTCTAATTTCTATCCTTATTGGTCACATGATCATCTTTCTTACAATTAACTGATGTTTCTTGAAAATATGTTGACTTGGACATTTTATTATCGGCCTTAACCACACCGAACACAACTTCTTCATCCCTGAATGTAAAAATTAATCTCCCTTGGATAACATCAATCAATGCCTTTTCAATGGAGAAAAATGTTATTCCTAAAATTAAGGGGACATTTCCTTCTTCCTTTATATCCAAGATGATGAAATTATCCTAGAAGACATATTTTCTAAATTTAAGTAAGACAACGTCGAGCAGTGATCGAGGTTTCTTGACTGAGTGGTTGGCAAGATGAATGCCACTTTTTTTGGGTTTAATTCACCAATCCCAATTTTCATGAAGACACTCATTGGAATGAGATTTATACTTACCTAAATCACACAAGTATCTTTCAAAATTTCATGTCACTATGGGTAATGAAATTTAGAAACTTCTAAGGTCATTCAATTTAGGAGTCAGTTTCCCCTTAACGAATGTGGATAATTATTTATTTAGGGAGATTAATCTTAAGTCCTCTATCTTTCTTTTACATTTAATCAAGAATTTAAATAATTTTTCATTCAAATATACTTGAGAAATTTCATCAGAAAATGGAATGCTGATGTGGATTTATTGAAATATATATATATATATATATATATATATATATTATACCTATTTCAAAGCATACTTCATCCTTTCAAGAAAAGTTAGTGGTGGTTTTTATAGTGGAGGTTCCATGTAAACATTTTCCTTTTTAGGAAACTCCTTAACTAGATATTTTTTAGTTGGTTATACTTCTATATTTTTTCTGATCTTCTTTATTAGATTATTCAAACTAATGTTTCTCACCTAAGACTTGTTGTTTAATGTAAAACATCTTTCCACTCCTACCAAATATAAATTTAGATCCCTCCCATTGGATGAGCATAAATATTACTCTGAAAAGTACCCAGTAGTCAATAAGATAAAATCATAGAGATATTACCTACATGATTCTCAAGGATTCATATCGAATCCTTGTGTTTTTTCATTTCAATATATTGAGTTTTAATCCTTATATTATTTCTTCATAATGGAAACAATCATATATTCAAGATTGGATTTGAGATGATTGGCTTGTTGCGGTGGCCTTAACAAATCTTATAGACACTATTGCTGCTAAGCTGGTGGAAACTACTGATATATATGAAATTTTTTTTTTAATTGTTGATGTGTTCAAAGAGATAGACATTGTAGTTGGTACCATAATTTTCCATGATTCCTCGATGGAATATTCGCGCTCCTATGATGAAAATAACCTTGGTTCTATTTCTATGCTTGATGAGCGGGTCTCTGTTGATAAATTTTCTGTTGATTTTGTAAGGGTTGTTGGTACTTGCAATTTTGTTGATTGTAATTGAACATATTACAATATTTAAATTATGTTTCCCAGATACCTTCCATGAAGTATTAGTATGATTGTGGACCTCTTAACATCCCAGGATATTTTATCTTTGTGATAGGAGTAGAGTGGGGTGGTGGTGCTGCAGTAGATAGCTGAACTAACTCAAGCTTCTTGATTATAGCATCAACCTGTTCTACGTGATAGTTAAACTCTACCAATTTTTTGATTTCATTATTAGTAGGTCCTCTATCACTTTGAAAAATGATTTAATTTTGTTAAATATTATCCATAATTTCTCTACAAACTTTAGATGTCTTTAACATGATCTTGCCTTTAGTTGTGGTGTCTACGATAGTATGAGAAACATGCTAGAGTCCATGGTAATATTTTTTCAATTAATGATTCAAATCTAGTCAATAATGTGGGAAATTGTAGGTGATATCCTTAAATCTATCACATACTTCCTAGGACTATTGTCAGTCTTCCTGATTGAAAATTTTAATTTCATTACTCACCTTCCAAGATCTGATTGGGGGTAAGTATTTATCAATAAATTACTTGGCATGTTCATCCCAAGTCATGATGGACTTAGGAGCTTGAAATTTTATCCAATTATCATCTCTTTCTTTTATGGAGAATGGAAAAACTCCATATCATATCGCATATAAGGAAACTCTATGGCTGTGAAAGATATAACAAAAATCTATGAAATTTGAAATGAGTTATTGGGGATCTTCGCTTTGAATCCCACTAAATTATCCCATGTTCGGGATCATATGAATGATTCTTGGGTTTATTTCATAATAAAATCCCTGAATATGTGGGTAAACAATGTTGTTCACAACACCCCAAATGGATGAAAATCCATATTCCATTATAGTGTGCTCCTGTAGTGATGGTTGCTCGGGTTGTCGTTCATGAGGCGCATATTGAGTGTTTTAAAGGTGTGGAGGTTCAAGATAATTATGATCAATGATTGTGAAATGTCATCATACAACTAAGGATATAATGATATAGGGATTGAAAATAAGTTGTTCTTGTGCATTTTGGATGCTTGAGTGAGTTAGGGGGTCCTGGTGAATTCATTAATCCAAAAGGAATCAGACACACGTTCTAGTATATAAAAAGAAAATCATAAAAAGAGAATAGGGGAAGGAAAAATAATAACATGGGAGGGGGAATGAAATACTAGATTCGATACAAAGGATAATGTGAATAGGAATAAATAATCCCCAACAACGGTGCCAAAATTTGATGTGCCCATACACACAATTTAATAGGCACAAGCATTGATCAGATTAGATATTTATGTCCCCAAACAACACTTACTAAAAAGGTGTAGAATTGGAGAAGTGTGGGATAAAACCCATTGGGAAAGCTAGTAGACTAGAAACCATAAAAAACCTTTTAAAGGAGTCCTCATGTTCACCCTTCATGATTGTTTTTGTCTAAAACTGGGTATTTTGGATTTAATTCAGATAATAAAGAAGCGATCAGGGTCATTTTTAGGGCTTTAGGAGTAAGATAATCCTAAATTTATCATGGAATAATCCTATCGCTTGGGCTGTGAAGTGGTACTAGGGTCACAAATTTGTTTTGGTAAAACCAATTGGATCTACCTATTATGTAAATATCCATTGGTTTGGGTATATGTAAAAACTTATATTCATTATTCTTAGCTTCTATGTACAAATTGTCATAGGATAATGGTCGTAGCATGTTCAACACTAATTAAGTTCAGTTCATTCAATTTCACCTCCCATGGATAAGGCTACATAAGAGAATGCGATGAGTAATTATTTTTAGCCTAATTAATACTTATATGATTATTAAGTTCAAATTCATGAACTAATTAGGTTCTGAAACACACATACTCTTGACTCATAGTAATAACTAGATTAGTCATTCATTATTGGGTTGATCAAAAGAAATAGAATATAAAAAATTATTAGCATAACCATGAAATGGTTAAGAAATAATAAATCCAAAATATAAAACAATAAATAATAAAGATAATAAATTAAAATAAAATTAAATACAATTAAAAAAGTACTCAAAATGAATAAACAAATGAAGAAACATCAAGCATCGATGAAGAATGGTGAACGATATTGAAATTGAGTGTCAAAATTGAAACAAAATTGAAACGACTAAAGAACAGCCGTTGAACTGTTAACAACTCAAAATTATTTACTAAAATAAAGAATTGAAAGAGTTAAAACTGATTTTAGAAGTTAAACATATGAAAATTGAAGAAGAAAAAATGATAAAATAGAGGTCTTCAAAATCCCTATCAGCGCAACATCACCAAAATATAAATAGGAAAGAAAGATACATGATTTGTAATGCATTCACATTGTGTATTTACATTAAGTAGATCTATCATAGATCTTATATGATGTGTAAGCATGCTAGAAATTGTGTATTTGAGATCAAAAATATAATCCAAAAATTCATATTGTATCTTTGAATGAGTGGTATCTCAAAATTTTCATGTTTTGTAAACTCTACACGCTATGTATTTGATTCAATTTCAGCTGGATCTTGATTTTGAAATATACATGATGTAAAATGTATTTACACATAGTGTACTGTGTTTATATTATATAATGTCTTCATGGGTTGGTCTGTGGATCTACATGTATGGTATGAATGAGGACTACATATCGTGTATGTTATACAAAACGTGTAAACCCTATTTTTTTACTTTTTTACATTTCATCCTTTGAGTCCAAAATTCATAATTCCAATGAAAACATACCAAAACCTAGTGCATTAATGAATATAACATAAAAAACCTTAAATAAATTTATCCAAAATGTAAATATAAATTCAGTTTATCATGAAACTTCTCTTGGGTTACCCTCGAATATCACAACTCGTCTCATGCAATAAAAGTAAGGAAACCTGATACACCACTAATACACATTCTGAGTTGCATCTCAACGCCACTAAACTCTCAAACCTAGTCTACGACCACATCTAAAAGGGTCATAAATCAAAACAAAAAATTCACACACCCATCTCTAAATATAACAAGGAAAATCATATGCCAATACACTAACTATAGATTTATCACACAAACACAAATGAAGAATCTCATGATCCATGCAAAGTACCAACTCTTGGGTATTAATACTCAATAAGAATCATCATACTAGAATATCCATTAATGATATGGGTCACATCCAAGTGAATATAAATTCATCACTCTATTATGATTCATACCAATTAATTCAGAGTCATCTAGATTGGTTAAGTATAATCCCACCAATAGTTTGTTTTGGAAAACACCAAATAAGTTATTATTGATAATTTAAATAACCAAAATGCATTTTTTGTATTATAAGTAATATAATAATCATACGTAATCATACATGTTTAATATGAAACAATTTTCATGATATTATGAATGGATACATGCTTCTTTGCACCTCAGGCCAAGATAAAAACTAGAAATTAATATATCAATAACATAAAATCTTCATTTATTAATAATCAAATAAACTGCAATGAATAAAAATATGTATAAAAATTCCAACTCCATGGTAACTTGTACTTATGTCCCTACATGTTGTGGATAATAACACTACATAACATTGATCCCATGTTCAGACCAAAACTATGTTTTTTCTATCACATCTCAAATAGTAATACAAGTAAAATAAATATCCGGTATCACTTTGGGACATATCAGCATGCTTCATTCTATAGTTACCTAATATGAGGACCACATGAAATCAATCATGACTACCCATAGTCTAGTGATTTATAATTATAAATTAATTTTTTAGGTGATACTATGGAGATATTATACCCTCATTTCTGAGTAATACAATTAGTGGAAATTTGATACAATCATTAATCCAAATATCTAAAAGAATAAACAAACATCATAGATAAGACAACCAGGAATAAATGATATTACAATGTTATTACGAAATAAAATGTCTAAAATGTCGAAGAAGTTAGGTGTATATCGATGGTATTTCCTATAGGAATATCATATACATCATAGACTAAAATAAATAAAACAAAAACAACCACCGAGTCCTATTATCCAACCAAATACCTATCTTCTGGATCCTCCCAATCTATCTAGTTCAAACGTCCAATAACACAACTCTTCCCTATATTATCTTATGATCATGAGGTCTTAATGAGTACCAATGTGTCTAGGATACATGTGCAGGGTGTAAGTATAACTCATTTGGCCACTGCCAATGTTTTCCTAAACATAATCTTTAAATACAATGCATGCACAATGTGATATTATCATAGTAATAAATAAATTATTTAATCATAATAAAATAGATTACTTTTGATAATTGGGTTCTAAGGTGACACATAAGACTGACCATACCTATTTCATCCAGTGTTGAATGTCATCAAACATGTCACATAACCACATCAAGGGCTGGATAGGAACCGAACAACAATACCATCAATATATATCATAATTGGGGAAATGATGACTACCCTATAATTCTTATCATATATTATTGGGTGGAAATACTCCCACCCAAAAAGTATTAATATATCATAATTAGGAGGAATAGTTCCCACCCTATAATACATATCATATAACATTAGGGTAAATGAACCCACTCTGAAATACCATCCATATATCATAATCTGGGGGAATAAAACACACCCCATAATACCCATCATATTTCATCTAGCGGAAAGATAAAAACCCCTGAATAGAATCTATATATCATAATTAGGGGTGATGACACTCACCTTCTAATAACCATCATTTTTCATCAGGGGAAAGGCACCCACATCGAAATACCATCCATATATCACAATTTAGGGGAAACATGCCCAACTCAATATACACAACATATATCATTGGGTGGAAAAGTTCCCACCCAAGGATACCAACTATATATTACAATCAGGGGTAATGGAACCCACCCCCTAATACCTATAATATATCATAATGACCTGGGTTGGACACATTCTTGAACCTGATACACATTTCCTGGGATATCCTCTCAAGAACGTTGTCAATTTTCATAACCACATTTATATCAGGATACAACCATGATATCCCCAATGTATTAATAATGTACTAAAAAGTTATGAGGTTATGTTACTCACTCTGAGCTGATAGAACATACCATGGTTTATTCACCCCAGATGAGTTCATTTATCTCATTCCTTCCTCCAGAGTCACAACCCATCACTATGTTTCATACCTACCATTAATGCAACCACAAAAACATCATGTCCTAATGGGAATGACCAAAAATTTCATATAAGCTACCTAATAAGGGATGAAAACTAATCCATCTCACTTACCTTCTCAATTTAGGTCATTCCTCTAATTCCCAATAGATATATAATAATTTACTGGTTGAATTCCTAATCTAACCTTTCCCTATCCACGAAACATTGCTACTTAGTGTAAAATAGAGGCACCTATTCAAAGGTACAACATGTTATTTTATTGAGTTTATACCTCTATAGGGTCTATAAATCACATAACATATATTTATGGTAAAGCCCATATCCACCAATGTTAAACCATTCAAGCTAGTTTTCAAGGGCCTGTTATGGCCCATGATAATTCTGTTCGTCTCATGGGAGTTTAAGGTAAATAATTATTTTTTAATTCAAGGGAAATATCCAAAAACTAGTGAGACCACATATCAAATTCTATAACATAAATTAATAAGCCTTACAGATATGTTTAGGGATCACTTACCTTAAATAAAATATTTCCCCTTTGAGAAAATCTTGATCACTCTTTCTTAAGCCTATCAAAGACCAACCAACCATCACCCAACCACACAAGGACATATAAACATCGAATAACTATTTTGATCAATTATAAAACACTAAAAATACAGTAAAAGATTAATCAAGTATAAATTAAATTAGTAATAATTTGTCAATAATTAATTAATTTATCTTCACGATACTTTCTATGGTCTAAATCATAAGAAAAGGGTGCACTCCACCCTCGATACCCACCCAAACCTCTAATAAATAAAATCCATAGATACATATTTTAACTAATTTATCAATTTTACCTCAACCAATGGATACTAATAATAAATAAAATTAGTGAAATGAATCAATGAAACCACATGAAATTGAACATTTTAATCCCATCTAAATCCCCTTTAGCCACACCACATCGAGATCATATTCATATCGAGATGATTCCAACACTACTTGGTGTAATCATTACCAAACCTTATCCTAGAGACACCAAAATTAGTGGATTTATGGGGAGTATAATAAATAGAGAATAATTATATAATAAAACATTAAATAATTAAGAAACATCTTTAATTTACCAAGATCAAGGAGGTTGAAAGGTAGAAGATAAAGGGAAAAGGTGCTTTACAACCCCTACCCAGGTGTCCTGAAAATGAATAGTCCTAAAGGGGAATTCCTTTCAAAATCCCAAAATATAATCCTTACCCATGGTCTTAAAATATATAACCCCACCCCCCTCAATACATGTCCCTTATGGATCACGTCATGGAACTCCTCATCTGAAAAGAATCAAAACTGTCATAGCCCAGAGTTAACTGGATGGACTCCTGTTCTATGGTACAACTAATATCTCTATTTTATATCAATAAATTAATGTGTTTTTATATGTGTAAATTTATTGAATATTATATTAATTATTTATATTAATGTTTTATTTATTCATATAGAAGGGCATACATTTAGAATAAAATGAAGGAAACCGTGACATTTTGGGATGATAGAGGCACTTCATGTTGTGATGCAAAGCAGCGTGGCATGAAAAAAAACAATGAAGATGTGATTGAATAATGATGAAAAATGGGTCATGATTTCCATTTTAATAAGGTTTAACAAGATGTTGGTAGATCATGGGATGTTCTTGAGGCTTGAAAATGAATAACCAAAGTAAAATGAGGCCTACAACTTGTATATTTTACACATTCTGAACAATTTTTTATTTTTTTATGACTAATTATTTTCTTATCTATTATTAAATCATGATCTTGGTGCATTTTAAAGTATAAAGAACCCAACATGATAAAGGTAATTCATTCACAACCACTGAATTGGATTATTCTATGAAATTTTAAATCTAATATGGATATATCCTGGAATTTTAATTCATTATAACATGAACAATTAGTGTTATAAGGATGATTTATAGGTATTTACCATTTAATCTATCAATAAAATTGAATGATTCTATAGTTAATTATTATTACTGTTTTAAAAGTACAATCATGATTTCTTTTTAGCACAACCGCCGATGAAAAATAATTTCTCTATCTTATGTATTTTGAGTATATCTCTCTGAATTTTTTTTATTTAATTTTTTTTATTTAATTTGTTTTGGTAAAATAAATAAAAAAATAAACCATACTTTGGTAAATATTTATCATTTTTGTGTTCCCCACACACTGTTGGTTCAACCCCACACATCCACAATGCTACACATATGTAACTAATATAAGATGGTACACTATAAATTTCTAATTTGATCACATTTATAGGATTTAAAAATAAATCATGACTGTAATTGTGAAACAATAATACTCAGTGGTTGTAAAATTGATCAATTTCATCGATAGATGAAATAGTTGATCCATATCAATCTCCCATAAAACCACAATTCTTCCAATCCAGATGAATTGAAATACTAATATTCATTAGGATCACATTAAAAAAGTGGAAGAATAATCCAATTTAGTGGTTTTTAGTTAATTACCTTTACCAGTTTGGGTTTCATATTCTTTCAAATACACTTGGACCACGATTTAATAATAGATATAAAAATAATGAGTCATAAAACAATAACAATTTAATAGATTCGTTTCCCAAGTGAAGAATAAAATATAAAAATTATGTATTCACCCAATTTGACTATTTCTTCTCTCCCCCATATATTTATCCAATCATTGTCAGGTGGTCTGCAATGATGAATAAACCCAAACCCATAGTAGATAGATTGGAAAAAAGAGGATGATGATAATATTATGTAATTAAACTATAAATCATCCAAAACTTATAGAAAAATAATAATTGTTGCTGTTCTATGGATATTCATATTGTGTACAATGTTAGGGTTTCCATGGGGTGTTTTTCCTAAATTAATATTATCTTTTTCACATATTTTTATATAATTTAACTATTTTTTAAAAAATTGGTAGTTTTTTTATTTATATTCATATTTTGTATTGGAGTTTGATTTCTATTGTGTGGTAATATAGACTATGTACCCCCTAATGTATATGTTTATTCCCATTTAGTGATAGTCTCAACCCCTAGACTTATTGGAGGACAGATTAGGACGAACACGTTGGTTTCCTCAAGTTTAAGAGAGGTCCCAGTGGGTCAGTTCGTATCAAGATGAGTATATCCAGATAATATATAGGTCATCCCCTAAGGAAGGACATCTAATTCAATATCCTACATGCATAATAATCAAATTAGTAAAAATCGAAATACATAGTTTCATCCTTTCCAAATTGAAACTCTAATGGTAATATAGTTCAAATGTCATCTAGTGAACAATCTCATCCTAAATCCTCATAAAATATTATTCACTATTCTATTTAATTTCTAGAAGCCCACATATTAGTTTATAAGCTAAACTCCTCATATTATATCATCTCCAAGCTCACCACAACACTACTCACTAGATAATTCATTATGTATAGTATAATACATTCCATAGAAATATAGTTGGCTCCCCAAAAACCAACTCCCACAACCCTATCATTGATAGTCCCAACACCTTTTGTCATGAATGACATCATCCTCATTCCCTAATATTCCTGAACAAATAAAACACATGAATGCATCATAAAGGACATAAATACCATTCCCTCATACTCATGATCACCTGAATCATATATCTATATCATAACCATATCCTTTGGAAGAGGGACTAGGTTTATCAGTTGTCCATCGTAGTTGACTGTTTTCTTACTATGTAATGGTTCATACCCAAGAAACTTTCCCAGAGTTAGTGGGTTTATAGAGAATGGTAATCAAATTTCTAGAATAAATTCTAAATAAAATAATCATTAACATATATAATCCCTTACCCATGATCATTCCGCTGACATAAGTCATCCCTAAAATATTTGCATAATCAGTATCATACTCCTGGACTTGGTGTTTGAATTTTTTTTTTGAAAAACGGCTTGACACAAAGTGTGATTATCCAATATTTATTTTTTAATTATAATATGTTAAATGTTACTTTTCACTAGATACACAAAATCCCAAAAATATAAGTTTTAGTGTCTTTCCATAGAATCATCATAAACAACTTGTTTTACAATACTTTTGGACCTTTCTCCGTAATCAAACCGTACTAGATACAATTCTAGACTTATCCTTGGTTATATTCAAACACAGGGAAATAGAATATAAGAAAGATATGTGATTAAATGCTTAGTAAAGATTTTTTTTCAATATTTTCTTAAATGTTATGCCACAATGATATGAGAAAACATGAGAAAGAGATAAACAACTTATGAAAATGAATATTGAACCATATGTGTCATCCATAAACCATGTTAGTAATATTTAGACTGTCAAATGTGAAAACATATACCATGGAATAACCATGTGAAAATATAAGATAATTATCATGATCCATTGAGGATTATAATAGGAACAAATATATGGAGTGTCATGAAAATGTAGCATAATAATAAACTATTAAACAATCATAAGAACAAGAATTCGTTACATGCTGTCTTAAGCATCATAAAACCTATGAACCATCAGTGACTTAGATTTCAAAATCGTATGGTCCATAAGTGAATTAGGTTAAAAAACGTATGATCCTAAGTGTCTTAGTTTTTACAAAACTATAATAAATAAGTGAATTAAAATTTTCAAACCAAAAACCCATTATTGACTTAGGTTTTACAAACCTATGGTCTATAAGTTACTTATGTTTCAAAAAACTATAGTATATAAGTGACTTAGGTTTTGTTAACATATGTTCCCTTAGTGACATAGGTTTCAAAAACCTATAGTCCATAAGTTACTTGGGGTTCTCAAACCTATGGTCAGTTATTGACTTAGGTTTCACAAAACAGTGGTCCATAAGTTAATTACATTTCATAAACTTGTAGTCCATAAGTATCTCATGAGATATAAATCCTTAAAAATGTATTAAAGGGAGAAATATAACCCCTCCCATAAATTAAACATAGATATGTTTTCCACTAGAAAATATTCATTCAACAATTCATAAAGAAACCTATGAATTAAAATTGTGTTTTGTAACATTTCCCAACGGTGTCACCAAAATCGACCTCATGAATCTAAACTGTTGAAACCCAAAATTAGATCACTCCAAAAGAGTATTTTATAAGATCATTTAGATTGAGTTTCATTAAATATAACTTCCATGTAAGTTATTCCATTAGGGATATATGTGAAAATGATATTGAAATCATAAAATTGGTTTTAGAAAATAATTATATTTGGTGTATAAGATGAAATTATAGTCCCATTGAAAAGTAATTTTTGAAAAGGATAATTAAAAACATTGGAAAAATTTAAATTTTTAAAAAATAAACATCAATGATATATAATTTAAAAGACATAAAGGTTATCAAAATGGAATTTATAGTGGAATAAAAAACATTTTATTTTGAAAGGATGTAAATTCTTTTTAATATTTTGAAATACATTTCATTAAAACAAACATCATAAAAAGAGGTATCAAAACTTACCTTTGAAATGTGTTAATGTAAATATTGAATAACACATGCATAAACACATATTTTGATTTAAAAATGAAAAATTACAACATGTTGTGGAATAATGAACATTGAAATGGAGAAAAAATGTATTTAATGGAGAATAGATCTTTTTCTTAGAAACATTTCACTTTTATGAGAAAGAAATTCATCATGGATGAATATTGGAGTTGAAAAAAATCATTTTCCCCATATATAAAATATGAAACATCTTATTGAAAATTTAATTGAATAAATTATAAAACATTGAAGAATGATTCCCATGTAATAACATTTTAACTCAAATAAAGTAAATTTGAGTTAACCAAATCCTTTATGGATATCATAATTCATGAAGGAAGGAACATTTTTAAAGGGTTTTTTGTGGGTAAAATGTAAGTGCCCAAAAAAGAGAAAATACCAAATAAGAAAACTAAAGAGCATAATGGTCCATTCATATATGAAATAAGTTTAAAATGGATAATCATAACTCATTTAATAATAATTGAGTTTCCCAAAATCATTATAGTGGAAATGTAAGAATAAAAGGGTTACCATGAAATGTAAATTCAAATATCATTAAATTAAATATATTCATTACAATTGATGTTAATAGGGTAGTGAATAAACCATATAAAATAAGTGATGGTGCACAATATCCAAAATATTTCATAATTTGTTTTGCGCATTAACCATACATAATGAATAATAAAAAATATTTCATGAAATTATTTTATAATTTTATATCTATGAATTATTTTCTAATTTTAATTTATTATCATATTTTATCTATTTATTAAATAGTTTTCACTTATGACCATTACTTTTGGTCATTTAGTAAATTTATTTGAAACTTTATGATATGATGAACATGGTAAAATGTGAATTATAATAGCATAAAAATATATATAAATTTAGTGGTTTATTTCTTTTATTATTTCAATATCATAAAATTTATACCGTTCCTTAGGTTTTTCTAAAATGGGATCATCTTAAGAAAGGTGCCTTGCTATATTTATTTAAGGCGGTTATGTTTACTATGAAAATTAATTATTGATATCATTTATAGAAAAAAAAGTATTATGTTTAAATAATATAAATAGATTCATAAATATCAATATTATATATTAAATAAATTTTTTAATTTCATCAATGTTATGATGATATAATAAAAGAACACAATGTTCATAGAGGCGGTAGTCCGTACATACGCATGACAATGAATTCCTTTTTTAAATGGTCTTGGAGAAGGGTAGAAAATTGATATTATAATAATATAATAACACTAAAAAATAATAATAATAAATATTTTGTTATAATATAATGTATTGAAATTTATTTAAGTGGTATAAGAATGTTAAAAATAAAATACTAAGGAGTAAGAAATACACAGGTTGAGAACTTGAGACTTCCCATGGAAATGTACTTGGAAATATAGGCCTTAGGTTAACTAATTAAAACCAAAGGCTTATAAATGTGGGATATAATTCTATGAGTATCATAATGATATATCTTTAGTATGAAATTATATGGTTTGGGTTTATATTGAATTGGTGGAAGTGATCCCCTTTTATAAGTGAAGAGATAGGTAATTTTGTGAGTACACGTTACATTTCAATAATGGTATGTCACTATTAAAGGGTAAGTGACTCTAATTTTTTTTAAATAATAATATTTTTGTGATATTAGGTTGATAAATTATCAACCATGAATTTTTATACATTTTTTAATCATTTTGTGAGTAATTTACCATTATACATTTACACTTTACCATTTGGGTTTTTACATTGAAAACTAGATTTTAACTAAGTACATTATGTTTTACATAAAATATAAGATAACCCATACCACTAAATATTTTTATGATAAAAATAAAAATAGTATCCATATTATATAATTAAATTTCTATATAATGTAAAATTAACTTTTAAATTAAAACATTTTATATATAGAAAATCTGTTTTGTAGAAAAATTTGTTTTCGATATTAAGAGTTGAAAATATTGTATAAAATTAATTACTTATTTAATTAGTGCTAATATATTTTTATGTATGTATAAAAATAACCATAAATTCATTATATAACATATCTTAATTTAATTTATTAAATAAAAATTAAAAAAAATTAATAAGAAAATATTTTAAAATAATCCTTTCACCATTGTAATGTCCATTAAGGTTATTATTATTAATCATAATTTTTTGACTAAAAACTAAATTAAATAAATTAAATAAATAGAAATATTAATCTAAAATATGAATTCCATTTTTTAGATTTAATTTTTAAAATTTATGAAAACTAAATGTTAAATATATGTAAATAAAAGTAGTTTTTATTATGTTTACAAATAATTAAACATGTTTTTTATAATTTACCCATATTATTTTTTAATGATTTATTTCATTTTATATAAAAAATAGCTTAAAATGTTTTAATTCATTATTCTACTATAATAATGACATATAAGTGAATGTATTAGAAAAATCAATATTTTTTCACTATTCACATTTAAATAAATTATTTTATAAAGAAAATAAAAAAATAACCCTAAGATAATTTTGACATGCTGAATTCAAAAATAAAGTTCATTTCAAAAATTTAAAATTATAAAATTTATATTATTATATTTTAAATACAATATAAAAAGAAAAAATACTTTTTTAAAAATGATCTTTTAAAACATTAAATGTTCCTAATCCTATTTTCATGTTTTCAAATTGATTTCAATATTTTTATTTTCTAGAGAATTTATAATTTTAAAATGTTTTAATTAATATTTAGCAGATATGGCGTGGCTTGTTTTAGTTTGTGGTTTCATGGGGAGAAATCAATCTAATATTTTAATAATTTAAAGAAAAATATATTTCAAAATTTAGGGATGTTATAACCATCCCTTACTAAACTATTATAATAGTATGGTATCATATCTAGTAGTAATGACACTAACTTCTATGTAGGTAACCAGTTATAAAGAGAACCATATAATTTTTATCCTCACATATAATCTATATTATTGCCACAATGAAATATTGGAAAGTTCAACTCTCTAGGCCAATCTTCTGTAGTAAAAAAAGTCATTAAATAGAATGTAAAACTATTTTTCATCATTATGGAATCATCCAATATTATATATATGAAAAAAATTATTGAATAAATTACAACATGATTTTCCATATACATTACCTTCTTATGGTACATAATAAAGAATATAATGAACACCATGATGTATATCATCGCATCATAGCATGAATTTCCATGTTTAGAATCCATGTCCTTTACATCATTTCATAATCATTCATTATCAATAGGAGAAGTTTAAACTTGTCACTATATCATTATCAATTCTTAACCTTCGAGAGTCCACATTCCAAATATGGGTGGAAAGAAAAGTATCTCCCTCTTGATAATTAACATTAATAATTTCAATTCACATACAAACATTTCTCAATCCAAAATTACCCTAAATGGTTTATTACCACTCACTATTGTAATTAAAATCATTAAATTAATATATTATCACTATTAGAAATATTGTTTTCAACGTCGAAGCTACAATTTTATCTTTTTATAAAACAATACAAAATGTTTTTGTAGGTACATTTTGGAATTAGTTTTATCATAAACCGACACCAAAAAATTTTTATATTGATTTTTTGTGTCAGATTGAACAAAATTGACGCCGGAAACAAACATTGAAAGGCTTTATGGAATCCTTTTTTTTAAAAAATATGCCACAATATTTCTAAAATAAATAATTATCAGTGTCCATTTTCACAAAAAAATGGATACTAATAATTAGTTTTGGGTATTAGTTTTTGTAAAAACCTATGCCAAAAAAATTTAAAAATAAACCCAAGATTGTGAAACCCTTATTTTTTGGAACTTTAAATTTTTTTTCTCATCTCACACTGACCCAGATGATGACTCAAAGATCCTCAACAAATATTTTTGTTGATTTTATTTGATTTTTATCATAATTTCAAGATCTGTGGTGTTTTTTCTTTATCCTTTATCATTGTTCCATCATCTGAAAAGTATTTATTCTAGAAAATCATTTTTCAGCTGACCATCAAGCACAATTTGATTTTATTTATTTGTTCTTGTTTATTGTTCATTTGCAAAAACATTTTTGTTTGACCTTGTATTGATTATTCTTCAAAAAAATTCAAGGGAGAAATTTTATATTAAAGATCCATATTCCTTATTGAACTGAAAATTTTATAAGTTTTTTTTTATTCTTTAAGTTTTACTATTAATCATTTAGTTATACTTTTGAGTTATTATTTCTATTATTTGTATTTAGTTGATAATTTTTTATAAATGTTGTTTTTAATGTTTGTTTCTTCGGATAAGTATTTTTTATTTTAAGAAATTATAAAATGGTCTTGATGGTATTATGAAATAAAAAATGATATATAGTTTCACCGTTCATCAATATAATGTACATAACATGTAATGAATCCATATTTTTCACCCCTTAAAATAACACAATCTTCAATACCTTTTGACACACATGATATCGAACTGCAAAAAAAAAATATTTAAAATAAACTAATACATCTTAGACGATTAGAAATAATTAAATTATAATATCAATAACCACATGTTTATAATATTAAAAAAACTAATATTTATAAATTCAAACGATATATAATTTATATTATAATATGATTTTTTTTAATAAAATTTGTTAATATTTTGTGTAATTGGCCTTAATAAATTAAATAGAAAACTTTAAAATGATTGAAATTATATCTAAAATTTCCATATATGATATAATATATTAGCATTAATTAATTTTCATATTCTTTTGAAATAATATTACATATAAATTTATGTTCAAATGGTCATATTTCAATAAAACCAATTTTTCATTATATAAAAAATATCATTTAAAAAATATAATTATATAAATTTAATTTGGTAAAATGAAATGAAATTATTGATTTATAATTTCAATCTTATCACAATATATCTTTTTTTGATTTTTTTAGAAATAATATATTTTTGTCTAAATAATGATAAATAATATTAAAACCCAAAGAGGTTTTTGATAGTAGTAAGGGTCTAAGGGGTTTCCATGGGGTGAATGTACCACCTATATTATAATGATAATTATAAAAATAAGTTATAATTTATCATACACAACAACAAACTTTAGGGTTTGAAATTAAATAAACATATTAATATTATAATCAGTGTGGAAAACATACATACCGTGATAAAATCATAATTTTCAACAATGAATATCACACAGATATATATATATATATATAAATAAAATGAAATAAATTAAAACCAAACAATATATTACTTCACAAAATCATGATTTTCTATAGGGAAATGATATTGGGGTCCTTACATGTGATGTCCATTGAATTAGCATGACACACATCACACAAAATAAATACCTTTACTAGATTAGTTTTTATTTTAATCCAAATAATCATGGATGTTTCCTATCTTATTACCAATATTTTTTATTGAATGTGTTTATGTTTATAATTTATCTATTTATATACATATTTTTAAATGTCTATATTTTTTAATATATTCACTGATTATATTGAGATATCAGGTATTGAAAGGATCATAATTGGATAAATTTATGAAGAACCACTAGTAAATAAGAAAAAGGAGTTGATGATTTCTTGGAATTTTCTACAAAAAATATCCAAAGCCTAGATTTTATTTTCTTTAAATGTGTGATGTGTTTGAATATGAGAAATTTAAAATGCCGATAAATTGAGGATTTTCTCATTTTCTTTGGTTTGCGACTTAATTATACACATTGGATATGGAAGTAGCTAAAAGAATTGATGTAAATGTTCTTTATTTTTCATGAATTTTTTAATTTTATAAATTAAAAACACTAATATACCCTTTTCATTTTTCATTTCAGGATGAAATGCTGGAGCAATCGTCAAATTTCACTTTAATCCCTAAGGGTAAAATGGACCTCCTAGACACCACTTTAGGAAAGAAAGAACACCCTATCTACATAAGAGGATATTAGGCAGGTGTTAGTATTTGGAATGTTTTATTCATAAAATTAAGAAATCAATAGATCGAGAAATAAAATCATTATAATATGGGTTGAAGTATATGAAATATTCCATGGGTGGTCAAATTCCTTCACCTATGAAGGCTATGTTAGAAGAATTGATGAGACAGTCATAGTATGAACAACCTTCCCAACCTGTCTAGCCTTTTCAGCTGGATGTGTAGCATATACATTCTTCTTATCTAGACCATCCAACCCATCCTTCCTACTCAGATCCTTCACCTCCTCGCTCAGAACCAACCTTGTACTGTGATTTTTATGTTGGAGATCCTCGGGTACATATTGTAGTATTCAGAGTCTTGTATTTTTGGGGTAACATTGTACATCACCATCCTATGCATATGGGCCAGGCTAGAGTATGAGTACATTATATTATTGATCATGCTACTACACGACCATTTACTAGTGAGGAGGTTACCAAAGTTGGGTATTGTATGGGTCATTTTTTTACATTGTCCATCTGGCCTTCTTTACTATCATTCATAAGAGTTATGTGTTTTTTTAATATTAATTACATTTTTTTGAAAATTACTTATAATTTTTTATAGCATTTAAATTATATAGGAGTATCTAAAATCAAAATAAATGGAACAATTTAAATAAATTCTCAAGAAAAAACAACTATATATATATTTGATATTTGTGATTGGACAATCAGATTATCTCAGGCTTCTTCTTCTTTGGATAATATCTATGAGTTTCAGATGATTTCTGGTATATGTGGAATATACTATCCATTGAGAATATTTAGAAAAGATATCATGAATCTAATTTATTTTAAAGTGATTAGTGTTCTTGTGTTGTAGTAGTTTTCTATGTACATAAATTGACATTTCAATTTTTATTTCTTTATTTAAAGATGGATTTAATTTACTACCTATATTACTTTTTTAATTAGGTATTTATATATGATTATTATTAGAATTGAGGCCACATATGTTTATGGTTTTATAGATCCAGAATTCATTTGAATGGTTGTGCAATATTGGAAGATTGTTGGTAGATTAACATATATATGGGAAAGATTATCGAAGACATGGATTGGGTGTTACTTTTTTCCATTTTTTGTAGGGTAAGATCACAAACATAATTTTGAAACAATGTTTATTATAATGTCATTAATTGTGGACTTTATTTGTAGGGGAATTGGATGTTTGGTGCATTCTTCCAAATTAAATGCACATTATATTGGTTTTTCTCGTTATTAATTAATTTTCATAAAAAATTTACCACCTTATTAAACAAATTTTTCAACTTCTATTTTATAAGTTAATTATATTTAATTCTTATTGTATATACATTTACTATTAGATGATATATATGAAAATATTGGTCATGGAAAAAATTTATCAAAGATCACTTATATATAAAGAACTGAAATGAAATTCAATAAGTTAAAGTAACTATAATTATTTTTTTATTAGAAATTATTCAATTATATATATATATATATATATTAGTTTTTATTATCAAGTAATGTTTTATAACCATAGTTTCATCATCAACAATGATATATTGAATGGGATTACTATGTTCAACTATTCTTTGATGAGATAATCACAACTATGGTAACTACTGAATTTGATAAAGTTAGTTATATTCATTATTAAATATTTAATGTCACAATATTATATTTTATAATCTTATATCATTAAATATTATTGTATAAATTCAATTATGTAGATTCTATTACAAAATATGAACTTAAGAATATTTGGTCTTTTTTTGTGAACTATTTGTTAAGTATGATTATGATTTAAGGTATGAATGTTCTAATGTTTATGATTAATATTACATTTTCTCAATAATCAGGGTTAAAAAACTAATTATTTTTTAATAATAAGTTTTTGAACATAATTATATCAAAACAATTCTTCAACATCGAATGACATTGATCATGTTTTAAATTTCCGGAATGTGTTTTTTAATTCTACATTATAATTCAAATGTGTAGATGATTTTTTGACTAACTTGTTAAAATAATTCTTATTTTTATATATTTTTAGTCAATGATACATGTTGTTTGATATTTTATACTAATTTTTTATATTATATGGAATATTTTTTTTGAGGGGTGTCATATTAAAAATTATCTAATTTTCTTTTATCTTTTGGTGTCAAATTTCAACAAAAACAATACTGAAACATTTAAAAATTTCAAGGTATTTAGTGTGGGTTTTTAAGAAAACCGATGCTGAAAACTCATTTTTACCATTTATTTATTAAAGAATCTGACACAAAAATGAAGTTGATTCACATTTTCGGCATTGGTTTTCCAAAAACCAATGATGGAATTCTTCTTTTTGACATCACCTTTATATGCGTCAGTTCAAAACTGACATTAAAATTGAAAAAAAAATTATGTTAAATCATGTTTTTGAACTACTATATACTGAATTCTTTGTATGAGTCATCATAATTAAATTCATGATCATGAGATTAATTAGTTTATCTTCATGGTCCATGATTATAGTATAAATCATTGGGCCACGAGCACTCATATTCTTGTACAAAACATATTATAAAAATATAATGATCTTAGGAACTCTAAATCACACAACTAAGGGTATCATTGTGTTTTAATCATGAAAACAAGGTAAGTGGTCACTTAAAAAAAGGTTGTATCACAAATGATATATGTGTATGATATTTAAAAATTATAGAAACACCCTCCTATTGTTGTTTTTTATTCTTGAAATTATCACCATGATGGTTTATATAGAAAATCATGTAAGATTTTCTATTTAATAACAGAATTATAACTCTAAGAAAAAAATGTATATTTTTATCCATTATACATATATCCACCCAAAAATGTATAATGATAATAATAATAATAATTTTTAAAATAAATACATGCCCAAATACATGTAATATATATATATATATATTATAATGAGAATTATATTATATAAGTATAATAAATTATATTTTAAAAAAATTATATATTAATAGTATAAATAAATACTAAAAATGGTGGGGAAGGTCAAAAGTGAGGTGCATGTCTCCCCTGATAGTTCACCTTTAATTTCTCTTTATATTTTATGTATATAATATTTTTTAATTATAAATATCATTCATTTGATAAATTTTATTTAATTATATTAAAATTTTGGGGTTACCTTTTAGTATAAAATTAAACCAGTTCCAAAATGAATGCATTTTAAATTTTATCGATCTCTTATATTAAATTAATATTTACCTCCAACCATTAAAAAAGACCTACAAATGATTGAAGAGAAAATAATATGCCTGGATTCCGTCTATAATCTATGAAGAGGATCAATAACGGTGTTCCTACTACATGGACCATAGAGTCCAGGTTCATTGATAATATATTGGGTTTAACATTTAAAACGGATCCCTTAATCCATTTAGTTGACAAATAGGGTGAGGTGGAGGGTGGTTGAGCTATGTTAGAAACAGATCATATTTATTAAATTCTTCCACTTTTTCTACAACAACTAATGATAATATTGAAATTCAACCTCCCTCTTAATCAAGAAACATAATACATGAATCACAGTGGCATATACTCTTAATAAATTAATGTTACCTTTCATGTATCACAATTCATCATCTATCTTAAATAACTATATGAATAAACATCAACAAAATTGTTTATTCTATAGATCTAGAATATTTCTCAAAATGAATGTGAACATAATAACTAAAAATGAGAAATATATACATATAGAGTTTCAAATAAAATTTATTCATAAAATAATACTATATAGTGAATTAAATCCAATACAAATTAAAATAACATTGAATTTTAATGGAGGCAATCCATTATCCCAAGATATTAGATTGTCAACATATAAAAATATATTCTGTATTTATATATAGGAATATCAACACCTTTTATAATATTTCCAATGATACATACATATATTAATCTGATGTCATCATAACATTTGATCTATAAATGCAATGCAATGTCTTGTGTAGACTTGAGCATACATTAAACTACCAACAATTGAATAAATTTGCATGGATCTCATTTGTTCATTATGAAGTGCCCTAAGGTTTTTTATTTATATTTTTTGTTAATAATCATGTTTATTGGACAATGATAATTTTATTAATTTTTTGGATGATGGAGGAAGGAATGACCTCAGGATATTTGATGCAGATTCTCCCATCATTAACCAAAATGTACTAAGAAGTTTATTAGTGAGAAACCCTCAATATCAAATGATTTCAAAACCATTCACCATGGTAATGAAAGAAAACTATTGTCATATAAATTATAACAATCTATTACATGAAACATATGATGTTGGATAGATTGGATTCCATTATGTAGAATATAAATGGAGAAATAAATTTGGATACTAATATTTGAGTTATACAAACTCATGGAAATAATCCTAAAACATAAGATGATTGGAAATATGGTCATAATGTCAAATAAAATTAATCATTATGATTTGAAGGTGATATACACGGCCATTTATATTATAAGTAGAGAAGCTAGATACTTTTCGAAGATCAAAGAACAGATGAATATTAATCTAGTTGAGATATTTTGGATTCTATTCAAAGAGTATTTTGAATGAAGAGTGCTAAATATAGTGCTACATATATCTTGAATAAAGGTTTGATAGAGTTTGATTTGATGTTGAAATAATGTGGTAGTAATTATATGATCAATGAACTCAAAGGGGTGTTTATTTACTATATCAATTTGTGGATCGATTTAAAGATTTTTTAAAAGACTTCTGTATTTTCCAATATCATCAAAATTCATATAAGATTATTTATAATTGTCAACTATAAAATTGGGATAAATAATTGATGCTTAGAAGTAAGTATGGATTTATTTTTTATAAAAACATATAATTATATGCATTTTTTGGGTCTATTAATTTGTAATTTTCATGTTCGAAAGGAATATTGATAGAGTTTAATTCATAAGAAGTTGAGTTGGAGTTGAAATTATAGCTTCATTAGAAATTCACACTGTGAATGATGCGACATGTCGTGAACATGAACTATACATATATAGTGTAATTTTACATTTTTAATATGCATGGCATGAAGTATTAATTTATAGTGTGAATTATTGGGATGGATGTACTAATATTTGGTTATATGAAATGAGTTCTCCTCCATTACACTTGGTTTATATCCCTAAGAAATTCTTGGTAGTGGTTCTGATTTATATCAAGGTATATTGAGATGTGATTTTGATGGGGAATCACTATGGTTAGTTTGATAGGGGTTCTTATTATGTGGATCAAATCTGATGGAAACCTTATTATCCTTCTTCTCATTGGTTTCAATATGATTTTGAAGAATTGATTAAGGCATGTGATCTCAAGACTTATCTTTTATATTCTGTAATTAATATTTATGGCTTTATTAAAGTGTTTTCTTCTTATTATGATAATATTTTTTCATAGGTGTTTGAATTTTTGGTTAATGGTATAAAATATAAAAACTTAACTTTTATATAGAATGAAAATTAAATAATGATGGAAAAACATTTAAAATTTGTGTGGGATAAAAGGTAATATGAGGTATCATGTGGTTTGTGATTTTAATGATATTTCTATGGGTTGATTATTATATATTAATGTGTTATTTATGTGATAACCTAGTTTTTTTCCACCTTTGAACATTATCCCCACTATAAATGGATAATTTCTTAGATATGGCATATGATTATTGGGTTGGATGAAGTGTGAACTTTTTTGTTGAAAATATTGATATTGATTATTTATTCCTAATGTATTATTAGTTGATTTCCCTTTAATTTTTATTATACCTATTCATGGGTTAACATGGGTATTGAAAAAATTGAATACATGTATTGTTAATGAGAAAAAATAATTCTTTGTGGAATTTTATATTTTCTTGAAATTAAATATATGGTGGGTTTTTTTAAATTGTTGAGGTTTTAAATTTATGAGCATGGATGAAATATTTATTTTGGAAGTGTAATAATTGGATTGTTATAGTTTTTTGGGCTTAATGATTGGGTTATCATGGGTTAATGAGTTACATGATGAATTTAATGAGGTTAGTAAAATTGTAGATAATGTTATGGGATTAAAGTGGATGATGTGAATTATTGATTAATTTAAAATATTCCTTACATAGTGTTGTTTAGACTTATGATGATATTATGCCATGAAATTTTTTTCTTTCTCTATGTTGTTATTGTTATATGGTGAAAGTGGTGGTGAAAATTTCCTATAGATAATGTGGAATTGATACGATTGAAATTCAATGGATGATGATGATATAGGGGGGGGTCATGCATGATATAGGGAGGGAATGATGTTGATTCCCTACATATTCATGATACCCTACCGTAAAGGATAATATGAGTAGGGAAGTTTATATGGAATGGAGAGGGAATTAGGTTGATTTACTTTCTATTTAAATTAACCTACCAATGAACAGCTAGAAGTAGACATCTGGTAGGTTTCATGAGATGATATGTGTGGTTACTTCTTTGAGATGTGATATGCTGTTGCTTCTGTAAGAGATGAAACATGGTTGGTGCATTATTGGTGGAAATGTAAGTTTTTGGCTTGGAGAATGATTGGTGGGTGAAGTCATATTACTTGATTTGTTTCATACTTATGTCCTTACAGTTAGAGAGGATGTGATCTCCCAAACTCGCTACATTTTGAGTGAGAGATCCAATAAGTTATCATGTTGTAGTTGGGATGAAATTCTACAGGACCTGAGTATATTGATAGATCGAATGGGAATTAGGGTGTTGATGATACTCATAGTAGGGATATTTGGAATTTAAACATTGGTGTTATAGAAATTTTTATGTTTTTGTTTCCTATGAACTTTATTCTTGTCTAGTCATGTATATATATTTTCTATTTTTATTACTTGGATGGTTTCACTCCTTATTAGTGTATAATTATTTCACTTAGATGTTGATTTTTTAGAGTGATGGTCATATGGAGTACCCCCATGCTCTATCTCTAAGATATTTTTCTTATGTTGGATGGATATTTCGATGTGGATTAGAGCTAATCTTCAGCTATCTTGATGGGACTTAGAGGATGTTTGGAGTTTTATTGTTTATTGTGTGTATTTTTATTTTATTTTATTTTATTTACATGAAATTTGGGTTATATTAATTAATAAGATAGATTTTTAGTTACTTTCCACCTAATTTTAGTTGGATTGGAGGACATCTATATCTTTTTTCTTATTAATTAAGATGGTAATTCCTTCCATTTGATAATTTTTATACCCTATGTCTTATATACAAACCTACGGATTAATGGAGTCCAAACTCGAAGGTCACTCCTCTTCACTACCAACCCAAGGGGGTACCAACATAGGGGGGGGGTAAAAAAGTGGAATTAAATGTTTTTTTGAGTGATAGGGTAGAGATTAAAGTTAGGAATAGGTGAGGACAAAATGGGATTGGTAGGACATCAGTTAAACTCAAGCCTAACACATGGCGTGGAACAAGGATACTAGTTATGAAACATGTATTTTATGTCCCCCTATAACCCAACATAAGGAATTTCACCTCCTAATAAAAACTTTAAGGTGGAATTGAATCATTATATCAGATTTTATGAAATTTCAATCTTGTTACTGAATCATCCTTAATGTATTTTGTTGTTAATAGTTTCTGAATTTTGGGAACCTCCATCAAAAAAATACCTTAAATAGAATTCACACTACTATGTAGAATTTTATTTGTGACTATACTTAAGAGTATTTGAGTTTCCATGAAATTTTATATTCCATTTGTTTTTTTCATTCATGATCTATCAAAATCACGTGTTATGGATTAATTATCAATTTTATTATTGTCATTTTAATTATGTAACTCTTGAATATTGACCACCAATATTATTGATAATTCATTTAAATTTGAAAACATTAACATTAATAACTTTCTCCGTCCTTTTTGGAATTAATGTAGGTTTGAATTATTGATCCATTTATATGTTTTAATCATGAATTTGAAATTTATTGAAATTTTAAAAATTGTGTGTCCTTTATTTCTAAATTTTTGAAAACGTTCAACATGTTTAGTGATAAACATTTACTATTTGAATGTTTTCCAAATAAACAAGTCTATATCATATCTGGCACCTGGTTCTGATAATTTCTAAAATGGATTTTTATTCATATATATTGAACATGTAAATATGAATTTCATTCAATGTATTACATTTCTACAAATTATTTGTAGCATAAAGGAATTTATTGTAAGGTTAGACTTTGATTTAAATTATTAATGATAATAATTATTTTTGGTAACCTTTTGAGAATTGAAACTATTTTTATGATTTCATCTATTATTTTTTTCTGAGTGCTGAAATGTTTAAAAATGTTTAGTTTATGAATGAAAAGCATAAACCATAATAACCCCACATGAATATTTTTATTTTTTTGACCTAAAATATTTTTCTATTTTATATCTAAAATCTATTTTCCCTTAGTGATAAAAAATTTATGTAATGTTTGACTTGGGTATGAATTACATGATGTAAAAGAATGTCTCATGTTTAGTTTTTATTCTATTGGAATCATGTTTCATTAGTAGTAAAATGTTTAGTTTAAGTATATAAAGCCTAATTTGTAGTACCAAAACATGTGAATGTATTATAGTTAACTTGAATGCATGTTAGGGTTATTTAAATACAAGGCATGTTGATTCCCTTGAAGATAACTTGGAATTGTTGAGTGTTTTTTGTGGTTAAATTGATTATCGATAGTTTCATTGCAGTGTTTCTATAAATTAATAAATACATATTTTCCAAATTATAAATTTCTGTTTTAATGGATATTTATGAATACGATTATCTATAATGAAGTCTAATCCCTAAATAATAATGCTTCTTAACATGGTAATTGTGAAATCATTGAGATGATCTTTCTTACTATTGTAAACATGTTCCCCTACCCTGATTATGTTTTGTGATATTGTTGTATTTATAGAATCACCCACCCCCATAAATGGTTAACCACATTATGTCAGTAATAAAAATGTTTTTTGGGAAAATCTTGAAATTTATGAAGATTATCTTTCTTAACATAGCTGTATTTTTATGTTGAAGTGAAAACAAGTGATTGGTTTCTATATAATTTTGATTGGATTTGGTGTTATTGATATTATTATTGTGGCACATGTTATCAATTTAAGCATATAGATATAGATAAATACCTTCCCCATTAAGAAACATTATATTTATGACCCTTTTTAACCATATAGGAATGTTAGGTCCACCCAATGTGCGAAATATATTGTTGTAGTGGATGAGTCCCATTGGTTTGTGTGCTTGATGAAGTATTTTCTGATTTTTTTTAGAGTTGTTTTCTTGGGACCCATATAGGTTGGAATGGTGTGTGAATGGTTGTGTGTAAAAGAGGTGTCATGTGGCGAAAATTCGATGGTGCAGAATTGTTTCTAATAGAGGATGGTGATTTGGTTTTTTAGGGTGTGGTAAGGTAGGGTTGTCTATTGAGGATTTACATGGATTAATGTGATTCTTATGATGTTTTTATGTGACCTATGTGTGGATTTTATTGCTCGTGGTGTTTTATATAAAATTTTCATTTCATGGTTTTGAAGCTATGTTGTCAAAACGACATTGAGATTTGGGATATGATAAAGAGAAAGAGTGATATTAGGATAAATACCTATGGAAATTCAAGAGATTTTAAGTGATGAACTTATTTATTGGATACTCTATCCCTAAACTAAATATTGGTTCGAGGATGTTAAATTTTCTTTTGGGTTTGTTAATACTACATAAGAATTTGGAGTTCCATTGGTGTTTGGATTGTTTCGAAAAGTGGATGGAAGATGGTAGTAGATTGAGTGAATTGATCTAGTTGATTTATTTTGGGGAAAATTTCTTGAATTAATCAAGGTGAGTTTATTTTACTGAGTGAAGATGCATGATCATTTTAAAGGGATTCATGAAATTTGGTAGTGGGATAGGATCATGTGTAGCTTTGATGACAGCTTTATGGCCCTGATTTTTTGGTTTCCAAATTTTGTACCTGTGGAGAGAGAATGCGCACAAATTTGAGAATCTAATTTGAGGGAAGAGTTCAACGGTCTATCATTCCTTTTCAGTTTCTATATAGGGAAGATGTGAGAGGTCAAGTTGAGATTATACAGAAATGGTTGTGTATAAAGGAGGGTTTTGATGAAGATGTCTTATGAGAATTTAAAAAGGTGGAGTTGAATTATCTTGGTTGAATTTCTTGAGCTTCTTGAAGGAATAAATTGAGGTGTTTTGTTAAGCCTAGAGCATGTCTTAACAGTCTATTTTTGAGTGGTTTTATATTTCCTATTGAAGTATTTTGGATCTCTTTCTAGTATGATTCTATGGGCATCATTAGCGTGATTGTCTCAAGATTCAGCATGTTTACCAATCATTGGGAAAACATTACAAGAAGGGTAATGTATTGGATGAATCTAATAATATCACTAAAAAATTATAATGTTTTCTGAAATTGTGTTTAATAGTAAATATTTATGTTTTTATGAAAATTTCTAGAACAATATTTCTGAAATCAAATTAAGTAATTTAAAAAAGTTGGTGATTTTTTACCCAGATTTATGTCACTAAACATGGGTACAGTGGAAGGAGTAGTTGGGGATAGTTGGTCATTAGTGAGGATGTTGTTGCAACGTTAACTTCATCTTGTGGTGGTGTCTTGTTTGAGAGGTATCTCCCAAGAGTGTGTTTTGGTGGTGGTCATTTAACTTCTTGGGTTTGTTTTTATTATCATGGTATAAAATCATTATGATTTATCTAATGTAATGGTTTAAAACATTCATATTCATTACATTATGATTTCTATGTTCTTGAGGCATCCATAGTGAATTTATGGAGGTAGAGGTAAATCTTGAGTTTAAATTCCCATTGTAAGTGGAATTCATGGTTTAAATGATGTGGCATTCTGTAAAAATTACCTAGGAAGAGAAGTTGTTGTTAAAGGTTATTAATATACATGGAGTGAAGTTATAATTTATAGTATGAATGATTTTTAGTTTTTTAAGATCCATGTGCCTCGATTTTCATTGGATGTTGGACTTGAATTATTCACAACATGAAATCCATTTTCAGATCATTAATCATAATTTTCTAGTCCTTGATATAAGTTAAAGGGATCCTAAAATTTCCCTAATTATTCATTTCTTTATCTTAGTTCTTAGAAGAAACCTTGGTTATTTTGGGTGGTCTTCCAACCCCTTTTCCCACATCATTGATCCTTATCTTATATAAATAGGTATTTTGTTATCTAAGGTGAGTTTTCATCCTTCCACCTTAGTTTCATTCTATTGATCCCTTGAATATTCTTGGAAGTGGTGTTGGTTCCAGATGAAGTATGTTGGGATGTGGTTTTGAAGGAGAATCACTATAGTTATGTAATTCAGATTTCCTCTCATATGGATTAAATATAGTGCCCATATTATTCTTGTTCTTATAATAAATTTTAAAGAGATTGAGAATCACTAGTTTAGGTAGCTGATCTCAAGAATTATCTTATGTCTTTTTTACTTAATATTCTTAATTTTCTTATTGTGTTTTATCCCTAATATATTACTATTTTTTCGTGGTTTTTCATTTATTGGGAAATGGGAGAATAGATTACAACCCAATGTGAATGGGGACTTAAAAACAAAATATAGTAACTGATTAAAAGAATATGAAAAAATGGGATGGGTTATTTCATCTAGTTAATAATTTCAAGTTTTTTATAATGTTTCATTCTTATTTATTAATGTATTATTTTTATTATTTCCTTTTTTTTGTTTTCATATATAAAATTTTCCACCGCCATAAAAGGATAATTATTTTACCATGGTAAATAATAAGGGGGTTGGATAAAATATGAATACTTGGTTGAGAATGCTAATATTTATTGTTTATACTTGGTGAGTAGTTGTTTGATCCCCCCCCTTAATTATAGATGATCATGGTTCATCGGTTTATGTGGATAATGGGAAAACTAAATACATAAAATGTTAATAAGAAGAATGATTTCTTGTGGAATTGAATGTTGGGAAGGAATTAAATACACTATGGATTGTTTAAAAAGATGTTGATATTTGAAATGATTTATCATTGCTTAAATAATAATGTTGGAAGAGGAATAAATTTATTTTAATTGTTTTTTGTGTTGAATGATTTGGTTGGAATGGTTAATGAATTACATAATGAATTTAATGAAGTTGGTTAAATAGTAAATGATGTTTTTTTGGATTTATATGGCTGATGTGAAATATTTATTATGTGGCCTTCTTCCTTACATGATGTTGTTCATGCTTGTGATGATTTTTTTCTATGGAAGGTATTTATTTCTCTATGATGTTGTTTTAGTATAATTCAAGTTGTAGTGAAGATGTGATATAGATAAAGTGAAATTGATTCAATAGAAATTCATGGGATGATGATGATATAAGTTGGTGGTCTTTTATGGTAGGGGAGAGACTAATTTTAATGTCGTACATGTTCATGATATCCTATTATAAATAAGACTATGTGTTTTTAGTGGATTTACATGGAAGGAATACATAAAATATGTTTATGTATTTCATGTTTAAATTATCCTACTAATGAATGATTGGAAGGAGACATATAATTGGTGATGTGAGATGATATGTTTGGTTGGTTTCATGGGATGTGATATGTGGTTGGTTCAATGTGAAAGGATACATGGTTGATACTATTATTAGTGGACATAGATGGTGGTGCATTGGGTAAATCTTTGTTGGTGATGATATAATTCTGGTTTTGTTTTATACCAATGTCCCTACACATAGAAATGATGTGATCCTATAGGATTGCTACCAGTTTTAGTGGGAGATCCTTTGAGTTGGAAGGTTTAAGATGATTTTAAATTTTTTTGTGCCTAAGGATGTTGGTAGTTCTGAATGATGTTTTGTTGTTGATGATACTCTTGCAGGAGATTTTGGTAATGATAGGAGTTTTGGAACAAGAGTTTTGTTGATGGTGTTTCTTATTCCCTTTATGCTTGTTTTCTCAAGTATACTATGACACCCTTCCTTTCACAGTGAACTTTATTTTATACTATTTAATACTAATTTTAATTATTTTGAGTTATGGTAATTTTTTGGATTATAATATCAAATTTTCAAAAAAATTTACGGGTCACACGGTTGGCCTGCAAGGTTTTTTGAACCATGCATAGCCCATGAGAAAGTGTTGTGGCTTTTATAATTGTTTTTTGGAATGTTTAACACATGGTTAGAAAAACTATTTAGGTCTCGAAACAAAACCATGTGGATCATATTGGGGTTCTATTAGCATAAACAAGGTTGGATCATATTTTATTAAGTTGTGCGCTTAAACCATTCATGGTACTCATACTCTTAAAATTACGAAATTTACTATTTTCCTTTGTTATTTATGAACCATTAAAACCCTCTATTTTTCTTACCCCACTTCACAAACTCCCCTCTCAGTCATGTTTAATCTTTATCATATAACCCAGCTATTTACTCCACTTATTCCTCTCACTTTATTGTGATTTAACATAGGTTTCATGATATTTGAGCCTGAATTTCCATGTTAAGGCCTAGCCTACCCTTCATTGTCTTCTTCATTCTTCTTATTTCCATTGTCCTTGTTGTACACCCTACTTAGGTGAGGGTTTGATATTTTTTTATTTTCTTATATTTATATTGTTTTTCCAATTATTTGGGATCAATTAATCTCATTGTTGAATTCTAAGTCCATTCACCAATGATCTATGGTAGTATATCCCCTAACTGTCCTTTTAGTTCTAGAACCCCTCATAAATTTCTTTCTAAATTCATTCATTAATTTAATATTAGTTTCAATAATTATATTTATTAAAATTATAATTATAAAACTATATTTCATTTAAATTTCTATTGATACTATAGTGGGTTTATATTAATAATTGTAGTTCAAATCTGGTTTCATTCAACTCTTACACAAATTGGTAGTTATAATTGTGAATCATCCCTTTGAAAATTATAGTGAGGTGGGTAGAAATATTCTTAGCCTTTAAATTGAAATTACAAAGGGATTTCCGAAAATTTATTAGTGTTCTTGACATAAAATATGGTGTTTTATGTTATTTGAAAAATATTTATTATTTGAATGTCTTTTGAAACTGGTTTTCAAGCTTTATTTTAATTCTTTAAAATTGAATGAATGAATATACGGAAAGAAATTTTTTTACCTTCAAAAAATTAAGGTTTTAGTGTGTGAATAATTTATTATAACCCCATTGTTTCTTATCCTTGATTGATGTTATTATGATAATGTTGTGTTTGGAAGCCAAGAGAAATTTGTTCATATCTTGAAAATTAATTATCAATGAGGGTGAGTTATGAATTATTCACGCTTGACCACTTTTTATTTGGTTTCTTACCATCACTCTATTTTGGTAATGGGTACCATGGTAGCTTAATGAGTGGCCTAGATTTATGCTATTCAAGTTCAGAACATACACCATCTAGTGTCGCACTAGAGAGACTTGGTCCAAGCTAGGGGAATTCTCCTAAGGAAGAAGGTGTGTGTGGATTTTGGTTGTTTATATATATTAGCCCATATTTTTCAAACATAGATATCATATTTTATTAGATGGATATTAATTTCAAAAATAATGATCCATTCTACAATTATATAGGTCTATTATCATTGGAAACAAAGATACATGAGAAACATATTCATAATCTATCTATTTAATATCCCAATTAGTTCTTTATGACTATCATCAGAATTATAAATATCGTACTTAAAACCTTTCTTCATAAACTTGGGAAATGAAACATATGAATGACCAAGATCAGATACTCAAAAAGGTTAACACTGGGGTATATCATTGATATCTTAGATATAACATGATTATAAGGGAATTAGAACATGAGTTTAAAATTTAAAGGCAATAAAATTCCAATCAAAGATCACAATATTGAGTCATGGAATAAATATTGGAAGTTAATAAGTCATAAATCATAAAGAAATCAAATAAGATGATCCATGAGAGTATAACATTGGTAAAAGAAAAAACATTTTTTTTAAAACACGAGAATATAAAATAATATCCTTAGTATTCCAGGATCACTAAAAGACTATCATATTGGATTGGGTTCACTCCTTCAATAGTCAAGGTTCACAATCAAACTATAATTGTTAATTTTGTTTACTCCCAATTCCTTAGTCAAGTATTATTCTTAATACTATCAAATTTTATTGGGTTCACTCCAATTTTTCTAGTCATAGTTCACTCCCATGACTATCATAGTTGATTAAGGTCAATCCCCATTATATAGTTAAGGTTTATACTCAAAACTATCATGGGGGATTTCATTCAGTTCCCATTTTTTGTCATGTTTGTCTCCCAATACTGCCATAGTGGATAAATTTCATTACCAAATATAGTTCACTCCCCATTTCAGTCCTGTTTATCTCATGAGAAATCTATATTTACGAATTGCACTAGTGTGAAATATAATTATAGGACCACCCATAATAGAAAGTCAATCATACTAATGTGTTATATAATCTAATAAAACATTAATAATATCATTATACCTAAAAAATAAATGGATTTCATAAACATTTCATCATGGCATAACCAGTGGAAATGAAACATGTTTCATTAATATTTCATCAATTCATCATAGCATAAACCAGGGAAAAGGAATGTGTTTTATAAGAATCATGTCCTTATAATTATAAACTATCATGAGAATTAATAAGGATAGAGTCATTCAATCATATCCCTAGTAAATAATATGTAACATCAAATAATTTCTTCAAAGATAAAAAGCCCTTAAAAGATCAGTTGGAATATTTCATGAGGAAAATAATCTTTTCACCTTGAAATAATTTATCTAAAATCTAAAAATTTACATAATATTATGGAAATAATTTTCTCTGCAGATAACATTAGAAACATTTTAATCATGTTTCAAAGTATTTACTGGTCATTACCACAAGAAATTCTATTTATTTTATATAAATAAAAATAATACATCCCTTTCACACTTTTTTAAAATTGTCAAAAAGTAACTCATTTAGAAAACAATAATAATATTCCTTTCAAAAAAAATTAAAAAAGTAAATCGTTGGATAAAATGAATTTAAATAATCCTAGATCAATATTCAAAACAATAATTAATTTTTTTAGAAAACATGGATATGAACAAAATGATTTTATTCTGAAGAGGGAAATAAAGAGAGTTTTCCATAAAAATATTCTATCAGTGTCATTAGTTATTAAAGAGAGGAAAATCTAATAGAAACATGTAATCTCTAAAAATAACCATAGTATAATAAAACTTATGATTTTCTATAGATGTATATCAATAAATTTTATCATCTAAAACTTAATCATAAACAATCCTAATAAATAATGATATTTTAACATAAAACCATTACTCACTTCTCATCTTTCTTCATACATGTTCGAGACTAATGTATAATAAATATATATTTATTATAAATTTATTATACAACCATAATAATATATATCAAACCACATATTATTTTCTTATAACATATTATCACCCATTTATTTCCAATTCTTCAATATAATAACTATCCAATGTGATAATTTCTTTGTTTTTCAATCATTTTTCTATTCATAAGTTTTAGTATTTATACTTCAATCATGGTTCAATAATTTCAATAATTTTTACCATGATATTTATTTCATATATTTTCAGTATATAAGTATTGGGAGTCATCATAAAAATTTATAGATAGAATAAATTAATCACACAATTCATGGACACAGTAGGTCGTACAAACACATGAATGTTATTTGCATTTTTTGATGGATATAATGAAAGAAAGGTAAATAATAATTTTCTTTTAAATAATAATGGAATCATAAATAATATATATATATATATTAAATATATCAATATAACTATCCATGTAAAGTGGTGATGAAAAACCTACTACACCGCTTCATGTAGCTGGTAATCCATACGTACGCACGGGCAATGTTTTCTCTTTCTATAGATTGAAAAGAAGGTGTACAATGGTTTTAACATCATAATAATAATAATTAATTATATTTAATACACTGAAATCATTATTTTATTATGGATACCATGTATTTAAAAGGGGTTGATGGAGAAATAAAATTGAAAATGCACGGTAAGGAGATATACCTCTTCACCAAGAGCCCCCTATTAGTATACACCGTAAGCCTTGAAGGGATGGTGTTTTAGAAAAACCAAAATCTCTGAAATGTGGTGAGTGATGTAAAAGGGTAATATTTTAGGGCTTGGATGACTTATAATGCTCATAATGCTTGAGGAATAGAGGAGTGGAGGTTCCCATCAAAAAGTGATGGGAGGGTCACTCTATGAATTAAAAAAATATAAATGATTATTCTGAAGATAAATTCTTCTAAATTGACAAATATTTAAAGATAGTCTAAGATTGAAATATCCTCAATCGATGATTTTTTTTTAATGTTTTTCCTTTTAAACCTTATTTTTTAATTAACCCCATGGATTAACCAATTTTAACATTAACCATGGTAACAAATATTTTCAAAATTAAAGGGTTATACTTTTACTTATAAGGAGAAAATTGTCTCATAAATGGAAAAGGGATAAAATTTAAACTCTTTATTTTCTAAATTATCATATATCATGATTCTTTTAAAGAATTTAATAAAAAAATAATTAATGTAAATTTTGAAACAATTCATTTTAATTTAATTTAAATGCATAATAAATGGAATTATAATATAATCCCTTAACATATCCCTAATTTTTTATATTTTTCTAAAAAAAATATGGAACTTGATAATTCAATTAATTTATATTAATTTTAATATTTTTAATGTTTTTTATTTTATTTTTATACTAATTAAATAGATATTGTGCCGATATCTCATAATCATTTTTGATAATGATTTAATTACAAAAAATTTTAAATAAGGTAATATGATAGCAAAATTAATTTATATTTCAAATAAACATTTATAACTGAACATATCCTCCTATTATCCTTATGTAAAAAATTTATTGATATTAAATTCAATAGAGTGACATTTTCTTTATTCTTTTTGAGAATTAATATAAATTTCAATATCTACAAAATATGGAATCAAGTGTCCATATATTCAATAATTTTATTTAAAAGGCCCAAATAAACCCATAAAATAGGATAAATGATAGCGTTAGAGAAATTAAAAAGCCTTATCGCAAAGTTTTTACCATATTTTAGATGTTTTTTCCATACCAGGGTGAAAAAATTTTACTATGGTTATTATTACTATTGACCAAAAATAAAAGGGCCATATTTAATTTTTATGAAATTATTGATTCAAAATATGAAATTTATTTTTCATTATTCAATTTTTATAATTTTAAGAAATCCATTTTAAATTAAAAGTGGAAAATGTGACAAAAACTAATTTTTAGAAGAATAAAAATACATTTTAAAACATAAAATTGGATTTCTTTTTATCCCACACTTAAATCAATATGAATATTAAAACACATTAATAAATATATAATATATAAATACCATTAAAATAATTCACTAATAATTTGTAATTTAATTTATTATGATAAAAACACATTGCACGTGTAAATATTTTTTTTGAAAAAAATATCTCTTTTACTTTCAAATGATTTCTATTTCCATTTATAATTACTTGTTAACCGATGAATTCATTTTATACTTGTGTAAACCATATGTTTTTCATAATTTTGTTAATATTATTCATACCCACCAATCCAACAACAAGGTAATAATCGTCACATTAAATAATAATGTTTTAATAGTATATCACAGATCGTTTAAACTCGATGTTGCGTGTAAAGAAATATATCAAAGAAATACAATTTTTTTATAGATAAATATACCATAAAATCATTGGGTTTTATATTATACCCTCCTTGAATTGATTTTTCCACAAAATTACACCACTTTTACAAAAAAAATTATTGTATATATATTTCATAACATACTCAGGAACCCAAGTAAAATCTTTTATTTTACTGGTTCCACTAGGGAACTTTAACCAGGATAATAGATTTTTTTATAAAACTTTTTTTATATGATCCATGATTTATATTGGGTTTTCATCATTCTAAATATAATGTTCCTCTCGTATGACCTCTGAGTTCAGCAAATACGATGGATCAAGTATTTACTTCCTTTAAAGAGATAAATGGAACAAATCATGAAATTGTGAGAGGCTTGGTGGAAGCTCCAAGCGATAAGCTATCATCCCTACTCAATCAATAAAATTAAAGTGGTTAATATTCCTTGGTATTGAATTTAATTTATTTTATAATCTCATAACCTTCTTCCATTGAGAAATTTATTGAAATAAATTTTCAATAATTTTGAATTATAGATTCTATTGATGATCATCATCACAACTTTTCAGTAAAATTCGAGTATCCATGATGTAATGCTGAATAGATATGACATTATCTACCATTTCCCTAGATAGATCAGTTCCTAATAGATTTCTTTTAAAAAACGCATTCCAAAATGTTTTAGTTCTATATTTCTTTCCACAAGAAGCTTCATATGGATATATCTAAATGCTTGAGTGAAAGTTGTTATTATAAGAAAACTCGACTAGGGGAAGGTGTTGATCCCCACCATATTTGAAATAATTAGAAAAATACCTTGGCATATACTATAGGGTTTTAATTTTTCTATCAGAATAAACATCTATATAAAGATGATAATAAGTACTTAAACTCAACTCTACATCCAAATCCTGATTAAAATTCACCAGAACTTTGAGGTAAACATCAGAACCTGATCAGATTTGGTCAAATGTGGTACTCCATTTAACCTTACCACTTAATTAATGTATATTCTATAAATATGGTCAATAAATAAAGTTTCTCTAATAGGAATGAAATGTGCTAACTTCGTAAGGTGATTGACTACAATGGTATTTTGGTCTTTAGATGTTTTGGGGAGTTCGATAACAAAATACATGGTGATGTTTTCCCATTTCCAATCCATGTATGGGTAATGGTTGTAATATACCATTAAAATTATATCTCTCATATTTAATGTTCTAAAATACCAAGAAACAAGTTACATACTCTACAATATCTCTCTCTATTCTATCCCATAAGAAATACACTTTCAAATATCTATACATCTTTTCATTTCTTGGATGAATAGAGAATGATGAACTAGAATACCTATCTAATAAATCCTTATATAAATCTACTTTGGACAAAACACATACATGGTTCCTTAACCATATAACTCTATCCCAGTCAAGGTTGAACTAAGGAACTCTTTTAACATTCTTTTGTAACTCTATATTTTCCTTATAAACATATTTAATATTCAAATTTATAGATTGTTGAGCACTCATTTGATAAAGAAAAGATTTCACCCTTTCCATTAGAATTTCTTGATCCATATTTTGAAAATCCCTCAATATTGGATCTTTTGTGACCCAAATTATAGACAAGCTAGCTTGCTTCTTTCAACTCAGAGCATATTCCATCTTTTTCGCTTTCCCAGGGTGCTAATGTATAGATCCATTATAATATTTAATCAACTATAACCATATTATATGGAATATATTCAAATATTTCTATGTGAATATATAGAATAAACATTTTTTATCAGTATATATATCACAAATTTCTCTGTAAAGATAATATCTCTACATCTTTAATTCATTAATTACGATAGATAACGCTAAATAAATATTTCAATAATTTTTTTATGAACCATAAATTTTCATGAGGGATAAACTATAAACATATAATTTTGCATTAGGATTCATACTTGTCCCTACTTAGATACATCACTATAGACTACAAACCCTTCTCCATGGCATGGTACTATAAGGACAGGTTTACATATTAATATTCTCTTAATTTTCATGAACTTTTCTTCACATTAATATATCCAATGGAACATGATTCCCTTAAATGATTTTTGAAACTACACAATTAGTCATGAAACTTATCAAAACATAAATAATAACCCTTTTCATGAAACTTATTACCTTTTTTGAATGTTTCTCAACTTTTGAGATACTCTCTACTATTTGTGGGACTTTTACATTCATAAAACTTCATTAATTCATGAATATAATATTCTTATGAATCCCCCACATGAGAAAATCGTTCATGAAATTCCATTTTGAATTTAGATCCATTGGGTTTTCCTTAATGATTTATATCTCCAAATAAGGGGGTTATTTGACTATTTATAGAAATTTACTCCCCTTCTTGAAACATTTAATATCACCACTGCCTTTTTATGAAACTCCTCATAACTATTCATGAATCTATTTTTCATTGTGAAACATTTGGGAAGTTTTCTATTCATGAAACATATAATAATCATGTAAATTACCATCTCTCCATTATAAATCATCTATATTTCACAAAAATCCTAACTATCAAGAATCACTAATTTTATTCAAACACTTAATTTCAAGATACACCAAATCTTATTGAATTTCCTTCGTTTTCCACATTTTCTTGAAGAAGCCTTAGAAATAAAAATTTTATGGGACTTGTTCCATATTTCAAATTTTGGACCCTAAGGTTTAGGCAAACACTACGAACTTGTGCCATGTTATTCACAAAATTTTCAATACCACATTCAGAGCTTTTGTGCCTTTTTCCTGGCACATTTTCAATAAAATTGTTGAAAAATATTATAAAAATAAACAAATTACATTGTTATCATATATTATAAACCAAAAAATTAAACCCCAAACACTAAAAATTACCTTGAGTAATTTTTTCCTAGCATAAAATGAAGAATTCCAATATAGGGTACCCCACACCACTTTCCCACTGGTTTTATGCTCTCACACCCCAATGTTGAATGTCATAGATCTCACACCTATTTTGTATAACATATCATCAAATACCATCACATCCCATCTAAAAACACATGGACCATCAAATCACATTACAACCATAACTAGGGAAATAAGGTACCGTGAACATGTATTACATCAACCTTGTGTCCTCCTCCTATCATGCATGACCCCCACCGTATTCCACCTTATCATATCATCCAAAAACACCTAGACCATTATATATTACCCCACCCAAAGACACCTAGGAAATCACATTTATCCAAACCCACAGACACCTGGGCTATATAATTACTTCACAATACATCTCAAGAGTGGCACTTTTGACTTATGGACATCCCAACCCATGCATGTCACCATCACCTAGAAGAGGGATCATGTAAGAGTGGGTATCCATTCATCCATTCTCACCACCAGTATATTAGAAAAAACACCAGAAAAACATTTGGTTTTTGACACTTGGTGCTTGACATAGGCGGGGAATATATAGAAAATCAAATGGAACATACATGATATATAAAAAATTTCATAACACAAAAACCCAACCTATGGGTTTACAGTTAGATCATAATGGATGGATCAACAATTTGGATAAATTATATGAATAATATATATAGAGCCATCACCTGAATTAATTTGTTACATGTCTAGATCAACAATGTGGATTGGCTATGTAAATAATATACTTTGGATAATTAGATATGTGAATCAGTTTCATGGATTAATCTGTTACATGGATGAATCAACTACATAGATGAATTGGCTTCTGAAATTAGTAATCTATGTGGGAAATAGATAATGTGAATCAATTACATGGATGGATTGGTTATATGAATCATATATGTGGATGGATTATCTATAATGGTTGGATACTTGATAAATCGGCTATGTGGATCAACTACATGGATGAGATATGTGGAGATCATCTATGCGATCGATCTACTACATGAATCAACTACCTGAAAAATGATATGTGGAGATTTCAAATATAAGATATTGGATAACTAAATATTTCCTATAGTTTAATAAAAATGGCCATGAAGGACTTCTAATGGTGTGAATCAATGGCCTTCAATGGTCGATTCTTCAAGGATAATTATATCCATGAATTTTCTATGATGAATGAGGTTCTTAATGATTATTTATTCATTATGTTTAATGAGATACACAATAATTGGAAAATTAAATTTATTGATATCTAGAAAATTGATCATTATTTATCTATTGAATAACAAATAGAAGTTCTTCCTTCATTCCTTCCTGCTGGCTTTATCTCAAGACCAGACATTCCAGAACCCTTACCATTGAGTTTTGGAAACTTTTTTTAGTGGATTAATTTATCCTATGGTGATTCCATCTTGCACACATCCCCTTTTTTGTGTTGTGAGTCGAGTCAGGATTCTTTCTTCTTGGTAGGTAATTCTCCTTCATTTCTATTTATGTGGATAATTTAGGGTAGTTTTCTTTTGTTTATATTTTGGGAGATAGTTTCATCCAAATTAATAAAGACAAATTGATTGGTTAAATAAATTAAAAAAGGGGTTAGTGGATCATGAATCACATGTTTTTAAAAGATTTATTATGATTAATATTTTGAATGTATATGTGTCACTCCTTGCTAAAAATCATGGTCGTTGGAGGATTTTTTTTTCAATGTATATGTGATGTTATGAAAAACTTGTTTTTGTGATTGACTTCACCAAAAGTGGAATTATCTGATAAAATATATTCAGATAATGTAATGGTTTCCCATATATATATGGATTGTCTATGAATTCCCCAAAATAATGAAGTGGAAGTGATAAAGTTCCCATACGCCAAATCTAAAAATGACTTCCTATGTGTAATGTGGAATGTGTTTGTGGAAGTGGTTGTGCGGTATTTCTTGTTGTGTTAACGTGGTGTGTGGGAAGTGGTTCTGTTTTGGAATATGAGATAGGGTGATTTGATTTTTGGTGTGGCTATGATGTATGGTTGTGATGTAGTATGGGGAGATGTGCGATGGGTTTTGAGGCTGTTTGTGGAGAATTTGTTCTTTAAAGTGGTGGTGATGTGGTGGCTATTTTTCTAAGTGGTTGGGAATGTGGTAATGGTGCATGGGTTTGTTGGAAAGAGTAAAGGGGTTGTAGTGTTGTGCTATATTCCTTGGTATAATTTTAATTAATGATAATATTGGAGTCAAAATGGGATGGAAATGGTTATATAATGTTGAAAAATGGGGCAGTAGGTTAAATGTTGATATTGTTTATGAATAAATTTAAGGGGTTTAAAATGATAAAATTGGTTTGTTATTTAAATTAAAATTGTTTGAAAATGTGAAATCTGAAAAATTAATTAATTTTAAAGGGGTTTTATAATGTGAAATGTGTCTTGTGTCTTGTTTTGTTGTGTTTTGAATTTAGAGTTGGCAGTTAATGTGGAGGATGTTGTGAGTTGGTTAGTGATCTGGTTAGAAACCCATACGTTAGGATTGTGTATTACGATATTATATATATCATGTTTATTCCTTATGATTTTACATATGTTACCTAACTATATCAAGAACCTAGTACGGACAACTAAATTTTTTGAGTATGTTTTCCAAACATCCTGGCGATGATGATAGATGGTTGGTTACACACTCCTCCCCTTTCACTCATCCAAAAAATGATTTAATGCATGGGATATTATGGACAAAAGTCAAAAGTTTTTCTATTGAGATATGTTGGGATGTGATGAGATGGACCATGTGTCTCCGGATGAGGAGAGATGTGATGGTCCAAGTGTCTTTGGGCATGGTGAGATCTGATGACCTAGGTGTTTTTGAGTGACATGATGAGGTGGTTTATGGTAGTATTCATGCATGGTTAGAGGAGTACATATGTTTTATGCCCTATATATTCATGATACATTAGTTTTCAATTTATGGTTGTGAATTCATGTGACGGACTAGGTATTTTCAAGAAGGGTGTGATGTGATGTGATATGATGAGATGTTTTACAAAAGAGGTGGGAGATCCAGGATGTACGATGTTGGGGTGTGAGAGTAGAAAACCAGAGTGAATGTGGTGTGGGGTACTCTATATCGATATGCTTCATATTACGTTATTACTCTTGGATTTATTTGTTTATAGATTATTCCTTGGTGAGGTTGGGATGGGTAGTTAACCTGTTTAGCTTTTGTTGGTTCTACTATTTTCCCATGGGTGCTTATTTTTATCTTTTCAAATTTCCCAGAGAAACTTTTGTTTCCCTACTAAGTATACTTTTATTCTCACCCTAACTATATAAAATTGGGTTTTAGGATTCTAGGAGGTTTATGAAGAATGTGATTGACATTACTAGTTTGGACATTTGGATAATTATTGTGTCACTTCCTTAGCTTTCTTTTAGCTATTTACTTTGTAGACTTTTATATTTATCTATTTTATTTATACATGTATTTTTGGATAGTTTTTGGATTAATCTTATGATATTTTATGGAGTTTCTTATACTTGATTCCTTTTATATCAAGATACTATATTATTATAGAAGTTAATGCCTCCCATTTTATGATATTTTTCATACGCTCAGTGTTAGTCATCATCTCGAGGCCTACTGGAGGTGGGACTCTAGGGTCGTTATATCTCTCCTGTCAATGAGGTATATATGGAAGATGGGGTTTGTGACATTACATGCCCCACATAAAAGTAGCTGAACACATCATATATGATACAACTACCCTTGGCCACGAATTCTCTCTATATTTTTAAATCTTGGTTTATTTTCCATTACGTGTAATACACATGGACAAATACCATCTTCTTTGCACTCCAATTGATGATGTGATCATTCATACACCTAACTACCACTTTATTAGCTGAGTTCGTAAATTAACTTGCGTAATTAAGGTATTGGGGTGTGAAGGTTTTCATTCTTGGTTTCTGACCAACCTCATGTCATAATGATTTATAATAATAAAACACCCCTAAGTATATCTATGATTGTGTAACATTCAATGATATATAATTTCATGAATTAGACCAAGTAATAAGTATCTAATTATTAACTCATTAATCTATTATTCGTATCTCATATGTAACCCTTTGTAATAAGTATAAGAATCTATTCAAGTTAATATTAACATATAACCAAAACCCATAATAATCTTTAATGATCATCAATTAGGGATAACTCAATGTCTGTAATTTGAGTAGATATTTATCATCCATAAATTCATGTAAATTAAATTGTAGCACACGTGAATGAATGATAAATGGAGATTATCTTTATTATAATTATGCGGTATTTTACTACCTTCGCAACCAATATCTTAGGCTCTTAATATCTAGTGATTCTATAAGAATATCATTTTTTGGCCACAATAATGGTTTTTTTAAAATTATATCCATATGTAATTTCTGTCTCACCCTTATGTGGGAATTTGATAAAATATTCACACTAACCTTTTAGTGCGTAAACTTTATGAGGTAAGCTATTTTTAATAATGGTGAGACTTAGGAATCAAATTTCTAATGTTTTATTCATCGAACATATATTTAAACATGTTTACTTCATAACATAAAATGTTATAATATTTATTTTTATTATCTACATTGATTTATTTCTGAGAACATAATAATCATTCTGGGAACCCTTTCTATTATAAATTTTCCTTGAAATATTTCTTAACTAATGTAATTATTTAAATTATCACTTTACCAACACTTCCAAAACCCATTTAGGATAAATTGATATGCCCTTCATTATGTTAACTAGTGCATCCCTTTTCATTTATATATTCCACCATACCCTAAACTATTTTAGGATACCATGTGATACACTTTCTATAATGAATGGTATCGACCTTTATGGAATATTTATTTTCACTTGTTGTGGTAACTAATTTTAATTATTTACATTTTTATTCATAATCACATAACGTCCCGGTTCCGGAAGCCACCCATAGGAACCCCGTACCCGGTTGGTCACATGGCCTCAAGCACATTTCCCAAAACGCCAGAGGTTACTGACTAGCAACGAGGGCCTTGGGTGTTATAGTGGGGAAACTATGCCCTCATTGGCAGAGTACATATCAGAAGTAAAAAAAGCAGAAAATATCGGAAGTAGTAAATATCCAACAACAATAAACAACGGACAAATAAAACAATAAACAACTGGAGAACACATGTATATATGAAATGATGCATGATACATATGTCTAGAAAAGCTGCCAAACAAGACCCAATGTGGAATAAAATACTAAACCAACGTACAAAATAAAGACAAATAAGAAACTCATCAGCATCGCAAGCCTCGGCTTGGTCCTTTGCTCTCCTGCTCAATCAAGTACCAGAAGTCGAAGGGTGATTTCCCTTATCTATACCTGCAACAAAATAGTCTATTTGGGCCCAAAATCATAACCAAAATAGGATGTGAGACTAATCCCAGTAGGCAACCACCCGATGATTTGTTACTTACAGTCAGTGAGTATATGGAAGGTAATAGTACAGTAAGTAGTAACCAATAACAGTAAAAAGCAGGCAGTAACCAGTAAGCATTAACAGAATTATATACAACAATAATCAATCCACAGAACAACAAGTAGCAGAGAAGAAAATATCTATCCACAACAGGAACCCCTCTGGGTAGTACTCGCAGCCAACCCCAATGGTCCTATCCTAGAAATACCAACAACCCTCTGGGTAGTGCAGTCAACCTAACCCCTTTGGTTTGGTCATACGAAATTATAAGACTCTCTGGGGAAGCTCGCTCAGTCAATTCCCCTTATAGTCTAGGGTAGTCGGGGACTATCTGAGGAAGATCATGTGGTATAACCCTCTTATAATCCCAAGGTTGAGAAACTCTATGAGGAAGCTCGCTCGTGAAATTACTCATATAGTCTTAGGTCTATCACATACTCTCTAAGGAAGCGCACTCAGTCAATTCCTTCTCTACCCAGAAAGGGTTTTAAGGAAATTCAAACAAAGTAAATACTCTCTAAGGAAGCTCATTGAGTCTACACTCTTGTATTCTATGATAACCAAGTCTCTCTGGGAAGCTCACTCGGTCTATCCCATGTAGTCTATAATGTCTAAGACTCTCTGAAGAAGATCACTCGATCTACCCTCCTGTAGTATATAATATCCAAGACTCTCTGGGAAGCTCACTCGGCCTATCCCTTATAGTCTATAGCACCAGGTTCTCACGGCCCCGTGCCAGTCAGTTCATAATAATGCTATAAGGCCAAAGTACACCTACAAAGATACTTGGCTAACCAGACAACAACATAACAAGAATGTCCAGAAAAACATTCCATCCTACGGTCTCGAGGAAAGAAAAAAAGGTATAACGACCAAAGGCTAACATGACCCAAAGGTTGTAACAAGAACAAGTCATGTGAAAAACATCCAAGCACAAAAATTATCCACAAACATGATCCAATTACCTCTACACAAGCATGTAAGCATGGTAAGAAAAAACAGTGGAAAACGGTAAACACGTAGTACCCCATTCACAGGTATTGGTGGAATTTTCACATAAAACTCATATAATTTTAAATCTAAGGAACAGAACACCTATCTCGATGCTAGGATATCAATATACTTTGACCACGAATCATGATTCTCCTTAGAACGGCGTAGATTTAAAAAAATTCACAAAAGGTTCAACCCATGAAAACTTGAGAAACAGGAAGAATTGGAAAAAAATTCTCTAGGAAAAGGAAGAGCTTACTGCTGCTTTCCCAACGCAGTTGACGACAGTTGATTCGGAGAACAGATGGAGGAACGGGGGCTCTGAGAAGTTTTGCGGTCGTATGGGTTCTCTCAGACAAAGACGACCTAGAAGAAGCGAGTTTTGTCCGTTAGGCGCGACCCCAGTCCGTTTAATGAAAAAAAGAAACTACACGACATGTACTTATGGGGTACATGGAATGTACTTGGCCTTTCCGTACTATGATTTAAGTGGCATCCACATCACCCCTACACACCGTGTGTGTGGCCTAGACATGGCCAACACAAGGCCTGGCGTTGCATCAAAGTACACGGCATGTACTTATAAAGTACACGGAGTGTACTTCGAAAATTTCCAGATTTTTCTGTTTTTCTCAAAAACGACCAGAAAAGGAAAAACATACCTGAAATGAAGATCTGAGTTTTTATAAACATCCCCCCTTAAAGAAGTTTGTCCCCGAATTTCCCTAGAAAGGCGTAGATAAAGAAACCCCGAACAGCTCCGGCCACTGCGATTGTACATCAGCCTCCCTCTCCTAGGTCGCGTCCTGTACTCGCCCGTGCTGCCATAGCACCCATACCAGAGGAACAAACCGACCATGGAGAACCTTCATACTTTGATCGACAATCCTGATAGAATGCTTCTCAAAAGATGCATCTGCTTCAAGCTCAACCTCCTCAGGTTGAAAGACATGAGACGTGTCTGAAAAGTAACATCAGAGCTAAGAAACGTGGAAGACATCGTGCATAGCCTGGTACCTCTAAGGTAACTACAACTGATAGGAAACTGGCCCAAATCTCTCCAACACCTCAAACAACCCAATGTACCACGGTGAAAGATTACCCTGTCTTTGAATCCTCTTGTGTCCCAACCTCAGTGTGACACGCAGGAAAACCTGATCACCGACTTCGAACTCCAAAGGTCATCTCCGCTGATCATCATAAGACTTCTATCGAGACTGTTCTGTAGCCATCCTCTTCTGAATCAACTCTATCTACTCTGAGGTCTCCTGAACAAGATGAGGTCCCCGCAAAGCTGCCTCTCCTACCTCCGGCTAGCATAAAGGTGATCAGCATGGCCTACCGTACAATGCCTCATAAGGTGACATCTAAATAGTCTCCTAAAAACTGTTGTTATAGGAAAAATCCATAAGAGGAATATGCTTCTCCCAAGAACCCCCAAATTCTAGAATGCAAGCTCGGAGCATATCCTAAAGTACCTAAATCGTACGCTTGGACTAGCCATCTGTCTGTGGATGGTATGTTGTACTCAAATGTACCTATGTACCCAAACCCTTCTAAAGCCCTTGCCAAAACTGAGAAGTAAAAAACACATCACTATCTGAAACAATGGACTGTGGAACTCCATGCAGACGCACAATCTCTTGGATGTACAACTGCCCCAACTCATCAACACTGATGGTCTCCTTGATCGGAAAAAAGTGACAAACCTTTGTAAGCCTGTCAACGATAACCCAAACAGCATCACTCCCTCGAGGTGACCTCGGTAACCTGGTCACGAAGTCCATCGTGACATCGTTCCACTTCGAATCAGGGATGGTTAACTGCTGTAAAAGCCCTGCTGGTCGCTGATGCTCCGCTTTCACCTGCTGACAAGTAGAACATCTCATGATGAACCTAGAAACATCCCTCTTCATACCTGGCCACCAGTACAGGTGGTGTAGATCATGATGCATTTTGGTGATTCCAGGATAAACTTCCCAAACTGAAGAATGAAAATCCCATATCATCTCCTCGCGTATGTCTACTGGTACCCATATGCATCCCTGGAAATGCAAGATCTCATTCTCACCCACTGTCCATCTGAGAATAAGATCCTCTCCTGACACACTCTCCCGAAGGATTAGGCCTTCTGAGTCTGATAGCTGCCTCATCTGTACCTGATCAAGAAGAGTTGAGGTAACAGCTACAGAAGAAAGAAAATTCTGTCCCTTTCTTTTGTGCACTTCCAAGTGCATCTCAGAGAACAGATCCATAAGCTGCCACTCAATGCTAGCCTCCTGAGCTACCAGAATCTGAGTTCTCCTGCTCAACGCATCTGCAACTGTGTTTCCCTTTCCTGGCATATAGGAAAGCTCAAAGTCGAAGGAATGTAGATACTCGACCCACCTACGCTGTCTCAGATTTAGATCATGCTGAGTGAAGATGTACTTGAGACTCCTGTGGTTGGTGAAAACCACAACGTGCTCTCCTAAAAGATAATGTCTCCAAAAATATATGGAATTAAAAACAGCTGCCAACTCTAGATCGTGCATCAGGTAGTTCCTCTCATGTGGCCTCAACTGCCGATACCCATATGCAACGACTCCATCTCTCTATATAAGCAGAGCTCCCAATCCGACACCTGAAGCATCAAAGTAGATGATATAGCTCTTTCCTGGCTCTGGAAAAACTAGTATCAGTGCTGACATCAACCTCCCTTTCATATCTTAAAAGGCTGACTCACAGGAATCTGACCATAAGAACTTCTCCCCTTTCTTGGTCAGACCTGTCAGTTGTGCTACAAGGCATGAAAAGTCCTGTATGAAATGCCTGAAGTATCCAGCCAGCCATAGAAAACTCTGTACCTCAATGACATTCGTCGGCTTCTCCCAGAAAACTACAGCTCTCACTTTCTCTGGGTTTACTGATACTCTTTTCTCTGAGATAACGTGACCCATGAAGTGAATCTGATCCATCCAAAAGTGGAATTTTGAGAGCTTAGCATATAATTGATGCTCTCTCAGTGTACATAGAACGATCTCAAGATGGGTAGCATGGTCATGTCGAGTGTGAGAGTACACCAAGATATCGTCCACAAAGACCACCATGAAAGAGTCTAAGTATGGATGGAACACTCAGTTCATCGGTGCCATAAAAACTGCTGGAACATTCGTGAGACCGAATGACATGACCACATAATCATATAGACCATACCTTCTCATGAAGGCTGTAAGAGTTATTTCTGATGGTCTAACGCACAACTGATGATAAAAAGACCTCAAATAAATCTTTGAGAACACCTGGGCTCCTCGAAGTTGATCAAAGAGGTCATCAATCCTCATCAAGGGATATCAGTTCTTGACCATCAACTGGTTCATCTTCTGTTAATCCACGCAAGGCCTATGGGTGTCATCTGCCTTCTTCACAAATAGGATAGGTGAACCCGAAGGAGAATTACAAGTTAAGATGAAAACCATTGCCTTCAACTCCTTCAACTGCTTCTTGGGCTCCTGCAAGTCAGGTGTAGCCATCCTATAAGGAAGAATGGACACTGGTGTCACCCTTGAAACGAGCTCAATCGATAAGTCTACCTCACACTCTGGAGGAAAACCTGAAAAGTCCTCTAGAAAGACATCCCTAAAATGATCCACCACTGGAAGAAAGTCTAACTGTGAAGTCCCCTGGTCATCCAGACAATGAATGACAATATGGGCTGTAACTACCCCTATCACATGATGCTCTAGTCCAGCTCTACCCGCCCGGACATCCCACTCACCTATATGAAGGAAATATCCGCCCTCTGGTGATACGAAACTTACCCTGCGGCGATAACAATTGATGACTTCCTGGAAGGGAACTAACCAGTCCATACCAAGAATGACATCATAGTCTGTCATCTCTAGGACATAAAGGCCCCAAAAGAAGAGATACCCTACAACCTCAAGAGGGTACTCTCTGCACTGACATACTCTATATTTCCTCATTCACAACAGTGTATTAGGAGTCTACCTGTCGGTAGATGAAAAGATACAGAGCCTAAGGATCTCCACAATAGAAATAGAGATAAAACTATGCAAATCACCAGTATCGAAAATGGATGAATATAAAACTTAGGCTGTTAAGATCGTATCTCGAACTGTAGAAGGGTCGGGATCCTGCTCTTGATAGGTCTTCTCCACAGAAAAAGTATGTCCTGTACCGCGGCCTCGCACCCCTGGATGACCACTATCAGCTGATCCACTCTGCTGTCACTGATAACCTAGTGACTGACCACCACGGTCACGACCTCCACCTTGGCTCGAACGGCCGAAAGAACTCCAGTCCCTAGACTGGTGAGAAACTAGAGATATATCTCCTGAACACGGGGTCATAGAAGAGCCCCTACCATCGACTGTAGGTGAGAAGATCTGACAAAAATGCTGAAGATGGCCCATCTTGCCCCAATATCGGCACTCCATCGGGTCTCTCTAGCACTGAGGCCTAGTATTCCCACTCCTACCACATTGGTAGCATACTACTTGACTTTTTGAAGATACATTCCGCTTACCCTGCTCTCCTCGAGCAGACTCCTTATGATTCCTCCTACTATCAGTATGAGGAGCACTAACTCTGGATGTCAAACCCCCATGGCTCACTGTCCTAGAATCTATCAGATTGCGCTCAGTGATCAGCTCCTGGTTGACAATAGAGGATATCGAATTCAACCTAAATATGTTCAGATGGGAATGGATCACCTGCCTGAGACCATCCTCAAACATCCTAGAAAGGAAAAACTCATCACCTGCTGGAATCAGCATGAAGCACTGCAGCTCGATAAAGCGTGACGAGTACTTCATAATAAAAAGAGTACCCTGCTCGAGACTCATAAACTCCTGGGAGCGGTTGTCCCTCAAGGACTCTGGATAAAATTAATCGTAGAAGATGCGTCAGAACTGATCCGAAGTCATACTCTGTTGGTTCCCGGACTATGAGATCACCTCCTACCACCTCTTGGCAGTGCCTCGGAGCATATAAGTAGAAAGCTTTACCCTTTTCTCTGGAGGTATCTCTAGGTGCTTGAAGATCGTCAGCGTGCCCTCGAGCCATGACACTACAACCTGGGTTCCTCTATCCCCTGAGAAAGTAGGAGGATGTTGCTGCTGGAAAACCCACGCCAACTCAGCCATCGACAGGGCAGGAGGCGGCGCTCCCTGAAAGGTATGCATCATCCTCAGGAATTCCTCCCTGAACAATGCATCGACTCCTACAATAGTATAACTGCTGGTGCCAGGGCTGGCACAACAGAAGGATCTGTAGGAGATCCCTGATCGGCCATATCCAGTGACTGATCACCGTCTGGAAGCTGATGTACAACCGGAGGAAATCTCGGAGGTATAGCTCTGAAAGATCAAAAGCGCACCATATATTAGAAATATCATAGAGTGAGAACACAAGAGTAAAAAATGTGAACAAGAGGAAATAACACTCAAGTTCTACAAAACACGACCACACGACATGTATAAAACTATATGGAGTTCCTTCTTAAGCCAGACACATGGGCGTGTACTTCTTCCACGACTGGTCGTGTAACACCTCAGACTACACGGCATACTGTCACCACACACGATGTGTACTGGATCTCCATTCCCTTTCCCATGTCCCCTTACATGTCTAGCCCACACGGTCCCCATAACCCTAGACTACACCGCATGTTCACTAAGGACACGACATGTGCCAGACAAGGTTTTAGTATCCCGTGTTGTTAGTTACACGGTCGGCTACATGACTGACCCTTACACGGTGTGTTCCAAACAGTCACTACGTTTATAGGAGAGATAACACCATCTTGTGTTGTTCGTGACACAGACGAGTATCTAGATCAAGGCTACACAAAATGTTCATACCCAACACGGCATGTACTACGCGAGCTTCGCCGACCCATGTTGTTAGTGACACAGATGGGTACACGGCTCACTACTACACGGTGTGTAACTACTGTACACGGCGTGTTCTTGAAACCTTTTTCACCACCCCGTGGTTCTTCACACATAGTCAGTGACATGGTTTAAAACTACATGGTATGTAGTCAATTACATGCCATGTATTCTGGGTTTTTTCGGGCAGTAGCTCAGAAACTGCACCAAAGCCATGAAAACACTAAAAAATAAACATGGAGGTGCCAAATTCTGATCCTTGAGGGCCCATACTCCCCGCGAATCAAATCTTGACATTCTCCCACATATCATATACAAGGAAAAAAGTCAATGATCCACTAATTTATGATTAATGAGGGCCCATATCACCTCAAGAACCAAAATTTAGTGTTCAATTATGTAAAGGTACAATACAAACAAATTCTCTATTAAACTGCAGGGATTCTATCAAAGCATCTATCACAACAACATTCATATTCTACACAACTTCTATCACAAGAACATGCAATAACTAATGCACCCTAGATAGCATGGAAAGAATGTGTGGCATGTGATTTCTAACAAGTTCCTATATGATGCATGAGATGGAATACCCTAATCTCATCAGGTTGCGACATAAATATAACCACAACAGAAATAACAATAACAACACAAGGCATGTGAATCACTCTAGGTGAAATCATATCAACCGTAAAATCTCAAAACCAGAAAACTGCAATAAGAGAGGTAGATTGGCTTTTCCCTGTACATGGGATAGCTACTCCAGGGAACAACTTATTACCAAGTATTGAATCCATCTTATCCCTGGATAAAGGCTAAAAATAGTAAATCAAGAGAAAATAATTCCTCAGATACCAGTTTGTAACGTCCCGGTTCTGGAAGCCACCCAGAGGTGCCCCGTACCTGGTTGGTCACATGGACTCAAGCGCATTTCCCCAAATGCTAGAGGCTGCCGACTAGCAGCGAGGGCCTTGGGTGTTATAGTGGGTAAACTATGCCCTCATTGGTAGAGTATACAATGGAAGTAAACAAAGAAGACAATAGCGGAAGTAGTAAATATCCAACAACAATAAATAGCAGAAGACTAAAACAATAAGCAACTGGAGCAGGCATGTATATATGAAATGATTCACGATAAATATGTATAGGAAATAATCCAAACAATTCACAATGTTGAATAAAATACTAAACCAAAGTACAAAAGAAAGATAAATAAGAAACTCCTCATCATCTCAAGCCTCAACTTGGTCTTATTCTCTCTTGCTCAATCAAGTACCAAAAGTATAAGGGCGCTTGTCCTTGTCTATAGCTGCAACCACATAGTCTGTTTGGGCCCAAAAGCATGACCCAAACAGGGTGTGAGACTAATCCTAGTAGGCACCCACCCGATGATCTGTGCATTACAGTCAGTGAGTATATGGCAGGTAATAGTACAGTAAGTAGTAAAAAGTTACAGTAAACAGCAGGCAGTAAGCAGTAAGTAGTAACCGAATGATATAAAACAGTAATGAATCCACAGAACAATAAGTAGCAGAGAAGAAAACAACTAACCACAATAAGAACCCCTCTGGGAAGTACTTTTAGCCAACCCCTATGGTCCTATCCAAGAAATACCAACAACCCTCTGGGCAGTGCACTCAGCCTAACCCCTCTGGTTTGGTCATACAATATTATAAGACTCTCTGAGGAAGCTCGCTCGGTCAATTACCCTTATAGTCTAGGGTAGTTAGGGACTCTCTAAGGAAGATCACATGTTATAACCCTCTTATAGCCCCAAGGCCTATAAACTATATGAGGAAGCTCTCTCAGTCAATTCCTCCTATAGTTTCAGGTCTATCACAGACTCTCTAAGGAAGCGCACTCAGTCAATTCCTTCTCTAGCCTATAAAGGTTTTAAAGAAATTTAAACAAAGTCAAGACTCTCTGAGGAAGCTCACTCAGTCTACCCTCCTGTAGTCTATAATAACCAAGACTCTCTGGGAATCTCACTCGGTCAATATCTTATAGTCTATACTGTCTAAGACACTCTCAAGAATCTCACTCGGTATACCCTCTTGTAGTCTATAATATCCAAGACTCTCTGGGAAGCTCACTCGGTATATCCTTCATAGTCTATAGCACCAGGTTCTCACGGTCCAGTTACAATTAGTGAATAATAATGCTATAAGGCCAAATTACACCTACAGAGCTACTTGGCTAACCAGTCTACAACATAAAAAGAATTTCCAGAAAAACATTCCATCCTACGGTCACAAGGAATGGAAAACACGTATAACGGCCAAAGGCTAACAAGATCCAAAGGTTGGAATAAGAACAAGGCATGGGAAAAACATAAAAGAAAAACAATTATCAACAAACATGATCCAATTACCTCTACAGAAGCATACAATCATGGAAGGAAAACAACAAGGCAAAATGTTAAACACGCAATACCCTGTTCACGGGTATTGGTGGAATTTTCACATAAAAGTCAAAGGATTATAAAGGTAAGGCACAAAACAACTACATCGATGCTAGTATATCAATATACTTTGACCATGAGGATTTATTCTCCTTATAATGGCATAGATCTACGAAAAATCACAAAAAGTTCAAACCATGATAACTTGATAAAGAGGAGTAATTCAAAAACAATTCTATAGGAGAATGAAGAGCTTACAACTGCAGTCCCAACGTAATTGACAGCGGTCGATTCGGAGAACGGACAGAGGCATGGGGGTTCAGAGAAGTTCTGCAGCCACACGAGTTCTCTCGGACGAAGACGACTTAGAAGAAGTGAGTTATGTCCATTCGGAGAAACCCCGGTCCTTTTAATGAAAAAAAATGAAACTGCACGGTGTGTACTTCTAGGGTACATGGTGTGTACTTGGCCTTTCTGTACTCTTCTTTAAGCGGCCTTCACATCACCCCTACACACCGTGTGTGTGGCCCAGACATGGCCGTCACACAGTCTGGTGCTGTATCAAAGTACACGATGTGTACTTATAAAATACACAACATGTACTTCGAAAATTTCTATATTTTCCTCTTTTTCTCAAAAACGACTAGAAAAGGAAAAACATACCTGAAACAAAGATCTGGGTTCTTACACATCAAATGCCATATAATTCTTTAGGATATTAAGTGAGGAATAACTATAATCTTAAACTAGTAAAATACTTTAGTTAATAGTGATATTCAATTTCTCACAGAAACTAAATTTAACATTTTACATTTTTTTCATTACATTCACTTAACCAAACTCTTTAGGATATTTAGTGAAAAATCACTGAAACTCATACTGGTATAATATTTTATTTTTTAGCATTGAACTTCTTTATGTCCAAATTAATTCACACTAGACTCTTATACATCGTATTATCTTCTAAATATAAGTTTGAGACTAAAATCAAACTACATTTTTTTTTGTTTTATGAAATAACATTTATGACCTTCTAATTGGAATATATAACACATATACTATTATCTTCATATCTCATATTGAATTTTATTTTATATATTATTTTTAAAAAAAATTATATTTTATTTCTTAATTTCGTCCACTATTGGGTGGAATCACATTCAATCATATTTTAACAAACAGCTCGACTAACCGTTTATCTTTTATAAGACACTATTATCCATATCTATTTCTCAAAACAAGTTATAGAATTTAATTAATCATAAAACTAGTTTATATATTTAATCATCTCATGTTGATCAAAAAAATTGTTTGTAAACACCACATATCATCTAAGATAAATGAGATGAAGGGACACTTCCTTTACATTGATACATCCAAGCTTGATAAATATCTTTACATTCAGATTTCTAATGTAACAACTGATTACAACTGTACTTGAATGAAATATATATTATCTTTTCTTTATTCACATGATTTTGAAATCTCATATTTTTACAAAACGTATAAACCATTCACTTGGTATTATATAACCTTCTAAATGAAAGAATCAATTTCTATAACATTAATTCCATACATGGGCATTCAATGGAGTTAACAAAACCATTAACGATTTCTAGATAATCAAGTAATATGGAATCATTACTTCTTATTGATAATACCCTCATGTATTAAATAATATTAACTAGATTCACGAAGAAATATTATTGGATTTTTAACTTTATCTCTTCTAATTTTGAAATTTTAATTATTTTTTATTTCTATACACTACCACAAACATAGACATCATATTCCTAGTTTAACTATTCTCAACACTTTGAGAATATCAAGTCAACTTTTATTGAATTCATTCTTAATTCCATAACATTTCAATAGATTATAATATAATTAATTCCTTAACTAGAATAATCAGTGTCATTATTCTTCAATATCTCCAAAAATATTCAAAACTATTGAATATCATTAACACACCAATTCCTATTAAGTATATGAGACTCGAATTCCATATCTAATTTTTCATTAAATTATTTTGATAACATAAAATAATAATTAAATACTTCTATAATAATCTTGATTTTATTTTTGAATAAATTCAACACTTGGTTAATTTGTATGGAATTGTTCTTACTCATAGAATATTTCTCTTTCTCAAGAATTTTTTTTAGACTACCATTCTTTAGAGTTTCTTATATAAAGATTATCATTTGGAGGATTAATATAATGTTTAGTTTGATGATGATAATATATTTATATATAGTAAAAATTTATATCATATGAATATAATATCTTATATCAATTCGTTATGGTCTTTTAATAACATTAGTCCCATTAAAAATGATAACCCCATACATCATATCCATTTAGTGTTACAAGATCCCTTTCTCACAAAGCAATGAGTCTGTGGGATTTCTCTCACCACTTAATTATTTAGGTAGGTAATCATCATAATATATATAGTTGTGACTCTTAGATAGTTGAGAGGACAACCCATTATACAAATCCATCACATGGATATACTCAACTATATTCCTTTGGTAACCTAATCCTATTAGGGTCTCTTCACTAGTCTATACCATAGTATATCCAAAAAACTAGCTAAAAAGGTCAATATAAGGTCACAAAGCTGTGGAATGACCTACCAAAGGATGTTATAGTGTCGACAATTAATTTCATTCATTACAAATGATTAGCCATTGGCACCCAACTATGGAATGGCCTACATGGTTAGAAGAATTATGTTTTAAAAATTGTCTTTTTGAAGAGAATATCACACTTATTATTTGAGTGGTTTTCCTTTTAATATATCCCTAATTTACTACACATCATATGAATATTGAATTCATAACTATTATATTCTATGTAATAATTATCTTATCATTTTTATTCCCCCTTTATATATGCTTGTTTCTTACAATTTAGTTTTGTAAATCCCTATTCCATCCACCATGTTAATGTGTCCACACAAAATGAATTTTTAACTCTTCAAGTAACCCACAATTATATGTTAGCCACACAAAAATAGAATTAAAGTATATCCAAACATATTTGAATGCACAAAATTCACAAGTTATATGAATTATTCATATAAAGGTATAGAGTAATATGATATTGAAAAACCTTACATGAGTAAACTTGATGTGATAGATATAAAACCCCATTTTCTTTCATAGCCATGGAAAGGATCTAACAAAATAGTTAGTATGACCCCATGTCCATCTAACTTGGTATACTTTACTCAAGAGAAAATTCAATTCATGATAGATCTAACATGTAATATCCACAAATTATTCCCCAAAACTATTCTCAATCTCCTAAAAAAATTTATAAACTCTGGTCAAGGTAGATGAAAACAAAATATTATGGTATCAAACCGAGTATGATATGAAAGGATCTATCCAAAGTTTAATATATCAAAAAAATGGGAGTATATAATATTCATATTACATAAATAATTTAATAAACATAATGTCAAGTGAATTTAACAAAAAATTTATTTTTTTCAAAAAAATGATACATTTATGAACTATTCATAAATAAATGATATTTATGAATATTTTACAATTATTTCAATATAATCCCCTTTGTATTTTATATTAAATGTCATTTTTATGATATTTAATTGATTATAAAAATTTTATAATTCAATATATATTATATAAATATTTTATATAATCTAAATATCATAAATTTATAATTTATAAAAACATCACAAATCACTACTTATGATTTATAGATAAACATTTTATATCAAGATTGTAAGGCATGCCATTCAATTTATAAAAATATATCTTAAAATAATAACCCATAATTTTTTGTAAAAAATGATTCATTATAATTTATATAATTAGTCAGGAAAAAAATATAATTTATTTATTTATTTGTAAATTCATTATGAATTAAAATATCCCAAAATATATTTTATTATGATTTATAAACATTGAATTTACCATAAACCATTTAATATTTATAAAAAAAATCTAATATAGTTTCTGGTTACCCTTATAAATAATCCTCATTCTTTAGAATGGAAACTAATGTTTTCTAAATTGTGTGTCAAGGTAATATAATGGTTACTATTATGTATATTTATTTTAAAACCATTGCGTAAAGGTGAAAAAAAGATTACCAGTACACAACTCCCTCATGTAAAGGTATTACCTTTAGGAAACCCCTTTCTATAAGGGTACTCTAAATATTCTATATTTTTCATAAAGGTAAATATCAGGTACCTTTACCTAGGGGATCTAATATAATTACATGTAAGGGTAAACTTCCATTTAACCAAACATAAACTCCTTGCATAAGTGTATTACCTTTACACAACACATTTTTCTAAAAGTAACAATGAGGTTCCCCATACACAAACATTCCATATAAGGGTACCATGTATGGTTAAAGGCATATATACCTATCTGTATGAAATTTATGTCATAAGGGTACAAATTTTATTCAACCTACCTTCATAAGGGTAAATAATATTAACCCTTACGTAGCTCATTTAAGGGTTTGTAATCATTATCCAGTTCTACCAAAATTCTTTTTTTTTTCATTTTACATAAAAATATTGGGATTCTAACATGTATAAATATTGAAGAATGTACCTTTTATATCACTTATGGGTTTATTATGATCATTGAATTATCATATTTTGTGAATAATAAAAAAACACAGGAGATCTATCTTCAAGAAATTAATGGGTGAAAAATAATATAAAATGAATAAATAGGAATTCAAAAACCATAGTTGTTTCTATTGGGACCACTTTGTTTATAAGTTGTATTTATTTTCAATAGTTTTTAATAATGGTCAAAATGGAGATGAAACTGAAAAGTTAATTTTATTGTTTGAAGTGAAGATGCCTATATAATTGTGATAGATTCATATCATTGGATTCCATGTTTGGTCAATTGTCAATGTAGTTCAAAACAGAGGATTGTTGAATTGGTCCTAAGTTCAGTATACATGTATCAAAGATGATACATTATTTACAAAAATGAGTATGATTGAGATTATTTTTAATTCATAATCCATGTGAGAAGTTATTTTTAATACATACTCCAAATGTATTAGAAGAAGGGGGGGAATTAAGGTTCATGAAATTTTTCATTATTTCATGAAAACCAAGGAATATGATTTACATGAATGAAAACAAGATGATGATTTGAAAATTTATATTTCCCAAATATCATAATTCATTAAAACTTGTGATGTAATACTTATAAAGAAAAGGGGTATAAATTTAGATACTAATCATATTCAGTTTTGATTGGAAAAAATGATGTTACTAGAAGACAAGAAAGTTGCATTACTTTCCATTGAAAATATGATGATACTAAAGGTGTTCTATCAAAGAATATATATCATGGTAGATATGATTCATGATGAATGAATTTGTTTTTTTATTAAGCCATAAGACATTGAAACATAATTGGTGTTCTTTCTGAAGCATATTTGAATTTGGATTGGTATGTTGCACGTAAGTAGAGTTCAAAGATTAGAACATAAAAATCTGTAAAAGGAAATATGTATCAACCCGATCATTTATGAATAAAATTCTATTTATTTTAATGTATTATGGATATAGAAGATACATGAACTATTTTAGTATTATTATTGGGTTTAAATGACCATTAATTATCATTATAGTTGATAATATAGTTGTTAAGTAGTTATCACATGATTGATATAAATATAAGCTTTTAAAAAAAATCATTTTGACACTGAGAAAGGGAGGATGTCCACATAAAGTAGACTCAGGTCGTACGAAGCTCATTTTTTCAGAGATCACAATGGTGGTAGCACCACTGGGATTCACTCTTGATGAATCCCAAGTAGATATTCAACACATTAATCTTGAACGGAATTGCTTACAAGAGAAGTTCAAGTTAACAGAGAGATATTGGGGAAGAAGACTTTGAACTTCATTCCTTAACATGTAAGCTATTTAGGGAAGAAAACTCGTGTAATATAAAATTTCTTGTTAGCAATTTGGTTTAAACTCGTGATGTTGGTTGGCTGGTGTGAGTGACGGGTTGTGTGTGATGGGGCTGCTCCAGGTCTCCTTTTCTTATCTTTGTAGGTCAGTTTATGCTTGTTTTCAGCATGCTTCTTGGACTACTCTGGATGGGGATTAGAGCACTAGGTCTTCATTGTTGTGGGTCTCTTGGAATTGGATGCTTGAGAGGGTATTGCTTCGCCATCAGTTTCGTGCCCGTGCTTCTGCACGGGACTGCTTGCTGAGGGATCCTGTGTAAGTGAAATCTTGTTTTTTGTTATACTTTCTGGGATAGAGTGGTCTGATATCTTGCTTTGGTTGTATGTAGTTTCTCACTTTTCCTTTAAAAAGTTTTTTAATAATAAAAATGTAATTTTCAGTCAAGTTAACAAAGATTACCACTCAGACGATATTATCTGAGTCGCCCACTGAGTTTGTCATGATCCCACACCATACCCTTATATCTTATGTGGGTTTTATAAGGGATTTTGTACTAAGGTATTGGATACTTATTGTTTAATCCCTTTCCATAAATAAAATTCATATTCCATCAATTGTTTTATGAGAATATACTTTCATAAAAAAATGATGAATTTGAAAAATTGATTCTTCAGGTAAATATGATACTTTTGAGAAATATATAAATTATTATATTAAGAATTTTTTTTATTAGTAATATGATAAAAAAATCTTATAAATTATTATTATATCAGTTCTTTAGTTTTAAATGATTAGGTAATCAGTTTAATTAGAGTTTAATTTTGTATTTGATAAAACCAGAAGTGTATTTTTAAGGAATTTTTTCATGAATTAATGAATTTTTAAAATAATTAAAATTTTAATAAAATATTATTATCAAATTAATTTTATGAATAAAAAATTAGTATATAATTTTTATGATGTCACGTGTTATTTTTATTAAGGTTTGAAAACTGTTTTTGTCAAAACCCTTTAATTTTTTATAAATGTCGGTTTTCATTTTAAATAAGAAAATTTACATATTTAGAAAATTATTTAGATAAAATAAATATTATTTTTTCAATAATGATGTTAAAATTATCCAACGGTTAAAGTTTCAAAATTTTCCAAGACAGTCGATTTTTTGGGTAAAAATTAAATATCGTATAAATAAAATTTGTGTTTGATGACATCATAATGACCCCAAAATGATGTAATAAATACAATAATGCATATTATAGGTAGTATATATGTTTTAACATCAAAATAATGGGATTTTAGACTTGTTTTACTTATTTTATAAAGCCTCCATGAATCTTCCAAAATGTATAATATATTTTATGATTATAAATTCCTTTCTTTAATAATGATACTCAAATTCACAAAATAAAGGATAATATTTTAATATGTTCGGCCATTGGCCTTATAAAATAATTTTTTCCACTCCTCTTTAGAAAAAACCAGGGGAAAAACCTATAGTATGGTTTGTAGTTTTGAATATTTAATTATATAGATTTCAAAACCAACATTTGAGAAATATTAAAGAATTCACCGTTCATTTCCCATATAAACCAACCTAAGCCCCCACTTATCTTCACTAAAAAACCTTTTATAACGTTTATTCTCTATCATAATCTCTATATAATCCTACCAAGTCACCCAATCTCTCAGTAATCCCCCTTCATCATGATTTTTAAGTCACACACTCATGTAAGGGTTTCCTTCATTTCTCATTTTTATCCATGTTTCTTTATATTGTTACACACATTTATTTTCAATTAAAAATTATGGGGTATATTTTTGTACTCCCCAATAATAACCTTATTGTTTTGGTATGATGGTATTCCTCTTTCTCTCTCCTTAATCCTTCCCATGTACACCAGTTACCATGCTAAAATTTCATAGTGTTATTCTATTTCTCCTCTTTCATCAAGTTTCTCTATTATGTTACACCTTTGATTTCTAAATTACATGTGTTGGGACATGTATTTATATGAACTTTTACATTCCATTCCATGTATATATGAATATGGAACCTTTTCACTCTCATCAACCATTTTTATTAATATTTATGTCTTGTCGTTAGGCTGCCGAAATTGCACTGTGATTTTGCAGGCCAATATCATCACGTGGTGAATTCCATGCCCATTTCTCTTTCAAGGGTATTCACCTTTATACACATATAATTTTTTATTATGTAATTTATCTTATGTATCAAATATTACATTATCATGGAATAAATGATTATGTTGAATGAATCCATGTTATAATATGTATGTGGCACACATAAGCCTGTGATTAAAATGAATATGAATAGTGTCCCCTGATAGCACTCCAATGCACTGGGAAATGATCAGTATCATGATAATTAATGTGAAATAATGGTTTATTCATGATAATTCTTGTGTATTTATGGTTTATTCCTGTTATTCCATGTTCAATGATCCTTGTATCATGATAATATATTGTTGTATGTTGTTGACACATTTCTATGTTTTCATAAACTTGATAAATCAAGCCTTTATGTTCATGTTTCTCTTATGCTCCATTGATATTCCTATTTCCTAACATGTATTGTATTCTTCATTTTATGCCTTGTTTAATTCCTTGCTATGCTTTATAGCTCACCCATTTCTTATGGATGTCCTCAAGTTATCCCATGTAGTGTTAAGTACGAAGGAATGATTTGGTCATATGAAAGAAGATTGAAATAAAGAAGTTTTATTTAATGTTTTAAGTTGTTATGTAATGTTCCTAATTTAACAATACAATAGACCTACAAATATTAGCAGTTGTCTTCAGTTCATGTTTATGTAATAAATCATGTTTAAGTGTGTAATAAAGAGTAGAATTTTTTTAGTTGGTATCAAAGGATATGTTTAGTTATTTTTGGGATTAGGATTAGAAAACTATAGTAAAAGACATTTATATAAGAATAATCATAAGAAAAACATACCTAAGTTTCTTTGAGTATAGTGTAATTGGTTTATCAAAAAAATAAGTCCCTATCTATATGCGAACAAATAGTGTTGGCTTTGGCACAAATGTATGTAGGGGTAAAACACGAAAACACTACTTTGAGATAGATTTGAATGTGAACTGATGCACGACAACGGGCCTTGATACACTCTTGGTTCGACAATACCAAAGGATATGCTTTGGTAAATTCATAATCTTAGTACGAACCATTATTAATGGAATAAAAAAATATCATAAGAATATATGATTGGAAATAGATCATGCATAACTTATATTGAAGCCTTTAAATTCATAAGTTAAGGAAATAAATGTAATTTATAAGTTATACCTTTCTAAAATTTGATTCCCCTTTATGTGTTTAAGAGTTTAAAATACTTACCCATAATTTTTATTTTATTCTAGCCAATGGCCAGTAATAGGAGGACTTGGGCTAACAACCAATGCGAAGATCAATTTGATGATTGCTCTAATGAGATGCCCAATCCGATGGGAGAGAGAATCAAAAATATTATCCGGATATTTCCTCAGTCAACTCTCGTTTTGAAAAGAAAAATGGGTCAAGAGGAACATCCAAACCCCCTTAAGATAAAACAAGTCATAATCTAGATCTTCATGAGACAAAGGCCGCATTATTTTAATGGATCATCTGATCCCTTAGTCGTTGAACAATAGATCAACTCCACTGACAAGATCTTCTCCATCATTCAATGTTCTGAACAAGAGACGGTTATCTTGGATTCTTATCGTATGGAGGTAAAAGCTGATCAATGGTCGACATTGATAAAAATTACGAAGCATGAGGAAAAGATCATGGTGATGGGATGGACATATTTCTGGAAAAACAATTGATAAATATTTTCTCCACACTCTCCATGTTAATATCTAAATATATTTCCTTGCACTCAAAAAAACGGATGATGAATCTATTTGGGAATACTAGGAAAAAATCACCAGATTTTCACGATACAGCTATAGTTATGTCATTCCCCCTAAATAGAAGGTTTGACACTTCTTTGATAGGTTAAAACCAAGTCTCTAGAAATCCCTGGCGATCCATGAATTTGATAGCTGTGAGGAGATTGTCTGATGTGACCTTAAAGTTAAGGTGGAGATTGGAGAATCTTAGGGGTATCATGGAGATAAGAAGCGGAAAGTGGAAATTAATTCTGGTGGTTGGATGGATAAATCCAATGGTACTATGAAATTAAAGCATCCCGCTTTCCAAACGTGTGAAAAGAGGGACCCCATAAATTTCTAGAAGGGCATGAGGAAATGCTTTGGGTGTGGACGAGAAGGGTACCTAGCCAATGATTTACAAAAATAAAAACCGACTACTACGATAGAGGAGATGAACACTCCTTTCAAACCATAAGGAATTGTTCATTGCTACAACAACATAGAACTAGGGATTTTTGAAAACTAGTACCCTAAGAAAAGGGTTTTCGGAGGCAACCAATAACCTCCAAGGAAACAAGGGGGATATTTCTCTATCACTGCTACCGAAGAAAATCCTGACAATGAAGTGGTGATAGGTATGCTATTTATTCATTCAAAAATAGTGAAGGTACATTTTGATTCCATTTCTACACATTATTTTATATCTCTAAAGTTTATTAGTACAATTGAAACATCACCACAAATCCTGGAAGTAGAGATATCAGTGAGAACAAAAAATGGGGAAATCTTTATATCCCAGGAATATAACTCACCCCCATTCACAATTTGTGGATGAAACTCCCCAGAGAACCTCATCCTACTCCATATAGTGTAATATTATGTGATTCTTATCATGGATTTAATTTCTCTATATTGATCCAACATAAATTATTATGAGAGGGAAATCAATCTCTATATGGTGAATAAACCCATGATTCTGTACAAGTGCAAGGAGGCGGATGAATCTTCTTTAAAAAAATCATCTCAATGGTGGATATTATGTCCCTATGAGCACATGTATCTTCCTCAGATGAATGAGTCTATGTAAGGATCCATCCTCAAAGACATACCTATTGTGAGGGAATTCGCTGATGTGTTTCCAGAGGAATTATCTAGTCTTTCCCTAGAAGAGATGATGACTTCTCGATTGATCTTATATAATGGGAATTGAAAATATCCAAGACTCAATATATAATGGCTATTTTGGAGCTTGAAGAGATAAAGTAACAACAGGATAATCTAGACAAAGGTTATATATTCCCAAGTGCTTCACCATGGGGTGCACAGTCCTTTTAGTCAATAAGAAGGATAGGTCAATGCAACTTTTCCTTGATTATCGTGATCTCAATAAAATAACGATAAAGAAAAAGTATCATTTTAAACAAATTAATGATTTTTTATATGAACTACATGGAGTAAAATAGTTCTACAAGGTGGATCTACAGTCAGGATATTACCAAGTAAGGGTGAAGAAGGATGATATCCCCACGAATGCTTTTCGTACAATGTATGGGAACTATGAATTCATAATAATAACTTTTGGACTCACTATTGCCCGAGAAATATTTATAGACTTTATGAATAGAGTATGTAGAAATTTTGTCCATAAATATTAAGTAGTCTTTATTGATGATATTATAATATTCTCCAAAACCATGGAGGATCATGAGAAGTATATAGGGACTATACTAGAGACCTTGCGAAAGGATATTCTCTATGCAATGTAAAACAAGTTTGAGTTCTCTATGAAGGAAGTCTCATTCTTGGGGAATATCATCACAAGAAATGGGATATTTGTGGATTCCTCAAATAAAAATTCAATTGAGGGATGTACAAGTCCAAAATTTGTGATGTATATTCATAGATTCTCTGGGTTAGCTAGACATTATCACGGATTTGTGAGAAATTTATCACGATTATCAAAACCTCTTACCAAGATAACTTGTAAGGGAGTCAAGTTTTCTTGGAAAGATGAATCTTATGAGGGCTTCAAGGATTTGAAAATGAGGCATATCAGTATTCCCATGCTCACACTACCCACAAGTGGATAAACTTTCATTGTATTTAGTGATGCTTCAAAGAAGGCTTAAGGCTATGTGTTGAGGAAAAATTACAAATTCATTTCCAATGCTTCAAGGTAATTGAATGTTCATGAGAAAAACTATCCAACACATGATCTTGAGTTGGCTATAGTGATATTCACGTTGAAAATTTAGTGATATTAATTATTTGGGGAAAGGTGTGAAATATATATAAATCCCAAAATCCTCAAGTATATATTCACACATAGAGAGTTGAATATGCATAAAAAAATATGGTTAAAGCTGATAGAATACTATGACTACTCCATTCACTACCATCTGGGGGAAGTGAGTAAAATCGCAGAAAATCTATGTAGAAAGTATCCAACAACTCTTTCATTGATGAGAATTGTAAAGGATCCAATATTCTTAGATTTGATAAAGATTGAAAGGTAAATCATAAAGAAGGTAACATCATCAATCATTTGAAAAATAATTTCTCAACTATATCTTCTAGAATGATTAAAGGATGCTCAAAACGATGATGTGGGAATTTAGAAGAAAGTGGAAACTATTAGAAAAGGGAAATACTCAAAGCTCAATGTTAATGAAGAAGGAATTGTGATATTTTTGTCAAGATAATTTGTTCTTGTCAAATATGGTGTTAAAGAAATAAATTTTGGATGAAGAACATAGTTAGAATTTATCCATTCACCCAGGAAACAAAAATATGTATTGAGATCTCTGAGATCATTATTTTTGGGATAACATAATGAAGGTGATCCCTGTGTATATATCGAATTCCCTGGTATATCATCAAGAGAAGGCTAAGAGGAAGAAGTCTAAGGGGATGATGTAGTTGTTACCCCTACCAACATGGAAATGGGAAAACATCACTATGGACTTTATCGATAGACTTCTAAATAAATCCAAAGGAAATAATGATATTTTTGTAATTGTGGATTGTCTAATGAACACTGCACACATCATTGCAATTCGAGAGGATTTCTCATGGATCAAATGGCATGAATACATATCAGAGAAGTGGTAAGGATGCATGGTGTACCACAATCAATTGTATCTGATTGAGATCCATGATTCACCTATATTTTCTACAAAGAGTCTCCAATATGCTTTGAATACTGAGGTGAAATTCAATATAGATTATTATGCTCAAACTGATGGACAATCTTAGTGGAATATACAAACATTTGAGGACATGTTTATATAATTATGAATGGACTTCAAAGGTGGATGAGATCAACATATTCCACTAGTTGAGTTCTCTTAAAACAACAGTTTCCACTCAATAATCCAAATAGATTCTTATAGATACCTTTATGGGAAAAGTTTTATAACACCAGCATGTTGGGATTAATTTGAAGAGATAAAACTTCTAGGTCTTTAAATGGTCATAGAAATGGTTGAGAAGGTTAAGACCATCTAGAAGAACATTGAAGCTAATCAGAGTCGAAAAAAGTGATATGCTAAAAATCATGGATGAGACCTAGAGTTTGATGTTAGAGACATTGTATTCCAATGCATATCACCATGGAAGAGAGTTCTGATATTTTGGAATAATGGGAAGCTTAGTCCAAGGTACATTGGACCTTTTGAGATTGTTGAACGCATTAGAGCAGTGGCCTATCGACTCGCTCTCCAACTGAACCTATTTCAATTACATTATATATTCCATATAACACTCTTGATGAAGTACATACCAGACCCATCCCATGTACTAAATCTAGAGGTGGTACCATTGGATAATGACCTATCCTATAAAGAGAAGTCGTTGAAGATCTTAGATCATAGAGAAAAGTTCTAAGAAATAAGATGATTACCCTCATCAATGTGTTGTGGTGAAACCACATGTTTGAATATGTAATTAGGGAACATGAGGAAGTGATGAGGTAGAGTTACCCTCATCTATTTTAGTGTGGGAAAATGAAATTTCAAGGGATAAATTTCTTAAAGGTGGAATTTTGTAAGAACCCGATCATTTATGAATAAAATTAATTTTCATTTATTGTATTGTGGATATAAAAAGTACATGAACTCTTTTATAATTATTATAGGGTTTAAATGACTATTATGTGTTATTACAATTGATAATATATCCATTTAACAATAATCACATGACTGATATAAATATATGGGTTTTTTAGAAAAAATTATTTCGACACAGACAAAGGAGAGGATGGCTTAATCCAGTTGACTCGGGCCATATGAAGCTCATTGTTCAGAGGATAGAAAGGAGGTAGCATCCCTGGGCTTCACTCTTAACCAAGACCAATATTATCTTCAACACATTAGGTTTGAACAGAATTTCCTACGGGAGAAGTTCAAGTTAATTGAGATTACCACCCAAGCGATGTTATCTAAGCCGCCCCAAGAGTTTTTCACCATCGCACACCTTACCCTTAGGTATTATGTGAGTGTTATAAAGGTATATGTAATAAGTTATTAGTTAATTATTGTGTAATCCCTTATTATAAATAAAATTCTTATTCCATAAAATTCTTTTATGAGAATAGCCTTTCTTAAAAAAACGAAGAATTTGATATATTGATTTTTTTGGTTAAAAATAGTACATTTGAGAAATATATACATTATTATATTATACTAAGGTTTTTATTAATAATATTATGAAAAAACTTATAAATTATTATTATATCAGTTCCTTATCTCAAAATTATTAGGTAATCAATTTGATAGGAATTTTATTTTTTATACAATAAAAAAGAAAGTGTATTTTTAAAGATTTATTTTAATGAATTAAATAATTTTTGAAATAATTAATATTTTAATAAAAATTATTATCATAATAATTTTATGAATAACAAATTATTATATAATTTTTATGAAGTCAAACGTAATTTTTATTAAGGTTTGAAAACTGTATTTCTCAAAATTTGTGATTTTTCAATTAATTTTAGTTTTCATTTTAAAAGTGAAAATTCACATATTTAAAAAATCATTTAGATAAAATTAATATTATATTTTGAATCAGTATTTCTATATTATCCAATGGTTAATTTTTCATTATTTTCTCAGACAGACAAATTTTTGGGTAAAAATTAAATACTATATAAAACAAATATATGTTTTATGACTTCCTAATAACCCCAAAATGATGTAATAAACATTATAATGGGTATTATAGGCCCAATATATGTTTTTCAATTAAAATAAATAAATTTTAGATTTTTTTACATATTTTATAAAGCCTTAGTGAATCCTTCAAAATGTATAATATATTTTAGGATTTTAAATTCATTTCTTTAAAAATGTGACTCACCTCCACGTATGTAAGGATAATATTTTAATATGTTCATCCATTGGCCTTAAAAAATAATTTTTTTCAATCCTATTTGGAATAAATCTTGGTATTAAACCATGGGAAGGTTTTTTATTTTGAATATTTAATTACATAGATTCCAAAACCAAAGTTTGTGAAATATTAAAGAATTCCCCTCTCATTTCCTATATTAACCCACCCAAGCTCTAAATTATCTTCAGTATGAATCATTGGATCACATACCGAATTTTTAAAACCCTTTATATATTCCTCCCAAGGTTCCCCAAGCTCTCATGAATCCCCCCTCTTCAATCTCTTGAAGTCACAAACTGAAGTAAGGGATTTCTTCCTTTCTCATTTTTATCCAAGTTTATTTATATTTTTTAACCCTTTTCTTTTCAATTAAAAATGATGGGGTATGTATTATAACTTCCCCCATACTTACCTTATTATCCTTTTATGATGTTATACCTCTTTATCTTTCATTAATCCCACCCATATACACCTCTTACCATGCAGAAATTTAGTAAGAGTTATCCCATTTCTCCGCTTTCTTCAACTTTCTCTATTATTTTATGCCTTCTATTTCCAAATTACATGTGTTGGGACATGTATTTATATGAACCTCTTAATTTATATTTAATTTATATATGATTATATACCCCTTTCTCCCTCATACACCATTTTTATGACTTTTTATGTCACGCCATTAGGCTGCCAAAATTGCACCGCGATTTTCTATGCCAAAATCATCATGTAGTAAATACCATGCCCATTTCTCTATCAAGGGTATTCAACTTTATGCATATATATTTACTGATTATTTAATTTCATGTATTTCTTCCACATTCCATTATCTTGGAATAAATGATGATGTTGAATGAATCCATGTTATATTATCTATTTGGCACACTTAAGCATTAGATTGAAATGATAATGAATGGTGTGCCCGGATAACACTCCAATGTCTTGGGTAAAGTTTATTATCATGATAACTATTGTGAAATGAGGGTTTAATAACGCTAATTCATGTGAAATTATGTTTTAATCATGATAATCCATGTGCAATGAGATTTTTCTAATGCTAATATCATGTTGTATATTGTTGCCACATTTTGATGTTATGATAATCATGTTATATCATGCCTTTATGTTCATGTTTCTCTTATGCTCTATTGATATGACTATTGACCAACATGTATTTTATTATTCATGTTATTAATTCTTTAAGCTGGTACTGGGCTTTATATCTCACACATTTCTTATGTATGTCCTCAGGTTATCCCATGGAGTATTAACCACGAAGGAACGAGTTGGTAATGACAAATAATTTTGAAATAAAGAAGTTGTATTTCATTTTTTAAGTTGTTATGTAATGTTTCTAATTTATTATAACACTATACCTATTAATCATTGTATTTGTCTTATGTTCATTTTTTTGTAATAAATCGTGTTTAAATTTGAAATAATGACCCGATTTTTATAAAATACTCGCATGAAATTTTTTTTTTGCATGAAAGATTAAAGGGACTTTGGAATGTTGCACGCAAGGCATGATACAAGGTCAGAACATTGAAAAATTTAAAATTAATGAATTGAATGAAATATTAAATATGTGAAGACAATATGATATTGGTTTGAAATAGACTTATGATTCCAATGCGACTTCAAATGGGGTTTTGCATGATGCATCAGAATCTTTCGCGACACGTCAGGGTTTTTCCATGTGGGGGTCGATGATGACTACAAATAAGAGGGGAACCCTATCATTTGATAAGATCAAAACATGAAATAAATAGGAGATTTTAAGGGTGAAATATTTGTATGAAAAGGTATTTGAGTGAAAGAAAGAAGAGTTGCGCCCAAGGGGGAGTTGCGTGCAAGAAGAGAGTTGTGCGCAAGACTGTAGTTGCACGCAAGAGATCTTTCGAGACAAAAGTTGAATGTTTCAAAGATATCATTAATGTTCTGTTCAAGTCTCCCAAAATGAGTGTGTGAAATATTGGTGTCCTAAAGGCCTTTAATAAGTTCTATTCACTCTTTAAGAGTATCTCAATGAAAGGATAATTGCGCCCTCTGTGTGAAGTAAAACCGCAAACACACAAAAGTTTAACCAAAATTTGCATTGTGTTTCAGAAAGGATATCATGTGGGTACATGATTGGTGCATGGTCACACTTGTTGTACTTTACTAATACACATGAATTTTTAACCACTCTAGTTGCATGAAGAAGAAAATAAGACATGTGAAGCTCTCTCTTCACTCAAAGAAGAAGACATGTGAGTCCTTCGGGGTAACAAAGAGAAGTTCATAACAACTATGATGACGCTAAGCTGAGCTTGTCTTCATTGATATGTTAATAAAAAAGGGATATTTTAATTCTATAAATAAGAAGAATAAGTTTCAGTGTATATGGTTTTTAACTAATAAAGAAGTATAAGAAAATTGGGCATTTTTCAAATTGTTACTTGGAAGAAGGGGAGGGTTACTTGCATGATTCTATGAAAGTAACAAGTAAATAGTTGAAGATGAAATATTAGTTCAAAACCCAAAAGGTTTAAACAGGTGGAAAACTCTATTGGTGTTACAAACCCTTTTGAATAAGGAATAAGACTATCTCCACAGGCAGTATAAAGAACTAGCAAGGAATATGCTTGTTTAACTAAGTTATCACTAGTTCAGGAAGATGATAGTTTACCTTCCCCATCGAAAGTGTATAGATCCACACTAGATATATAATTGTTTCCCTAGACAAAACATTGTAAATGTTATTTCATTATAGTGGAGAATCCTTACACTGGTCATTACCATGAATGGCAAGGATGTAGCTTCCCTTAATGATTAGTGAACCTTATAAAAATATCATGTACATATTTTTACTACTTTCTATTAATGCATGAGAAAGAAAAAAGAGAATAAGAGAATAAATATCCTAATAGTTCAAGAGGTATAGGAAAGAAAAGTTTTAATTTGTTTAAATAGTCCCCAACACGGATTCACCCCCCTCTCAGTGTTAGGTACATCCCAAACTTGTCCTATCAATTGGTATCATAGGAGGTTCACCTCTGTTAGATTCTCTACAGTGAATTTAATCACTTTTAACGAGTTGAGTTTCTTTCTTGATTAATCAATGAAATGAATTTTCATTGAAGATTTATTTATTTCTGAAAAGATAGCCATATCTACCAAAACCATGATGAATATGAAAAATATTGAGAAGATAAAGTTAAAGAATAAGTCCCTCTTATCAAATGAATAGGATGTATATAATACTACATAAATTGTTGAAGTTGAAGACATATCAAGATCTGAATATAATGAGCAGCTGGATCAATTTTCCACCAATAATATTGACAACCTTCCTTCCTCATGTGATTAGGAGGTATGTGTTAGTACATTTGAAAATTATTTTCATGATGAAAATGCTAGTACAAGTAGTCATAATAAATTTACACCCTATCAGGAATTATCAGTTTATAGATTAAGAATTATTCTTCATAGCATTATAGAATAATTCTAATACCTTGTTTGTGGATTATTTCAATGAATTAAAGAAGATACTAGAAAACTGGAAGAAGAAAATTAGATATCGGAGAAGGGATTATAAGAAACATTTTATGAATGTTAAAAGTTCTCCAACCAGGTTGGAGTCATTGAAGCAAAAAAGAGAGAATTTGAAATATGTTCCTCAAAATGGCTCCAAGAGGTTGAGGAGAAAGTGGGAGTCAATAAGACTCTGGAAGAGAAGTTTGATTCACATGAAAATGATCTGTAAAGGAGCAGTGATTTTAAGGGTTTATATTTGGAATAATATTCCAAGATGATAAAGGAATTGGACTCTTTTTTACAAAACTATGTTCTGATGCATGATGTAGAATATGAAATATTGAATAATAATTTTGAAGAAAAGATTATCAGGATTGAAGAGAAGAAGACCATCCTCAATATGGAATGTCTAAAATTGGAAGCTCATTTGACTAATCTTGATAGGAAATGTACTGAGGCTTCACAAAAGAAGGAAAAAGTTTCTACTGGTACTCAATGTTCATTGGAGGATTCTAAGGGTGAATGAACTCCAAGATGTGATAATAATAATATGACATCACTTAATGATCTATCACAAGCAGCTGAGAAAGAACAGGTACCATCCATACCATCTTGTACTAATGCTTCTAAATTTTGTTTCTTCAAAAATTATAGGGTGGAGGAAAAATACTAAACAAGTATGGATGAGGAAAGCTGATGAGATACCTATCACCATGGCTAGGGTGGATAGGAAGAAGAATGTGGAAGATGGTTCCCCAAGAATAGCACAACAAATCCAGAATAAGTCTCTATAACCATACATAGAAGATATCAAGAAGACATGGTCTGTTGGTCAATGTTGGTGTTGCAATATATTTTGGCATTATGGATTGGATTATTGGGACAATCCCTTAAATGAAAAAAGCACAGGGAAAGACTATATTATGGGGGAGAATTCTAGTAAACAAGAGTCATTATCCATAGGTCTAGAATCATCTGTACACTGCAAATCAATTTGTAATGATTGATAACATATGTGATGTATTCAATGGAACTAGTCACACAGTCGGTACATGTTCATCTCAATATGAATCTAAAGCAGATAAGAAAATAATATCACAAAATATGGATAATAAAGAAGAAGTATCCTTGGGAATAAATAATAAGAATTTTACAAAATCAAAATCTTCCAAGAAGACTCCAAGAAGGAAAGGAAAGAAGTCCTTATATTCCAAATCCAATAAGATTATGGGTGGTGCATCCAAAAGACCTTCTAAGAAGGATGTCACTTAGAAGAAGCCATGTGGATGATCTAATCCTGATTCGTCAAATTCAAATGTTCTATTGGTTATCTGACCAGAATATTTGGAATAAATGATTGAAATGGAATATGCACAAGATAAGGTTAGTGCAAAAATAAAGAAGAAGATTTTACATGAAGTTAAAGAATTCTTGTGTGTGAGGTGAAACAAGGATGAAAAAACTTTTAAAATTTTCATTTCATTTATTCCATCTCAAGAAGAACATAATAAGATGTTGAAAGAGGCACCAAGAGATTATAGTTCTTTGAATGCTCTTGAATAAATATGTCTCACAAAAAAAGAAATAGAATAAGTGATAAGATCCACAGAACCACAATCATAATTGAAGATCAATTTTGAAAGTGTAAATATTGGAGAAAATAGAGCATATTAGTTGAGAAAATCTTTTCAACCTTGGTATTCACATTGATGAAGTAAGAAGAATCTACCTTATTCCCATAAATCATTGTGTATAATATTTGTTATTATAATACAGGGAATTGAAGGTGACGAAGAATCACAGGAGGGGGACTTAAGATTCAGTGATGAGAAGTGTTCCTATGAGGGGGAGACACATGAAGAAGCTGTTAGAGTTATTATTTCAATTAGTATCAACATCAGTTGGTATAAAATTCAATTACTATGATGTTTTTTTGAAGAACATGTCATTGGAATAGGGATGATATTTCCTATTCTCTCATCCTTGGTTCCTCAAAATAAATATAATTCTATAAAGGGGGAGTAACTACATTAATCATTGACATAAGAAGAATAGAAGTTTCCCAAGGTCACTCATCCTTCCTATTGCACCTAAATTTTTTTGATCCATTTGTTGAAGTGAGTGAAAAAGTTTCATGTTGATTATTTCATTTCTCATTTTTATCCTCAGTCTGGAATGAAAGTGGAAACCCCTTGAAGAAACGTATACGAGTTATCATCTCATAAGGTATCATGATCATTTGATAAAGGACAATATTTTAGTCTAAATAAAATCCTTTTTTTCTACATTCATCATTACTCATGTAGAATTCGAGTGGAAGGATTTATGGAATATTTCTTAAGTATGGACTGATACCCTCTCTACCATGAAATTTGTATTTCTTATCACTAAGGGGGTGAGAAATTGAAATGAATTTTCAAAATTGAGAGAAAGAGAATTTAAGGGGAGAGAGAATATTCTCATCTTGATATTGCCACATTCATTTGAGAAAGTACTTTGAAATATTTCCAAAAAAATAAAAAGGGGGAGATTATTGGGATAAATTTGTGTATAAGTTGTATTTGTTGTCAAAAATTGTAAACAATGGTCAAAATTGAGAAGAAACTCCAAAGTGATTGGATATTTGTTGAAGTGAGGATTCCAGGAAAATTGTTATGGATTCATAGCATTGGATGCCACACTAGGGAAATTCTCCCTATTGTTCAAATCATAAGATTGTCGCACCGATCCTAAGTTAATAGTACTTGTATCAAAGGTGATACATTATTTACAATAGTGAGGATGATTAAAGTGATTTGTAAGTCATAATTAGTGTGAGAATTTATTTATAATTCATACTCCAAAAATATTTGATTAAGAGGAGGAATTAATTGACATGAAATATTTCATTGTTTCAAGAAAACCATGGAAGCTGATTATCATGAAAGAAAACTAGACTGTGATTTAATGATTTATATTTCCCAAGTATCATAAGTTTTGAGAACTTTTGATCCAAGCCTTATGAGGTAATGTGGGGAGAAAAGTTGATGCAAATCAAATTTAGTATTGATTGGAAAGAATGATGTTCCTGGAAGACAGGTAAGTTGCAGTACATTCTGTTGAAAATCTGACAATGCTAAATGTGTTATATCATAGACTATATGTCATAGTAGATATGGTTTTTGATGAAAGAAGTTGTTTTTTATTATTGAAGAGGGCAATGAGGCATCATTAGTGTTCTTTTTGAAGCATATTTGAAGATATCTTGGTAAGTTGTACACAAGTGGAGTTTCAAGATCTGAACATCAAATACTTGAAAAAGAAAGAATCACACTAAAGATTGGTTTTTGCGTGAAATATTGAAGGGAGTTTTGAATTTTGTGTGAAAGGCATGATTCAAGGGCAGAACATTGAAAATGGAAACTGCATGAAGTGCGTGAAAGATTCCAGAATTTCACGAAAGATTAGGATGGCGTGAAAAATACGTACACGCCCAATGCGACGTAAAATGGGGTTTTGCACAACGTGCCAAGATCTTATGCAAAGAGTCAGGGTTTTTGTGTATATGGGTAGTTAATTCCTATAAAAAATGGGTTACACCATAACATTTAATAATCTCAACATTTAGAAGAAATCAGAGCTCTGAAGCATGAAATATTTGTATGAAAAGGGATTTGTGAAAAAGAAAGAATAGTTACATGCAAGAAGGGGGAGTTGCAGGCCAGAAAAGAGTTGTGAGAAAGAATGCAGTTTCACAAAAGAGATATTCCATGAAAAAGTTTAATGTTGTGTGCATGTAATTAATTTTGCGCTCAAGTCACCCAAAAGGGGTACATGAAATATTAGTGTCTAGTAGGCCATAAACAGGTTCTATTAACTCTTGAAGAGTCTCACGAAGAATGAAAATCTCACCCTATGGGTGATGGAAAACTGAAGACATGCAAAAATATTATCAAAACCCTCGCTATGTTTTGTGAAGAAGATCCTACAGGTACATGATTGGTGCATGATCACCCTAGTTGTACTTTCCAAAGACACACGAATCGTGAACAACTCTGGTTGCAAGTTGATGAAATGAAGACCCATTGAGATCTCTGCTTATAGCACCCCAACCCCAGTTACCCAAAGTCGGTGAATTATTACATAAAATTGGCATGATCACAAAAGATCAAGTCTCGAAAGGCCGATTAGTTTAGTAGCGTTGGAAGTACAAGATACATTCATAAGGATTACATTATATTGTAAAATGGAAAAGTACAAAAACATTGTTTCCATATACAACACCGATATCCCAAAGACTATCCATGCAGGTCAGTTATAATATTCTTTTTTCCATCCTGGAAAAAATAAAACATAGAAAGGGGTGAGCTCAAATGATCAGTAAGGATAACAATATAGTAGAAACTTTCATAAATAAGAATAAACATTTAAGGAAATGTATAAAACTACATCAAAATATTTTTCAACATAAACTACATCATATTATGGAAAATATAAATCAAAATAATGCCATTTACTTACACACATGGATATTCTACTACTCTAATAATCACATGAAATATCAATAACCACATTCATAATGATGGAATGCATAATGATAGACTTTCAAAACCACATAGTCAAGGCCTTGTGCCAAGACTACAAATAAGATTTTGTCAAGGCCTTTTTCCAAGACACTAGTTTGTCTCATGAGACCTATCGATGCATCAAGGAGCTATAGCAGGCTCCACCCGTGACTTACTAATTCCAATGAATTCCTCATATGAAAAGTTTTAAACTTAACATACACATTCATATTAAAAATAGCATAAAAAATGTCAATACTTTATACATAACCCATGAATGGTATGAAATAACATATCCATAGTAGAAAATATCACAAAACCTTCAATACAATATAGACGTTTTGTATCATAATAAATAAACTTCAAACAAACTTAAAATCCATCAAAGGATGTTGACATAGATGAAATCAAAACCTTTCTAGAGAAATATCTAATTCTATTTTGAAATCATTTAAAAGTCGCATAATTATAAAAGAAAAAAATTATATTTGAAAATATTCTTATAAGATTGTAAAGTAAGATTCGACATTGTTATAACGGCGTAATATAGTTGCACCTGCCGTATAAGTTAAAAAAACATTATTACCTAAATTTTGTCGAAAAGGTCATAAGGTACCTTGTTTGGAAAATGACGGAAAGAATCCATTCAAAACATTTTATAAAAATTAAAACAAGGGTATAAATGACTTTAACCCATAGTCTAGTAAATAGTAAAAATGTTTTGGAATACATTTTTAAGAAACATGGATGTGGATGATAAAGAGGTCCCAGTAGATAATTAAATATATACAATGTCGGATAATGAAGAGATTGTAGAATTAACACTTACCTTGTACTTTTACTTGGTCAAGGGTTGGTTAACCTCTTGTATAATGGTTAAATAATTTTTATTAAATTATATAAGAATAATATAGATTAATATGATATCATATATGATCTTTTAACATTGCTTTGTTAATAATATCTTAGTGTTATCGTCATTTAGGGTGTAAACTGATTCATTTTCCTTTATCTGATTTGTTACATAAGTAATGTTTGTTATGGAAATGATGTATCTTATTCGTATTCATAATGATATTAGGTCTTTAAATATAATTTTTAATCATCTAATGACAATTATTCTTGAATGGATACGATGGTTAATGAATCTCATCGCGTTCGTGGAGACGGTAATCCATACATACGCCCGAGCGACAATATCATTATTTTGATATTAAAATAATATATAATTGGATGATATAACATATATAACAAAAAATTATAATTTATATTTATTATTTACATCAATTATACATCATTATTATACACATCCAAATAATAATGTATTGAATAACAACTACACCATGACGTAGAGACGGTAAGCCTTACGTGCACACATATGGTGTCATGTCATTCAAAGGATGGATAGAATAATTAATATGGATGTGCCATATTTATAATAACATCACAGTATTTATAAGATACAGGAGAAATTATTTTAGAATGTAAACAACAAATGAAGAGGAAATGGAAGAAGAAAGGAACTTGAAAGAGGTGATGAAATATTTACCTCTTCTTTGGGTTCTTCCATTCAATTTGATCAAAAGGGATCCTTAGGTTGGATTTATGACTAAAGGAAGGCCTCTAGGATGAGGGAAGGACATTTGAGAGGGTATTCAGGTAGTGTTTAGCCGAGCCAAAAGGCCTTGAAGATGTGAATTTGAGGTAAGGGGAGTTCCCTTTTATAAGAGGGGTGGGGGGTACCTTAGGAAAATCTATAAATATTATTTTATAATAAAATCATTTTATGTTTCTAATGGCTAAAAAATAAATTATTTAAAGTATAAGGTGGGTATGGGTCGAAAAACACTCAACTAATAGGTTTTAGTCAGGTTTGGGTCACAATATTAACCTTATCTTTTAGATTTATCTCTTAGTTAAATAGTTTGACATTTACCATGTCTATTTGTATTTTTATATTATATCGTTAATAAACTTATTATAAACTTCCAATAGAACCTCAATTGGTTAATTAATGATATATATAATATTATCTAAGACCTTTGGCTGAACCTTAGATTTTTAGGAATAGAATATAAATTAATAATATAATATTTGTTTTAAAAGCTCTTTTATGCCGATTTTGACACTATTTGGAATTTGGTTTTTTCTAAATTTATAACTGCCTTATTACTTAGAAAGGAATTCATCTAACCAACCTTAACAAGTAATATTAAGCTAAAAAATTAGTGGAATTCATTAAAAGTCTCAAATTACAATTATTTGGATATTTATAATATCAATTCTTTTAATATTTCATTAATTAAGAAATTACTGCATCATCATTGTGTCGAAAATAAATTTGATTATTTAATTTATAAAAATTATAAATAAAATATCTGTAATTCCATGAGCCTACTTACCTAGATTTGATGCATTATTTTAATACATTAGCATGATTACAATGAATCAAGTCCCAAAGGACCGATTAGTTTAGTAGCCTTGGAATCACTAGATACATTAATAAAGTTTACATTACATCAAAAAGTGAAAACTAGAACAACATCTTGTATTCATAGTCATATCTCCTTATACTATCCCTGTAGGTCATTCATAAAATACTTATCCACATCTTGGTAAAAATAAAAAATTGAAAGGGGTGAGCTCAGATTCTCAGTAAGGATAATGATATAGCGGAAAGTTTCATAAATAAGCATAAACATTTAAGGCAATGTATAAATAAACCAAAAGTATTTTAAAGTTTTACATCAGATTAATATGGAAGAAATAAAATCATATAATGCCATTTACTTATTCACATGGATATTCTAGAAATCGAATAATCACATGCAATATCAATAACCACTTTCATAATGATGGAATGCATAATGCCAGACTATCATAACCACATAGCCAAGGCCTCGTGCCAAGACTACAAATAAGATTTTGTCAAGGCCTCGTGCCAAGACACTAGTTTGTCTCATGAGACCTATCGATGCATCGAGGAGCTATAGCGGGATCCACCCATCACTTACTAAGTCCAATGCATTCCTCATATGAACAGGTTTAAACATAACATAAACATTCGTATTAAAAAAAGCATATGAAATGTCAATACTTTCTCCATAAACCATGAATGTTATAAAAATAACACATCTACGATTAAACATATCACAAAACCTTAAATATAATATAGAAGTTTTGTATCATAATAAATCAACTTCAAATAAGTTTAAAATCCATCAAAGGATGTTTACATAGATTAAATCAAAACTATTCGAGAGAAATATCTATTTTTTTTAAAATCATTTAAAAGTAACACATTTATTAAAAAATTAATTTAAAATATATTTTTGAATAAAAGTGTCCCATACCACTTTGAAACTTTTTAGAAGAAATATTATTTCAAAACATTCATGTCCATATAAATAAATCGTTAAAATCATTTTGAAAACATGGACATTAATTAAAAAGATTTAGAAAGATAAATCTTTAAAAGATTTAAAAGTCTGATCTTGATAAAGAGTACCTTTCACAAATTCATAAAATATTCATTTTGAAATAATTTAAAAGTCAAAAAATTATATAATAAAACATTTACATTCAAAATATTCTTATAAGCTTGTAAGGGAAGCTTCGACGAGTTTATAACGGTATACAATTGTTGCAGACGCCGTATATGTTAAAAAAACATTCTTACATTAAATTTGTCAAAAAGGTCAAAAAGTACCTTGTTTGGAAAATAACGAAAAGATTACTTTCAAAACACATAAGTGTATAAATCACTTTAACCAATTTTCTAGTAAATAGTAAAAATGTTTTGAAATATATTTTTATGAAACATGGATGTGGATGATAAATAAGTCCTAGTAGATAATTACGTATAAACAACCATGGATAATGAAGAGATTGTGAAATAAACCCTTACCATGTACCTTTCCTTGGTTGATAGTAGGTTAAACTCATGTATAATAGTTAAATAATTGTTATTAAATTATAAAATAATCATACACATAAATATTATATCATATATGATCTTTTAATATTGCCTTGTTAATAATATTTTAGTATTATCGTCATTTCGAGTGTTAACTTACTTGTTTTCTTTTACATGTTTTGTTAAATAAGACGTGTTTGTTAAGGATAGGATGTATCTTATTCATATATATAATGATATAATATACTTAAACATTATTTTTAATCATAAAATGAGAATTATACTTGAATGGATACGATGGGGAATGAATCTCATCGCGTTCGTGGAGACAGTAGTCCGTACGTATGCACGAACGCTACTTCCATTTCAATTTTCATTTAAAAGGAATCAAAACCAAATGATACATAGTTATATTATTATTCCATTATAATATAATATCTTATATTTGTTTCTTAAGTTCATTAACACCTTAATTTATACGTTCCATGTATGGTATGAACGATTCATATCACTTTGAGGGGGTGGTAGTCCGCACTTCCTCAAATGAAATTATCGTATATATATAGAACATGAAAAGAATAATGGTATGATATGAAATGGAATTACAGAAGATTATATTTAAAATAAATATCATTAATAACTTATTTAATTATATTTCCATCATAATGGCCACTATGAGAGGCGGTAGGAGATAATTGAACAATCATCGTTTCGTGAGGCGTTTGGTTGCCATCCACAGAAACATTATGTTCTTCACACATTAGATGGAGGTGTGTGTAAGCTTAGTTCTAATAAATCTCATAACAATATCTTAGTTTATTTAGGATTTAGTTTTTGTTACAAAAGAAAAGAATAAGAATAGTTTAGGGGTTGGAGAAGTAAAATAAAAGAAAAGAAGCTAAGAGAAATCGTTACCTTTAATTTGGGTAACTCACTTTTGTTTGAACCAAAAAGGAATCTTGAAGTGCTTTATACCTAATTTAAGTCTTCTAGGATTAAAATAGGGATATAGGGAGGTTAATTTTGCAGAGTTTGGATGAGCCAAAAGGCTTGATAGGTGTGAGAAATTGGTTAGAAGTGGTGTCCTTTTATAAGGGGGGCTCTTTAAGAAAACTTAAAGTATTATTTTATAATAAATTCATATTCGGTTTATAATGGTTCAAAACTGGATTATTTAAAGTCTAAGGTGGGGATGGATTGAAATAATTTCAACCAATATATTTTAGATAGGTTTGGGTCATTATATTAACCTTATCTTGTAGTTTTAACTCTTAGTTAATTAGTTTGACATTTACCATGTCACTTTGTATTTTTATATTATATAGTTAATAAACTTACTATAAATATCCAAGAGACCCCCAAGTGGTCCATTAATGATACAACTATCATGATATAAGTACTCTGGCCGAACCTTTGATTTTTAGGAATATAATATCAATTAATAATATAATATTTGTTTTAAAAACTCTTTTATGTCAATTTTGACACTATTAAGAAATTGAATTTTTTTAAAGTCTTAAAAACTCTTTTAATTTGAAAACAATTCATTTAATCATTCCTACCATTTCATATTAACCAATAAAATTATTTTAATTCATTAAGAGTCTCAAATTATATTATTTTGGGTATTTAATTTATCAATTATTTTAATATTTCACTAATTATGTAATTACTGCATCATCATTGTGTTATAAATAAATTAAATTATTTAATGTCTAAAAATAATAAATAAAATACCATTATGTAGTAAATAATTTTATATTTGTAATGAATATTGATAAATGAATTTATCTTTTGTATAATTATATATTAAAAATGTTTTAGTTATTAAACTTTGATTTTAACTCTTTTAACTCTTCTTTGAATTAAATAATAATAAATGTCCAAATCAAATCCATGTGGACCAAAGAGGTTCATATTTTATTCCTAAGGTTGTTTTTGGTCGAATTATACTTATCCAATAGAATTAAGAAATGTGTTAAGGTAATAATAATATCATTTTTACTCTTAATTACCCTATTTACTTTTTACTGTGGTAAATAAAAGTTAAAAGTTACTAATCACCAAAAATTATTTTCATCTCATTGAACCACATTTAGCTCCTTAATATTAACCGTAACTCTCGGATTTTAGAAATTCCACTAACAGGAGTGGTAAAATTAGGTTTTATGTGAATTTCCAAATTCTCCTGGGAGGTGGGTAAAAGATGGTGAAAAGTTCAATAAAATTTTTATATATCTAAAATTATTCTAAAATAAATCAAATTAATTAAACTGAAATTATATAGGTATTATGTATCTATTTTGACCTTAATTAAATTTAAATAAAACAAATAATTATTTAAATAAAAATTTGGTTTTAAACTATAACTTAGTGTATTTCACTATTCATCAAATATTAAAATTTTTCAGAAAAATACCAAAAAAATCACCCTAAGCTAATTTTGAAATTCCCAATTAAATAATGAAGTCTATTTTACAAAATTCAAAACATATAAGTTGTATTTATTAATTTAAAATTAATTCCCACTATCAAAACCAAAAGGCGTATTTTTAAGAAATAATAACTACCAAAGGTTTGACACTTTTTTGTGTCCAATTTCAAAGTGAAATTACTTACAATGACCATAATTGGATTAAATGGTAAAAATATAATCTATTTATACTTCCAAACCATTAAATTTTATAATTTAACAATATAAATTCATTTTATTTAAAAAGTTGTATTCAGTTAAAATATAGTATTTTTCATTATTCACCCAAATATGAAAGTTATCAGAAAAACAACAAAACTCTATCAAAACTAAATTCTTATGTACCGATTCTAAATAAGAAGTTTATTTTGTCAAATTTAATATATAAAAGTTTCAAATACTGGATTTAAAAAGGCTTCTCCATTAAAAGGCTGTAAAATTGCATTTGTTTGAAAAATACTTCTTTTATCTAAAAAAATATATTTTTTACATTATGTCTAAGAAACTCATAATATGGATTCTAATAATATAAGGATTATATAAAGTTCAAAATTAAGTTTATACTATTCATAACCACTTTTGAACGGATTGTTTGGTAAGTCATGGTGCGCTAGAACTGAGTGTTGCGTGTAGTGAATGTTATTGAATTACTTTGAAGAAATAACATACTATGAAATCTTGGGGTGTTACATTCTTCGCCCCTTAAATAAATTTCATCCTCGCAATTTGATATTATTTTTAGAAAATAAAAGGTTGAAAATAGAAAATACATTTGGGAAAACCCACATCATAAATTAGGTTAATAAAATTTAGTCTTAATAAGAGGAAAGGAAAAATGAAAGGGTCACCACCAAATTATAATCTCGATTAGGAGAACATTGTTGGAAATTTAAGATATATAATTAGAGGAAAAACATAAATATTTATAGGTAGTGATTGAGGTCATCAATCACAAACAAGTGTAAAATTGAGGGCCTTAAATTCATTAATCTATGATGATTTAAAATACCATTGGTTCAACAAAACATATGGTGTTAGGATAACACATTTTTTGTTTTAAGATCCCTTCACTAAAGTATAAGAATTAATTTCTTAATAAAATAAGAGAATAATAAAAATATATACTTGACAAGTAGAGTCCCATCCTTTAACTAATTTCTACTTCAAACTCATCTTTCACTCTAAAAGATAATAGAACATAAAACTAATATTCTATTTATCCTATTCATATAGGGTTTAAAAAAATGATATTATAATTCATCTACCATAATTTGTTTTAAAAAAAATGCTACATTATTTAATCTAGGACATCATGTGGGTCAGTGGTAGGTGATACACCCTTTTTTCCCTTCGGTTGTGGGTTCAAGTCTCGCGGCCTTTCCAGACCCGACAGGTTGTCGCCCGACCTCTGGGTTGTCCTTTTATGTCAATCCAAAAATAATCTCAAACTATAATTATCCAAAATAATTCTATGCAAATTCACAGTCGAAAATTTATAAGGAAGTTAAACACAATGAAAATCCTTTTTGCCACGTAATAACATGTGAACACCTTCATCATATATTCTTTTAAAACACTGTAACATCCTGAATTATCATAAAACCTTATTGATTACATTCATGATCCCTTTTTTCTTTATAGAATACTGGATATACTCCTTCTATCCAAAAATGTTGTAAACTCAAAAAATTATGGAATATCATTAATCACTTTCATGGTAGTCAAGAATATCCAATTTAATTTATCCAAATTCATCATGTATCTCGGTATCAGAACCATATTATGATGTATCTTTCTCTCAACCATATATTTTCCAAACATTTAACATGATATTGAGTCACTTTTCTTGGTTCCACCCAATCTCAAGTCCTTAATAAAATAGTACTGTAGTAAAATCAATATATAATTCATAATTATTATAACCAGTACATCATTGATACAACACTCAAATGACATAATTCTTTAATAAAAACTTAATAACTCTAATCATTACTCATCATATGTGGTAGTATCATAACTTGATTATTATCCAATAACACCATTTGGGGAATACCCTGATGATTTGGACATTGGTTCACATTGTGTCCCAACTCCTTGCAGATGAAGCATTGTACATTTGAAACCTTTTTCTTACCCTTACAGTCACGTACTTGGTGTCCTTTTTCATCACACCTATAACAAACTCCCATTCCATTCAGGTAAGTTCCAGGTTGTTTCTTCCCACAGTCATCACATATGGGAAAATTCTTCTTTTCCCTATTCCCTTTATCCATCTTTCTCTCTTCCATCCCTTTATTCTATTTCTTGACTTCAATGCCATAGGACATAGATAATTCTTTACTTATCTTATTAACACATGATACTATTTATTCATATGTTGATAATACATGGGAGTCTATTTCACATCTAAATGTTGTCTTAATACTATGAAAGATATGATCCTTTTTATTATTTGGATTATATGTATTGCTAGAGTTCAAATTCCTTTTACTGGGTGCTATTTCTATACAATAGCATAAACTAGGTCAGTTTATGAATTGCAATAATTCCAAACTTGTAAAATACCTAACATAAATTGATCGGTTGATGGATATAATCCATAATCATAAAGATGTTTTCATTGAGGAAGTATATACTCATAAACCCTTCATAATGATTTGTAAAGAAAATGATAATTATCCTAAGCATATCCCCCGGGAGTGTCATAACCAAGAGTGAAACAAGGCCCGTTGTCGTGCACCCATTCCCATTTGAGTCTAGCTCAAAGTAGTGTTTTCGGGTTTTACCCCTAGGTATATCTGTGCCAGAGCCGCCTCTACCTACTCGTATCCAGGCAGGGATGTATTTACATGGGAAACTCAAAAATTATCTATATTACCAAAATTCTAGGAATTTATTCTATACTAATCCTCATAGTCTATCTTAGGTCTATGTTCTCTAATAATAGTTTATCTAAATCTCTCTTCCAAGGTTTTTGTTAAACTTCCTCTGATACCAACTGTAATGCCTCGTCTTCAGTTACCCAGAGTCAGTGCATTATTTTAATACATTTTCACGATTACAAGGAATCAAGTCTCGAAGGATCGATTAGTTTAGTAGCCTTGGAATCACTAGATACATTCATAATGGTTACATTACATGAAAAAGTAAAAACTACAACAAAATATTATCTTCGCAGTCATATCTCCTTATACTATCCCTACAGGTCATTCATAAAATACATCTTCACATCCTAGGAAAAATAAAACATTGGAAGGGGTGAGCTCATATGCTCAGTAAGTAGAATGATATAGCGGAAACTTTCATAAATAAACATAAACATTTAAGGCAATGTATAACTAAAACAAAAGCCTTTTAAACTTCAACTTCAGCCTAATATGGAAGAAATAAAATCAAATAATTCCATTTACTTATTCACATGGATATTATACTAATCGAATAATCACATGAAATATCAATAACCACTTTCATAATGATGGAATGCATAATTCTAGACTATCATAACCATGTAGTCAAGGCCTCATGCCAAGACTACAAATAAGATTTTTTCAAGGCCTCGTGCCAAGACACTAGTTTGTCTCATGAGACCTACCGATGCATCGAGGAGCTATAGCGGGCTCCACCCGTCACTTACAAAGTCCAACGCATTAATCATATGAACAGGTTTAAACATAACATGAACATTCATATTAAAACTAGCATACGAAATTTCAATACATTATCCATTAACCATGAATGGTATAAAAATAACTCATCTACAGTTAAACATATCAAAAAACCATCAATACAATATGGAAGTTTTGTATCATAATAAATCAACTTCAAATAAGCTTAAAATCCATCAAAGGATGTTGACATAGATGAAATCAAAACTATTTGAGGGAAATCTCTCTTTTTTTAAATCATTTAAAAGTCACACATTTATTAAGGAAGTAATTTAAAAGATATTTTTGAATCAAAGTGTCCCATACCACTTTGAAACTTTTGAAAAGAAATATCATTTCAAAACATTCATGTCAATATAAATAAATCCTTAAAATCATTTTGAAAACATGGACATTAATTAAAATTATTTAGAAAGATAAATCTTTATAACTTTTAAAATTTTGATCCTGATAAAGAGTACCTTTTACAAATTCTTAAAATATTCATTTTGAAATCATTTAAAAGTCACATAATTATAAATTAAAACATTTAAATTTAAAATATTCTTATAATCTTTTAAGGGAAGCTTTGATGAGTTTATAATGGTATAAAATAGCTGCACCCACCATATAAGTTAAAAAAACATTCTTACCTCAAATTTGTCGAAAATGTCAAAAAGTACGTTGTTTGGAAAATGACAGAAAAATTCTTTTCAAAACACATAAGGGTATAAATGATTTTAACCCATTTTATAGTAAATAGTAAAAATGTCTTGAAATATATTTATATGAAACATGGATGTGGATGATAAAGAGGTCCCATTAGATAATTACGTATAAACAACCTTGGATAATGAAGAGATTGTGAAATAAACCCTTACCTTGTACATTTCCTTGATCGAGGGTAGGTTAAACTCCTGTATGCTAGTTAAATCATTGTTATTAAATTATACAATAATCATATACATAAATATTATATAATATATTATCTTTTAATATTTCCTTGTTAATAATATTTTAGTATTATCTTCGTTTCGAGTGTTTACTTACTTGTTTTATTTTATATGTTTTGTTACATAAGACATGTTTGTTATGGATAGGTTGTATCTTATTAATATACAGAATTATATAAAGTCCTTAAAAATTATTTTTATTCATCAAATGAGAATTATACTTGAATTGATACTATGGGGAATGAATCTCATCACGTTCTTGGAGACGGTAGTCCGTACGTACACACGAACGCTACTTCCATTTCATTTTTCATTTAAAACAAATCAAAACCAAATGATACATGGGTATATAATTATTATAGTATAATATAATATCTTATATGTGTTACTTATGTTCATTAACACTGTAACATCCCGGTCCCCAGGTGCCACTCAATGGGTGCCCCGAAGCCGATTCTCCACAAGACCTCAAGCGCATTTCCCCTAACGACAGAGGCTGCCGACTAGCAGTGAGGGCCCAGGTCTGATTGTGGGGAAACTATGCCCTCATTTATCAAAGTGTAGCGCAGCAGAATACAAAATAAACATACAATGACAGCGGAAGAAGTAAACATACACAACTGAAATAAACGACAACAGTGGATGTAACCAACAGTATATAAGTGATGATGCGACATGTTTCAAGTTCTAAGAAAATAGCCAGAACATGTTATACATCAATACAGTACAACCAAAATACAGAGTACAGCAAAACAAGCAAAACAGCTGGCAACGGAATCATGAGCCTAGGCTCGGTCCCCTTCCCTCCTACTCCCCAGCAATAGTTAAGTACTTGTATAGGGACTCTTTCTCCTATCTATACCTGCAGAAATGCAATCAGTTTGGTCCAAAAAGCATGACCCAAACAGGGTGTGAGAAATTTATCTCAGTAGGCACCCACCAAAGGCCCGTGCCCAACTATGTATAAGCATGCAACAATAGTGTGCAGTAATAAAATGCAATAAAATAAGCAGTACTCAAAAGTAACAACTACCAGTTATATTTCCATTTTTAATATTCATTTAATCCATTTAATACAAGAAATCACCACAGTGCATTTCTAAGTAACCAACTAGTATCCTCAGACACGTAAACTCCTACCCTCGGGTAATGAGTATCCAACACAGAATCTACCCTCAGGAATAATAGAGTTTTTCCCTCAGGCTTAGGTAGTGTCTCCCTCAGGCACAAAGTCTATTTCCCTCATGCACGAAAGAAGTTTCCCTCAGTCCGAAAATAACTACAGCCCACAAGCTAAATAGTGCAGTGCCCACAGGCTAATCACAACAACACCCTCAGGCTAAACAGGTAACTGGTCCATGACCAACATATCAAAATGCAGTAAACAAGAAACTCCTATCAAGGCAATTCTAGAATTACTACATTTAAGGCATACCCTCGGGTATCCTGGCCAAACAGCTAAACAGTGAAACACACCCCCGGGGTGGTTCCAGATCCAAGCAACGATCCCAACAAAAATTTTATTATCACAATTTAATCACCTATGAAATTAGAGGCATTAAATATAGCAACGGTCTCCGCCACACGACACCCCAACATGGGTTCTTGGTACGAAACACACAAAAACAAATGACAGTTGGAAAATAAACACAAAGCCACCTACCTTATATGCCAATGAACATTATACCCAAACGACAACTCCAGAAACGCCCAAGAACGGTGTAGATCTGATGAAGAACAAAACCCATTCAAATGTAAAGAACTTCCGTTAGGGGAAGAATTGGTAAGAACGGCTTAAGGAGGAGAAAGGTCTTACCCGTGCGGTTCCAACGGGATCGTCCGAGGCGGAAACCAATTCCAGATAAACCCCCGTAGGATCTTCAAAGGTCTGACCATCCTCCTTGGCTCCAAAATGGCTCAAATGCCTCCTCTTCCAAATGAGGAGGCTGCTGCCTATTTTAAGTCGAAAAAACAAAGTACATGGCTTGTAATTCTGAGTACACGACATGTAATTATTTAATTTAACTGTTCATTTGGAGGCACCGCCACACTGTTCATCTATCGACATGAGTACACAGCATGTACTCCCAAGTACAGGGCGTGTACTGTCGCCCAGCTGGCGGCGACTCCACCACCTTACTGTTTAAGCCTGCCGACTGACTACATGGCGTGTAAGGTACCACTACACAACATGTAGTCGGTTCCTACACCCATCGTCACCGATAAGGATACATGCCCCGTGTACTCGTCCCAACACGGCCAGAAGTACACGGCGTGTGGAAAAGTACACGGTGTGTAGTCCCAAAATTTAGGATTTTCCCCATTTTCCATATTTTCTCAAAAACACTTAAGGAAAATGAAAAGAAGAAGCTCGTACCACAAAAATAAGAACCGGGTTCTTAAAAACATCCCCCCTTATAGCAATTCATCCCCGAATTTCCCTTCCAAGGGTGGCAAAGATAAAGCTCAGAATAGCTATGGCCAATGAGCACGTATGTCAGCCTCCCACTCCCAGGTCTTGTTCTGCACTCAGCCATGCTTCCAAAGAACCCATATGAGAGGAACTGACCGGGATCGAAGAACCTCCATGCTCCTGTCAACGATATGGATCGGATTCTCCTCAAAGGAAGGATCATGATGAAGCTCAACCTCCTCTGGCTGAAATGTGTGAGATGGGTCTGAATGGTAGCGACGCAACTAAGACACGTGGAAGACGCCATGCATGGCTCAGTACCGTTGTGGTAACTGCAACCGATAGGCAAGAAACCCGACTCTCTCTAGAATCTCGAATGGCCCCACATACCTCAGTGAAAGCTTACCGTCTCTCCCGATCCGCTTGTGTCCCAGCCTCGGTGAAACATGCAAGAAAACCTGATCCCCGACCACGAACTCCAAAGGTCATCTGCGGCGATCAACATCAGACTTCTGACGAGACTGCACGGTAGCTATCTGCTTCTGAATCAACTGGACCAGCTCAGATGTCTCATGTACGAGCTGTGGCCCCAAAAAAGCTACCTCACCTTCCTCTAACCAGCACAAAGGTGATCAGCATGGCCTACCATATAAAGCCTCGTATGGTGTCATCTCAATAGTCGCATGAAAACTATTGTTATAGGAAAACTCGACTAAGGGTATATGTTTCTCCCACGAGCCCCCAAATTCTAGGACGCATGCGCGCAGCATGTCCTCTAGCACCTTTATCGTCCACTCTGACTGGCCATCTATCTGTGGGTGGTATGTTGTGCTCAGAAGCACCTATGTACCCAGCGCCGTCTGGAAACTCTTCCAGAAACGAGACGTAAAGCGGGCATCCCTATCTGAAATGATAGAACGAGGGACCCCATGAAGTCGTACAATCTCTTGGATATACATCCTTCCAAGCTCATCAATACCAAATGTCTCCTTGGCCATAAAGAAGTGAGCTACCTTTGTGAGTCTGTCCACAACAACCCACATGGCGTCATTGCCTCGAGGTGACCTCGAAAATCCCATCACAAAATCCATTGCGACATCATCCCATTTACACTCTGGAATGGGAAACTGCTGTAACATACCAGCTAGTCTCTGGTGCTCTGGCTTCACCTGCTGACAGGTGGAACACCTCATAACAAAACCATCTATCTCTATCTTCATACCCGGCCACTAGTACGGATGCCTCAAGTCACGGTACATCTTGGTAACCCCGGGATGAACTGCCCAAGCTGAAGCATGAAACTGCCGCATCAGCTCCTCGCGTATATCCCCTGGAACCCATACTCTTCTATGGAAATGCAAAACCTCACCATCTCCTATCGTCCAACTGGGAGGAGGGTCCTCACTTGCCACCGAATCCTGTAGAACTAGGCCTTCTGAATCCGATAGCTGTCTCATCCCCACTCTGTCCAGGAGGGTAGACATCAGAGCTAAAGAAGAAAGATATGTCTGTCCCTGACTATCATGCACCTCCAGATGCATCTCAGAGAACAAGGCCATAAGCTCCCACTCACCACTGGCCTCCTGCACTGCCTGTATCTGAGTCTTCTTGCTCAGTGCATCAACTGCTGCATTACCTTTACCAGGTGTATAGGCAAGCTCAAAATCGAAGGACTGTAGGTACTCGACCTACCTTCTCTGCCTCATATTTAGGTCACACTGAGTAATGATGTACTTGAGGCTTTTGTGGTTAGTGAAAACCACAAAATGCTCTCCCAACAGATAATGTCTCCAACATCGCAACGCATGCACAACTGCAGCCAACTCGAGATCATGCGTCGGATAATTCCGCTCATGTGGCCTCAACTGTCGAGACCCGTACGCAACAACTATATTTCCCTGCATCAAAACGGCTCCCAGCCCAGTCCCTGATGCATCACAATAAACTGTATATCAATTCCCCTGCTCTGGGAATATCAGGATCGGTGCTGATGTCGAACATCCTTTCAGGTCCTGAAAAGCTGTCTCACAAGCTTCTAACCAAACGAACTTCACAACCTTCTTAGTCAGGCCTGTCAACAAGGCTGCTAAGCGGGAGAAGTCATGTAAGAAGCTTCTATAGTAAGCAGCCAGCCCTAAGAAACTCCGCATCTCAAACACGTTCTTAGGCTGCTCATAGGAAACAACTGCTCTCACCTTCTCTGGGTCTACTACAACTCCTGCCTCCGAGATTATGTGACCCTGAAAGTGAATCTGGTCCATCCAAAAGTGGCGCTTTGAGAGCTTAGCATATAGATGATTCTCTCTCATTGTACTCAATACGATCTCGATATTGGTGGCATGGTCATATAGGGTGTGAGAGTACACCAAGATGTCTTCCATGAATACTACCACAAATGAATCAAGATACGGATGAAACACATGATTCATCAGATCCATGAAAATTGCTGGCGTGTTCGTCAGTCCGAACAGCATAACCGTATACTCATATAGACCATAACTACTCTTGAAAGCTGTGAGAGGTATATGAGATGGTCTAACGCGTAGCTAATGATATCAGGATATCAAGTCTTTCTTTGAGAACACTCGTGCTCCATGAAGCTGATCAAATAGATCATCTATTCTTGGAAAGGGATATCGGTTCTTAACCTTCAACTGGTTTAGCTTCCGATAATCCACGCAAAGCCTAAGGGTATGATCCGCATTCATTGCAAAAAGGACTGGAGAACCCCAAGGAGAAGTACTAGGTCAGATAAAACCCTTCGCATGTATCTCCTCTAACTGCCTCTTGAGCTCCTGCAACTCAGGCATGGCCATCCTATAAGGAGGAATGGACACCAGTGCTGCTCCTAGCAGAAGCTCGATAGAGAAATCCACCTCACGCACCAGAGGTAGACCTAAAAAGTCGTCCAGGAAGACATCCCTGAAATGATCTACAACTAGGTGGAAATCCGTCTGACAAGTCCCCTGACCATCCAAATATAAGCTCGCAATCTGGGTTGTGACTCCACCTCACCCATGATGCTCTGGTCCAGCTCGACTCACCTGAACATCCCACTCGCCCATTTATAGAAACTCTCCACCCTCTGGTGACGTGAAACTCACCCTCCAACGATAGCAGTCTACAAAGGCTCGAAAGGGAACCAACCAGTCCATCCCGAGAATAACATCATAGATCGTCATCTCCAAGATATATAGGTCCCAAAGGAAGTGACACCCACCAACCTCAAGGGGGCACTCCTTGAACTGGAGCACACCATCCATCCTAGTCCCTTACGGAGTGTCTAGCTTCAAGATATCGGAAGAATTAGAAACACAGAGCCCAAGGATCTCCACAACAGGTACAGATACGAAACTATATGTAGCACTCGTATCGAAAAGTACCGAAGATAAGAAAAAAGCTACTAGAATAGTACCTCTGACTGTAGAAGGTCCGGGATCCTGCTCCTACTGGGTCTATTGCACTTCATATGCCTGCCTAGTGCCACGGCGTTGCGACACAGCCTAGCTACCCAGAGCTGTCCCGCCCTACTGCCTCTGAGATCCTGATGTCTGGCTACCATGACCACGACCACCATCTCTACCTGCATGCCCTGACGTATTCCAGTTCCCTGACAGGTAATAATCCACTGGTCCTACTCCCGCACGCGGAGTCTGCATAGAATCCCTCTCACTAGCCGCTGGTGGAAACGCCCTGCAAAAGTGCTGCAGAAGACCCATCTTGCCGCAAGCTCGGCACTCCACTGGGTCTCGTGGACACTGCGGTCTCTTGTGCCCCTCTCTACCACACTGGTAGCATGTAACCTGGACACCTGAAGCATTCTTCTGACCGGTATTGCCACCCTGAGAGAATTCCATCTGTCTCTTCCTCTTGCCAGCAGAAATAATACCAGTAACTGGTGCTGAACCGCCCTGGCCCACACCACTCGATTCTCGTAGGTTCCTCTCTATAATAAATGCCTGATTCACAATCATGTGTGTAGTAGGCAACCTAAAAACATTCACCAGTGCATCGATGTCATACCGAAGACCATCCTCAAAATGTCTGGATCTCAGCATCTCATCACCCACCAACATGGGTTCAAAATGCTGAAGCTCGGTGAAACAAGCAGAATAGTCCATCACCGACATAGCACCCTGCTACAGATTCATGAACTCTCGAGCTCTATCTTCCCTCAGCGTCTCAGGAAAGAAAAATTCATAGAAGACTACATGAAAATCTTCCCACGCCATGTCTATGTGATGCTCTAACTGGGTGGTAATATCCCACCACCTCTTGGCAGAATCATACAGCATATACGTCGCGAGCTTGACCCTCCACCTTGGAGGCCTCTCAAGATTCTCCAAAATAGTCTGCATTGATCCTAGCCAAGAATCTGCAGCCTGTGGTCTTCCATCCCCTAAAAATGTAGGAGGATGCTGCTGTTGAAAGATACGAGTCATCTCAGCCATAGATGTGGCAGCCTGCAGTGCTCCCTGAAAGGTCTGCATGAACCACATAAAGCCTTCACGGAACTGCACCTCCATGCCTGTGTCCGGTTTAGTAGCTGACGCCGCATCTGGCTCTACTGGTGGATCAACTGGTAGCCCATGGACCACCATATCCGGAGTATAATCATCACTGCTCTCTTGGCGAACAACTCGCGGTCGTCTAGGCGGCATGACACTACAAGGTCAAAAGCATGCCTCAGATTCAATATTATTAAGGGTGAAAGCGAAGAAACCAAAAGGGAACAAGAGGAAGAATGTATTCAAAAATTTTGAAAACAAGACTACATGGCATGTACAATGACTACACAGCGTGTACTTGACTTTCCTTCCCCTGCCCGAGTCCTTCTACACGGCTTTCGTTCAACAAAAACTACACGGCGTGTAAATAATCTACACGGCGTGTATGGTGTTATTTCCCAACTACCCGTGTTGTCTGTGACACGGCCGACTACTCGCCTTGACACTACACGGCGTATTACACCCGCGCACGGTGTTTAAACCACCCCGTTTCACAGCCACACGGCTATCTCCACATGTTCTGTCCTCGGAAAAGACTACACGGCGTGTCCCACAGGTAGACTGCGTGTTCAGGGAGAGGTCACACTGGCCCGTGTTGTTATTTACACGGCCAAGTCCCCTGGTCACACTACACGGCGTGTCTATAATTGAAACGACATGTTCTTTCAAGGAGTTCACTGACCCGTGTTGTTAGTTACACGGCTGGACTCCATGTCAACACTACACGGCATGCACAAAAACTACACGGTGTGTTTTACCCAAGCCCTTCCCTACCCCGTGTTGCCGCCCACACGGTTTGTGACACGGGAAGAGACTACACGGTGTGTACTCAGGGTACACGACATGTACTCAACAAGTTCATTTTTCTTCCCGAACATAAGAACACAAATGACATGTATGAGGTCCTACACGGCGTGTATTTTGGGTTTTCCAGAGAGTATGACTCAGAAACTTCCTCGGAACCCAGAAAATAACGAAAAACAACACCTTAGTGTCAAATTCTGACCCATGTTGGCCTATACTCCCCACGAATCAAATTTTGACATCTCATATGTGTTATAACCAATAAACAGTCAATGATCCACCAAATTCCAGTCAACGGGGGCCCATACTCCCCAAAAACCAAATTTTGGCATCCATTCTATAAACAGTCCCAAACAAAAACACCATATTACAAGGCAGGTACTTATCAAGCAGCTATCACAACAGCAGGCTTTTCTAGCACAACAACTATCACAACAACAGGAAAATTTCTAATGCACCTATATGGCATGGAAACTATGTGTGGAATGTGATATCTAGCATGTTCCTATATGATGCATGAGATGTCATACCCTCATCTCATCGGGTTGCAACTAAATAGAACCCACAGATAAAATATAAACAGCACAATCTCAAGTGCGTCACCCAACGGTGAAAAAAAATGTAAATTGAAAAATCAATAAAATTGCAATCACGAGGTAAATTGGATTTTCCATGTACGCGGGTTAGCTATGCCCGGGCACAGTTTATTACCAACTACCAGTCATCTTATCCCTGACTACGGCTCCAAATAGTAAGTCAAAGAAAAGAAACGCCTCTGATACCACTTTATAGTATCCCAGTCCCTGGGTTCCACTCAATGGGTTCCCCGAAGCCGGTTCGCCACAAGACCTCAATTGCATTTCCCCAAACGCCAGAGGCTTCCGACAAGCAGTGAGGGCCCAGGTCTGGTAGTGGGGAAACTATGCCCTCATTTTTCAAAGTGCAGCACAACAGAATACAAAATAAGCATACAACAACCGCGGAAGCAGTAAACATACACAACTGAAATAAACAACAACAGTGGATTTAACCAATAGTATATAAGTGATGATGCTACATGTTTCATCTTCTATGAAAACAGCCAGAACATGTTACACATCAATACAATACAACAAAAATACAGAGTACAACAAAACAAGCAAAACAGGTGGCAGCGGCATCGCGAGCCTAGGCTCGGTCCCCTGCCCTCCTACTTCTCAGCAACAATCAAGTACCTATATAGGGAGTCTTTCCCCTATCTATACCTGCAGAAACTTAATCTATCTGGGCCGAAAAGCATGACCCAAATAGGGTGTGAGAAATTTATCTCAGTAGGCACCCACCAAAGGCCCGTACCCAACTGCGTGTAAGCATGCAACAATAGTGTGCAGTAATAAAATGAAATAAAGTAAGCGGTACTCAAAAGTAAAAAATACCAGTTATATTTCCATTTTTAATATTCATTTAATCCATTTAATACAATAAATCACCATAGTGGATTTCTACGTAACAAACTAGTGCCCTCATACACATAAACTCCTACCCTCGGGTAATGAGTATCCAACACAGAATCTGCCATCAGGCATAACATAGTTTTTCCCTCAGGTGTTGGTAGTTTCTCCCTCAGGCACAAAGTCTATTGCCCTCAGGCACAGAAGAAGTTTCCCTCAAGCCGAAAATAACTACAGCCCACAGGCTAAATAGTGCAGTGCCCACATGCTAATCACAACAATGCCCTCAGGCTAAACAGGTAACCGGGCCATGCCCAACATATCAAAATGTAGTAAAAAAACTATTCCTCTCAAGGAAATTCTATAATTACTACATTTAAGGCATACCCTCGGGTATCCTAGACAAATGACTAAACTGTGAAACACACCCACGGGGTGGTTCTGGATCCAAGCAACGATCCCAATCAGCATTTTATTATCACAATTTAATCACCTATGCAATTATAGGCATTAAATATATCAACGGCCTCTGCCACACAACACCCCAACATGGGTTCGTGGTACGAAACACACAAAAACGCACGACAGTTGGAAAATAAACACAAAGCCACCTACCTTATATGCCAATGAATGTTATACCCGAACGCCGACTCCAGAAATGCCCATGAACGGCGTAGATCTGACGAAGAAAAAAACACATTAAAATGTAAATAACTTCCATTAGGGGAAGAATTGGTTTGAACAGCTTAAAGAGGATAAAGGGATTACCTGTGCGTTTCCAACGGGATCGTCCGAGGCGGAAACCGATTCCAGATGAACCCCTGGCGGATCATCAAAGGTCCGACCGTCCTCCTTGGCTCCAAAATGGCTCAAATGCCTCCGCTGCCAAATGTGGAAGCTACTGCCTGTTTTAAGCCGATAAAACAATGTACACAACATGTAATTCTGAGTACACAACATGTACTTCGTTTATTTAACTGTTCATTTAGTGGCACCTCCACACTGTTCATCTGTCGACATGAGTACATGACATGTACTCCCAAGTACACGGTGTGTACTGTCGCCTAGCTGGAGGCGGCTCCACCACCTTACTGTATAAGCCTGTCGACTGACTACATGGTGTGTCAGGTACCACTACATGGCGTGTTGTCGGTTCCTGCACCCCTTGTCACCGACAAGGCTACACGGCCTGTGTACTCATCCCAACACAAACAAAAGTACACGGCGTGTGGAAAAGTATACGGCGTGTAGTTCCAAAATTTAGAATTTTTCCCCATTTTCCATATTTTCTAAAAAAACTTAAGGATAAGGAAATGAAGAATCCTGTACCTCAAAAACAAGAATTGGGTTCTTATAAACACCTTCCTTTATACATTCCATGTATGGTATGAACGAGTCATATCACATTGAGGGGGTAGTAGTCCGCACTTCCTCAAATGAAATTATCATATATATATATATATAACAAGAAACGAATAATGGTATGCTATGAAATGGAATTAAAAAATCTTATATATAAAATAAATATCATTAATAACATATTTAATTATAGTTCCATCATAATGGTCACCATGAGAGGCGGTAGGAGATAATTGAACAATCATCTTTTCGTGAGGCATTTGGTTTCTATCCATAGAAACATTATGCTCTTCACCCATTAGATGGAGGTGTGTGTAAGTTTAGTTCGAATACTTCTCATAAAAATATCCTAGTATATTTAGGATACTGGTTTTGTTACAAAAGAAAATAATAAGAAGAGTTTAGGGGTTGGAGAAGTAAAATAAAAGAAAAGAAGCTAAGAGAAATTGTTACCTTTAATTTGGGTAACTCCCTTTGGTTTGAACCAAAAAGGACTCTTGAAGTGCATTATGCCTATGGTTAGGCTTCTAGGTGGAGTATAGGGATATAGGGAGCTAAATTGGGAAGAGTTTGGACGATCCAAAAGGCTTGAGGGGTGTGATAAATTTGTTAGAAGTGGTGTTTTTTATAAGGGGGAGGAGGGGCTCTTTAGGAAAACTTAAATTATTATTTTATAATAAATTCATATTCAGTTTATAATGGATCCAAACTAGATTATTTAATGTCTAAGGTGGGTATGGGTCTAAATCCTTAAACCAATAGATTTTATATAGGTTTGAGTCATTATATTAACCTTATCTTTTAGTTTTAACTCTTAGTTAATTAGTTTGACATTTACCATGTCACTATGCATTTTTATATTATATAGTTAATAAACTTACTATATACATACAAAAGACCCCCAAGTGGTCCATTAATGATAAACCTATCATGATATAAGTCTTTTGGAAGAATGTTATATTTTTATAAATATAATATCAATTAATAATATAATATTTGTTTTAAAAACTTTTTTATGTCAATTTTGACACTATTAAATAATTGATTTTTGTTAAAGTCATAAAAAACTTTATTAATTAGAACAAAAATCTTTTAATCATTCCTAAAATGTCATATTAACCAATAAAATTCATGTAATTCATTAGAAGTCTAAAATTATATTTATCTGGGTATCTATAATATCAATTATTTTAATATTTCACTAATGAGGTAATTACTACATCATCATTGTGTCATAAGTAAATTAAATTATTTAATGTATAAAAATTATAAATTAAATAACATTATGTAGGAAATACTTTTATATTTCTAATTAATCTTTATAATTGAATTTATCTTTTGTATAACCCTATATTAAAAATGTTTTTATATTAAACTTTGATTTTAACTCTTTTAACTTTTCGTTGAATTAAATAATAATAAATGTCCTAATCTAATCCAAGTGGACTAAAGAGGTTCATATTTTATTCCTAAGGATGTTTTTGGACGAAATATACTTATCCAATAGAATTAGGACATGTTTTAGGGTAATAATAATATCATTTTTACTCTTAATTACCCTATTTACTTTTTACCGTGGTAAATAAAAGTAAAAAGTTATTATTCACCAAAAATTATTTTCATCTCATTGAACCAAATTTTAATCCTTTATATTAACCTTGTCTCTTAGATTTTCGAAATTCCACTCACAGAAGCGGTAAAATTATGTTTTATGTGAATTTCCAAATTCTCCTAGGAGGTGGGTAAAAGACAGTGAAAAGGTCAATAAAATTTTCATATATATAAAATTATTCTAAACTAACTCCAATGAATTACATTGACCTTATATAGGTATTATGTATCCATTTTTACCTTAACTAAATATAAATAAAATAAAAATTTATTTAAATAAAAATTCGGTTTTAATCTATAACTTAGTGTTTTTCACTATTCATCAAAAATTAAATGTTTTCCGAAAAATACCAAAACATCACCCTAAGATAATTTTGATATTATGAATTAAATAATGAAGTCTATTTTACCAAATTAAAACATAAGAGTTGCATTTATTAATTTAAAATTAATTCCCACTATAAAAAACCAAAAGGCGTATTTTTACGAAATAATAACTACCAAAAGTTTGACACTTGTTTATGTGAAATTGTAAAGTAAAATTACTTACAATGACCATCATTGTATTAAATGGTAAAAATATAATCTATTTATACTTACAAACCATTAAAATGTATAATTTAACAATATAAATTAATTTGATTTAAAAAGTTGTTTTCAGTTAAAATATAATATTTTTTACTATTCACCCAAATATGAAAGTTATCAGAAAAACACCAAAAATTTATCGAAACTAAATTTTTATGTCCCGATTCTAAAGAATAAGTTTATTTTTTCAAATTTAATTTATAAAAGTTTCAAATTCTAGATTTAAAAAGGCTTATCCATTAAAAGGCGGTAAAATTACATTTTTTTGAAAAATACTTCTTTTATCTGAAAAAATGTATTTTTTTAAATTATGTATAAGAAACTCATAATATGGATTATAAAATTATAAGGATTATATAAAGTTAAAAATTCAGTTAATACTATTCATAACCGCTTTTGAACGGCTTTTTTGGTAAGTCATGGTGCGCTAGAACTCGGTGTTGCGTGTTGTGAAAGTTATTGAATTACATTGAAAAATAACGTACTATGAAATCTTGGGGTGTTACAATATCATTATGTATGAAATATTATTATCTTTATAATGAATATTTATAGTCCAATTTATATTATGTTTATCCCTATATAAAAAATGGTTTAGTTATTATATTTTAAATTTAACACTCTTAACTCTTCTTTCAATTAAATAATAATAAATGTCATAATCTAATCCAAGTGGACCTAAAGGATCATATTTTATTCCTAAGGTTGCTTTTGGTAGAATGACACTTATCCAACAGAATTTGGACATGTTTTAGTGTTCTAATAATATCATTTTTAACCATAATTACACTATTTACTTTTAACCGTGGTAAATAAAAATAAAAAGTTACTATTCACCAAAAAATATTTTCATCTTATTGAACCAAATTTTACTTACTGGTGTAAACTGTGTCTCTTGGATTTTTTAAATTCAACACACAGAAGTGGTAAAATTATGTTTTATGTAAATTTTGAAAATGCTTCTAAGAGATGGGTAAAAGACAGTAAATAGTTCAATAAAATTTTTATATTACTAAAATTATTATAAAATGACTTAAATGAATTACATTAAACTTATATAGGTATTATGCATGTATTTTGTCCTACAATAAATTTACATAAAATAAATATTTATTTAAATAAAAATTCCGTTTTAAAATATAACTCTTTGTTTTTCACTATTCATCAAAATATTGAATGTTTTCAGAAAAATTCCAAAAATTCACCCTAAGCTAATTTTGATATAAGAATTCCAAAAATGAAGTCCATTTTGAAATATAAAATTTATAAAATTTCAAAAAGTTGGAATTACTATTTATAACGGCTAGTTTTATTTGTTTTGGTGTGTTAGAACTTGAAGTTGCATACATTACATGCTATTGTATTTGTCAAAGAGAAGCGTACCGTGGAAGCATGTGGTGTTACATTCTCCCATCCTTCAAATAATTTCTTCCTCAAAATTTCTAGAATATTACTGCATAAAAAGACTTAGGTGTTTCTTCATTATAAGTTCCTCAGGTTCGCACGTTGCCACTTCCATCTTATGGTTTCTCCATAGAACATTACCAGACGATTCATCTGGTTTCTCAGAACTTGTTCTCTTGTATCATAAACCTTGATAGGCTCTTCAGAATGAAATAGATCAGGTTCCAGTTCTAATTCTTCATAGTTGAGTACATGCATTGGGTAAGGCATGTATTTTCTAAACAGTGATTCGTAGAACACATCATGAACTTTGGAGAGACTTAGCGACATTTCCCAACAGTAAGATACAACCCTAGTTCATACTAGAATTTTGGAAGGTCCGATGTATCTGGGATTCAATTTTCCCTTCTTACTGAAACATATAACACCCTTCCATGGATATACCTTCAAGAAAACATGATATCCTACCTGAAATTCCAAATCATTTCTTCGGTTATCGGCATAGATCTTCTTCCTACTTTGAGCTACATCGATGTGGTTTTGGATTACCTTCACCATTTCCATCATTACCTCCATATGTTCTGGGCCTACGAGTTTTCTTTCACCAAAATCATCCCAACAGGTTGGTGAGAGGCATCTCTTTCCGTATAACGCTTCATATAGTTCCATCTGAATAGTTGAATGGAAGATATTATTATAGGAAAATACTACCAGAGGTAGATATTTATCCCACATACCTTGAAATTCAAGTGAGCATGACATCAACATTTCATCTAAGGATTGAATAGTTCGTTCTGATTGTCCATCAGTATGAGGGTGGTAGGCAGTGCTCAAATGAAGTTCAGTATCCAAGGCTTTCTGAATACTTTTCCAGAATCTTGATGTAAAACGGGGATCACGATCAGAAACAATCGCTAGTGGTACTCCATGAAGGCTTACAACTTCATTAATATACAGTCTTGTTAAACGTTCAAGTGGTAAATCATCTCTTACAGCAATAAAATCTGCTAACTTGGTAAGACGATAAACAATGACCCATATTGAATCATTCCTTCTAGGAGTCTTTGGTAGCCCCATGAAAAAATCCATCATGATATCATCCCATTTCCACTTAGGTATGTGAAGAGGTTGCATGACTCCTCCAGGCTGTTACCTTCCAGCATTGAATTGTTGACAAACCATACATCTTGACACAAAATTAGCAATCTCCCTCTTCATGTTGTCACACCAAAAATATTCCTTCAAATCTCTATACATTTTGGTGCTGTCATGGTGTATAGAGAAATTGGAGCTATGATCATCATCAAACAATTCTCTTTTTAGATCAGGTATATCGAGAACCCAATGTCTCTTCCCAAAATTCAAAATTCCAACTTTATATATGAAGTCACTCAATCTCCCGTTATTCACAGCTTTAATATTCTTTTGAAACTCCTCATCATTAGCCTGAGAACTTTTTATCCTTTCTTGTAAATATGGTTTAGAAACCATTTGAAAAGGAATTGATGTTTCACCTTCCATGGTTATTCCCATATCCTTATTTACTAAAACCATGTATATAAGATCCTTTTCAACTCTCATCTTGTTCAAAACTCCATGATCCTTTCTACTCAAAGCATATTCCACCTTATTTTCCTTCCCCGGGAGGTAGTGTATTGTGAAATAATAATCCTTGAGTAGTTCAAGCCATCATCTTTTCTTCATGTTGAGTTTTTTTTGTGAGAAAATATACTTCAAACTATTGTGATCAGTATAAATCTCAAATGTTTCACCATAGAGATAATGTCTCCATATCTTCAAAGCAAAGATTACAGCTACTAACTCAATATCATGAGTAGGATAGTTTTTCTCAGGAATTTTTAACTGTCATGGTGTATAGGAAATAACCCTATTATTCTGCATAAGGACACAACCGAGTCCTCTCTTTGAAGAATCACTATAAAAAACAAACTCATCATTCCCCGATGGTATAGTCAATATAAGATCATTGAATAATCTTCTCTTCGGTTATTCAAAACATTATTCACTCTCTTTTGTCCAAACAAATTTATCTACTTTACGTGTGAGCTTGGATAATGGGTAAGCCAATCAGGAAAAATTCTGGACAAAACACAGATAATAACATGCTTAACCAATAAAACTGCGTACCTCGGTTATACTCATCGGTGCTATCCATTCATGGATTGCTCTTGTCTTAGAAGGATCAACTTAGATTCTATCCTTAGAGATAATATGGCCATGAAAATAAATCTCCTGAAGCCAGAATTCACACCTACTAAACTTCCCATATAATTCATTTCTTCTAAGAGTCTTCAGGATAATGCGTAAATGATTTTCATGATCTTCATATCTTTTAGAGTATACCATGATCTCATCAATAAATACCACTACAAAGTCATAAAGATATTCCATGAAAACTCTATTCATTAGATCCATGAAGACAAAGGGTGCATTAATCAATCCAAAAGGCATTACGGTAAACTCATAATGCCTATACCTAGTTCGAAATGCTATTTTCAGAATGTCTTCCTTCTTCACACACAACTGATGATATCCAGATTGACGGGAAATCATTGAAAAGTATTGAGCTTCATGAAGTTGGTCAAATAAATAATCAATGCAAGGTAGGGGATACTTGTTCTTTATTGTTATAGCATTGATCTCTCTATAGTCAATGCACAACCTCATAAATACATATTTCTTCTAAACAAAAATAACAGGGGATCCCCATGGAGAAACACTAGGGTGAATAAATCCCGTGTAACTCAATTATTATAGTTGTTTCATTAGTTACACTAATTCTAGAGTGGCCATTTTATAAGGGGTCTTCGATATGGGCCTGTAGGACCCTAGGACACCCTGAGAGGGGAGGGGTGAATCAGGGTGACAATTTCTTTTAATGTGATGGATCTTGTTCCCATGTCGGTAGGAACTTGTTGAACCTGTACGATGAATATGATCAGATATCAAACATTCACATGCACAGAGAAGACACATCACTTTTTTACTTAGTTCACCACTAATTGCTATGTCCAAGGAGCATACACCGACAGGTTTTTAGTCTTACCTAATTCCACTAAACTTCACTAGATGTGGATTAAAAAGGGTTGGGAACAGTTACTCTGTCCCAAGCTCACTTCCTTTACAATTGTTTAGGGATAGCTCACTGCATCCCTCGGGTCACTCCCATTGACTCCCCCTCGCTCACAGCCCTTGGTTAAGTCACACTCAGTTTATAGTCATGAAAGTCTCTTCATCATTGCAATAGAATGCATCCTATATTGTGTGTATATTCTCTGTTCAAGTCCCACTTTCACTCGTAGACTAATATCACTTTTCACCGAAGATATCGAGCAATCTTCCAGCTTTCGTGCAGCTCCAAAAAGACCAGCGTACTCAAACCTCCCCTGGTGCACTTCTCCAAGACTGGCAAGCATGTTCCATGAATGACGCGCAAGTCACTTGTGCGGTACAAATCGTCGTACAGGTGACACCAACCCACTTGCGCGACACCGCCTCTTTGAACTCCAAACTTGTGTGACACTGCACCTTTAACTCCAAAACCGCCTCGGTCGTGCTGCCAACAACCGACACTCAACCTCTTCTTACGTGACCCAACTACAAATTGCGTGACTCAACCACTTGCGTGACGAGAGATTGGAAAATCTATAAGTCTTGAACTTCGTTACAAAGGTGGAGGATTTTTACTCTATTTATAGGCAAGCTGGACCCCCTGCGTGGTGGCGCGCAAGTGTCCTCATGGCATGCAAGTCCCGGTGCACAACTCCAACTGCCCTAGCCTCTATCCTGTAACTCACTTGCATGACCAAAAAAATACTTGCGCTACCCTATTCCCTTTGCCATATTATGAAGTTCTGATCATAAAGAACTATAGTCGCACAACTTTCCAACCTACTAGGAATCGGTGCGCAAGTCCTTTCTCAGCATGCAAGTCACTTGCATGACCAACCCAAAACTTGTGCAGCCCTTATCATGCGTAGAAGACCATGGTTCTAACAAGGCCTTGAACCAGGAATTAAATCAATGGAAAACTCAATTTCTCATTTTGGAGGATGTCTAGGTAAATCCTCTGGAAACACATAAACATATTCTTGCAGAATAGGTATATACTCTATTTGAACATTCATTTACTCACCCATAATTATTTCACTCTTTTCCTCCCCAATAATTGAATTTAGTTGAGATACTAGGGGTGTATCTAGATAAGAATTAGGTGGTGACGTTTCTGCTAAAAATATAAGGTACTCCTTATCATCATAAAAAATTGCAACATACTTATTATTACAATAAATTTTCACATCATAGTCTGAAAGCCAATCCATACCAAGGATTATATTAAATTCAATCATGGGTATGACGATGAGATCAGTAGATAAAGAACATTTATATGACCTAATGGAGATAGATTCAGAAACCTTTTTTGAAATGATAATTCCCTTGGGAGTTTTTAATGGCAAATCCCTTATTAAATAAAACAAGAAATATCTAATTTTCTTAACAAACTGAGATGATATGAAACAATGCGATGATCCAGAATCAAATAAATCATTTTTTAAACTTGAGGAAACCATTATATTACTTGCCACTATGTATTTCGAAACTTCAACCTCAGCAGTAGTGATAGATAAGCTTGGCCTTGATCCCTTGTCCTTTTATGAGGTAAGTTCCCCTAATTCTTAGGATATTCATTCACATAATGGCCCTTTTATCCACAATTGTAGCATTCAACATTGACAACCTATTTCTTCCCCTTGAAATCATGAGCATGGTGGCCTTTTTCACTACACTTGTAACAGACTCCCATTCGCTTTAGGAAAGTACCAGGGTTGTTCTTCCAACATTTTATAAAGGATGGATATTCAACTTTTCTCGTCTTCCCTTTATTTCCATTTACAGAGTGTTCAGTAGACCTCTTATTCTCTTTCTTTGATTTAAAGTCATAAGACTTAGAGAATTGTTTTTCTGTCTTGGTAGCACATGAGACAATGTATTCGTATGATGAGAAGGATTTTGAGACTAATGGTTAACAGAGAAATAGTTTAACCCATTAAATAAATGATAAATATTACTTCTAGGGTTACGTATATAATCTGATTCATGCCTTGCTAACCTTGTAAAGTTTGCTTTATACTTTGCGACATTCTCATCCTCTTTTTTCCTCAGACTAAGAAATTGCCTTTCCATATCCTCTTGATGGTCATGAGGAAAGTATTTTTCTTGGAAAATCTCTTTAAACTCCCTATATTCCATATTTGATACTTCCTTATCTTCCTTTGGGTTTTGGATCAATGACCACCATTGATCATCATCTCCATTGAGGCGGTAAAATTCCATGACAAATTTTTCCCTTTCGCTACTCCCCAAGGAATGAAATATTTTCTCTAAGGAATTTATCCATTGCTCAAATACTAGTGGATTTGTACCCCCATTTAATTTTTGTGGTTGTTGTCTCATGAAGCGATCTAACATTGATCCTCCATGCTGTAGACTAAGGTTCTCGATATGGGTAAGGTTATTATTCATAACCTGAGTGATTTGTCCTAGTATGGTGATTAGCTGATCCGCACCAGCTGCGTCACCAGCTCCACTATAATTATATTAAGTAGGAGGGAAATCCCTTCAAGGATTGTTTTCATTGATACAGTTTCCATTCCTTCCACTAGGCGTCATTTCTAAACAATGGCATAAATGAGATTAGTTTATGAATCGCAATACATAAATCCAAACTTGTAAAAAACTTAACATAAATTGAACAGTTTATAGATATAATCCAAAATAAAAAAAAATTCTTTGAGTAATTATATACTAATAAACCATTCATAATGGATTTTAAAGAAAATGAGAATTATCCTATGCATATACCCTGGGAGTGTCGTAACCAAGAGTACAGCAAGGCCCATTGTCATGCACTAGTTCTCGTTCGAGTCTAGCTCAAAGTGGTGTTTTCAGGTTTTACCCCTAGGTACATATGTGCCAGAGCCACCTCTACCTGCTCGTATCTAGACAGGTATGTATTTCTTGAAAAACTCACAAATTCTCTACAATACCGAAATTTTGGGATGTTCTTCTATACTAATCCTCAAATTCTATCATAGGGATATGTTCTCTAATCTGTGTTTACCTAAATCTAGATTACATGGTTTGTAAAAACCTTCCTCTGATACCAACTGTAATGCCCCAACCCCAGTTTCCCAGAGATGGTGCATTATTACATAACATTAGCATGACCACAAAAGATGGAGTCTCGAAAGACCAAATAGTTTAGTAGCCTTGGAAGTACTAGATACATTCATATGGTTTCCATTACATAATAAAATGAAAAAATACAACAACATTGTTTCCATAGAAAAAACTGACATCCCATAGACTATCCCTACATGTCCTTCATAATATACTTCTTCGCATCCTGGGAAAAATAAAACCTAGAAACGGGTGAGCTCAAACTCTCAGTAAGGATAACAATATAGCGGGAACTTTCATAAATAAGTATAAACATTTATGGAAATGTATTAAAACTAAAACAAAATCCTTTTCAACATAAACTTCATCATAATATGGAAAATATAAATCAAAATAATTCCATTTACTTACTCACATGGATATTCTACTAGTCCAATAATCACATGCAATATCAATAGCCACTTTCATAATGACGGAATGCATAATGCCAGACTTTCATAACCACATAGTCAAGGCCTTGTGCCAAGACTACAAATAAGATTATTTCGAGGCCTTTTTCCAAGACACTAGTTTTTCTCATGAGACCTACCGATGCATCGATGAGATATAGAGGTCTCCACTTGCCACTTACTAATTTCAATGCATTCCTCATATGAAAAGTTTTAAACATAACATAAACATTCATATTAAAACTGGCATACGAAGTGTCAGTAATTTATCCATAAACCATGAATGGTATAAAATAACAAATCCAAATTCAAACATGACACAAAACATTCAATACAATATTGAGGTTTTGTATCATAACAAATCAAATTCAAAAAAACATAAAATCCATCAATGGATGTTGACATTGATGAAATCAAAACCTTTTTAGAGAAATATCTATTTCTATTTTCAAGTCATTTAAAAGTCTCATAATTATAAAAAAAATTAGATTTCAAAATATTTTGATAATCATGTAAGGGAAGCTTCGACGTTGATATAATGGCGTTATATAGATCCACACGCCGTATAAGTTAAAAAAACATTCTTACCATAATTTTTTCGAAGTGGTCATAAAGTACCTTATTTAGAAAACAACGGAATGATTCCCTTAAAAACATTTTATAAAATGTCAAAAAAGGGTATAAATGACTTTAAATCATAGTCTTGTAAAAATTAAAAATGGTTTGGAATAATTTTTTAAGAAACATGGATGTGAATGATAAAGATGTCCAAGTAGATAATAACATATAAACAACCTCGGATAATGAAGAGATTGTAGAATTAACCCTTACCTTGTACATTTCCTAGGCCGAGGGTATGTTAACCTCTTGTATAATGGTGAAATAATTGTTATTAAATTATACAAGAATCACATACATTAATATAATATCATATATGTTCTTTTAACGTTTATTTGTTAATAATGTCTTAGTATTATCGTCATTTCGGGTGTTGACTGATTCATTTTAATTTATATGATTTGTTACGTAAGTAATGTTTGTTATGGATAGGATGTATCTTATTCATATTCAGAATGATATTAAGTCTTTAAACATTACTCTTAATCATCTAATGAAAATTATTCTTGAATGGATACGATGAGGAATGAAACTCATCGCGTTCGTGGAGACGGTAATCCGTACGTACGCACGGGCGACAATATCATTATTTTGATATTAAAATAATATATAATTGGAGGGTATATCATATATACAGAATCATTATCATGTTATATTTATTATTTACATCAATTATACATCATTATTATACCCATCCAAATAATAATGTATTTAATAACAATTACACCACAACGTGGAGAGGGTATGTCGTACATACGCACGTATGGTGACATGTCATTCAAAGGATGGATAGGATAATGAATATGGTTGTAGAATATTTATAATAACATCACAGTATATAGAATATACTGCAGTTATTATTTTAGAATTGAAACAACAAAGAAAGGGGAAGTGGAAGAAGAAAGGAACTTGAAAGAGGTGATGAAATATTTACCTCTTCTTCAGGTTCATCCTTTTGATTTGATCAAAAGGGATCCTTAGATTAGCTTTCTGACTAAAGGAAGGCTTCTAGAATTAAGGGTGGATAGTTGAAAGGGTATTTGGGTAGGGGTTGGATGATCCAAAAGGCTTTGAGGATGTGAATTTGGGGGAAGGGGGAGTGCCCTTTTATAAGAGGGATGAGGGGAACCTTAGGAAAATCAATAAATATTATTTTATAATAAAATCCTTTTCGGTTTCTAATGGCGCCAAAATGAATTATTTAAAGTATAAGGTGGGTATGTGTCGAAAATCACTCAACCAATATGTTTTAGATAGGTTTGGGTCACTATATTAACCTTATCTTTTATACATAACTCTTAGTTAAATAGTTTGACATTTACCATGTCTCTTTGTATTTTTATATTATATAGTTAATAAACATAATATAAACATCCAAGAGAATGTCAAGTGGTTAATTAATGATATATCTAATATTATTTAAGACCTTTGGCTGAACCGTATATTTTTAGTAATAGAATATCAATTAATAATATAATATTTGTTTTAAAAACTCTTTTATGTTAATTTTTACACTATTTGGTATTTTGTTTTTTCTAAATTCATAACAGCATTATTACTTCAAAAAAATTAATCTAAAGAACCCTAACAGGTAATATTAACCATAAAATTAGTGGAATTCATAAAAAGTCTCAAATTACAATTATTTGGATATTGATAAAATCAATTCTATTAATATTTCATTAATTAGGTAATTACTGCATCATCATTGTGTCATAAATAAATTAAATTATGTAAAGTCTAAAAAATATAAATAAAATACCATTATGTAGGAAATTTTTTTATATTTATAATGAATATTTATAGTCAAATTTATCTTATGTGTAACCCTATATTAAAAATGGTTTAGTTACTAAATTTCGAATTTAACACTTTTAACTCTTCATTGAATTAAATAATAATAAATGTCATAATCTAATCCAAGTGGACCTAAAGGATCATATTTTATTACTAAGTTTGTTTTTGTTTGAATTACACTTATCGAAAAGAATTAGGACATGTGTTAGGGTAATAATAATATCATTTTTACCCTTAATTTCCATATTTACTTTTAACCGTTGTAAATAAATGTAAAAATTTACTATTCACCAAAGAAATTCATCTTATTGAACCAAATTTTACTTACTGGTATCAACTGTGTCTCTCAGATTTTAGAAACTCAACTCACATAAGCTGTAAAATTATGTTTTAGGTAAATTTTCAAATGCTCTTAGGAGGTGGGTAAAAGACGGTAAATAGTTCAATAAAAAAATTTTATATCTAAAATTATTATAAACTGACTCCAATGAATTACATTGAACTTATATAGGTATTATGTATCTATTTTAAGCTAAAATAGTTTTAAATAAAATAAATAATTATTTAAATAAAAATTAGGTTTTAAACTATTACTCAGTGTTTTTCACTATTTATCAAAAATTGAAAGGTTTCAGAAAAATTCCAAAAAATCACCCTAAGCTAATTTCGATATTATGAATCCAAAAATAAAGTCCATTTTTAAAGATAAAATTTATAAAAATTCAAAAAGTGTGTATTACTAATCATAATGGCTAGTTTTATTGGTTGCGGTGTGTTAGAACTCGAAGTTGCATACAAGACACGCTATTGTATTATTAAAAGAGAAGCGTACCATGGAAGCTTGGGGTGTTACACTACTTGCACAAATAAAAAGAATTTTGAGTCCTTAATGGTAATAAAGATATGGCCACAATGACTTTGATGGTGCTAAGTTTAACTAGAATTCATTGACCCAATAATCAAAATGGGAAATTGTTATTCTAGAACGAAGAAGAAGAAGAAGTTTCAGTGCTATTGGTTTTGCACTGAAAAATAAGGAGAAGAAGATTGTGAAAATTTCAGGTTTTCTATTAAGAATAAGGAGATGGTTCCTTGCATGGTGCTAAGAATGTAACAAGTAGATAATGGAATATCAAGTTTCAGTTTGACATCCATCACGTCTCAACAGGTGGATGACTCTATTGGTGTTACAAACCCTTTTGAAGAAGGAAGAAGACTATCTCCACAGGATGTATAAAAAACCAGCAAGGAAGCTACAAGTTATAGTAGGTAATCACCAATTCTGGAAGAGGATTTTTTCCCTTCCCCCTCTAAAGTCCAGGGACCCACACTAGACAAAGTATTGTTTCCCTAGCCAAACCACTGTAACTGTTACTTCATTATAGTGGAGATTCCATGCTCTAGTCATTCCCATGCATGTCAAGAATGTAGATAATCTTATTGAATAGTGAATATTTGAAAAATATCATGTGAATATTGTTAATTCTTTGTACTATTACATGGTATAGATAAAATAGAATATGAGAATCAATATCCTAATAGGCCAAGAGTTACAGGGATAAAAAGTTGGGATTGGTTTGAAAAGACCCTAACACTGATTCACCCCATCTTAGTGTTCTTTATATCCCAAAATGGTCCTCTCATTTTCTATAGTCATTACATAGAGAGATTTTTAGGATGTTCATAATGATCATTTAACAAAATCACCCTTTCTCCGTGGGAAAACACCATCCAATGGATCCATGATCGTATTGTGAGGATTCTTTAGAAAATGAAGAAGTGCCAGCTCCTTCTCGGGTGATATAAATACTATTGGGATGAAGAGATATTTATAAGAGGGTCATACACTTTACACACTACACATAACCAATAGAATAGGATATCATCCTCTTATATAGTTGAATCCCTAGCTAACTCATATTCATAACGCATCATGTGGATTTTTGACTATTAGGGTATAATTGATTAATCATTTTAAATTAATTCAATACAAAAACATTAATCCATTCATAATGGATTGTAACTAATGAATAAACCATTAAAGAGAATTAAATAATATAAATATATATAATATTTATGCATCTCATGCATAACAATACATGCATGATACACAATATATATATAATATTATATATTATATGTATATATACTCCATGCATCATATGTATTTGTACAAGAATCTCTTGTATGAAAATTTTTGTGCAAATCCAACCATATAGTATTGTAATAACATGTCGATATATAAAATTATAATTTTTATTGAATCAAGGGGGAGAATAGTTGAAGTTGAAGAAAAACCTGGTGTATAAAAGATGATTTCATAGAAGATGAAAAATTTGTGAACCAAGAACAAATATAGATCAACTTATGACTTATATGACTTTAACCACAGATTTGGTCACTACAATGTAGAATTAAATTATATACCAATACATCCAAACTATTATGTTGATGTGAAGAGAAAATTACAATAGAAATGAAATAATGTGAAGTAAGAAGACAAGTATGCCTTAAGTACTGAACAAAAGAATGACACTAAGTCAACTACTCCCATGAAGCCCAAGACGAATGATGTTGATAGGATATCTCTACAAAGAGAATATTATTTTACTATGGAAATAAAGGATGTCTCATATATCATTTCAATATGTACATTAACATCAAATATAAAGGGATAAATCTAAAATATAAAAGGACATGATCAATCTAAGAAAGGGATAGAATGATTTATTTGGTGGTCAAAACTCATTAGGAAGAGTTTGAGAGATTTTCCAAAAAGGGTAATCAAAAGAGTACTAATGATAATCATGGAATGTGAAATTGTGATTTATGTATTACTGTACAATTAATTTCATGTATGTTTAAACAATAAAATATCTTAAGTGAAATTAACACCATATAGCACAAAGATGCATAGATTTAAAAAATAGAGAATGAAGAAAACAAAAAGAGTTCAAGACATTTTATTGATGTAAGGAAAAGAGTAAATAGGTTGAGATATGAGTGTTATACTTATTTATTTTACCAAGGAGTATATGAAGATCCAAATAATTCCAATATTTTAGTGGTTTTCCATCAGTTAATTGGGTATTAAAGGCGAGGATTGAATAAATAAAACTGAATGATTATTTTGATTCCTATATAATATAAAGAAAAAATCATCCTGGGAAATTTAAATTGGTATCAATTTGTTTCCATGAAAAATATAACTTGACATAAATCAATTGGTATCATACATCATATGATAACATAAATTATCAGAGTTAAACATGATGAGAAAAACCATCCATGATGAAGATAACTCAAGAAAAACCTTTTTTGGGGGATCTTAGAGGAGTAAGATGGAATAGATTTATTATTTATTTTTAAATAAAGAATACTTGACAACCCATATTAACTAGTGATATATGTATGATTTTCACTATCTGAATTTTTTTTCTAATTATTTTGGTATCATCATTAAGGGGGGTTAATATTGAACATTATTTTGAAAATCCAATCTTTCACTTGAATGTTTTGTGTTTCGTGAAGTTGAGTATAGGTTCATAAAATATGTTGAAAATTTGTTTGTAAAACACATATAAAATAGTAGATTTAGTTGGTATCATATGGTGTTAAGAGTATAGAAGATTTTATTTTCTAAATTTGTTGATATTATTTTCTATAATGAGTTATCCTATGTAAACTTATATTTTATAAGTTGATAGTAAATTGCAAAAAAAATTGTGGTTCCACACTTCTCTCTTATGGAATTAGCTGGCACTCTCAAAAAGTGTAATAATAAACAAAAGGTGGAATATTTTTTATGTTAAGAAGTTAAATATTTTATAAGAACTTACTATACATTTAGTGTATAAATAATAGGAATAAAACCATTTTCCTTTTCATTTATTTCCACTAAGGGGGATGAAAAAATTAAAAAAACGTTATTGAAATAAACTTATGTTAAATAGTTCAAGGTGTTGATAAGAAAAAAGGGTAATTAAAATTATATACATATTTTTTTGGTTGTATTTTTGTGAATAATCATGTTAGTAAGTTAATAAGAAGGCCTCTATAGTGTTGGGTGGTGGAGGAAACAACAACGCAATGATAGAAGATGAATATGTTTCCATAATAAAAAAAGTATGAAGAATCTATACAGTGAGAAACACTTAGAATTATATGATTATAGAAATTATGTTCATGGTAAGAAAATAAAAGTGTATTTGGGGGAATTTTCATTCCTTAAAACATGCTACATGAAGTTTTGGATTGATATGATTATATTATTGATAATGGAAATGAAGAAATAAGGTTTTCTACTACTATATGAGTAAGAAAAATTCAATGAATCAATCATAAAAATATATTATAAATTCAGATATGATATTAATGTCAATGGAAAGGAATAATTTTCATTTGAATGTTTTTTCTATAGTATTTAATATTAGAGGGGTAAATGATATCAACCTTGGTAAATTGAATACTAGTACTTAAATGGGGAAGATGCTACCTGAGATATTTGAGAATCTATTCAAATAATACATGGCATGAAGGGTGTTTAAAATTGTGATAAATATATCTTAAATTAAGGTTTTATTATTTATAATTTTAATTTGATATAATGATGTGATTTTGATAAGAATGAATATCCAAAATAGGAATTTATCTACAAACAGACTATGGGTATCAATTTAAAGAATGTTGGAATTTTTTCTATATTTTCCAAAGTATTTTAAATTTATTTAATAAAAATGATAAATTTTGAATGTAAATATAGGATGGTTAATTGATAATTGGAAGAAATTTTGGAATCATATTTGAAAATGTAACAATAGTTGTAATGATGTTGGAAAAGAAAAATTAAAATGAAAATACTGGCCCTATCTTGGTAAAGGAAATATTATATGGGAGTTAGAAAAATTCTAACTCTAAAATCAAAGTGGGAGATACAATTGATGTATCTTTTATTTTTTACATGTTTTTGCACATGTTTTTAATTAAATTCTTATGTTTGGAATCAATATGTTCTTCAAATGATAGATTAATGATTTTTAATCATTTTGCTTCCTGAAATTTTCATTCTTTAAATATTTTTTAAAAATGAGTTTTTTTTCTTTTTAAATAATCAAATGTTATTTTTCATAATTTTCTATGTATTCAGAAAAAAATTAGTTTTTTAAATGAATATCCATTAAAATATATTTTTATAAATTATATTGGGTATTTTTTTATTGGAATTAAAGTTTTAATGTTTCATTAGTTTATCATAACCACCATCTTTTGGAACATAATTTATATTACTATTTTGAAGTCTAGAACTCCTTTGTTTAATTAAATTTTTTATGATGAATACAGATATCACTCCTAAGATGGGATAATGCATAAAAGTCATTTTCAATTGTCGAAACTACATATGGGTCATTAGAAAGATCTACATATGGGTACCTATGGGATTTGGAATGTTAAATAAGCATCAACCATACCTACATAAGGGTACCACTATATATGGGTACTCACATAAGGGTCAGCGACTACTCATATAAGGGTACCAATAAGGATAGATATTGCATAATTTTTCCACACTGTAGTATGAGAGATAATTTTTTTGGATAACTACAAAATATAAGTAGGATATCTAGATGATAGTATCCATGGCTGAAGTAGAGCGCCTTCACATGGTACGCAAAGGCTATAAGAGTATGGGGTGGAGATAAGGATGAAAAAACATGGTGTGGGGTGGCACTGTGGATCAGTGGAGTGAAGAAAATCCATAATAATTTTATGGAACCCCGAGGATTGTTCTGTATAATTGAAAAGAATTCTCATAACTTTATGTTCAATGTGGGAAACGCTGAGTAGTGAGTACTGTTCACATTTTTAAAACATATTGTTTTATGATAACAGATGATTCCGCATATATCATCAAACACTATGTCATTAAAATGTGAATTAGAGCACATACACATGGTATGAATAGGTGAAGTAGTGTGCATACACATGGTATGCATAGGATATAGGAGTATGGGATGGTGCTAAGGATGAAAAAATATGGTTTAGGTTGGTACTATGAATCAGGGGAGTAAAGAAACTCCACAATATTTATAGGGAGCCCTGATGAGTTTTCTATAAAATTAACAAAAACTCTCATAAATTTAGATTCGATGTGGAACATGCTAAGTAGTGAGTATTGTTCAAATTTTGAAAACATAGTGTTTGATGATATATTGTTATTAAGTATCTCTTATGTTTGGAATTAAAAAAGTCACATGAACCCATATATGTTAAAAAAATAACTATATGAAATGGTGTAGTGGTGAAGTTATGAAAAAGACATATGTGCTACTATAAATACTCTAGTGACATCATTTTCAAGATTAATGAGTGGGAGGATATACTTTTTATTCCTTAATGTATTACTAGAATGATTTCTTTCTTTACATCTTAGATTGAATATCTTATTAAATAAATTCTATAAGAATAAATATGGTGAGAATAAATTCCAATTATACTGGAATGATTTATCTTTAAGAGAAAGGTTTTGTGAACTAAAATTTTACACTAATATCTCTTAAAATCATGATATGCATGAATGTTTTTCAGTAAAACATTTCTATGAAAAATGGTTTAATGTTGTAAGTTTTGTGAACATTATATTTTTTGAATTAGTGAGGTTTGAGTGTGAGTTCACCAAAATTGTGTTGAGGAATAAAAGAAGTGGACTTGATAAAAAATAATGGAAATAGAATTGATATAATTTTGGAAGAAGTGTGAAGACAATTTTCCCAATAAAGATATTCTACCAATTAAATTAGAATAAAACATTTTAAAACTGAATAAAAATCAAACCCATCCATGGGATTTTTTATGTGAATAAATCATAAATTAAAGAATCAGATATTCATAGTTGAGTTTCTTGGAATTTAAGATACTACAAAATATAAAGAAGTTGTGACATAATATATTCATTTACTAGTAGTGGTGAGAATAAACAAAAGTTGCATCTTCTGATTATTATGAATGTATGGATAGATGTGAATGCAGTTGAGTTTGTATAATCAATGAAATTTGAATACTATTTATCAAGGAAATAGATATGACTATTGTGTTTTAGTGTAATCCTAATAAGAATGAATATCTACTTTAATAGTTTGGAAGGAATACAAAAGACCTGTAGAATTATTAAGACTTTGGGAAATAGTATAAATACCTCTTCACAAAAATAATATAATGACGATTAACAAATGATATAATTTGAACATGGTTTCAGGATGATACTTAATCCACCCATTGTAATAGATGATAAAATTATTTGTGAAAAATCTTTGAATCCGATGATACTGATCAATGTATGGAGTAGGCTTCTTGCAAAGGTTCAAACCTTTTTTAAACATGGTGTGATGCTATTTATTTATATTTTTTATTTTATATGATGTGTTTTATTAGAAAAATAAAAAATAAACTATTATTTTAACATATAAGACAGTTTCAAATAGGAATTTAGTAAATGTTTACCACCACCTTGTCATCCCACTATAGGTGTATACACAAATCCTATGAGAATTTTAATCTCTTTTAATCATGTCTAGGGTAGTTGTTCAAATAGAAATTATAACCCTTTATAATGGTTTATATTATTGTTTCATGGTATTTCATTTCAAATATCTCTAAAACATTATTAATAGAGGATTATAAAGACAATCCTAGAATGTCTCTCAACCTATATCATTAAATATTAATTCTAATGAAATATGATGTATCACACATATCATTAATGTCAAAAAATTTATAGAGAAACCATTTCAAAATCAAATGTATAAATTATATCATGAAATTATATCATGAAATCATAAAAAACTACTTGGATGATTATATAAATTGATCCATAATTTTCTATTCAAAATCAAATGTATAAATTATATCATGAAATCATAAATAAAATTACTTGGATGATTATTTTAAACTATGGATAAAACTTTTAATATTTCATACTAAATCCTCCCCATCATTAGAGATGAATCCATAAAGTTTTTTCATGTAAGCCTCCCCATCCAAATATCTATTCATAAATATAGTTTTTATTTATATTTACTATAATTTCATATCAAAATGATCTATTAAATATAACAAAACATGTAAGGAATATTTTTAAGATGTGAAATTGAATTTATCAGTGTAATACATTCTTTCTTTTTGAGTAAATAATTTATAAACTATTATGACCATGTATCTCTCAATTTTATCTAATGAATTTTCCATATATTTAAAACCCATTTAAATAATAAAAATTATATATTTTTTTAAAAAAAATCAATTTTTTTGGAAAAAGTGTGAAACCTATAAGTTCTAACTGGAAAACATCAAACAAAATATTTGATAAAAAAATAATTGAAATAAATCTTGAACATATTATAAGAAATCTCCCTATATAATTTCTAGGAAAGATCAGTAACCTTTTGATCTAGATCATTTTTTATAATGTCTTCAAATTGAGATTCCATTTTTTCCAGATATTGAATTAACTCTTCCACTAATATCATCTTATCATTCAATACTTTGGTCATAATTAAATATTTCTTATCGATTGAATTACTATACTCCTAGTTTGTTTCCACTGGAAATAGTCTCCCTTCCATCCTAACTGTATCCTCATTAAAAGCATAAAAAATCAAGGCATAATCTAATATATCTGCCTTAGAGTGCATAATAATATCCAAATATTTTTCCTTAACCTCTGAATCTGCCTCCCACTATGAGCCATCATGATCTCCAATGATGCATTGACAATATAAGAATCCTTGTTTAATAGTCCATGAGGAACATATCAGGCATCCTCAATAATCACAGACCCTCCCAGATTCCAAGACCAGATAAACCCAATAATCACAATGTCTCCCTCAATTGGTTTTACACCAAGAAGAAACTCAACAATATATCAAATTTTATTTATTATCATGAAATTGATCACCTCACCCATAACATCATAAAAAATTTATTATTATTCAACTCATGATTTTTGAAAATGTTTCAGGATAATTCTCAACTAAAATAATATAGTCAGATTCTTACAGATGTATTATATAATACTTATAAATTTATGACCTTTTTAACCTTTTAGATCATCTAAATGTTTCACTTTTATTTCCTTAGGAATGTAAATGGTCAAATAGTTTTCAAGGGTTTACTATACTTGAACCACCTAATCCAAAAGATGATTATAAATAGATTATGGAATTATATTTATTTGAACACTACTTAATAAATGTGAACTATTATGAACAATTTTTAAATCTATCACCTAGGGTAAATGAAATGGTTTCTAATTTATGTTTCATGAAATAATTTTTCATTAGATCACTCCCACAAATTAGGTAATTTTCAAAAAAAGATGCATTTCTTGATTTAAAAAATCTGGTTTTCTTTGATGGGAAATTAAACAATTATCCTTTAGTCCTTTTATTATAACCAATTATGTTACCACTGATTTTGATAGGGTCCAAATTACTTTCCAACATGTTATAAAATCACAATTTTTAAGTGTATCCACAAATGCATACATGTTGACAACTTGGTTTCTAAACATTAAACAATTAAAAAGTTGTTTTTGAAATAAACTTTGTTGGAACCTAATTTAAAATATATGATACTATTTTAACTTCATTAGACCAAAAAAACATAGGTAGCTTTAAAATAAAAAGCATACTATATACGATGTCCATTAAGATTGTGTTTCTTATTTCGGTCACCATTTTGGTTTAGTGAACTAGGCATAGTCTTTTAGGAAACTATTCCAATTATAAAAATGAAACTCAAAAATAGACTTGGTAATTATTTATACTATGTGTATCTTATATAATAGTCTACACCTCTATCGAACCTCTTGATCTTTACTTTTTTCCCACGTTGTTTCGATAATTCTTCCATAATGACTTTAATGGAATAAATAGATTCAACTTTATTATAAATAATTTAGAGATACATATATCATGAATAGTCATTTATGAATGAAATAAAGTATTTATGGACATGTAAATACATACCTAAACAACACATATTTGTAGGTATGATTTCCAATATAGTTGAACTTCTATTTTCACCATTTTTTTATTTATTGGTTTGTTTCCCCATAATGAAATACACTCATCATCAAAAGTTAGAAAAATTAAGAATTCTAATTACACCTTCATATACTAATCCATTAATTATTTATTTGTGTATATTAACCAATATCTAGTGTGACAATATCGAAGCGTTATCATTTATAACAGCAATATCAATACAAATGTGAACAGACATAGAATTTTTAACTATATTAGTATGAAACTCAATAAAGAAAATTCCATCCTTTAACGTACCACATCTAATAATTATATTTCCATATATTAAGGAAAGTTTAGTTTAATAAAAATATAATTTAAAAAAATTGGAAATCCTAGATACTAAAATCACGTTTCTAGAGAAACATGGAAGATAAAATATATTTTCTAAATTCAAATAAATTCTAGATCTTAACACAAAATTCATGTCCCAATGGATTTAACATGTTAAAATATATTGTAATATAAATAGATCTTAATCTCACAACACATTAATTTATTTAAATTTTACATACCATGAAATATATTGTCAATAAGATTGTAAAATCATAATTAATCAATTATTTGTCATAAATTTTATTGACCGTATTTTATTCATAACGTACTGAAGAGAACTCTGTGATTAATTTAGTTTCTACAAATTTTTTTGAATAGATGATCTCGTCATCTCTATCCTTTATAAAGTCACAAACATTATTTTTCTCATTGGATGAACCACAATTGACAGTACATAACTTAGTTTTTATTAACTTTACACTATATCAGTTTGACCCTGCCCAATATTCATGTTAAGTTATTTCATCAATTGTATTATCATGATTTTCTACATGTGGGACATCTTTATGAATATCATAATCAATATCCACCCATTAATAATGAATAAGAATTTTCTCCTTCCAAATTTTATAATTATTTCCCTTTATTTCAGAAATATCACAAAATATATCAAAATTATTGGGTAGTATAACAATAAATAAAACAAATTTTTATATTAAAAAATTTATATTAGTAAATACTAATAAAATTAATCTAAAATTATGAACTTGCATGGGGGTAAAATTTTATATTTAATAAATTCTGGAATATATTTCTCAATTATAAATTATAAGTGAGAACCCTACAATTGTGAATTTTACTTTGATATTTCAATGAAAAGTATGAAAAAATGTAAAATATTTTATTTATAATCCCTGTAGTCAAATAATGAAAGTTAAATTTAATATTTGTTCCAAAATATGAATATAAAATAAAATTAATATGGGGTGAAATTTTTTATATAAAAAAAAATCTTATTTATAATTATTTTAATGAAACTATAATTTTTTATCTAGAGATGGTGTGTGAAATTATGAAATACCTTAAATTTAAAAGAATCTCAATTTAATAATTATTTGATGGAATGGAAATTAAATATATATAAAAAATATATTTAACTACTATAAAACTACACCAAGGTTAGTCATTAAAAATATAAATAAAATATCATGTTCAAATTAACTCAGAATAAGATATCTATAAAATTAATTTAGGAAGAGATAAATTTAATTTCGTAAAATGGTAAAATTAATTTCGATTTCTATAGGATGTTCATGTTTTAAACCCCGCTAAATATTATTTATAATATATAGATTTTATTTAATGTTATTATAATAAATATGTAAATTTTAATTAATCATAAATATTTTGTAAAATCATAATTGAATAAAATTTAAAAAGGTCACAATAAAATAATTATATTTAGAATTTAAATACTTTATACCATGAAAAAATAATATGCTTGAAAATTAAGAATATATCTTTAATAAGGTCTTCCAAAATATTTAAACTGAAGTGTAATGTAGTGTATGTACAATTACCCATTATGTTAAATGTTAAAATTATGGGTTTAAAACCTATCCACAAAAAATTTACTTTCGACTATTAATTTAAAAATATATATTTTACTTATATAGAACATCATTTTCGTAGTGGTTAACTCTATGTATTTAAAAATGGATAGTTATGGGTTCAAAAATATCCATTCAGACTTTTATTGTTATATAAATTATTTTATCCTGAAATCCCAATGATAAAAATGTACCCAATTAGACAAAATTGGTTATAGATTCCCCATTTGTTTATTATAAATGAAAAATTTAAAGTCGATATAGAATTTGGAAAAATGAATACTCTTGAAATAAATAGTCTCTCATAAATAATATTATTTATAATACAACACTTACAATAAGCTTTATATATATTTATAATTTAATAATTACATGATAGTGAAAACCATAGAAATATGACATTTAAAATATGCCACTTTGATTAAAATAATTAATTCATTATTAGAATAAGAAATAAATATTAATTATTGTTTGGGATGGAAAAAATCCATTTATAATTATAGAATAATTATAAAATAGACCAAGGATGGAATTATCAATAGACAACTAAATTTAGAACTATAATTGAATATAGATCATAACTTTAATAATTGAATGCATTATAAGGACCTGGCCTTAAATATTACATAATCTGGTAAATTTATTTAGAATTAACTTTATTACATTCCCCAATATATTTTTGGTTTAGATTTTTAGAATTTTAGAACATAATTCATAAATATCAACCCATAGGCATACAAAGTGGATACTAGTAAAATAATATCCATTTTTTATAATAACAAAGTTTTTAATAAAAACATGAATCTATTCATGAAAAGTATTAACAATATTCATCTTGGATTCTACTTTTGTCGTACACATCCTTAAACCTTGTGAAAAGCATTTTAAAACTTTGTATAACCCCAAAAATTTCATTAAGGGATATAAAAATTAGGAGAGAAACTGTTAGTACATGAATACTTATAAACATATGAAATCGTTCTCACAAAGACATCCTTCTCACTGAATAAGTATCATATAATTACATTGTGAAAACATGAGATTTCTATAAAAATAGAAAAAATAAATATTCCCATAAAGGTGACTTAGGGAATTAATTAATTATTATTGTAACCCGCATGGATGCCTTATGATTTGAAACCATCACAGCTACAATACAATGAATCCCTCACACATACCTTATGGTGTAACCATCGCAGTTTCACTTGGATTAACCAAAAAACTAAACTCCAACATAAAACCAAAAAAAGCCTTTTAGGTATATATAGGTCCCAAAATTCAACATTAAAAATTCCCAAGAACCATTATATAGTCATAAAATAGTAATACTTTCATTTAAACATTCCCTTGAATTTTGTTAAAATTGAAATTTAAAAGTGTATTTTTAAATAAAAGCCCCTTAAAAATAATATATCATTGAATTGATAATTGATAAAAATAAAGGAAAACGTATATTAACTATAAATAAACATAATAAAACATAATATAATAAAAATTAAACATTCAAATAATCTTAGTACCCCATAATTAATTAAGTAGAAGTTTAACCCAAATAATGGAAATTGGGTTTAGAATTACCTTACATTGGGTTTGTCTTACATAAAAAGTGTTTAAACCACATTTATAATGTTTAAAAGGAAGTTAATATATATTTTATAGAAACATATTCCTTTTCTTAACACCTTTTATGATCCTTTTATAACATAATTCCACCCATTTATTAATAATATTTTGTTCCTTCCACTGTTTCGGGGGCATTCTTTACATGGTTTCCAGGGTCGGTTCGAATTAGATTTTCTTGTTGAATGGTAGAGAAATGTTATAGTGGAATTAAATGGTATTAATATGTTCATAGAATATTAAATGATTAAATAGATCATTTTTTCCATATATTATGATGAATAATTAGATAAAACAAAAATGATATTCGTTTAGATCATTTTAGCGGTTCCTCAATAATCATGAACTAGTTTTGTTATATAATTTAATATTAGGGATATATGTTAATTAAATAATGTAAATGAGGTTATATAATAAAATTTATAATATGTTTCAGCCATTAAAATTATTTTATGATTAGTCATGAAGGGGGTAATGAAAATTTGAAACACATCATCCATGATGTCGGTAAATCGACACATCACGGACAATGTTTTTATTTTTTAGAATAAACAGAAATGGATAACAAGTATGATGATGAATATTTTCATAAACATGAAAAAATTAGAGTATATATAAGATAATGATTTTTTTCATGCCTATTTTATAATGGTATGATAAGAGAGTATAAGAAAATAAAAATAATTGAGAATAAAAGAAAATAAAATCAAAGAGGATTTTACCTCTTGAATTATTTTCCTTGAGAACCTCCTTAGAGACCTTGATTTTGGCCTTTTGGTGAGACTAAACAGTTTTTTATGTGGGGAAGATGGTTCGGAAGGTATCATGGAAGAAATTAGGCAAGATACAAGGCTGTGATGTGTGAGGAGAAGAGGTGGTGAGCGGTATAATTTATATTAGAGGAGATGGGTGTTTTCTAATTATTATATTTGTTAGTTTATGAATTTGAATAAAGAAATGAATACTTTGAAAATTATCATAAAATAAATTAGAATAATCAAGGGACGTTTGAGAATATTATTATCACAAAATTCATGACTCAAGGAATGGTGTATTTATCTTATAAAGTATATATATTATAAATTACCATATTTTACAATACACAAAAAATTTAAGTATTTCCTAAAAAACCCAAAAAATTAACCCCAAAAATTTCTCAATATGTATAATTCAAAAATGAACTGATTTTTTGTAAATAATTTTCGAAATATGAGAAATTGAAGTTTTAATTAAAATCATAATTTATTAAAAAATACAAATTTTAAAACTATAACGAATTTTATAAAACAATAAAATATTAATTAAAGTCTCATAAAATTATCGTACAATAATAATAACACCAAAATAATAATTCATAATTATATTTTACGAAAATATATATTTTTTTCTTAATCATTATATTAATTTAAAAATTTTAATTAAATATTTATGACTTGCGGAAATGACTACACTTAATTTATAATCTCCAAAACATTTATTTACATATTTTATGATATAAATACACCATGATTACACTTTTAAGATAAATAAATTTTATAAATATTCTTATATTTTCGGTTACTGTTCTATTGGAAAAAATTATAATTCTTTATGGAGATTTTACTATTCCTATGGTCAAGTTAATTTTCCATTAGAATAAATTCCTTAATTCCAATAAAGATAAATTACTTTATTATAAATTTATAATGAATTTAAATTTTTATTTCCATAATGAAAAAAATTATTCTATAATTACCTGGGTTGTTACATTCTCCCCACCTTTTGTAAATTGTGTCCTCATAGTTTTTATTTACTTATTAAATAATTGAGGGTACCATTCCCTCATATCATTTCAGATTCTCATGTTGTTCTTAACCTGATGAATCACATAATTCCACAATAATTTCTCTCCACGATCAAGATTCTGAATAGGATTTTCCTCATAATGTAAGTTCACTTCTAAATGAAAAACTTGTAGGATCCAAACATGAGATGGTTCTAGAACATAATCTTTCAAAATTGAAACATAAAACACATTTTGTACCTCATATAAACTCATAGGTTAGGATACTCAGTATTCCACTAGTACAACTCTCTTTGGGATTTCATAAGGTCGAATGAACCATGAACTTAGTGTTCCTTTCTTAACAAAATGCATAACACTTTTCCAAGGTGATTTTCTAAAAAAACATGATCACCTACCTATAAAGAGAAGTCCATCCTAATTTTATCTGCATTTATTTTCTTCCTGCCCTAATCTATCCTTATATATTTTTGTATCATCTTCACTTTCTCATTCACTTACTCTACTAATTCTTGTCTAATCAACTTCCTTTCCCTGACTTCATCCCAAAATTCTGGAGTTCGACACTGCTTTCCATATAATTCCTCAAATGGTTCCATATGTATACTAGAATAAAAAATATTATTATAATAAAAATAAACTAAATAAATATTCTAATTCAAAATTCCCTCGTAATCCATTGAACAAGATCAAAGCATGTCCTCCAAGTTATGAATTATTCACCTGGTCTATCTATTGGATTGAGGAGGAAAAGAAATATTGGAGTTTAATTCTGTTCCCATTTACTTATGAAGGCCTTTCCAAAATATAAAACTGAATCTGGGATCTCGTGTGGATACAATGGATAAAGGAATTATATGTAACCTAGAAATGTATTTTAGGTATAGTTGAGAATGCAGATCCAATGTCATTGAATCTCAAATATAAAGAAAATGTGTAGATTTAGTCAACCAATCAACAACAACCCCAATCACTTTATTACCTGGTGTGGTATTTGGTAGTCCCTCCATGAAGTTCATAGATATATTTTCACCTTTATATTATGGAACTAGCAATGGTTGAAGCAAACTATTTGGTAGTTGTCACTCTCATTTAACCTATTGACATGTCAAACATTTCATAGTAAAATTTATAATATCTATATTCATTCCCTCCCACCAGTATTACTCCCTAAGATCTTTGTACATCTTTCTACTTCCAGGATTAACTAAAAACGGAGAACTATGGGTTTCACAAAATAACTCTTTCTTCAACTCTGAATCACAAGGCACACATAATCAATTACAAATATTTAAAATATAATCGTTATCAATGTTAAATTATGGAAACGTACCCCTTTTAATCAATTCTAAATTTTTCTTTACCTCACAGTCTCTTTTTTATACTTTCTTAATTCCTTCTAATAGTGATGATTTTACTAAAACCTAAAACAAAATAATAGAATTTCTTAAACCAAAAACTTCCAAGACCAAACCCATCAAGTCATTAATTACAGGGTCTTGTTCCAAACATAACATGGTTAATGATGTATGATGTTTTAAAATCAAGGAATCCAACACTTTTTTTCTTTTCCAGGATGGTAATTGATCGACCAATCATAATCCTTTGTCATTTCAAGACATCTTCTTTGAATCATTTTTATTTCCTTCTTTGTGAATATATACTTCTGGATTTTATTGTCGGCATATATTTCACATTTTGATCCGTAAAATTGATGCCTCCAAATTTTCAAAGAAAATATCACAGATGATAATTCAAAATCATTTTTGGGATAATTTAACACATGATTTTCCCGTTGTCTTAATTTATAAACAATTACCTGATCATTTTTCATCAGAACGCAACCAACTCCTTTCAATGAAACATCATTATAGATGAGAAATTCACCATTTCTAGAATGTAGGGCCAAAATTTGATCATTCACCCATCCATTATTTAGTTCCTAAAAAATAATTATAATCTTTTATCCAAATAAATTTTACCCCTTTTCGAGTCAACTTAGGGAGAAGTCTAGATAACTATGCAAATTGTTTATCAAACCATCAGTAGTAACCTTCTAATCGAAGAAAACTAAAAATCTCTGTATCATTTTTAGGTCTTTTCCACTCATAAACCACTTTTATTTTGGTTTTATCAACTCTTATTCCATACTTATTTAAAATATTCCCATGAAATGAAATCTATTGTAAAGAAAAATCACATTTGCTAAATTTTCTCTATAACTTCTTTTCATTGAGATTTTTCATGATAATCTAAAAATGTTTTTCATGATCCTTATAAATTTTTGAAAAGGCAAAAATATCATCAATAAAAATAAAAAAAACATATCCAAATATTCAAAAATTATTCTATTCATGAGATCCATGAATATAATAAGAGAATTTTTTAAACCAAAAGGCATACCAATAATCTCATAATTCCCATATCTAGCGTGAAATGTTCTTTTTGGGATGTCATCCTCCTTCGCCATCAATTAATGGTACCTATATCTCAAGTACGTCATGGAAAAATACTAATCTCCCCAAAGCTAATCAAACACATCATCTATATGAGGAAAATGACACTTATTCTTGATATTAATGTTATTCAGATCTCTATAATTAATGAAAAGTATCATGGAATCATATTTATTTTTAATGAACAAAATAAGAGCAGCCCATGATTAAGTTATAGGATGAATGGAGCCTTTATAAAAAAGATCATGCAACTAATTTTTCAATTCAATAAGTTACACTGGAGTCATTCAATTAGTTTGTTTTGAAATTGTCTTAGCATTGGGAACTATTTCAATAGAAAATTCAACTTCCCAATCAGGTATAACACCAGGATGATCATCAAAAAAACATCCAGGTGTTTATTTACCACTAGAACATCATTAATCTAAATAGTTCCATTATTTTAAACAATATAACCAAGATAACTTTCATTCCTATATTTGAATAGTTTCACATCTTCTTGACATGTTATCCATAGTATGTGTTAATTCTTGTATATAAACTGAAACTATTTCTGAAAAAAAAACATCTTTAGCTCTATAATTAATCGTAGAATGATAAACAGAAATCCAATCCATTACCATAATGAAATAGAACTCTAATAATCGAAATACTAAAGTTTATAGTTAATTTATTTCCACATAAAACAACAAAAATATTCTTATATTTTCTTTTTGAGGTGATATATCCTCCTAGTGTTTTAACCATAAGTTTTGGTCTCATTTCTTTAGGTGAAATTTCAAATTTTCCAAAAACTTTTTTAGAAAAAAAGGAATGTGTAGACACCCTATCAAACAAGACATTGTAAAATATGAGTAAACAAATAAAGTACATGATACCATTTCATTGGAAGGTTTGACATCTATTAATGGGGTCGCAAAGGATCTTACTGCACCATTCTGCTTATAATCAAGTTGTCATCCATCATTTAGGTCATTCTTTGGGTAGGTATTTTCTTAATCATCAATCTCACCACATTTAAAAAAAATTATAGTCTTCTAATCATGATTTATATTAATATCATTTTCATTAAAATAATGGGATATATATCCAAGCTTACAACATTGAAAACACTTCCCATCTTTATTATTGCAATCCCCAGGGTGCTTTTTACCACACTTTTCACAAACTAGAAACTTGACTTTATTACCATCGGATTTATTTGATTGATTCTTACCAATTGATTTATATATATATAACTCTTGTTATTCATGTTTTAAATGTACATATGGTCATAAAAAACTCTATTTCTACACTCTCCACACATCACAAGAGGTTCTCATAGCTTTTGAATTCATAGGAGATCAATTCCCTTTGATATCTTGGCTTCAATCTTAAGTTAAAATGGTTTATTTTTATATTAAGATCTCGAATAATATTTGGAGTTTACCATTAAAATTAGGTGATGTTTTCTTCATAAATGGCCACAAAATCCTCCTTCTTTTATTTTAATTCAATTAATGTATTTTCCATACTGAGTCAAACCACCTTAAGAAAATATTTTTCAAGGAAAATATTTTTTAATTCATCCCATTCCAAGGAATCAATCTCATCACTATCCCTGATATTCTTAACCATTGACCACTACTAGCCTACTTCACATTAAAAATGATAAATGGTAAGACTAGACTTTTTATTATATGAACACATCATAACATCAAACATTTTTTTCAATGGATTTATACCACCCTTCATCTGCCACTAGTTTAGAAGATCCACTAAAAGTAATTGGGTGTTTCCTCATAAAATGTTCCACTACCATCAAGATACTTTTTGATAGATTTGGTTATTCACTTGAATGAATTATAATTTAATTTATATGTCTCTTAAACTAATCCATTACTATAAAAAACTATTTGGATACATTTCCCACCATTTCTAGTTGCAGATTCAGAAATATTTTATCCTCTCGATGCCTTTCTACTTCAGCATCCCTGTTTCTTCTGTGGAAAACCATTTCGAACAGACATACCATAGATTAAGCAACATGGTAATATTAAAATTATATATCATCTTATCATAAGGTAAAAATAACTTATATTATTCCATTAACATCATCCAAACCCAAAAAGTTATCTAAACAAGCTCTGATACTAACTATAAGGAACTGTCCTTAAATATTACATAATCTCGTAAATTCCATTAAAATTCACTTCATTACATTGCCAATGATTTTTTCAGTTTAGAGTTTTATAATATTAGGAGATAATTCATACATATCAATCTATAATAATAAAAAGTGGATACTACAAAAATAATATGCATTTATTTTGTAATACTAATTTTTTTGATAAAAACATGAAAACTATTCATGAAAAGTGTTGACAACATTCATCTTCATTTCAAATTTTCTATTACACATCCTTAAACCCTGTGAAATATATTTTAATACTTTTTTATGAACACAAAACGTTCAGTATGGTATATGAAAATAATGATATAAATTGTTAGTACATGAATACTAATAAACAAACAGAATTTTCATCGCAAAGACATGCTTGTCCCCTAATAATTATCTAATAGTTACTTTGTGAAATCATTATATTTACATAAAACATATAAAATAAAAATAATACCATAAAGGTATCTTCGGGAATTACTTAATTAATATTATAACCCTCCCAACTACCTTATGATTTGTAACACTTATGACTAACTTACAATGTTACCATCACGACAACCTTATGGTGTAACCATCATAGTTACACTTGGAGTAACCATAAGACTGACCTCACAATTAAACAAACCCAATTCATTCTAGGTCTATATAGGTCCCACCCATCATCATAAAATATTCCCAATAACCATAACATAATAATAGAACAATTTTACTTGTATAAAAACATTCCCTTAAATTTTGTAAAAATAGAAATTTAAAAGTGGATTTATATAGAAAGGTCTCTTAAAATTACCATATCATTGAAGAAAAAATTGATAAAATTAAAGGAATATGTATATTCACTATAAATAGAAATAATAAAACATAATATAATAAAAATTAAATACATAAACTATCTTAGTACCACATAATTAATGATGTAGAAGGTTAACCCGAAGAATGAAAATTTGGTTAAGAATTCCCTTATCTCAGGTTCGTCTAATATAGAAATTGTTTAAACCACAAATATAATATTTGAAATAGTGTTATTACTATTTTAAAAAGACATATTAATTTTTATAACACCTTAAATTATAATTTTATAACATCAGTTCACCCATTTAATAATAACATTTTGTTATTTCCATTGTTTATGTGTGTTCTTTACATGGTTTCCATGGTCGATTCATAATGGATTTTCTTATAGAATTGATGAAGAACTCCTAAAGTTGAATAAAATAGAATTAATATTTTTCTTGAATATAAAATTATACCATAAATCTATTTTCCGGTTATTATGATGAATAATTAGATAAAACTTAAGTGATTTTTGTATAGATCATTTTGGTAGTTCTTTGATAATAACAAACGAGTTTCATTATATAATTTAATATTATGTCCATAGGTTAATTACAGAACATAAAAGAGGTTATATAATAAAATTTACAATCTTTCTCAACCATTAAATTTATTTTATGAATAGTAATGAAGGGTTTAATGGAAAATGGGAATACATCATTCACAATGTCAGAAAAATGACATATCAAAGACAATGTTTTTATTTTTTAGAATAAAAGGGATATGATAAGAAGTATGATTGTGAATATTTCCATAAACCTGAAAAAATTATATTATATAAAAGATAATGGATTTTTAGTTCATCTTTTATAAGGGTATGTGAATAGAGCATAATAAAATAAAAATAATTGAAAATAAAAGAAAAGAAAATGAATGAGGGTTTTTACCTCTTGAATTATCTTCTTTGAGAACCTCTTCAAGGCCCTTGGTTTTGGTATTTTGGTGAGACTAGTAGGTCTTGGACATGGGGAAGATTATTGGTATGGGATTTTGGTAGAATCTAATCAATCTACAAGGCCTTGAGGTGTGAGGATAAGAGGTGGTGAGGGGCGGTATTTATAGTGGAGGAGTAGGGTGTTTCTTCAATATTATATTCATTAGTTTATTAATTTGGATCAAGAATTTGAATATATTGGTAATTATCATTATATATTTTAAAATAATTATCGTAACATCAATAATATGGTTCTTACATCATTGATGACGCAATAAATAGTATATTTATCTTATAATGTATATATACTATAAATTATCGTATTTTACTATTTAGTAAAAAATAAAGTATTTCAAAAAAAATCTGAAAAATTCACCCCAAACATTTTTCATTTTGTATAATTAAAAAATGTTATCTATATTTTTGAAAATAATTTTCTAAATATGAGAAATTTAATTTTTAATTAAAATCATAATTTATTCGAAAAATACCAATTTTAAAACTATAAATAATTTTAAGACACTTTGAAAAATCAATTAAAGTATCATAAAATTATCTTATAATCTTAAGAGACAAAAAATAATAATTCTTGAATCTATATAATGAAAATATATTTTCTTTTAAATAATTATATTAATATTATAATTATAATTATATATTTATGACATACAAAAATACCAACGCTTAATTGATCAATTCCAATACATTTATTTACTTTTCTATTATATAAATACCCCATGATTATACTTATATGATTCATAATTTTTTTTTATATTCTCATAGGTTGTTTTATTATTCTATTTGCCAAAATTACTATTCCTAATCCTAATTTTACAATTCATAAGGTCGAGTTACTATTCCATCAGTATAAATTCCATAATTTCTGCAAATATCAAATATTTAATTATAAGTTTATATTGAATTTAAATATTTAATTCAATAATGAATATAAATTGTTAGATATGTACGTGGGTTTTTACATGCATAAATTTATAATTAAGTAAATTAATAAAATAAATTTAAGAAGAAAAAGAGAGGTAGAGAAAACCAAAAAAACATGGAATCCAAATAAATATGAACTCATGAACAAATATGGAATAAAGTTCAATATCTGGAAATTTTTCCCAAATGTAAACAACAAATGACAAACTATATACATATTTTTTTTATTATAGTGTAGAGGTATATGTGGCTCTAATACGAAATGGTAGAAGAAAATTTAATCTATAAACAAAATGATTTATTTTTTTATTCAATCTATTATGGTTGAAAATAATTTTCCCACTTGTGAAATGATAAATTCAATATAAAGAAAACGTACAAAATATGGAAATAAATGGGAAATAGATATAACCTGGAAAAAAACCTAAAAGTAGAGGGGTAAAAACCCATGAAAAAATAAAAGGATATCACCATGGTAAGAATGAGTAAAAACTCTCACAATTATTGGGATAAAACACTCAAATATTCTCTCTTTAATAATTGAAATACACATCACAAAATACCACCAAAAGATAAAATATATCCAAGAGATGGAAGGTTCTTGAAGAGTTAATAATTTCCATTGTGGGTGGCATACCTCCTTTTATATGTATCTCTTTCTTCCCCTACTACACCCAAGTAGGTGGGGTTGGCCACCTACCCCATTTACCATGTACCCCCATAAAGAAATGAAGTGGGAGAATGTTTTTTCCTCCCTTTCAAAAAATTATATTGAAATATATCCCACATATAGATTTGATTGAAAACAAATCATATATATTTACATAATTTCTATCTATAGAATAAGTTTTCTCATTTCTCAGTGAGACTTTCTTTGATTTTTACCATCTAAATTTATAAATTTCAATTTATATCATAAAAAAACTACTATATTTTTTTTATTATAAATTATATACATTTTCAAACTCCTTCCCAGACAACATCATGAACATAATGACCCAATACCCTAATGTATTTCTTTAGACAGTGAAAATTTTATTTCCATGTAATGTTAAAGGCACTATAACTTTCAAAAAATAATGAAATATTCTCATGTATGTTCCCAAGAACCTTCAACAACCTTATAATCCAAATTTACACTTTGCAAGCCTATGTTGATAGTTTGTACCTCAAGTCAGTCAAGGATAAATCCAAAACTAACTATAACATTGAAATCCACCTTAGGGAATCTACTGTAAGAGTGAACACATAACCAGTAGTGCATTTCCTCTAGTAAAAATTTCATGGAAAATCTAATCCAATATATCCTATGATAATGAAAGCTAATCCAACATAACATAATTCAACAATAAGGTCACTTTTATGCATCTCATGATCTTCAGCAATGTATTCCAATTCTCCCATATATGATTATATATGTATAAATTTATATCCCCCACTTCATGAGTTATTTCTTGTCTAGTAAACCCCATTGTAAATTTCAAAATCCCCACTACTAAGGCATGTCATACCTTTCAAAATTACCTTTTCTACACTTTAATGATCAGAATAATCATAAAGGATAACTAAAACTTAATAGAAATAAGGGTGTAGATTGGATTACAGTGTTTCATTTTGATGAATTTTAATAATTTACTTATGTAATTATTCTATGTTATCCAATTTCTATCTCAGTAAATATGTATGACAAGATTATAATTTTCTATCCTTAAGTCCTTCATATAAAACACCTTAGAAAAATATGCCTTCATAACATAGATTTAATATTTATTGGGCCAAGTAACCAATATATCATCAATACACAACTATAGAATGATAAAATCATTACCATTTGAACACCTAAAATAGGAAAAAGGATTTGAATAAAGTATGTTGTTTAAAACTCTCATGATATAGGATAAAAATATCTGATACCAACACCTAAATACCTAGTTGAGACCATAAATATATTTTTTGACCTATCAACTAAGTTGTATTTTATTTCTTCTAAAAGAAATAATTTTGGAGAATATATATTTATTCATCAAGATAATTATGGAGAAAAGTTTTCTTCAAATATAGATTATTTGGATGTAAATTATATATAACACAAATCTCTAGAAATACAAAAATAATCATCAGTATAACATAAGAGGAAACTATTTCATTGAAATTAATACCTTCCTTCCGAACATATTATTTGACCACCAATATATCACTCTATATTTTTACATGGTCCTTTCCATCCCAAATGATGTTTTTATCCCATTTTTTTATGATAACCTTCTTTTAGTAAGGTAATAAAATAAGATCCTAATTAATTTTCTTATATAAAGATTCAAGTTTTTCCTGTATATACACCATCAATAAAGATATCTATGGACTCTAGGATGCCTCTATAAGTGAAGATGTCTCACCATCCTCCATGAATAATAAATATATAATAATAATCTCAGTGTCATAGTTTGGTTTCCATGTTTATTCTCTTTTATCTCATGTTGAAAGTCATGTTCCATACCCAGCCAACACATGATCATCATTATATGGTAATGACTCATAGGAAACATGTTATTACTTTGATTCATCCTCCACCTAAACAGTTTTAGTTTCTATATTATTGTTCTCCTTGTATCCATAAAATATCATTTTCACTAAATCTTCTGTAAATATGATATCCTTTATGATGATAAGTTTTCTGGCATTGGGGTCTCACAAATGATACCCCTTAACACTATTAATGTATCCCAAGTAGATACATTTCCTATATTTCAAATCCAACTTTGATATTTCGTAGTCATCACATAATACATATACATGAATTACAAAGGTATATAATTGAGAATATGTATTTGATTTATTAGTTAACCAATTCATTGCTGTCATCAAATAAATTGGCACAAAATTATATTTATTGGTCATATAACCCGTGGACTTCATTTCTTCGTAAAATAGAATGTTGGAAACTCTTTCATTATTCTTCATCACCTTAATATATCCACCAGAATTATGTCTATATTCTCTACCACTCTATTTTAATAAGGATTATACATGACCAAAAGTCTCTATTGGTGCCTTCTTATTAAAAAAAATAATCAAACTCTTTTCTTTCATATTCTCCAGGATTATTAGTCTGAAAACACTAAATCATCTTTCTAGATTCAATATTATTTTAGGATTTGAATGATTCAAAAACTCTAAAAACATCACCTTATATCTTAATTGGGTACACCCAAAATCTCATAGAATAATCATCAATAAATAATTAAAATCACATTTCTACTCCCATGGATGTAACAGATGCATTCAAAACTTCAAAATGAATCAACTCTAAGATCTTCAAACTCATTTTAATTGACGTACTGAACACCAAACTATTATTCATGCTCAAAATGTAACAGCCCGAGATTTTATGAAAAATATTCTTTTTAATTTTATTAATGTCCTGTGTCGTACGCTACACCGAAAAGAGCATGCACAACACGCATCCTTGACTTGCCTTGCATTACACGCAATCACAACCTTCCTCGATAGCGTGTGTAGTACGCAATACTGAGTTTCACGAAACAGTGATATGCTATTAAAATATTATTAAAACTAGCCGTTATGAATGGTAATAACCACTTTTTAAATTTTAGAAAATTTATCTCTAAAAATGGACTTCATTTTTGGATTCGGAGTATCGAATTTAGCCTAAGGTGAAATTTTGGTACTTTTCGGATAACTTTCATATTCTGATGAATAGTGAAAATTACTAAATTATAATTAAAAACAACTTTTTTAATCGAAATAATTAATAGTGATAAATTATTAATTTGAGTGGTTTTAAAGTATATTTAGAATATATTTTTACAATTTAATACAATGTTGGTCATTGGTTGTAATTTCACATTTAAACCAGACATAATCAAGTGTCAATCTTTTGATAGATCTTGTTTCTTAAAAACACGCTATTTGTTTTAACAACGGGATTTAATTATAAAATTAATTAATACAACTTCTATGTTAAGAATTTGGTAAAATAGACTTCATTTTTGAATTCGGAATATGAAATATAGCTTAAGATGAAATTTTGGCATTGTTCTGAAAAACATCAATTTTTGATGAATAGTGAAACTACTAAGTGGTAGTTAAAAAACTGAATTTTTCATAAAACTTAATTTTACCGCTTCTGTGAATGGAATTTCAAAAATCCGAGAGACACGGTTGATTTCAGTAAGTAAAATTTGGTTCAATGAGATGAAAATAATTTTTGGTGAATAGTAACTTTTTACTTTTATTTACCACGGTTAAAAGTAAATAGGGTAATTAAGGGTAAGAATGATATTAATATTTCCCTAACACATCTCCTAATTCTATTGGACAAGTGTATCTCGACCCAAAACAACCTTAAGTGTAAAATATTATCATTTAGGCCCACTTTGATTAGATTAGGACATTTATTATTATTTAATTCAAAGAAGAGTTAAAAGAGTTAAAATCAATGTTTATTTACTAAAACATTTTCAATATAGGGTTTTACATAAGATAAATTCGATTGTAAATATTCATTATAAAGCTAAAAAGATTTACTACATAATTTTATTTTATTTTTAATTTTTAGACATCAAATAATTTAATTTATTTATGACACAAAGATGATGCAGTAATTATCTTATTTATGAAATATTGACATAATTGATGTTATAAACACCGAAATAAATGTAATTTGAGACTTTTTATGAATTACACCAATTTTCTAGGTTACTATGATATATGAGTGTGTATTTAATCAACTTGGTTCGAACATATAATTCTGTTATGACTTTCACAAAAATCATATATCAAATAGTGTCAAAATTGACACAAAATAGTTTTTAAATCAAATATTATATTATTAATTGTTATTTTATTCCTAAAATTATAAGGTTCGGCCAAATGACTTAGATAAGGATATATATATTAATAATAAACAATTTGGGGTTCTTTTGGCATGTTATAGTAAGTGTATTAACCATATAGTGAAAGAAAACAAAAAGACACGGTAAAAGTTAAATTATTTAACTTAGAGTTAAATCTAATTCATAAGGTTAAAATAATACCCCAAACTTGTCTAAATCCAATTTGTTGATAGGATTTAGACCCATCCCCACTTTATCTTCGAAATAAGACCCTTTGGAACCATTGTAAACCGATTTTGACTTTAATATAAAATAATATTTTGAGATATTCCTAAGGTGCCCCTCTCCTCCCTTATAAAAGGGAACATCCTCCCCCTCCTCCTCACACCAATTTGAGCACTAAAGCTCGTCCAACCCCTGACATTTCCACCTATACACTTCCCTAGAATAATCCTAGAGGTCCTGGTCTTCTTCAAATACCAATCATAGTTCCCTAAGTGGAGGATTCAAAGAGGCGTTCCAAAGAAGAGGTAATATCCATTACCGATCTTTTCAATTTATTTCTTCTTCAACTTCTTCTTCTTTAGTTGTTTCATGATAAAGTAATAACATCAGTATTAATTACATACTGATATTTTATTATAAATACGAAACAACCCTAATTCACCTTCTATCCATCCTACGGAAAAATGAAATCACCGCGCGTGCGTACGTACAGAATACTGTCTCCACGCCGTGGTGTAATCTATTTTCCAACACCACCTTACAAGGATGGGTATAATGGTGTAATGGGTAACTATTTATGATTATTATAAAGTAATATTGATACTGAAATAATATATATATACTCCAATACAATTCCATGATCATAGGAACGATATCATCACTCGTGCGTACGTACGGAATACCGTCTCCACGATGTGATGCGACTCGTTCTACATGATCATCATTACATAGTAATTATATAAATGAATTGAATGAATAAATTCGATATATGTTAGAATAATAACATTCTGGATATAAGGTATCTATAACCTTAAAAGAAGAATAAGAATTTATTCGGCAAAACACGCATAAGAACAAAAGGCAGTAAAGACCCGAGTAACAAGTAACAATGAAATATTACTAACAAGAAGCTAAGAATATGACCATATATGATATCATATCAATATTTATGATTCTGGAATAAGTCAATAACATTATTTAAACCATTATATAGGAGCTTCAGACACGTACAAAGCAAATCAGACCTAAGGTAAGGGAAATATCACAATCTCATTTTTATCCAAGATTGTTTATACTTTGGTATTTACTGGGGTGTATTTTATCATCCACATCCATGTTTCATAAATATGTAATATTATTTCCATTCACCTATAATTTTTTAAATCCATTTTTACCCTTCGGTGAGTTTTTAGTAAAATAAATGAAAGGAATCTTTTGTCGTTTTTCGTACGAGGTACTTTTTGACTTTTCCGACAAAAGTACGAAGAATGTTTTTTTAACTTATACGGCATGAATGGATTTTTAAAACATTATTTCCAAGAAGCTTCCTTAACAAGTTTTCAAGTTTATTTTTAATCAACTTCTTTTAGTTTTAAATTGTAAGACATGTTATGAAAGGAAAATGTTTTTGAAGTAGAAAGGATATTTTTTTCATGAATGGATTTCAAGTGTTTTATCAAAATTATTTTCCATCTAATATAATAAAGGGTTATGTTTCTATCCCTATTATTACATGGATTTGATTATGTTGTGATGGAAATATTTTTATGAATTCCTTTATCTTATATGAATTGTTTTATGATGTCATGTTGTTTAAGAATCCCATTTTTATTACATGGGTTATGCAATGATGTATGATTTATGATTTTGTGGCACACATAAGAATGGTATCATTATGAGATGGGTGGGACCTATATCTCCCTCCAATGCATTGGGTAAAGATTTTATATCTCATGAGATAGACATTGCTGGAATGGTAGGTTATACCGGTTCAGTGAAACAGTACTGAAACGAGGGTCACTCGATTCAGAAATGGACTTTGTCCACTAAGATAGTCTTGGCAATGAGTCTTGACTAACAAGAAATGATTCTCTATGATTATGTGTGTATGCCACAAAGTTTAATGTTTTAAGTGATGATTATTGTGAATAAATTTCACTGCCATGAGTTATCCTAGGTTATGAAATTATGATCTCTTTTGCAGGTTAAGATTTCCAAAAGTTATGTTCTTATGTATATGATGTGATTTATATTTCTTTTGTTTACCCTTATTGAGCATTTGAGCTCACCCTTTTATGTTTTCTTTTCCCCAGGATATAAATAAAGGTTTTAGGTAAAAAAATGGAAGATCTTTATGGGAGATATTTAAGATCTTTCACCAGGATTAGAAGATTATATTCCGAGTTTCTAAAGACACTAAACTATTATGGTCCTTGTGTGTGTGTTTTTGTAATGTACTAAGTATTCCGCAAATGTAATGTAATGTTCATGTAAGTCAGGCTTCGGGTCTCTACACAAAAAATAGTGATAAAAAATAGTAAATGTACCTTTGAAATCCAATAAAGTATCTTTTTCTAGAAATATTATTCCTGTCTCATTCAAACATATGACCAAGCATTTGATTCCTTGTCATTATCAGAATATATTTTAAAGTAGTTGTTGTAAAATCTATCTCAACATCCTTATACATTTCATTAATAATAGTGATCATATTCTTTGAGTTCTTATACACCTTAATCAATATAAGTGTACCCATTATAATATTCATAAATTTTTTTTCTAAATGTGAGTCATTCTCCCCATTTCATGATAGTTTCTCAATAAAAATATTTTTCATTTTTGGCCCATCATTTTAAATAATTCGTGGATGGTTTGAAAAATACCATCATGCATCTTCATTTTGATAATATAATCTCTAAAAATATTCATGGTTTGATTATTCCCCATGTAAAATAGTCTATTCAGGATAAGAATATAATAATCAAACAATTAACTTTGAGATTTCATGTTCCATGTTTCTCTCAAGATGATTATACATGCACTGTTTAGAAGTTTTTTACCTCTAGTATTCATAATCTCTTTATTAACTATTATATCCCTATTTTTATAAGTACTCACTACATTTCGTTGAGGGTTCTTTCCACCAATATTCGTGTTTTAATAGTACTTATTGACATTTCCTTTATTTCTATTATTGTAACAAGTGACATTATTTTTCATTCTCCTTGATTTTTCCTAACATGATTTTGGATCCCATTGAAAAATACTCTACCATTATTCCTCTTTCCATTGACGGATCCTCCACTGGGTGTGAAGTTGTGTGTATGTCTTATTTGTTTCTCAGTGAATTTAATATTTATTAACCATAACTGTAATTCTATTGAAGACCGATATATATATTAGGATATTATTAGTGAGGTTAATTATGAGATAATAACACATATTTGGAAAAATATGTATTAGAATATCTATACATTCAGAATCCAATTTTTTTTTTTCAAACCTCATTAATTGAGTGAATATGGTATTCAAGGTGTTTTTTCATTGATGACAAATCCACTATTCAAAGAGTGTATCATTTTCTATTCATTAAAAAAATTATGAAGTGACTTATCCTCACATAGCTTTGTCAAATAATCCTAAATGTCCATTGATAAATTTTTATCTAAAATACAATATAGGACCCCATATCCCAAATTTTGTAACATAATTAAAAACCACCATAAGTTGGTGGAAGAATATAAATTTACCATTGGTACTGAAGAATGAAAAATATATCTTCCAAATAATGAAAATCAACCATAATTTTAACAAGGATAAAATAAATACTAATTGTTCTACTAATGAACTAATTTTTATAAAACAATCAATGATTGATTTTTGAAATTTACATCAGTTTATCATGGACATATTTCTAGAAATTTTCATATCGTTTATAAATAATTATTAAATATAAAAATACTCTATAAAACTATGTATTTATTAAAATAATTTTAGTGTCATAGACTAAGGAATATTTTTCAAAATATTTACCTCAGGGGACCACAAACTCATTAATATCATGTTTTTGATTTCATCTTCTCAATTTCCATGATAAATGAATGAACAAAAGAGTGAACCCCTAAAAATATATAAAAATATCAAATTTTTTAAAGGATTCCAATAAAAAAATATATTATGTCTTAATAAAACATCATTCCCTAAGTATTGTAATATTGACAAAATTCATATCCTAGTTGCAGTTTGAGAGAAAATTAAATAAATACATTGTGAAATAAATAAATAAATAATTAATTTAATAATTTGTACAGATTTTAAGTCTTAAAAATAACACCAAACATGAAAACGAATATAATAATAATGTCTTAGGATCAATTGTGTGGTTGAGAAAATATTTCAAGGTCATATTCTAAGGTAAAATGACCATTTTATCTACAAAATTGAAAAACACTTGCGATGTAAAATTACTTAATTATTTTAAATACCAGTGGAAAAACTAATATAATAAATTCCAAAAAACCACCCCAAGGTAAGAATATGATTTCAATATTAATATAATATTCAAAAATATATGGTGTCATCTACTAGGTTAGAGTTACCATTTCACCCATCAGGTGCACAATTACAAAAATGTCTTTGAAAATTTTCAAAATACAATAATATAATTTCATAAGATTACAATAGAAACACATTAAGAACTTATCTACCTAAAACATGTCATCCTATAATTGTTACCTAAAAACATCAAATTCATTAATTCTAATAAAATTTGTTGCATGATACTCTTTAGATGATACACTATCAAAATAGCTCATGTGATAATTCAATGCATGAATCAGAATAAAAGATACACCACTAAAATGTTCCAAACATAGTTCAATAAGGTACCATCCAATTTTCAGTGATAGGGAAAAAATTTCAATTCATTCATTTTATTCATAAATTTACCCTCAAGACTTAATTTCATTAAGATGAAATGGGAAATCACACAATTTGGTCAATACAATTTTATTTGGAATTCTTGCTTATAGATGTTTTACTCTATAACTCTATGCATTCATCACACTAAAACAATAAATCCATTTATTTTCATTGTATAACCTATGGATCACAAGAACCTTCTATTTTTTTCACACACTTGAACTTGATAAATGATACTAAGGATGGAAATAAAACCAAATGCATATTAATTTCATTTTCAAATCTATACATCTGTTTAATATCAAAAAATATTTCAAGATCTGACAAAATGATCAACAGAATTCTATGTAACATCATTATCACAACCTTAATAAATATCACTAATATTGAACAAACAACAAAAAATATAAAATAAATTATCCTTCTATTTATATAAACTGAATATTAATTGAAATTTTATGAGATTATAAAAATGAGTCAATATTAAATACATATATTTATAAAGCATCGCCAAAAACTAGCATCCTCTATTGATAAAGCAACTAATACTGTGTTGGTAAACCACTGGACATATATTAATAGGAAATTCGGAAATTAATTTTAGTTTACATATATTTATTCAAGCCATTGTTGTATAATGTGTCAATTCTATATGAAGGCGATCAATAAAATAATCCTAAATAGTCACCTCAATTATTTAATCACTATTACTTTAGTATATCCTCTTATTCTTATCATTTCTTGGATTATCACTCAACCAAATTATATAATGTCCTTTATAAATAGGAATAAGCAATCATCCAGAATTTTCTTAATAAAAAACCATTTTAAAGGCTTATAGTACAACCTTGAACATCTAGGTATGCCACCAATGAAGGATAAGCTAGTTCAAAGCCCCTTTCCTCATATAGATAATATCACCATTATTAATTCAAGGTGATTACCCTTCCCACATCAATTAAACACAGAAACATCATCACCAAATATTTTCATTTATTCTTGATATAATTATACGGACGGTAATGTTTTATTAAGTTCTATTTCAATGAATGGAATTAGAAACATAGAAATTTTACATTGATTAGGGGTTCATTAAATTAAAAAAGGAATTATTAGGTTGAGGTTTGATATTCAAAAGATGTTATCTTTAGATGGTTATGTGCATCAGTCTGTTGTCTGACATATGTTAATGGAAATTATGACATACAATGTGAGTGTTTTATTGATATTACATCAAAGATGTTCCTTGTAATTTTTTTTGTCAATGGGTAGATCATAATAGTAACTCAATGTTTCATAAGTGTAACTTTCACTATTTATAGAATATCAGTAGTCATGTGTCATTTTCTACAAGAAAGGAGTAGTAACCATAGTTCAATGGTGATACATCCACAAGGATCAGAAATTGACACAACTTATATTATTGGTTGATACCTAAAATAAGGTTGTGGGGACAATTTCACAAATGTGAATATGTAATATAGATATTACATTGAATTAGTTATCTAATTGTCTTATATATGTAATGTTATTGTAAATATTTATGAATTATTATTAATGAAAATTATATAAGTTTTCTCCCATTGATGTAGGAATCATGTCTAAACTATGTTGACCCAAATATGTTCAATACATTATTTTTTTACTTTCTAACTATGAGAATGTTTTTGGAGATTTTTCATGAGTTTGTGTGTTGAGGGGGACTCAGGGAAGTCATTTATGGTAAGACTATCTCTTCCTATATTCATGTCTATTAAGTATCATGGGTATCTTCTAATATATGGAGATCATCGAAACTTGTTACACAAAATTTTTAAGTCCATGTTCTATAATTTATTGTAGATCAAAGTTTCACATACAAAACAAGTGGTTTCAATGATTGTGGTTATTGTGTCAGTAATTCATACTTAACAAACACATGTAAATATATTTTTCCTTATAGAGGTATAGAATTGGAAGATGGTAATTCCTATATAGAGAAATTCATTGGGATAGAATTTGGATTCAATAAAATTCAGGTGTAGGACTATCTCATTCTGAAAAACATCAATGTTACATTGATGGGGGTCAAACCTCATAATCTATAATTAACAGAATGGGAATGGTTGGAAATAAAAATACTTAGGTTATTTAGGATATAATTATCTCAAAATTTTACCTTTAATATCTAAGAGGTGAAAGGAATAATGATGTTGATGAAGGCTATAATAGACATACATGAAAATAAAAAATCATTGAACACATGGTTCATGGGGTGGATATTGTTAAGTATGATATTATTAGAATGAATAAATATGATAGAACATGTGAATAAATTCAACATGATTTTTTGAAAACTTGATTCAGTCAATGTGATGTTCATAGATGATGTATAGTCTCTTCCGATATTTTATTTGTTTCTAAAGTCATGGGATTGGATGCTAATGACTGTTATCAATTATTTCATAAAATATAACTTTGTTTTTAACAATGTTTTGAATTTAATCGTGAATAACGAAATCAGATGAAGGGATGTCCAATCACCTTCTGGAACGTTGTTAAATGATGAAGGAAAATAATGGTAACCTCACCGATGAAGTTAGATGAAATCCAAAGATATGTCTCAAGAAAGGAGTCAAGGTAAATCAGTTGGTCCGGGATATACATATTGATAGTGTGGAAGGAGAGGGAATCTCTAGATGTATTATAATGATCATAGGGTAAATTATGAAAATTTTACATCTAAAAATTTATGTTTCACCAAATCAACTGATGGAAATAGTAATATGTTTCAAATTGCCAACATTTTGAAGGATTCAGGGTTGATTGACTTAGGGGAATAATTTCAATCAATGGAAGATCAAGGACTCATCATGTAATTTATTTTTGAGAAATTAAATAAAGTGTATTTGGAGGATGACAAGGTAATTGAAGGAATGGGGGAAAGAGATATTATCATCAATGTGGAATGATATTCATTATTGATGTTAAAATAAGTAATGAACATCATAGATCTATAGAGGGTTATAATTTCCATATGAAAACTTTTTGAGGTATGCATTGAAATATGATTTTCCAATTTTTTTTATAAAGAATCCCAGGGATCCAGAATGATGGTAAGAGGAGTAAATTATGCGACCCTATATTTAACCAGGAGAGAAAATGAGATGATAATTTTCAGTGTATTAACTTCTATGTGCTCATAGTTGTGTCATTATCCCCTCAAGCATCTCTGTTAGAAGAATTTGATGGTTTAAAATGTTAATGATAGGTTGATCCTTAATCATAGAGAATTTAAAAGTTGTTAGAGATTCATTCTTAGGAAGATGAGAAAAGGACCATTAAAATTTAATTTCTATAAGTCTAGATATCAAAATTTAGATCTTGTTAACTAGGATGTTTAGAGGCCTTCCTATATCAAATATGATATAGGATTACATTAATTCATGAATTTTAATGATGATAAAATAATTAAAGTATAGGGTAACTTGATAAAATATAAATTCAATGTATCCATAGTGTATTTTTAGTAGAATGAAGTTGTGGAAAAGAAAACTGATCATAAGTTAAATTCCTAAGATGTGATAATTTGTGTGAGTATAATGGATGATAATATAGAGGGTTTTATCAGAAGAAGGGGGTCATGGTAGGGAATATTGATCTTATTAAACAATAAAAGAATGGTGTGGTTGAGAAAATTAATCAAATATTAATATATATGACATAGAGAGTGAGGTTCCACTCAAGAACATGTAAGGAAATTTGGGTTAATGTAGTGAATACAGTTGTGTATCTGGTTAACATATGTTCGTCTGATACATTTGGATAGAAGATTTCATATTAGATATGGTATATTAAACAATAGTTGTTATCAACATAAAAATTTTTGATAGTATTTTCTATATCCATGTTGTTTCTTGTGATAGAGGAAAACTTGAGGTAGATTCTAGTAGATGTTTTAATGGGATATGGTAATGCTTTTTTTATTTTTCCTATGGGATGATGTTCATTAGAAGATAATCAAGATTCAATATGATCTATTTAATGAGTATTTCATGGGGAATGACCAAACCATGGATGAAATTTAATTTTTGTATATAGAATCAACTTATAAAGTTCAAATTGATCTGAACATAGATTCCTTAAAGACCCAAGTTCTGGAGTATTTATTTGGTAGTGCTGAAATTATAGAATATAGAACATTAGAAGATGAATATGAATGTTCTAGGTTTATTGAGGCTCATGTCAATGCTCTAGATTATGGAATACCAAAAATATTATTGCTGAAAGATGAAATAAAAATATCTAGTAGAGTTGAGAAACTAGTTTAGAGGTCTAGAGCTTACATTAACTTTCTACATCTAAATAATGCTGGTGAAATAGAAATCCCAACCGAGGCCGACACTCTTAGTGACTGTAGAAATTTTTATTCATTAATTAATGAATAAATGTCTCTCCTAGATTATAATGGAGAGTGTGAGATAAATGATTTTCCACTAGGGAATATATAAATGGAAAATAAATGATTATTCCATCTAATGAAAAATATTTTATTGTTAGAGATGGTACAATGCTTGGTTAGTGGTGAAAAAAAATCAAAATAAATGAGGCATTGAGTTCTCATAAATATTCCAACTAGAAGTTAAATACACTAACATCTAGAATATTCTGATTATAGTTTCTAATGATAATATTCACTTAGAGGAGATAGAAGTAAAGAAGGCCTTTCTTCATGGTTAAATGGAGGAAGTGAAATACATGAAGCATCTAGTGGGATTAATGTATTAGAAGAATAATGATTTAGTGTGTAAACATAATAGGAGTATTTATTTCTTGAAATAGTCACTATGGTAGTGGAATAATAAATTCAATTATTTCATAACTGAAGAAGGTTTCAATTGGTGTGATGTGTGTCAAAATTTCTACCAAACGGTGTGGGATGATAGACGCTTCATAATAATTATCCTATATGGGAACAATATTAATATGAAAGGTCAGGAAATTAAAATGATTTGGGAATTGAATCATTACTTGTTCAAAATATTTGAGATGAGTGATCATGATTAGAACCAGAAAAAATTGGGGAAAAAGACTGAGATATAAAGGGAAGCTGATATATTAGTTCTATATCAAAATTAATATTAAAAAAAATTATAAAGAAGTTTTTAATGTACAAATATAAGATGGTTTCAACTCCACTCGCCTAACACTTAAAATTGTCTATGGGGAAGGTTCCAAAAATGGATGATGTGGTAAATTTCATGGTAAAATTTATGTTTTAATCAACAATATGTATCTTGATTCATTCCTAAATATGTACTCAATCAGACATTGAATCCATAGAGGTAGTAGTGAGAAATTTCATGATGAATATGGGGAAAGAACCACAAAATGATATGAAGTGGATCACATTATATCTTAAATAATCAAAAGGGATATATATTTACTTTACGATGAGTGATATTTTGTTTGGTTACTTTGATTCTAACTTTTCTATGAATTCAGACATCCAGAAGAGAACAACAGGTTTTTTTTCACCTATGGTGGAATAGAAATATGATAGATGTGACAACTACAACCAGTTGTTACTTTGTAAACAATTGAAGTGACTATATGTAATCAATGAAACAATGAAAGGATTTTGTTTGGTTGATTCACTTGTTGAATGATCTTTAAATGTTTTAGGAGGGTGTAGTTTTTTTCTATGATAGTTAGAGTGAGATTATTTTGAATCAGAATCAAGTATTTCACTCACTGGTGAAAAGAATCAACATAAAATATCCTTTAATATAGAATATACTAGAGGGTAGATTAATTTAGTTGAAAATATAGCCAGGATGTAAAATCCAAAATACATGATCACCAAGGTGCTAGTCCAAGAAGGTTATAGAAAACACTATACATAAAGGGGACTTGAGTGAATAAGATGAAGACCAATACACTATTTTCAACATTAATAGAAGTATTGTTTTCAAATTTTTGGTGATTTTCCCTATTTTTTAGGAATTATTATTCGATTAGAAGATTTTTAGGAATGTTAATTCTACTCAAGTTCCATTTCAAAAATTTGAAGGAGAAATATTGGCTACCTTGTAGTGTATGTGAATATATAATATCTAAGTACTTACTTAAATAATATCATCATATATCATAGAATAGGTTATAGGAAAAAAATAAGGATAATATTCATAATGGAAACACACATAAGTGTGAAATATCTTTAAACATATAGACTACCATAGACCCATGCCAATAAATCTAAAGTGAACAAGGTTGTGGTAACCCCAAAAACCCCAAACAATAAACCTTATTCTATATAAAAGTACATGAATGAGAATGTTACTCTAACAAATATTGAAAGAAGAAGAAGTTAATAATATGTTATATAAACACATTTAAGATTTTTATTGTGATAAAAATCCATCCACATAGATAAATAATGATATGTTATACATTTATAGTAATTTTGATCACTTTTAATGACATCATGATGGTTTAAACCCCTATCATTAAAAATATTTGTAAACTACCCTTGAAACAGGGAATGTTGGAATATAATGGAAAATTACCCATGAGTTATATTACCCCTTAATAGAAACTTTTGACTAAAAATATAAATCTATAAATCCAAACAAAATATTTTACCATAAGTAACAAGTCATCATCACATCACAAAAAAAGTAATAATACTGTCAATTCATACCCCATCAAAAGGATGTCAATTTGAATAATTTTTATAACATTATAAAGCTAATAAAGAATCTATATCATTATTTTATATCACCTAGAATATTTTTCTCACATCGATGAGTGATAACGAATGATAACCATGTCATAACACATCAAACTATTGAACACTCGTCTAGGTTACAAAAAATCACCCTCAAGAACACATCGCTAGGTCGCAACACATCTCCCTATAAAAGATGAAAATATGTCACAACAAAGAGTTTTTGTGTTGTATTTTTTTACAATAATTATTGGATTTTACCACAATGTTTTTTGTGTTGGTAAATCCATGGGAGAGAATTTGAATGTATGAAATCTCAGAGATATGAGTGTTGGGATCTGAGGATGAATATGGAATTAGTTTTGAGATGTTTAGATTGTGGAATTCATTTAAGAACGATGAAGATGTGTGAACTAATAAATTAGGATGGGTATTACTTAGAATATTTTTTGGATGAGTTCTAATTAAATCATATTTCTAGATCCAAAGATTTGAAAAATTGGGTGAATATATGAGTTGGATATGGAATGAGTTTTGAAATTTTTATAGGAGGTATTGTGTACTTGAGATATGAAAAGGAGGATGAGATTTATAAATCAAATAGAAAGTAAACTAGAAGTATATATTGTTCATTTTAATTACATGGTAGTGTAGCTTTTTGATGTTAGTGTTATATATCAGTAAGTTATCATTTATGTAAAGAGAGTGTAGGAAGTAACCTTAAAATCATTCTATAACAAGGAAATGGATCTAGATTTTAAGATTGATGGACATATTTTTGTGGAAGTTAGGAATAATTTCATAGAAGTGAACTTTGAAAAACATTTTGATAAAATAAAAAAAATTCCAATAAAAATAGTTTCTTGACCACATAAGTAATTTTTTTTAAAACATAGAATTCTCATGTAAATTTGAGTTGTGAAAAAATTATGAAAAATTAATGCCAAATAGATGTAGAGTTTTGAAATGAAAAGTTATGATAAGTATATTTATTTTCATCTAAATACAAATAGACAAATACGAATTGGATAGATTTGGTAGATGAATGTTTTTTAGAGAGAAAGATTCTCTGATTTATCTAAAGTAAATTCATGAAAGCTATTGAGTTCCACATGAGACTTATATGAATCACTATGTTCTGTGAACATACTATTTATATGAACCTTTTCTTTCTGAAAAGGATATCCTTGCATGAAATTATCTTATTGAAAAGGATTATGTATATGGACTAAAAAGATCATAATTACAATAATTAAACTTCCATAAAAGAAATCAATTTTCTAGAAAATGATGATTTAGATTCATTGTCATGTAAGGATACTTGAGAAATTTAGTATAGGGAAGAGTAGATATATAAATTTTTTAGAATTATACTTATCTGTAGTAGTTTGTTTCTGATGAAATATTTTGGAACAAGTAGATTCAACCCTCATATAGATCTGTTGGTCTCACTTGGAATGGGAAAAGGAATGTACAACAATGGGAAGTGAGGTAGAGAATCAAATCAAAAGTTGTGATTCCAAAAGAGTCTAATTTTAAACAGATATAGATATTAATGTTCATTATCAATTGAAGAGAACATCATGTCTAAAAATTTAATCTTATATCCCCAATGAAGTTAATAAAGGATAATAAGAGGTAGTTCATATTGAGTGAGGAGTGACCTAACCAAAATAGTTGTATATGGAGTGGTCCTAGTATAGAGTGACCATTGATAAAATAGTGTATCCATAGAACTAATGAGGATTATAATATTTTTGGCACATAGATGTTGTGTACTCATTGGATATAGCCTTATGTCGGATTACCAAGTAACATATTTATGTTCTATGACTGTATTACAATCTTAAATATTCATATGTATATCTTTATTTATGCCCTAAAAAGATATAGGATGAACACAGTTCCTTTTAAAAAGGGAATAACATCCTAAAAGAGACTAACAAGTATACAATTAAGTGGATTAAATTTTCATAAACCTTTATTCACCCCCTCTATCAACATGTCTATGGTTATAATAATGACACAAATATAGGTCACAACAAATCAAAAGGTATGATATATGCATGTCAAAAACATGTAACAAATCACATAGAGAAAGAAACTTATTTATTTTCACAATTGAAAAAATTATAATAATATAATACAACCTATTTATCCAAGACATGTTACCCATCCCCTGGGAATAAATAATCTCTATCCTGAAACTACCTACCTATCATGAAAAAAGATCATCATAACACAAAAAACACCCCTTGCAACTCATCAAATTCTAATATACCCCATATTCCATCTAATTTCCCACCAATATCCAAGCCTTAAAAATCATTGGCAATACAAATCCTAATAACAATGACAAAAATGATCAATAAAATGGGTTAAAACCCTTATTATAAAACTTACACCATAATAAATAAATCAATGCGTACAACCCAAATGTTCAGACACATAAAATAATGTGAAAACCATCATCCTATGAATTGAAATGAAACTAGACAAAGAGGGCCTAATCATCAAGGAAATATCATGAGGTAACACATCCCTCTGACATAATCTCCTAAAATAAACTCACAATATCTCATCGATATTAGATATACTAGAGTCTATATAACTTAATACTCAATATATACGTGGGCATTGACCACGTACATATGCCACTGGAAAAAATCTTCATCGACATAATAACCAACTATGGGTGGTAATATGATAGGTATTGACCCAATAATCCTTAGTTTGAGAATTTGTATAAAATTTAACATAATTCATGATATTTAATTCAAAATAATATATAAATGTTAATGATTTTATACTATAACAATGTGAATATTTAGAAGATGTCACTAGAATTTTCAAATCATTTATCCCCAAAATAGTTCCTCTATCCCAAGAAAGAATTTTCATATATCTTGTCCTAACCACTATATAATTTATTTACCAGAAAAACTATGCTCTAAAATAAATGATTTAAGTAATAAAGTTAATCACCATATAATCAAAGTCCTTGTGTAGAAATTCGTCAGTCCCTACACCATATGTTGGAATACATGCCCTATGAAACTGTACTCTAATACCTCTAACACTATTCGCCTCGCTATTTTTCATACCAACCATAGCCTCAGATTTTCCTTACTTCAAAATTTACACTAGATATTAATTGAATTCACTGAAATTAATCAATCATGACCCAATGCCCCCAGAAACCAATCGGGGCTATATTGAAATTTGGAATTCCCTATGGGGACTAAATTTAATAATCCACAAGTTATAAACTAGAGAATATGGTATAAATCTCAAAAATGTGAGAAATTACCCACATTATAATAAAGAAAACGAACATTAAATAAATAAAAACCACCAAACCATTAATAATAAGGATTCAATATAAATACACTTGTATATCTTCTAGAGCACCAGCTCCTGCGACGATGCCCTAGCGATGATGGCGGTTGCGGCGAGCCCTCCTCCACCGGGGGAGGGGTCTCTTGCTCTTGATTCTCCTCAGAAGGGGTCTCAGGATAAAGGTTGGGTTCTTATATTGTTTCCTATAGCTAAGGACCTCTCGTACTTTCCTTGAATTTTCGTATCGCCAAAGGTTCTGTGGGTCCTCCATGGACAACTTGTGGTTCTGATTTCTCCGCAAGAGTTCAACGTAGTCTCTGTGCTCCTCTATTCATCTCTGGTGGCTCGATTCGTTAGACGAATACCCCCGATTGATTTTTCTTGACATGATTGTGATTGAAGAATGGGGTTTAGATCTTCATGATTTTGTCGGGTGTCTAGGGCCATGACTGATTCTTCTCATCTTCTTGTGTGAGGAAGATCTGGTGCGGGCATGGTCTAGATCTGGAAGATCTGTCTGATGCTTCCATTTTCATCTACCTCAATGGTTGTTGGATGTCCACATGCAGCGGGACCCTTAAACCATGGTGATTTGGATTCAACTTCCCATCCTCCCACTGCCGTTCCTGAATCTGTCATTACTCCCTTATATAGGTAACTCCATTCGGAATTTTCTCTGTGTTGATTGGAGGACTTCCTCTTTAAATCACCCGATTGTGGAATGGTTCTGTGTTGAAATAGATCTCTCTCGCCCCCTACCAAAGTTGTGTGGATTTGTATTGAGGGAGAGTATAGGTATTGTCAAATGATTGTTTATGAATATTGGACTAAGATTTTCTCCTGCTGCAATAGAGAGGGCCATAGTAATCTTGAATGCCAAAAGAAGGACCGAGGTTCTCGTGAGGTCGACAGAACTGGTCTGTCTGTTGGAACTAATTCTCAGGAGGATACTTCAGGGGATGAATGCTTGGGGAAATCTCCAGTTGTCTAGGATAGGGGGTCCCTATATCCATGGGTGGGGATGGATCCAAGTAGGATCCAGGGGGCACAGGTCATGGGGTTCTCTTTGGCTGTAGTTAAGAAAGGAGGTCCAGATGTCTCATGGCCTCCTGTTTCAGAGGTGTTTGATCCGATGCGTCATGATCTCGGTGGCAGATCCTCGCCAAAATTTTTTTGGTGAGGACATGCTAGTGTTTGAGGTTCGGCATGAAGAGATTCCCTGGACTATGGTTGTGGATTAGGCTTATCAAAGGACATGGTAGGAAGTGAGGGAGGTGCTCCAGGACTCTCCAAAGGTATCACAAGAGGTTAGTCCATAAACAACTGATGAATCTGCCCTAAACGATGACAGTAATGGTCATTTCAGAAGTGATTCTACACAATGCCTGGTTTTGGAAGACAACCCAAACCATTTCCAATTTATGGGTTGAGTTATTTATCAAATAGGAGCTCCCGCAAAGCCAAAGTAGGTACAATAGACCTCCTCTTATGCTGAGAATCATAATGAAGGAGGGTGAATCAGGACCTATCAAAACCAGTTTGCAGTTCTGGGTGAAGAACCATCCATAATACTGAGGAATCTACAAGGGTGGATCATAGTTAGGATACATTGGTTGAGATGGAAACATCCCTAGAGGAAATGGTCGAGGCTTCGGACCATGATGAGTCCAAGGAACTGGCCATAGTGGAGGACTACTTTAGATCCTCCATACAGAAGGGGATGAAAAAAAATAATGGATTCATATGGATTCATTTCGAACAATCTAAGGGCATGTCAAATGAAGGATTAATCCAACATCCCTAGTCCTCCTATTGCAAGATCTACTTGTAAGGGAAGGTTTTCCCCTAAGGCTTCTACAAATGGTGGAAACTCAACCCAAAATAGGTTCAAACACCCTAGACAATAGGAGGCGGCCGCCATCACCATGGACCTAGTTATGGTAGGTTGTGAAGCTACTTGTCCAGCTTCTCCTGCAGGTGGTGTGGAGTTGAGTGTTCAAGGGCAGCACTGCGAAGAATGTTCCATTGCAGATTCTCAATGTAAGATGGCCTCAGTGATGGAACACAGGGATCTTCTCATGCATCCAGATGAAGAAATGGTTGAGGATACTTTGGATATTAAGGCATTGAAGAAGATGAGACCAATCCAGGTGGCCAATACAAAAGAGAAAGGTGAGTGGGCTGATAAATAGGCTCGCATTCTGCTTAGAGGCTTCAATATGGGGAAAATTAGCAAGGAGTAATATATGAAATCTCGGGACAACTTGGAACTTCTATTTGAGGGAACCTTGAAGTATTTCCCCAGCACTCAGGTAAATGCTACTCCCTGGGTTTTGTTTAGGGAAAATGATTCCAAACAACTCACTCTTTTCTTAAACAGATCTGTCGTATCCTTCGGTATTGAAAATATTTAGTTGTGACCGTTCCTAATTTCCCCTTAAAATTTCTAGTTTTTATATAAATTTTACTTTGGATGGATAAGGATTCAATGATCAAGTGATGTCATAAACACAATAAAATTCCTAAATTTCATTCGGGGTAACCAAAATAAAAGACAACTACAACTATGAAATAAAAACCACTAACCCAAAAAAAGGAATTAAGCCCAAAATCACCAGTATACCGTTGAGGAACATGAAATAATTCTAAAATAAAAATATCGTACCATCCACCTAGGTCACAAGGATAACATCATCTAATAACCCCTCTAACAATACCTTTTAAACCTATATATAAAAGTAAGGAACAATATATTTGTATCCTCAGTAATCCATCCCCTAAGGATGTATAACCAAGTAAATATCATGCAAGCATAATAATAAAAGAAATAAAATCACAAAACATAGACTTTTCATTACCAACCACAAACATCAAGGTCAATCTAGGTAAAATTTCAACCAGTGAACTATCTCATCCTCATAGCACATAAAATACAATGACAAATATTATTCAAGTTTAATAAATCCAAATAAAATATTATAATAGTAATTTTTAGAGAATTGTTTTTCAAATATCTCTACAAAATCACTTAATAGAAAGCTAAATATGTATAGTATAATACATGCTACCAAAATATATAAGGTCTTCTAAAAAACTCTAAAAAACAAGTAACCAATTATCCCAACACTTCTTTTCATGAAGGAAGTCAACATCATATAATTCGTCTCATAAACACATCAACCACTTTGATACATTAGAATGTACATAAAATTATTCCATCTTCATCATAATAATCTTTACCATATATCCACATCATACCTACATCTATAGGTATAGGTAGGACTAGGTAGACTAGTAGGAATTCATAGTATCATACTAGGTCATTATGTGTTGGGTTTTACCTGAGAAAACCACCCTTGAGTGGTTGTTTAATATAAAATGAAAATCTATTGTCTAAAATAACATTATAATACCACAAAATCCCCTACCCTTCATCAAGATACAAAAATATTTTACCCTTAAAACATCTATTTAATCTATCTCAAACTACTAGGTTTTGAAGGATCTAACAAAACATGATAAACATAGAATAAGTAATAAATAAACCCAACTAAAATAATTACTATACTATATATATCAAATAATTTAAAATGTAAATGATGAAACATGGGAAAGTTTACCTTATGCCATAGTTTTTCCACAACACACTTCACCCATACTTGATGAATTTCAAAGGTGAAGTATCCAAAAGACACACCCCTACAGTGGTATCCAAAGGTGGTGTGGAATAACTCATTATATGATTTTTTTTCCTCACATAACCACAACATTTAATTTCCTCGTGAAGGTAAAGGGTTAAGGGGTATAGAGCTATGAAATGAGGGAGCTTCATCCAAGAAATCATGAGTGAATATACCCCATAAAATAGAATTATTCTCAAATAAATCACCTCTAAGGAAAATGCTTTGGTGTTTATATATTTAATTATTCATTGAAAACATGTTTAATTTTTATTGGATTGTAATGAATTAAATGAATGAATGTATATTCTTCCCTTATGTTTATTCTCATGAAACAGTTTTTAAAGATTGCAAGAAAGGATGTACATTTGAACTTTAATTTTCAATTTTTAGCAATTATATCAATCGAAGATAGGGTCATGGTGTCATATACAATGCCTTAAGATATGGATAGTCATATAATAGGACTTTTGTCAGAATTAGCATAATTGTTTTTACCATATCCCCTTATCATAAAAATAATATGTCCAAATATGTCATATTAATAATGGATTTAGGTAATATCTACTTCAATATCTTTCTTTAGATAAAACCTCATAGACTTTATGAAATATCACATTATATTATATATTATGCAATAACTTCTGAAAAAATATTAAAAACACATTTTGGCTGTATTATAAAACACATTTAGATGTATTCCAAAACAGTTTTGGGAAACTACTCTAAACTTTACAATGTATAACATCATATGAAATACCTTTTTTATACCCATTCAAAATACTTTGAGATTAACTCTAAAATAATTTTTGAGTTACTCTTTGATCCATAATCAAACCCATTTAGTCATCCAAAAATTTTAACCCAAAGGAAATTTGTAGTTTTGAAAATAAATGTAGATAAGAAATATATAAATGTAAGAAAAGTGTTCCCTCTAGCAAATAATTAATGATACTCAAGCTACAAAGGAGTATGGAATGATCTCCATCAAACACACGAATCTATATACCCATGCCCATCGACTAAGTCTTTTGAAATCATGAATTCTCATACATTATCTTTTATCAACACATCAAGTGATCATGGGGCATGAAGTATATCAATATTATATATCCTACTCAAACATTATCGACTCTCTGAGTAAAGGATAATGAATACATCACATATCAATTCACCTTTTTAAAAGATCACATCACATGTCCCTAAATCAAATAAATAAGTACTTCATATATATTATCTAGGTGTGGTCACACACTTCCTTACTTTATCTATATCAATGTCCTAGATTTCATTCTCATCATATGATAGGATAAATACAGTATTAGTTGATCTCTAACTGATGAAATGATAAACAACATGTCCAAAACCACCTAAATATCTATTCCCCTAGACTTTCATATGATATGTATCAAATTATAATGGTTATAATTATAGGTATCTCAATAACCTCAATTATTTGGGTCTCTAAATATTATAAGTTCACCCCTAGTATACTGAATACATAGTGTGTGACACTGCATGTGGTATTCTTAGGTTTTTATCTATCATATAAACATGTTTTTTATCGGATAATCAAACTTCATATCTCCATAAAATAATCATTCTTGCAATCACCTTAAAATTTCATCATAACCTATAATAATCTATGATGAACGTCATGGGTGGTGGGATCATATCCATCATAGTTTAACAAAAATTTTATCCAAAAATTTTATCCTGGGTAAAATATTTTTATAATTATCTTCTTCTCAATAACATGCTATAGAATCTGATGAATCAACTCATGTGTATCAACTCACATTATTCATAAAAAATATCTATAAACAAAAAACTCTTCTTATTTTATAAGTGAAATTACATAAATTTACAAATCCTTTACATAGATCCATGTGATCTTAATAAACTCATTTATAATCAAATATTTTTTGTAACAACTCTTTTCTTTATTACTTGAATAAAAACAACAAGCTAAATTAATTATTCCATTCAATTTGAAATTTTTTATATTCAAAACACATAAATAGTATACATTAAGTATCATATACACTAAAAAATTGAATAATTGATTTTTATTACAATAATATTAGATATAAATATTCCGTATAGATTCCTAAACCCATTTAGGTATTTTAGACAATTTAATCCTATGGAAACATTAATCATCCTTTCTAAGGATTCTAGGTTTCAATGGCATTGACTAGTTACCAGAAGAAACATTATTAGACTTTCTAAATAATTTTTATTATTTTTTGGAGCATTTATTCCCTTGTAATTTCAACACAACACAAAATCCTAAACATAATATGCCTACATCATATATCCTCAATGCTTTGAGAATATTGAGTAAAATTTTTATAAACTCATTAATATTGTCAAAATATTTCCATCAATGACAACATGATCAATCCCATAACCAGAATAAACCTCAAGGAAACTTCTAGTCTCACCAAGTAATTTTTATATACAATTTTATTGAATTTATGAGCGGATATTAAAATTACATTGTTCATATTTTATATAATGAATTTGAAACCCCAAGGAAACCCTTCTTTGATTCTTATAAGCGTATATATTATTTGTTTTGAACAACATCAATAGTTGTTTTATTCAAGAAGGTATTTATCTAACAAATAGATTTTTTCCATAAGAACTTTTCTTATTCAACATGTCCGAGAAGTTTACTTGAATATTCTTTTTTATGTCTATAGTATTGATCTAAAATTTATATTTTATGATAATGTTGTTATTAATCTATAAAAAATATTTTATCAATTGATTATTATATTTTATAATCATTTCTTAAGGAATATTATTAACTGTTCTCCCAGTAAAATGAGGACCCCTTTAAAATCACATCATATCCATTAGTGGCCTAATATCCATATTTCATTATGATGTACACCGATTATCATGTAAATAATCCAGGAATATATCTATTAGATAACTATTATCAATAATATTATATATGACTCTTTGATAGTTGAGTGGATAACCCTTTACCAAAATAAATAATATGGATTCACTCAACTTGATTCCCCTAACATCATAATGGTTAAGGTTTCTCAACTAAAGGTAACCAAATAAAAATTACATGAACAAGGAATATAACAGTTAGGGTGTCCTAATTAATTTCTTACTTTACAAAATATAATCAATGAATACTTAATGGTTAAGGTCACTCATATTGGATGGTGTATGTCTTTAAAGGATCCACTATGTGAGGAATATAACACTTTGTATTTTGATGGGGATTTAATCAAACCATATCATATTATATTATTAATTTTCACACGTATTCATTCTTTAAATGATTTAGTTTCGAATCATATTCATTCTAAAAAACCAATATACTGGAACCATATTGATGTCTAACTCTTTACACAACACATAACGTATGTTACTAACCAAAATTAAAATCCAACCATATCCATACATATCCAAATACATCCCATGCATACAGTATATAAAACCCTTTTATAAAGAAGGATTATAATTATACCAAATAAATAATCACGATATGATTTAGTTTGGATCCACAGATATCCAGCTACTATGTTTCTATAAAAAGTCATAAACCTCCAGCCCAGTGGGAAGTACAACTTAATATCCCTCTACCTTGGGATAGTTTACTTAATATAAAATTTAATTCCATCACAATTATAAAACATAATATGTAAAAATCATAATTAACTATTTAATTCAATCTCCTAACTCAATATAATTGGAATTCAAGGTAGAAAAAAAATTAAATTCATTATCGTACCTACCATACAACTTCTTATATATATGAATGATAATATATAATAGCAGTTTAACTCTTTATACTAAATTATACGCACATATTCCTAATATAAAAAAAATATATCTATGAATATATAAGTAATAACTTTTAAATAAATGAAAAATTGACATATTTAATCATGATATTAATATTTATGAACAATTCATAATTAAAAACTGATTATAAACTATCAATAATTTTTCTATACATTATGTAAATTCAATAAACTTGAATATAAATAAATTATATTCCATTCATAATATGAACTTTTTCATATTATTCATTATAGGAAATTTTATTTAAATATATAATATTATATGAAATATATACATTTTATATTTCAATTATATAAAGTAAAATAATTATATATAATCTAAATATAATATATTAATATTATTTAAACATTGATCAAGTAAATCACCAATACTAATTTTAACATCATTTAAAAAATTTCCCCAATAATAAATATAATTAGAAAAATTCAAATTATCAAATTATGAATAATTAATAAATAAATATAAACTCTTTTAAATTTTTACTTATTTCATAATTTATAAAAAAATCTATAAATTACCCTTATAATTTCTAAATGAACACTTTATTTATAAATTATAATGAGTTCCATATAATTTAGAAGATATTTTTAGATTAACATTTAATATTGTGGAATATATATTAATAATTGTTTTATGAACATTTAATTCTTTATAAAAACTTTATAATTAATTAATTCATATACAATATTATAAATTAATCAATATCCCAAAATACCATTTAATATAATTTATAAATAATTTATATATTATAGAATTAAATTAATAATTCAATTTGGATAAAACTATGGTTAACAAAGTTAAACAAGATAAATTCACAAGACCTATGATAGTTATACAAACTTGATAGGTTCCAAAAATGTGGTTCCATAAATGAATCTTAAGAAAAGTTTATAAGGAATAGATTCTACCGTAATGTGTATAGAATCATACTGATCATAATATAAAAAAAACAAGAAAGTATAATAAGGTTATACTTTATTCCTTTTTCAAAATAAAAGAGAAATAAACTTGAAACAAAACAAGTAACATGTATGAAATCTTTTAACCAAAATATAAGGGTATCCAACAACCTTGGATAAAGGTCCCTTGAATTATACTTTCAATAAAGTATGTATTAACCACACCAGGGTTAGCCCTCAATAATAATATCAGAATATATATTTCTATCCCCACAAGGCCTCAAACTTTAATGTATTCAAAACCTCTATCTTCCTATCCATGGAAGTCCTCGAACTTTAAGGTAGTCAGCACGTCTTTCCTCTGATCCCTGAATGTCCTTGATTGTACACAAAAATAATCGAAGTCGCATGAGGAAATATGAAAAATATATTCAGTACACACAAGGCATGAGTGTCTCTCTCCCTAGAAAACACTTCAGTAGCATGCAATCTCTAGAGTGGTCAATAGTGTTGTTGTCTTATGAGATCATTCAAATGAGCTCCTATTTTTAAGCACTTCTCCAATGGTTGGTTCCCTCCTCCAACATTCATAAATTTCCTTGAATTTTGGAGGGACTTGTAATCATGTAACTCAAACAATGGTTAGTTAGAAATAGAGTGTATGACATCGTTTCATATCTATAACAAGTGTAAGAAAAATAAGGTTGCTTAACACAATCTAATTTTTCAGACTCTAAGAAAAAATAAAGTTCAGAATCTAACCAAATAAACATTACAAGACAATAACACATGGATATTCAGATTATTTTTTTTTCAGAAAATTCAAAACATGAATTCTATAGATTTCGGAGTCTGAATTCCAATGAATTCGGATCCCAAATTCTGATGAATTTGGAGTCAGAATTCTGAGGAATTCGGAGTCCAAATTATGAGGAATTCGGAGTCCGAATTCGGAGGAATTCAGATTTTGAGTTCTAAGGAATTTGGAGTCAGAATTCTAAGGAATTCGAAGTCTGAATTTCTAAGAATTCAGAGTCGTAATTTTAGAGAATTTAGAGTCTGAATTTCAGAGAATTTGGAGTCTGAATTTCAATGAATTAGGAGTCTAAAAATAGAATACTCTATAACCAAGAATTTATAGGATTCTAAGGTTTTAGATATGAAACTGATTTTTATATTTAGAAATAAAATAAATTTGATTTATAGAAATAATAAAATGAAGAATGAAAACATAGGTAAGTATAAAATTTCATTTGGGATGGGAAATTTTCCCTATTAAGATAATTCTTAAGGGAAAATTAATTTCCCTTAAGATAAAGTGTTTGTAATTTTTAAAATGTAGTGGAATAGAAAAGTCATAAAAACCCATATTGTCTCAGAAATCTCCCCCGTTTTGGAAATCACAAACATCCTTACGAAACAAAATTTAAGGACATAGAATTTTTATTATGGACTTGAAAAAATAAATAAAGAAAAAAATTATCTCCCTTTACTAATGAATCATGTTGAATACGACTAAATCCCCTTTAGGTTTTGAAATACCTAAGGATCGTATTCTTGACTTCCTTTAATATATTTTTCTTTTTTTTGAATAAGAAAATATTCTTTGATGTAACGGCCCCTTAGATAGACTCCCCCTTACTTAGGGAATTCACTTCTTTAATTAGTATTCTTTTTTATCATTCCTTTCTCCCCCTTTGTGATTTTTGAAAAGTAATAAAGGGAATGAAAAAAAATATGGTACCTGAAAAATTTGTACTTAAAAAAAATGCATTATTAATAACCAAAATTTCATTATGATGGGAAAAATTTATACAAAGAAGTAAATACAACATAAGATCGGATTGAGGGAAAAAATTATCCATCTTTCTCCTTTGGCTTTAACTTCTTTATGATGGTTTTCAACCTCCCTATCTCCTTGGGAACTTCTTCCCATTCAGATCCTTGACTTCCTACTTCTAAGTTGTTTGTTCGAGACATAGCTTTTCCTCAAAAATATTAGTAATATCATTAAAAATACCATCTTTGGTGTCAACAACATCCTTCACACTTTCATGAAAATCATCAAGGATTCTCATCTCTTAGATTGTTTTCCTTGACCATTTTTTGATTTACTTGCACTATCTTCTATGGGCTTTATATTCAATGAAGAAAGTTTTGAAATTGGCCTCAAACTTGCAAACTAATCCATAAGCATGGTGAATGAATTATCATTCCGATTAAACGAGTGCCGAAGCATCTAGTACCTCAAGTATATACTCGGTTATAACGGAATGGTATCAACCAACTTCTTCAAGGAATGAACTAAAAAATCATGTCCAAGTGAGGATGATTCTGAATCAGACTATTTGGTATTTGAGGATTCTTTCTCTATCTCTTCATCTTTCATTTTCGATGATTCACCAACATATTTCTTTTTAACTACGGATTTCCTAGGTGTTTGAACCAACACCTATTTTCCCTTATCAGTTCTTGAAATGATCACTTCTGCTTTGAGAGATTCATGTTCACTATCAGATAATTAAAAAATATTTTCTTCCTCAAGATTTTATTTCTCGGCTATAACACCCCAATATTTAATAGTATGTTATCTCTTAAAAGAAATTCAATAACTTGCATTACAAGCAACATTGAGTTCGAGCGCACCATGACATACCAAACTAGTCTTTCAAAAAGTGGTTATGAATAGCATTAAGTGAATTCGGAATTTTATATACTCTATATAATTTTAGAATACATATTATGTGTTTATTAGACATAATATAAGAAGAAATTCATTTTTAAAATAAAATAATTATTTTTAAAAAAAATGCAATTTTACCGCCTTTTAAAAGAGAACCTTTTTTTAAACCAATATTTGACACTTTTATATATTCAATTAAATTAAATTAAATTATTATTTAAAATCGGGACCTAAAAATATAATTTGGATAAAATTTTTGTACATTTCTGATAACTTTCATATTTTAATGAATAGTGAAAATACTAAATTTTAATTAAAAATAGCTTTTTAAATCGAAATAATTTATAGTGTTAAATTATAAATTGGAGTAGTTTTAAAGTATCATTAGATTATATTTTTATCATTTAATATAATTTAGGTCATTGGATGCAATTTCACTTTTAAACAGAACATAAGTAAGTGTTAATCTTTTGATAGTTATTATTTCTTAAAAACACTCTTTTTGTTTTGATAATGGGAATTAATTTCAAATTAATTTATTCCACTTTTGTGTTTTTAATTTGGAAAAATGGATTCCATATTTTGAATCAGGGGGTCTAAAGTTTTTAAATAGGTAACTTTTTTTTTGACATTTTGAGTATTTACTTCATTAAATATTTTATTTACCATGGTTAAAGGGTAAATCTATTAAATAAGGGTAAAAAATATTATTATAAGAATATTAAATTAACCTAACATGTGTCATATTCCTATTGGATGATACATGTATGAACGTGGGTATCCTTGGGTCGATTTAGGGACCACTTGGAGCCACTTGATAGTGATAATAACACTTTATATTAATTAATTTAAAGTAAAGACAAAAATGACATAAACATATATATTTTAGTAAAATGATTTTTACAGGGTGTTATATAAGGTATCATTTAAACTATAAATATTCATTAGAAATATAAAAATATTTCCTACATAATGGAATTTTATTTATAATTTTTAGAATTTAAATAATTAACTTTATTTATGACAAAATGATGATGCAGTAATTACCTTATTAACGAATGAATCAAATAAATGGTCTTATAATTATTAAAATAAATAAAATTTCAATGTTTTCATGAAATACTAGAATTTTATAGGTGAATATAACATGTTAGGATTAATTCAATGCATCTTTTTCTAAGTAATCATGTTGTGATGACATTCACAAAAATCAAATAGTAAATAGTGTCAAAATTGAGATAAATGTGTTTTTAAAACAAAAATTATATTATTAAAGTATATAATATTCCTAAAAATCTAATTTTCAACCAATGTGATTAAATACTATTATATATATCATTAATGAACCACTTCTGGTTCTCTTGTGTAAGAACCCGTGTTTTTAGAACTGGTCAAAATTCGGACCCTATTTGAATTTTTGACTTGTTTCTGAGGAAATTGGAGAAAATGGGTAGTTTTTGGAAATTTATAGACTACACGCCATGTACTTTAAGAATGATCCATGTAAATTTTAAGCGAGTGATCGTCTGTGTGCTCGCTGAGTACATGCAGTGTGATTACTGTGTAGAAAATTTCTTACTACAAGGCATGTATTTATAGACACACCGTGTACCCACGACTGTGTGGCAGCCAAACATGGCGTGTAGGCCTGTTGGACAGAGAGAATCTTTGAAACCAGATACACACCGTGTTCTAAATGGACACGCCGTGTAGTCAAGCCATGTATGAGGGATATACGTGGCATGTGGGTAAGTTGGTGAGGGAGAGAATGGAAACCAAATACACGCCGTGTACCCCCAGGTACACGCCCTGTACTCATGCCGGCAGGTTCTAGAAAGTAAGTCGGCAGAATTCCAGCCGCCTAAAAAGTAGTTAAATGATATACACGACATTTAGTAAGGAATTACACATCGTGTACTTTCTTTTTTTCGTTAAAATGGTCAGTAACCTCATTTTTTAGGCAGAACTCATATGTTCCACCAAGATTCAAGAACCAAGCTGACCGAAGCATATTTCTTTTCCTGATCATCCATCCGAGATCCAATTCGAACAACTATTGATCCGTTGGAACCCCCTCAGTATGTCCTCGATTCCTCTTGATTCGTTTTGTTTAATTTACTTTATGGAACAAGTAATAGGGGTTTGAGCGGTTTGGATTCTTTTTTAGATCTACCGCATTGTAGACCGAAATGGAGGCTGTTATCGAAGGAGTAACATCATACATGTATTAGGTAGGTGGTGCCTAAATCTTTTTGTGTTATCGTGGTCATTTGTGTAATGCATCCTTTAGCAAGTTTTCAGTTATTTTGAGCAAGACCCACTTTTATCTGATATTGCATTATATATTGTTCATTAACCTATGGGATACCTTTGGGTAAGCCCTGTTACCAGTTTTTCTTCAGTGGGGACAGGTGAGGGGGTCGTTGCTCATCAGGGCATTTTGTCCTGGGAAAGCTAAAACGGTTATTTCTGTTTTATATTGTTATAGACTGTTGAGTTTAGTTTAATAAGGCTGATATGACTTGTTAGAGGCTTTCAAGACCTCAGTGCTGGTATGGGAAAACACTTTTCATAGTGAAAATTAACTGTTTAGAATGTTTTTCTTATTCATGTTTTCTATTTAAATATGTTATATATACAATTTATAAATTGCATCTGTTATACCCCTTGGGTGGTGTTGGGAATGGACCAGATATTCATGACTGATGCAGATCACAGGTTGGGATTGGCTCAGATGACTTTGGGTGGTTTGGACCATGGGATTGGGAATCTTGGACGTTGACTTGAGGTAGGATGGCTGTCAGGTTGGGCATGGTCCTTGTTACTAGGATGGCGATCCCATCAGACTTGAGCGACACGGTCACAAGGACACGAGGTGTCAGAGATGTGGTGGCTTTAGTAGTATTTTTTTTATTACCCCTCACCATGACTTTGAGTAGTGTGCATACAGAGATACTCCGTGATGAGTTGGTTTTGACCACTCGTGTGGGTAGAGGCCCCCGTTAGTTACAGTTTAGGTACTATCGGTTTTGGGGTTCTTTTCGTAGGAAGCCATGTGGGAGGTGAGGATCCTTCAGGGGATAGCGTTGAGGCTATTGGGTTGGGGGATGAGGATCACCATTATTTGAGAGAAGATATTGTTTTCCCTCTAAATACATTATTTGAGGGCAGACATCACTGTCCCTCTGGCTTCCTATTTCGAGGGTAGACATCGCTGTCCCTCTAGTAACTTATTGAGGACAGGCATCACTGCTCCTCTGGGTTACTAATGTTGGGCATGCCTTTGGGACGTCAGTACTTGACACCCAATGTATCAGGGGGCACATGGTTTTGGGATACATGACAAAGATTCTGGCATTGGCCAAAGTAGGTGACACTCCATGGTGGCTGATGAGCACCAGTGGAGTTAGTGTTTGTTGTACATTGCTCTGTTTATTTATTTCCTTATAAATGCATGCCTGCTTAAACACTTATATTAGGTACACACCATTGGGTGGTATCCTATTGAGATTTGTCTCACACCCTGCACGGGCCCTCCGAGACGCATGCAAACTTTATGGATTTACGTACAGGAAAGAGGCCAGCTTCAGGAGTTGGGCTGCGTTAGTTGATGCCTGGAGATGGTATGGACCTTGAGGTCTTACCTAGATGGGGTTTAATTTGTTTTCTTTTCTTCCTGTATCAGTATGATTTCTTATTGTAGCTACTTATGGTTAGCCATTGGGGCCCATACATCTGGATATTTTTGATCTGTTTTGGATGCATGTGCTATTGTTTAGTAGTTGTTACAAGTGGTCAGTATGCTGTGGTGTTTATTTTTGCTGCTGTTGTTTATATTTACTACTTTCACTATTTATCGATATTGAGTGTGCTTCCGCTCTACAGGTGTGGTTCGAGTCTACTGAGTATTTTTTTCCGTTGAATTTCTATTATTATACTCGGACCAGTACCCTTATTATTATCCTCTGAGAGGGTATAGCCTCCCCAATATACTTATAATACCCTCGCTGCTAGTCGGCAGCCTTTGGCATTTTGGGAGATGCGCCTAAGGTTGTAACACTCGACCGGTTCAGCACTGTTCGGGTGGCTGTTCGGGTCCAAGTCATTACAAAGTGGTATCAGAGGAGTTCTTGATGGGGATTTAGTAGAAGTGTTTTTCTAGCTACTAATGATATTGAGACTAATATATTTATTTATACTGGTTTTACTATTTGGGATACGGTAGACTGGAGATAGGTTGTTACTGGAACTAGGTTTCTAGCTTTTTCTTGGGTGCCTGTAGCCCCAGGTACGAGGGATGGACCAAGTTACCTTGGGTGGGAATTGTTGTTTTCTTTTTTCTTAGAAAACATTTTATATGATTTCCACCTCAGTGCCTCACTTGGTGTGCGAGGTTATTGATTATGATATGCGGCCCTTGACCCTGTGCGGTAAGGGAGAGTTGGATAATGGATTGGTATGGGAAGGCTTGTTTGTTTGGATTTGATAGGCACATTTATAGGAAATTTCAATTTCATAACTGCATGCATTCTTTGTCAAGTGATAATGCCTTGTGAAAAAAATCAATTGCCATGTTGTTATGCTATGAAATTTGAATAGGTGAAATTTCTGATAGAATTGCATGATGTTGCAATGTGTATTCCCGGTATTATTTTTGTATAATTTCATGTCGTAGGATAATTGGGTCAGACTCTTATGAGAGCAGGAAGGTACTACTAGTTGAGGTGATTTGGATCACCAGGATTGGACAACTCGGTCATCGGTTTGAGGCAACGTTGGTTGTCATGACGGGCATGGCCCGAGGTACTTTTGATGCTTGGATCTGTTAAGGGTGGGTAAGGATTCGATGAGGCAGAGATGTTGTGGTTCATGTGTTGCGGTGGGGGAGAGTAAGGGTAGTAGTTATGAATTTCATTTTTGGATTTCCTTATCTGCGTTGAATATATATTGTTATGTATATATATGGGATGCCTGTCCATTTATGGTATTCAGCGGGTTCCTCATCCACGTCTTGATGGAGTGTCAAGAATGTAAGGATAAAGTGTTGTGGGTGCAGGATCTGGTTCAGGATCTGGTACATGCAGAGTATGAGGCGTAGGTATAGGCTCAGAGACATGATCAGGTTCAAGATCTAGTGTAGGCAGGACTGTATCCGGGATTGGCATCGTTCGGGCTGTGGCTGGATGAGAAGCTCTGAGCGAGCCTCGTACGTGTCTTCCAGGGGATCGACAGAGGCGTGCAGGGTATAGATCCATCTATGGAATATCTTACGTGGGAGTTCCAGTCGTAGCACCCGGCCCTTTTTTAGGTTAAGGGTGGTCCACATGAGGCTGAGAACTGGATCGAGAGCATGAAGATTATCTTAGAGAAGCTTGATATGCCTCCAGGGCGGAGGGTCAATCTGGCGATGTACATGCTGAGAAGACCAAAAATGCGTTGGTGTGATAGGCAGGTTCACGATCGTAGGAACGAGGGACTAGAATGGAAGGACTTCGAGGACAGGTTCTTCAAGCACTTTTACCTAGAGACACTGAGGGTAGGGAGAGCTTGGTAGTTCTTGAGTCTTCAGCAGGGAGACATGTCTGTCATGGACTATGCAGCTACTTTCACAGAGTTGTTTCGCTTTGCACCTGGTATGGTTTGTGATGATATGGCTAGGGTGAGGTTCTTTGAGGATGGCTTACAGCATGCCATTCTGGTCCATGTGAATATCTTCAAGCTGGGTTCTTTCTCATAGGGGGTGAAACATCCGCTCATAGCGGAGGGAAACAAGAGGGATATGCCCCAGGTTGGTCAGGTGACGGCTTCAGGTCACAGTTCGGACAACAGGAAGTAAGGAAGGGATGTGTTCCAGTAGGGCAGTCAGGCTAGGGATTCAGCTAGACCACCTCTTGGTAGTTATTCAGTGATTTTTTTTCAGTGTGGACAGCCAGGAAATTTTCAGACTCAGTGTGATAAGCCTAAAGAGTGTCAGGCATGTGGACAAGTTGGGCATCTGGAGAGGTTTTGTAGGCATCCTTCTTAGACAGTAGGCAAACAGGGACCAGTACAGATGATGGTATCTAGTGTTGGATCAGTTTTAGTACCAGGAGAGGGTAGCCGAGGTTCAGCTGCATGCGGGGGACGTGATAGAGACAACGAGATCCAATTGAGGGGTTAGTGGCTGGTGACTGGAGCAGCACCATAGAGAGGTCAGGCATCAGGCATCCATACTTTAGGACAGGTGCATGTTGTGGAGCTGTCAGGGGCTGAGCAGGATGATGAGCTGATGACGGTAAGAGGTACACCGTGGGTGTGGATGTGATTTCTTGTTTTCTTTTTGGCATGACCTGCAGAGGCATGTCTTTTTTGAGTGGATGAGGTTCAAATGATCTATGTGGATAGACTAAATGATAGTAAGTGGGATTGGCATCATACCGTGTGCGTGATACATTTATATAAATATGTATGAGATGCGTGGAATTTGGGGCATCGAGGATGCGTGTTACTTGAGGTGCTGAGGGCATCAGTTCATCGAGGATGTGGGTTACTTGAGGTTATAGGCACCAGGACCTCGTGGAGGCGGACACCGATGCGGTGTGGGATACATTGGGTGTCAGGAATGACATAAGAGCTCCAATAAGGTGCAAGGTGATGATGCATCACAGAAGGACTACGCGTCTGGAAAACTGGTCAATAAACCTTTTTGGTTTTGAGTTTTCTTGGGTTTAGACCGGGTTAGGCGATTCCTAAGGTGGGTAGCCCCCTTTAGGAATTTATCCGAGACCTTTGAGACCAGAGAAGTTCGGGTTACTTTGATCGGGTGGTGTGTTTGGTTCCATCTATGGGTTTCGTTTGATAGTTCGGGGATGAGCTATGTTAAGGTGGAGAGATTGTAAGAACTCGGGTTTTTAGAACTGGTCAAAATTCCAACCCTGTTTGAATTTTTGACGTGTTTCTGAGGAAACTAGAGAAAAAGGGCAGTTTCAAGAAATTTCCAGACTACACGATGTGTACTTTAAGTACACTCCATGTATAAGATAATTGAGTGACCAATCGTGTGCTCGCCGAGTACATGTCGTGTGATGACTGTGAAGAAAATTTCTTACTACACATCGTGTAGTTATAAACACTCCGTGTACCCACAACCGTGTGGCTACCATACAGGGCATGTAGGCCAGTTGGCTAGGGAGAATCGTTGAAACCGGATACACGTCGTGTTCTCCATGGACACGTCGTATAGTCCAGCCATGTATGAGGGATATATATAGCATGAGGGTAAGTCGGTGAGGAAGAGAAGGGAAACCCAGTACACACCGTTTACCCATAGGTACACGCCGTGTACTCATGTTGGCAGGTTATGGAAAGTAAGTGAGAGGAATTCCAGCTGCCAAATGAATAGTTAAATTAAATACATGGTGTGTTATCATGAAGTACACACCATGTGCTTTTTTTGCGTTAAACCGGGCAATAGCCTCATTTTTAAGATATAACTCATTTGTTCCGCCGGGTATCACGAACCAATCTGGATGAAGCTTTTTTCTCTTATCGATCATCCATCCGAGACCCGGTTCGATCAATGATTGATCCATTGTAAGGCCTCGATTCCTCTTGAGTCGTTTTTTTTATTTCTATTCTTAAACGAGTTATCGGGGTTTGATCGGTTTGGATTCTTTTGTAGATCCACTACTTTTTAGACCAAATTGGAGGCTCTTACCAAAGGAGTAGCATCATACATGTCTCGGGTAGGTGGTGCATACCTCTTTTTGTGTTTTTTTGGTCATTTGGGTAATGTAGCCTTCGACACATTTTCAGGTATTTTGAGTGAGACCCACTTTTATCTGATATTGCATGTTATATTGTTCTTTAACCAATGGGATACCTTTGGGTAAGCCATGTTACCAGTTTTCCTTGAGCGGGGCCTGGTGAGGGGGTGGTTTCTCATCAGGGAATTTTGTATGGGGAAAGAAAAAATGGTAATTTATATTTTATATTGCAGTATACTGTTGAGTTTATTTTAATATGCCTGTTATGACTTGTTATAGGCTTTCAAGACCTCAGTGCTGGTATTGGACAACACTTTTCATAGTGAAAATTAACTGTTTAGAATGTTTTGCTTGTTCATGTTTTCTGTTTAAATTTTTTATATATGCAATTGCTAAATTGCATCTGTTAGACCCCTTTGGTGGTGTTGGGAATGACCCAGATATTATAGAGTGATGCGGATCACAGGTTTGGATTGGACCGGATGACTTTGGGTGGTTTGGACCATGGGATTGGGCATCTTGGACGTTGTCTTGAGGCAGGATTACTGTCAGGTTGGGCATGCCCCTGGTTACTAGGATGCCATCGGGCTTGAGCGACATGGTCGCAGGGACATGAGGTGTCAGAGATGTGGTGGCTTGGATACTATTTTTGTTGATTACCGCTCACCCGGACCTTGAGTAGTGTACATACAGAGATACTCTGTGATGAGTTGGTTTTGACCACTCGTGTGGGTAGAGGACACCGTTAGTTGCGGTTTAGGTACTATTGGTTTGGCGGTGCTTTCCGTCGGAAGCCACGTGGGAGGTGTGGATCCTTCAGGGGATAGTATTGAAGCTATTGGGTTGGGGGCCGAGGCTCACCATTATTTGAGGGAAGATATCGATGTCCCTCCGAATACAATATTTGAGGGCTGACATTATTGTCCCTCCGGCTACCTATTTTGAGGGTAGACATCACTGTCCCTCTATTTACTTATTGAGGACAAGCATCACTGCTCCTCCGGGTTACAACTTTTGGGTGTGCCTTCAGGAAGTCGGTACTTGAGACCCGAGGTGTTAGGGGGAACATGGTGCCGGGCTACATGATAGAGATTCCGGCATTGGTCAAAGTAGGTGACACTCCATTGTGGCTGCTGAGCACCAGTTGAGTTAGTGTTTATTGTGCATTTCTCTGTTTATTGATGTCCTTATAAATGCATGTCTACTTAAACACTTATATTAGGTACACACCATTGGGTGGTATCCTACTGAGATTTGTCTCACACCCTACACGGGCCCTCTGAGATGCATGAAAACATTATGTATTTACATGCAGGAAAGAGGCCAGCTTCAGGAGCTGGGCTTTGTTAGTTGTTGCATGGAGATGGTATGGACCTTGAGGTCAAACCTATCTGGGGTTTAATTTTTTTTTGATTTCTTCCTGTATCAGCATGCTTTCTTATTGTAGCTACTTATGTTTAGCCATTGGTGCCCTTACATCTTGATATTTTTGATCTATTTTGGATGCATGTGCTATTGTTTAGTAGTTATTACAAGTGGCCAGTATGCTCTTGTGTTTATTTCTGCTGATGTTGTTTATATTTACTACTTCCACTGTTTATCGATATTAAATGTGCTTCAGCTCTGTAGGTCTGGTTCGAGTCTGCTGAGACTTTTCTTCCGTTGCATTTATATTATAATACATGGACCAATACCCTTATTTTTATCCTCTGAGAGGGTATATCCTCCCTAATATACCTATAAGACGGTCACTGCTAGTCGGTATCCTTTGACATTTGGGGAGATGCACCTAAGGTAGTATCACCTGACCAGTTCAGCACTGTTCAGGTGGCTGTTCGGGTCGAGGTCATTAAAAAGTGGCATTAGAGGAGTTTTTGACGGGGATTTAGTAGTAGTGTTTTTCTTGCTACAAATGAGATTGAGACTACTCTCTTTATTTCTGCTGGTTTTACTATTTGGGATATGGTAGACTCGTGATAGGTTGTTACTAGAACTAGGTTTCTAGCTTGGGCTTCGGTGCCTGCAGCCCCAGGTACGAGGGATGGACCAAGTTACCTTGGGTGGGAATTTTTGTTTGATTTTTTCTCAGATTATAGTTTATATGATTTCCACCTCGGTGGATCACTTGGTGTGTGAGGTTATTTATTGTGATATGTGACCCTTGACCCGGTGTAGTAAGGGAGAGTTGGACCGTGGCTTGGTATGGCAATGCTTGTTCGTTTGGCTTTGATAGGCACATGTTTAGGGTATTTCAATTTCATAACTACACGTATGCTTTGTGAAGTGATAATACCTTTTGAAAAAAAAAATCAATTTCCATGTTGGTATGATCTGAAATGTGAATAGGTGAAATTCCTGATATAATTACATGATGTTGCAATGTGTATTCCTGACTTTATTTTTTGTAGAATTTCATGTGGAAGGATAATTTAGTCCGACTCTTATGTGAGAAGGAAGGTACTTCTAGTTGAGGTGATTTGGATCACCCGGATTTGACAACTCGGTCGTCGGTTTGAGGCAACGTTGGTTGTCAGGGCGGGCATGGCCCGAGGTACTTTTGATGATTGGCTCTATTAAGGGTGGTTAAGGAGTCCATGAGGCTGAGATGCTGTGGGGCATGGTTTACGGTGGGGGATAGCAAGTGTAGTAGTTATGCACTACCTTTTACTAATTTCCTTATCTGCGTTGAATATATATTGTTATGTATATATATGGGTTGTCTTTCCATTTAGGGTATTCAGCAGGTTCCTCATGAACATCTCGATGGAGTGTCAGGAATGTGAGGATATAGTGTCGTGGGTGCAGGATTAGTTTCAGGATTCGATACAGGCAGAGCACGAGCCGTAGGTACAGGCTCAGAGTCAGGATCAGGTTTAGGATCCTGTGTAGGCAGGACTGCAGCCGGGTTTGGCATCATTCGGGCCGTGGCTCGATGAGCAGCTCTGAGGGAGCCTGTTACGTGTCTTTCAGGGGATCGAAAGAGGCGCGCAGGGTACAGATCCATCTATGGAATATTTGATGTGGGAGTTCCAGTCATAGCACCCACCCCTTTTTAGTGTGAGGGTGGTCCACAGGCGATTGATAACTGGATTGAGAGCATGCAGATGATCTTCGAGCAGCTTGAGATGCCTCCAGGGCAGAGGGTCAAGTTGGCGACGTACATGCTGGGAGGACCGGCGAAGTGTTGGTGGGATGAGCAGGTTCAGGATCACAGACACAAGGGACTGGAATGGAAGGAATTCGAGGACAGGTTCTTCGAGCAATTTTACCCAGAGACACTGAGGGTAGAGAGAGATTGGTAATTTTTGAGTCTTTAGCAGGGAGACATGTCCGTCATGGACTATGCATCTACCTTCATAGAGTTGTCTAAATTTTCACCTGGTATGGTAAGTGATGATGCGGCTACAGTGAGGTGATTTGAGGATGGCTTACGACATGCCATTCGGGTCTAGGTGAATATCTCCAAGCTGGGTTCTTTCTCATAGGCGGTGAACCAGCCGCTTATAGCGGAGGGAAACTAGAGGGATATGCTCCAGGTTGGCTGGGTGACGGCTTCAGGTGACAGTTTGGACAGCAGGAAGTATGAACGGGATGTGTTCCAACAGGTCAGTCAGGCCAGGGATTCAGCTAGACCACCTCGTGGTAGTTCTTCAGTGATTTTATTTAGTCTGGACAACCATGACATTTGCAGACTCAGTGCGATAGGCCTACAATGGGGTGTCGGGCATGTGGACAGGTTGGGAATCTCGTAAGGTTTTCTGGGAATCCTTCTCAGACAGCCGGAAGACAGGGACCATGACAGACGGTGGCATCTGGTGTTGGTTTAGGTTCGGTACCAGAAGAGGGTAGCCAAGGTTTAGTTGCACACGGGGGACGTTATATAGACAACGAGATCCGGTTGAGGGGTCAGTGACCAGTGACTAGAGCAGCACCGTAGGGAGGTCAGGCATCAAGCAGCCGTACTTTAGGCCAGGTGCATGTCATGGAGCTTCCAGGGGATGAGTAGGATGATGATATGACGATGGTTAGAGGTACACCGCGGGTGTGGCCGTGATTTCTTGTTTTCTTTTTGGCATGACCTGTTGAGGCATGTCTGTTTTGAGTGCATGAGGTGCAAAGGATCTATGTGGACTGACTATATGCTAGTCAATAGGATTGGAACCATATCAGGTGTGTGATATATTTATATAAGTATGTATGGGATGCGTGGCATTTGGGGAATCGAGGAAGCGTGTTACTTGAGGTTCTGAGGGCATTGGTGCATTGAGGAAGCAGGTTACTTGAGGTTCTAGGCACTAGGACACCGATGCGGTGTGGGATACGTTGGGTGTCAGGAACTGCACAAGAGAACCAACGAGGTTCAAGGCGACGATGCACCACAGAAGGACTATGAGTCCAGAAAAGAGGTCAATATACATTTTTTGTTATGAGTTTGGTCGGGTTGAGACCAGGTTAGGCGATTCCTAAGGTGGGTATCCCCCTTGAGGAATTTAATCTGGTCCTTTGAGTCTGGGGATGTCCGGGTTACTTTGATCGGGTGGTGTGTTTCGTGCCATCTACGGGTTTCGTTTGATAGCTTGGGGATGAGCTATGTTAAGGTGGGGGGATTGTAAGAACCCAGGTTTTTAGAACTGGTCAAAATTCCAACCCTGTTTGAATTTTTGACTTGTTTCTAAGGAAACTGGAGAAAATGGGCAGTTTCAAGAAATTTCCACACTACACAATGTGTTCTTTAAGTATACTCCATATATATGTTAAGTGAGTGACCAACCTTGTGCTCTCCAAGTGGATGTCGTGTGATGACTGTGTAGAAAATTTCTTACTACACAACGTGTAGTTATAGACATGCAGTGTACCCGTGACCATGTGGCGGCCATACATGGAGTGTAGGCTAGTTGGCCGGGGAGAATCGTTGAAACCAGATACACATCGTGTTCTCCTTGGACACGTCGTGTAGTCAATCCATGTTTGAGGGATACACATGGCGTGTGGGTAAGTCAGTGAGGGAGAGAAGGGAAACCCAGTACACACCGTGTACCCATAGGTACACACCGTGTACTCACGTTAGTAAGTTTCGGAATGTATGTGGGTGGAATTCCAGCCACCAAATGAATAGTTAAATGATATACAGGGTGTGTAGTCATGAATTACACGCCGTGTACTTTTTTTTCATTAAAATGGGCAGTATCCTTGTCTTTGAGATAGAACTCATATGTCCCACTGGGTTTCACAAACCAAGCTAGCTGAAGCTTCTTTATTCTCCCGATCGTCCGTCTGATACCCGATTCGAACACTGATTGATCTGTTGGAACCCCCTCAGTAAGGCCTCGATTCCTCTTGAGCTGTTTTGTTTGATTTTTGATCATGAATTAGTTATAGTGGAATGAGAAGTTTGGATTATTTTATAGATCTACCACGTTTTAGATCAAATTGGAGGCTCCTATCGAAGGAGTAGCATCATAAAAGTCTCAGGTAGGTGGTGCATACCCCTTTTTGTGTTTTTTTGGTCATCTGGGTAACGTAGCCTTCAGTTTGTTTTTGGTTATTTTGAACGGAACCCACATTTATCTGATATTGCATATTATATTGTTCATTGACCTATGGGATACTGTTGGGTAAGCCCTGTTTTTTGTTTTTCTTGAGCAGGGCCGGGTTAGGGGGTCATTACTCCTCGGGGAATTTTGGTCGGGGAAAGAAAAAATGTTTGTTTCGGTTTTATATTGCTATAGACTATTGAGTTTAGTTTAATAAGCCTGATATGACTTGTTAGAGGCTTTCAAGACCTCAGTGCTGGTATGGGACAACACTTTGCGTAGTGCAAATTAACTGTTTAGTATGTTTTGCCTATTCATGGTTTATGTTTAAATATGTTATATATGAAATTGATGAATTGCATCTATTGGACCCTTTGGGTGGTGTTGGGAATGGCCCAGATATTCTTGATTGATGCGAATCACAGGTTGGGCATGGCCTCGATGAATATGGGTGGTTTTGACCACGGGATTGGGCGTGTTGGACGTCGACTTGAGGCAGGATGACTGTCAGGCTGGGCATGGCTCAGGGTACTAGGTTGGCGATGCCATTAGGATTGAGCGACATTGTCGCAGGGACATAAGGTGTTAGAGATATGGTGGCTTGGGTACTATTTTTGGTGATTACCACTCACCCGGACTATGAGTAGTGTACAGATAGAGATACTCCGTGATGAGGTGGTTTTGACAAATCGTGTGGGTAGAGGCCCTCGTTAGTTATAGTTTAGGTACTATCGGTTTGGGGGTGACAGTGGTAGGAAGCCACATGGGAGGTGAGGAGCCTTTAGGGGATAGTGTTGAGACTATCGGGATGGGGGCTGAGGCTCACCGTTATTTGAGGGAAGATATCTTTGTCCCTCTAGATACTTTATTTGAGGGCAGACATCATTGTCCCTCTGGCTACCTATTTTGAGGGCAGACATCGTTGTCGCTCATGTTACTTATTGAGGACAAGCATCACTACTCCTCCAGGTTACTACTGTTGGGTGTGCCTTCCGGATGTCGGTACTTGATACACGAGGTGTTGGGGGGAAAATGGTGTTGGGCTACATGACAGAGATTTTGGTGTTGGCCGAAGCAGCTGACACTCCATGGTGGCTGCTGAGCACTAGTGAAGTTAGTGTTTATTGTGCATTTCTCTATTTTTTTCTTTCCTTATAAATGCATTCCTACTTAAACACTTATGTTAGGTATTCACCATTGGGTGGTATCCTACTGAGATTTGTCTCAAAACCTACATGGGCCCTCCAGGACGTGTGCATACATTATGGATTTACGTGCAGGAAAGAGGTCAGCTTCATGATCTGGGCTGCGTTAGTTGTTGCATGGAGATGGTATGGACCTTGAGGTCTTACCTAGATGGGGTTTACTTTTTTTGGTTTTCTTCCTGTATCATCATTCTTGCTTGTTGTCGCTACTAATGGTTAGACATGGACACCCTTACATCTGGATATGTATTACCTGTTTTGGATGCATGTACTATTGTTCAGTAGTTGTTACAAGTGTTCAGTATGCTGTTGTGTTTATTTCTACTATTGTTGTTCATATTTACTGCTTTCGCTATTTATTGATATTGAATGTGCTTCCGCTCTGCGGGTCTGGTTCAAGTATGCTGATTTTTTTCTTCCGCTATATTTATTTTATTATACTCGGACCAGTACCCTTATTATTATCCTCCAAGAGGGTTTATCATCCCCACTATACATATAAGTCCCTCACTTCTAGTCGGAAGCCTTTGGTGTTCGGGGAGGTACGCCTAAGGTAGTAACACCCGACCTGTTCAGAACTATTCGGGTGGCTGTTCGGGTCCGGGTCATTGCATCTTGGATGTTTAGTGTAAGTTTATTAACCATGTAGTTTAAGAATACAAGGAGACACAGTAAAAGTTAAACTATTTAACTAATAGTTAAATCTAAAAGGCAAGTTTAATATGGTGAACTAAAACTATCTAAAACCATCTGGTATAGTGGTTTTGACCCATCCCCACATTGTCCTAGAAATAAATCATTTTTGAGCCATTAGAAACCGAAAATGATTTTATTATAAAATAATATTTTAATCTTTTCCTAAAGTGATCCTTACCTCTCTGATAAAAGGGTACTTCCCCTTCTCTCAAAATCACAACTCCAAAGCCATTTTTATGGTCCCACACTTGCCAAAATATCCCCCCAACTTCCCTAACATCAACCTAGATTCCTTACATTGTTCATAAATCCAACCTATAGAGCCCTTTTGATCAACTCGAAAGGAAACATCCGAAGAAGAGGTAATAATTTCACCACCCTATTTCATGTTCTTTTCTTCTTCCACTTCCTCTTTATTTATTGTTTCCATACAAAAATATTAACTCCAGTACCTCCTATATACTGTGACGTTATTATAAATATTGTACAATCATATTATTTATTCTATCCATCTTATAAATGACAAAGTCACCATACGTGTGTACGTATGGCTTACCGTCTCCACATCATGGTCTAGTTTGTTATTCGAACAGTTCATTATTTGGATGGGTATAATAATGAGTGTAAATGATGTAAATAATAAATATAACATTTTAATGAATATTTAAATATGACATAACATCCAATTAAATACTATTTTTCAATCAATATAATGATATTGTCGCTCGTGCGTATGTACGGATTACTGTCTCCACGATGCGATTAGATTCATTTCCACATTCACCATTCAACGATGATTATAAAAGTATATACTATTAAAAAGTATGTAATATATGAAATAATAATTCTACTTAATATATATATATATATTTATCTATGTATGTACTTACATATATCTTATTCACTTACTTCAACTCAATACGATATGAAAACGGAAACAACGTTTACGCGTACGTACGACCTACCATATCCATAAATGGTGTTTTCCATTTCATATATCTATCTATTATAGATATTTATATTCTAAATATATATGATATATAAATCATGTGTTATATTATTTAATTATGTAAATCATGATCAAAATGATACGATCAAGAATAACAAGTTAAAACATGTATGATAAAGAAAGTGATTATTACCTGAAATGTTAATTTAACATGGAAACCATTATTAAATTGGTAGTATAAAGTCATAAATGAATCATGTATGATATAATAAATATGAATATGGTTCTGGTATAATTTAATAACATTCTATGGTCATTATAAAAGAGGTTAAGCATACCCTTGACCAAAGGAAAGTGCAAGGTAAGGGTTATTTCCTCAATCTCATTATTATCCGAGATTGTTTATGTGTAAGTATTTACCGGGACATATTTATCATCGATTCCCATATCACATAAAAATGTTTTTAGAGGAAATATTTTAAGGTTTTATGGGAGGTTATATTTAACTAGATCATCATTTTCAATGTTTTAAGATTTATCTTTCTAAATCCTTTTAATTAAAGTCCATGTTTTCAAAATGAATTTAAGGATTTATTTATATGGACATGAATGTTTTGAAATGATAATTCTTTTCAAAAGTTTCGAAGTATTATGGGACACTTTGATTCAAAAATCTATTTTAAATTACTTCCTTGACCAATGTGTGACTTTTAAATGTTTTCATGAAACAAAAATATTTCTCACAAAGAGTTTTACAAATCATTTTCATCTATGTCAATATCCATTGATTGATTTTAAACTTGTTTGAAGTTGATTTATTATGATAAAAATATTCCATATTGTATTGAATGCTTTGTGGTATATTTGATTTTGGATGTGTTATTTTTATACCATTCATGGTTTATGGTTAATGTATTTACATTTTTTATGCTAGTTTTAATATGAATGCATATGTTATGTTTCAACCTTTTCATAAGAGGAATGTGTTGGACTTAGTATGTAATAGGTGGAGCCCGCTATAGCTCCTTAGTGTATCAGTAGGTCTCATGCGACAATTATACATGGAATTGGATGAGGCCTTTCCCAATTTGATATTTGTTTTTGGCTGAGGCCTTAATCATTTTTAGACATCTTGAATGAGGAATTGAAAACATATTTTAGAATGTCTGGAATTATACATTCCCTCATTATGAAAATAATATTGATGTTTCATGTGGTTATTCTACTAGTAGAATACCCATTACAGTGTTTTATTATGGAATTATTTACTCAGCTTATATTCTTTCCATTAAATGTACGTGTTTATTATTTGTAAATTAATGTGTTTTAAATTATTCACCATGCGTAATGTTTATGTTATCTTCTGCTGTATTTCTTACCCTTACAAAGCGTTTGAGCGCACCCCTTTCTTGTTTTTTATTTTCCTAGGATTCCATGAAGTGTATTATGATTGATAAGTAGGGTTAAGCTAGGAGAGTAATGTCATTCTCAAAGGATCATTTATGTTGTGTTTTATTTTTCTAATGTGTAATGTAACGTTGATGTGTGTAATCTATTTTCCAAGACTGCTAAATTGATCGGTCCTTCAGGAAATGATTACTTATAATCATTCCAATGTATTAAAATAATGCACTAGCTCCGGGCTTCTGGGGTCAGGGCCTTATAGTTGGTATCAGTGGAAGTTTCGTACTTACCCTGGAAACAAGATTTAGAAAAAATTTGATTAGAGAACATTACCCTAAGATAGACTTTGAGGATTAGTATAGAAGAACTTCCTAGAATTTTGTTAATGTAGATATTTTTTGAATTTTCCAAGCAATACATTCCTATCTAGATACGAGCAGGTAGAGTGGCTCTAGATCAGATGTACCTAAGGGTGAAAACTCCGACAAAGAGTTTTGGGCTTGACCTGGGGTATCTTAGTACACGATAATGAGCCTTCCTGCACTCTTGGTTATGACTCTCTTGGGGGATATTTTTAGGATAATTCAAATTTTCTTTAAATGAAATTATGAAGGATTTAGGAGTATATACTTCCTCAAAGAAAAAATTTTATGATTATAGATTATATGCATAATATTTTTATTTTATGATAGGTATTTTAAATGTTTGGAATTATGAATTTTGATTCATAAACTAACATAGTGTATGCAATTGTTTAGAAATGGTTCCTAGTAGAAGGAATGAGAACTCCAGCAATACACATGATCCAAAGAGTAAGAAGGATAATATCTTTCATGGTATTAACCCAACATTTAGAATGGAAATATTATTCTACGTATTATTATCATATGAAGAAATAGTATCATGTGTTAATAAGATAAGTAAAGAATTTTCTGAGTCCTATGGATTTGAAGGGATGCCAAAGAAGAAAAGGATGGTTGAGAAAAAGATGAGTAATGGGAATAAGGGAAAGAAGGATTTTCCCAAATGTGATAACTGTGGAAATAATCACCATGGTAAATTCTTGAAGGGAATGTGTGTTTTTTATAATGGTGGAGAAAAAGGACATTGAGTACGTGATTTAAAGGGTAAGAAAAAGGTTTCAAATGTACAATGTTTCATCTGCAAGGAGTTGGGACACAACTCGAATCAATGTCTAAATCATGAGAGTATACCGCAAATGATATTGTTGGATAATAATCCAATTATGAAATTAGAAAGGATGAATATTAAGGACTAGTGTTCTTATATTGATATTAAAGAATTATTTAATTTGAGTGTTATATCAATGAAGTACTGGTTATATGAAATATGGAAATAAATAATGATTGTACTATAGTACTATTTCATTGAGGATCTGAGATTACACGGTAATAATAAAGGTGACTCAACAACAAGTTGAACTTTTTGGAAATATATGGTTGAAGGAAAGATAAACCTAAACATGGTCCTGATACTATGGTAGTGATTTTGGAATAAGAGATGGTCGATTTGGATAAATTATTTTGGATATTCTTGACTACCATAGAACTGATTAATGGTTTGTTTATTCCATCATTGTTGGAGTATTTAAAAAATTTGGATATAAGGAATATATCTAGTATTATATAAGGAATAAGGGAGCATGAATCAATAAGGTTTTATGGTAATTCATGGTGTTACCGTGTTTTAAAAGAATACATGATGAATTTATTCACATGTTATTATGTGGAAAAAAAGATCTTAATTGTGTTTAACTTCCTTATAAATTTTGGACTGTGAGTTTGGAAAGAAGTATTTTGGATAATTCTAAATGTTAGAATGGATTAAGTTTGACATTGGATACTATTTTTATGGTTAATTATTTTTGTAATATTATTTTTGGATTGTTATAAAAAGGAAAACCCAGAGGTCGGGTGACAACCTGTCGCGTCCGACAATGCCGTGAGACTTGAACCCACAACTAAAGGGCGAAAGGGGTGCATCACCTAACACTGGACTATGTGATGTCAGGGTTTGTATAATGTAGTTTTTTTAATAGTCTGACAAATGAATTATAAATTCACTATTTTTGGAACACTGTACGATTAAGATAAATAGAATATTTTTCGTTCTATTGTCTTTTAGAGTAAAAGAAGAGTTTGTTCTAGGAATTAGTTGAAGGATTATACACTACTTGTAAAGTATATTTTTTCCCTTTTATTCTATGAATACATTAATTCTTAAACTTTAGGGAAGGGATCATAAAACCAAAAATGTGTTGTCCTTATACCTTATGTTTTGTTGAACTGATGATATTTTAAATCATCATAGATTGATGGCTTTGAGGCCCTCAATTTTACACTTGTTTTTTATTGATGGCCTTAATCACTCCCTATAAATATTTATTTTTTTTCCTCCAATTATGTTTCTATAATTCCCAGAAATGTTCTCCTAATCAAGATCATAATTTGGTGGCGACTTTTTCATTTCCCTTTCCCTCTTATTAAGACTAAATTTTATTAAACCAATTCCCGATGTGTGTTTTCCATGAAAGTATTTTTAAAATTTTAACCATTAATTTTCAAAGAGAAATTTCAAATTGTGAGGACGCAATTTACTTAAGTAGGGAAGAATTTTACACCCCAATATTTCATAGTACGCTATCTCTTTAAAGAAATTCAATAACTTTTGTTACATGCAACACTGAGTTTGAGTGCACTACGACTTACAGAACTAGTAGTTCAAAAAGAAGTAATGAATTGTATTAACTAAAATTTTGAATTTTATATACTCCATATAATTTTATAATCCATATTATGTGGTTATTACACATAATATAAGAACAAATTCATTTTTTAAGATAAATTTCTTTTTTAAAAAAATGGAATTTTAACACCTTTTAATGGAGAACCTTTTTTTAAACAAATATTTGACACTTTTATATACTCAATTCAATGAAATAATATTATAATTTAGAATCGGGATATAAAACTTTATTTTGGCTAAATTTTTGGTACTTTTCTGATAACTTTCATATTTTGATTAACAGTAAAAAATACTAAATTTTAATTAAAAACAACTTTTTTAATCAAACTAATTATTAGTGTTAAAGTATAAATATGAGTGGTTTTAAAGTTTCATGAGATTATATTTTTTTCATTTAATATAATTTAGGTCATTTTAGGTAATTTTACATTTAAACAGAACATAAACTAGAGTTAATCTTTTGATAGTTATTATTTCTTAAAAACACGCTTTTTTGTTTTGACAACGAGAATTAATTTTAATTTAATTTCTGCAACTTTCGTGTTTTGAATTTGGAAAACTTGATTCCAGATTTGGAATCCGAAGGTCCAAATTTTTTTAATGGGTAACTTTTATTTTTATACATGATGAATATTTACTTCAGTAAATATTTTATTTACCGTGTTCAAAAGGGTAAATCTAGTAAATAAGGGTAAAAAAATATTATAATAATAAAAAAAAATTACCCTAAAATGTTTTCTATTCCTATTGGTTGATACATGTCCAACCATGGGAATCCTTGGGTCGATTTTGGGACCACTTGGAGCCACTTCAGAGTGATAATGTCATTTTATTTTAATTAATTTAAAGTAAAGACAAAAATGACATAAACATATATGTTTTAGTAAAACAATTTTTACACGGTGTTATATAAGTTATCTTTTTTACTATAAATATTCATTTGAAATCTAAAAATATCTCCTATATAATGGTTCTTTATTTATAATTTTTAGACATTAAATAATTAAATTTCTTTATGACACAATAATGATGCAGTAATTACCTTATTAATGAAAGAATCAAATAAATGGTATTATAAATATTTAAATAAGTACAATTACAATGTTTTTATGACATCCACGAATTATATAGGTGAATATGAAATTTTAGGATTGATAAAATTTATCTTTTTAGAAGTAATCAATTTGTGATGACTTTTACAAAAAAATACAAAATAGTGTTAAAATTGACATAAATGAGTTTTGAAAAAATATTTATATTATTAAAGTATAAAATATTTCTAAAAATCTAAGGTTATGTCAAACGGATTAAATAATATTATATATTTCAATAATGAACCACCTAAGGTTCTCTTGGAATTTTAGAGTATGATTATTAACCATGTAGTGTAAGAATACAAGAAGACACGATAAACATTAAACTATTTAACTAAGAGTTAAATCTATAAGATAGGGTTAATATGGTGACCTAAACCTGTCTAAAACCTATTGGTTGAGTAGTTTTTTACCCATACCCACCTTATCCTAGAAATAAATCATTTTTGAGCCATTAGAAACTGAAAATGATTTTATTATAAAATAATATATCAAGCTTCTCCTAATGTGACCCTTACCTCTCTTACAAAAGGGTACTTCCCCTTCTCTAAAAATCACATATCCAAAGACATTTGGCTCAGAAAAAACATTCCAAAACATCCTCACATATTCTATCACATCAACCTAGAGTCCTCACATTGATTATAAAGGCAACCTATGGAGCCCTTCTGATCAACTCAAAAGGAAACACCCGAAGCAGAGGTAATAACTTCACCACCCTCTTTCAAGTTCTTTTCTTTTTCCACTTCCTCTTTTTTTGTTGTTTCCATACCAAAATAATAAATCCAGTACCTCCTAAAAACTATGATGTTATTATAAATGTGGTACAAAAATATTATTTATTCTATCCATTCTATAAATGATAATGTCACCATATGTGCATACGTACCGCTTATCATCTCCACGACGTGGTGTAATTTGTTATTCAAACACTTCACTATTTGAATGTGTATAATAATGAGTATAAATGATGTAAATAATAAAAATAACATGTTAATAATTCTTTATATATGATATACCATCCAATTACATATGATTTCATCATCAATATAATGATATTGTTGCTCATGCGTGCGTATGGATTACCATCTCTACGATGTGATGAGATTCATTTCCACATTCACCAATCAACGATGATTATAAAAATATATATTATTAATAAGTATATAATATATGACATAAAAATTCTACTTAATATATATATATATGTACTTACATATATATTATTCACTTACTTCCATTCAATAATTTATGAAAATAGAAACAACATTTATTCGTATGTACGACCTACCGTCTCCATATATGGTGTTTTCTAATTAATATATCTTTCTATTATAAATATTTATATTCTAAATATATATGATACATAAATAATGTGTTATATTATGGAAATATGTTAATCATGATCTAAATGATACAATCAAGAATAACAAGTTAAAACACGTATGATAAAAAAAATGATTATTACCTGAAATGTTTATTTAACATGGAAAACCATTATTAAATTGTTAGTATAATGTCATAAATGAAACATGTATGATATAATAAAGATCAATATGGTTCAGGTATAATTTAATAACATATAATGGTCATTATACATGTGGTTAAAAGTTCCCTCCACTAAAGAAAAGTGCATGGTAAGGGTTATTTCCACAATATTATTATTATCCGAGATTGTTTATGTGTAAGTATTTATCGGGACATATTTATCATCGATACCCATATTATAGAATTTTTTTTTTCAAAATAAATCTTTTAAGGTTTAATGGGAGGTTATATTTTACTAGATCATCATTTTAAATGTTTTAAGGATTTGTCTTTCTAAATCGTTTCAATTTATGTCCATGTTTTCAAAATGATTTATGGATTTATTTATATGGACATGAATGTTATGAAATGATAATTCATTTTAAAAGTTTCAAAGTTTTATGGGAAACTTTTATTCAAAAATCTCTTTGAAATTACTTCCTTTAGAAATGTGTGACTTATAAATGTTTTCATGAAAATGGATATTTCTCTCAAAGAGTTTTACATATCATTTTCATCCATGTCAACATCCATTGATGGATTTTAAACTTGTTTGAAGTTGATTTATTCCGATACAAATCATCCATATTGTATTGAATATTTTGTGATATATTTGACTATGGATGTGTTATTTTTATACCATTCATTGTTTATGGTTAAAGTATTTACATTTCATATGCTAGTTTTTGCACATGAGCCTCAACCCGGTTGGTGAGGACTCTTAAGTGCATCCAAGCAATCCGGGATCAAATCCAGGTAGAGGTACAATTTCCGGGGGTACTGTATAAGTGTTGTAGTAGTACTGTAGTAGGTACTGTAGTAGTACTATAGAAATATTGCAGCGGGAACTGTGTAGTATTATAGAAGGTACTATAGCGGGAATTGTACTTGGAACTGTTTGGCACTGTAACAGATTGTAATTTTCCCTCGTTTAGGCCTTCGGGACACCTATTTGGTCCCCAAGCCTTTTAAGGCCTTCAGGCCACCCATGCCTTTTGTCCAGTATGGCCTTTGGGCCACCTCAAGGCCTTCGGGTCACCTTTAGTGCAGATGAAAACCAGACAACCAACAAAGAACAAAGTCAATAGGAGGATGATCAAGGAGCTTTCACCAAAGTAGAAGCTACACAAATAGAAAGAATGAGAGGGTATGGAACCTGCCATCGGGAAAAACCTATGAATGCATGGGATACACTAGATGAACATCCATGTGTAGGTGGAGATCTAATTTTACGATGAAGATGGTGGGAAAATCAGTTCCAAGTAGTTAGTCTAGGTTATATGTAATGTTTGAAGTCTATGAGCAATGGATTCCTCAAATGCCTACAGGGCCATGTAATACGTATTCCTATGAGCATTGTAAGGGTTCCACATCACCCCTTGAAAGGTATATTATAAAAATCAATACAAAATGTCGGTCTTAGGGCCACTGTATAGATGTATGCTAGTTTTAATAGGAATGTTTATGTTATGTTTCAACCTTTTTATATGAGGAATATATTGGACTTAGAATGTGATGGGTTTATCCCGCTATAGCTCCTCAGTGCATCGGTAGGTCTCGTGAGACAATTAGACATGGAATTGGCCGAGGTCTTTCCAAATTTGATATATGTTTTTGGCTGAGGCCTTAATCATTTTTAGATGTCTTGGATGAGGCCTTAAAAAAATGTTTCAGAATGTATGGAATTATACATTACCTCATTATAAAAATAATATTGATAGTTTATGTGGTTATTTGACTAGTAGAATACCAATGACTCTATTTTATTATGGAATTATTTACTCAGCTTATATTCTAGCCATAGATTTTACATGTTTATTATTTGTAAAGGCCTATGTTTTCAATTATTCCTCAGGACTAATGATTATATTATCATCCGATGTATTTCTTAAACTTAATGAGCATTTGAGATCAGCCCTTTCTTATGTTTTATTTTCCTAGGATTCCAAGAAGTGTATTATGATTGATAATAAGGGTTAATCTAAGGGATTAATGGCGTTCTCAAATGATCATTTATGTTTTTTTATTTTTCTAATATGTAATGTGACGTTCATGTATGTAATATACTTTCCAAAACTGCTAAACTGATCAGTCCTTTAGGACATGATTCCTTATAATCATGCCAATGTATTAAAATAATTCACTAGATCTATGCTTCTAGATTCGGGGTCTTATATCGACACTGACCACAAGATCTTCTAGATGAATGAAATCATGATTGCTACTCCCTTCTTCAGATGGTTTATTCATTTCTTCATGACCATTTTTTTCTTTTCCTGGACTAGCAGGTTTTGATGATTCTTATTTAGAAGTTTGGATTGATAGTTTCAGATAGACTGTAATTCTCATGATATCCCTCCACTTGTCTAATCATGTCATCAGTATCACCATTTCCTTCTCCTTCTTCTTCTTCCACTTCTTCCTCTTGAACTATTTCATGTTCTAGCTCTGGTTCCGGATTCACTATCTTATTTCCCAGAGTCACAGGAAATGATTCTTTCAAAAAGGATTATGATACCTAAATTTGTTCAGAATCTTTCTCAGCATCCTTGAGAAGGGATTAAATGATTTCATCCTCTGACATATTCTTCCTCTACTTTTTTTTCTTTCTCTTTCTTCTCAAGATTATTAGCAGCCTTCAACTTTAAAGATTTTTCCTCACCAGGGTCCTGGAAAAAACTAGGCTCCCATTCCTTCTTATTCTTTTTTTATTCTCTCCACATTGCAAAAAATTCATCTAGATAAGTCTTTAGATTATTTGTCTTAGGTGGTGCTGATTGAGTTTCCTTAGTTTCAGGAGTTTTTTGTTTCTCTTCCTGTTCCATCACCTTCCTCTTATTTCCTCCCTTTTTGGATATTTTAGCCACTTCCTGTTTCTTTGATAGAGATATTATTTATGATTCAAAAAAAATCATAGAATTATCCCGATTCACTAGAAAATCCAACCTTCATTATCCTTATATTATCATCATTCAACAACATTACTTTGAAATTACTTGTCTTAGAACTACAAGGAATTTTAAACGATTCTATACAAAGGACTATAATCTTTGAGATAATAACTGGATATATGATGATTTGAGATTTCAGAGTTCCATTCTTGATATTATTAATTGTATGTAAATCATACTTCACCAAATTAATCATTCTGAAATTCAGCTGAAATTCCAAGGCATAAATATCACTCTTCTTCAGGGTATCCTTGTCACATTTTTTTGGAATGAGAAGTCCCTGAACCCATAACTGATGAATCTAAAAGTTTGAAGAGAGATGAATTTTTTTGGAGTCTTTACTTCTTTCAAGACAAGGCACTCAAAATCCTTTTCCTTGTCAAACAATCCTGAAACATTGGGTAACTTGTGGGTGAAAAATTATACTTCACCCTCGTATGGAATTCCAACAAGATTGGTAGCCTTACTGTAGGAAATGGAGTTGGACTTTCCATAGCTCTTGAAGAAAAATCTTGTCTCTCCCTCCATCATTTAGAAAGTTACTGATTCAAATAATTCAACCAAGAACTCAAGATAAATTGTATCATATTCCTTCGGTTTGGATATACATAGGCTCTCCCAGCTATTTAACTTGATATTATTTGAAATAATAGAATCATAATTAGAAAAAAAAATTTGTATTGACTAACCTTTATCGGTATATCTTCCATTATTATAATTATTTTATTGACGATATTTCGTTCTAAGGAAAAGTTTTCACAGAAATTTAAAGTTGATGCAAACATAAAGATTTGGAATAGACTGAAGTAGAGGAGCAGAACTTTAGCACACCAAGGATTTGAAGACAGATGTGGGACCTCCATCGGGGGGTCCTTATATAGGTATTTGAGGCAACAGTTCATCTTCCGAGATTGATCCAACGGTTGAAGCACACTTTATTAGATCTGATGGTTGAGATAATAGCCAAAGAAATAACTTGAAAGGTTCCAATATTTTGAGGTTTTTATGATGAAAATTCGGATTTAAGGAAAATTGAATACAAAAAAAATTAAATAGAATGAAAATACCAATATGTAAAAACAAGATTAAGAAAATTTAAGAAAGTAAACATACCTTTTGTATTGCTATGAAAATTATTTGTAATGAGGAAAATTCTTCTTAAAGAACATTAGACATTTATTTTTTTATAAAAATTCAGGTTAATAAAATATTTATTACAAAAAAAGAAAAAAATTGCCTATGAAATTTTTGATTACAAAATTTGTATTTCAAATTTTTTTATTATGTAAATTTTGATTAGAAAATATTGATTACAAATATTTTTATTATGAAAACATTTTATTATAAAAATTTTGATTACAAAAAGTTTTATTACAAAAATTTTAAGAAAGAATATTTTTAAAAGGAGGGAAAACAATTGACTAACATGAAAATGTACTCCCCCTATGAAAAGGGGTTTCTTACTATAAGGATAAAGGTTTCAACAAGAAGTTAATATGGAATATTACCTTAATTTTATCATTCCTAACTTCTGTTTAATGTTTTCAAACCTGTTGGAGGATAAATATTTTGTGAAAATAACATCCAATTGATCTTGTGTTCTGATAAATTGAAGAATTATATCCCTTTTTAGTGTGTAATCCCTAAGAATGTGATGCCTAATATCTATGTGTTTTTCATGAGAGTGACTTTCTGGGTTTTTACATAAGGAAATGGAATTTGTATTATAACACAATATCTATGTTTTGGTAAATCTCAATCCATAGTCTATGAGTGTGTGTTTCATCCACAAAATTTTAGAACAGCAACTTCTAGCTTCTAAATATTCATCTTCTGCAGTGGAAAGTGCTACTGACTTTTGCTTTTTTCATGGGAAAGAAACTAATGAATCTCCTAATAAATGACAAGTTTCTGAGGTACTTTTTCACTACATTCTACATCCACCAAAATCAGCATCCAAAAAACATTTTAAAAAAATCATTTCGATAAGTATAAAAGAGTCATAAATCAATGGTTCCCTTTAAATAGTGAAAAATTAATTTCACTGCCTTTAAATGGCATTCCTTTGGATTGGATTGTTATCTTGCACATAATCATACTGAAAAAATTAATTCTGGATGACTAGATATCAATTATAGTAAACATCTTATCATACCTCTAAATGATGTTTGGACTACTGGTTTCCCAGCTTCATCAAGATCAAGAGAATTTGAGGTACTAATGGGAGTACTAAAACACTTAGTTTATTCATATCCATAATTTTTAAGAAAATATTTAATATTATTATATTGAGATATATATGTTCCTTCTAGTTTTTGAGAAATTTGAAAACCTATGAAAAATGTTAACTCACCCATCATACTAATTTAAAACTCATATTTTATTAGATTTGAAAACGAATCGGTTAAATATTTCTGAGTTGAACCAAATATAATGTCATGAACATAAATTTGAATAATAAAAACATTTTTATTATCTTTCTTTATAAAGAGGGTTGGATCGTCATTTCCTTTAACATAATTTTTTTGTAACGAAACCCCTCTAAGTCTATCATACCAAGCTCTAGGGGTTTTTTAAGCCTATATAATGATTTGGTAAGTTTCAAAACATGTTCAAGATGTTTTGTTTCTTCAAAATCAGGAGTTTTTTCAACAAAAACATCTTATTTAACATATCCATTAAGAAAATCACATTTAATATCTATTTGATAATGTTTAAAGATGAAAAATGCTGAAAAGGAAATTAGAATACGGATATATTAAATTCTCGATACTAGATAATAGGTTTTTTCACAGTCTATTCCTTCTTCTGAAATATAGCCATTAGCAACTAATCTAGCCTTATTTCTTACTATGAATCCATTTTCATCACATTTATTTCTGAAGAACCATTTTACTCCAATAAAAAAATTTTCCTTAGGTATTTCAACCAATCTCTAAACATTATTCCTTTCGAATTCATTTTTCTCATCATTCATATATTTTATCCAATCCTCATCACTGAAAGATTCATCAGTGCATTTTTTATTCTAATTGGGAATGGAATGCTATATATTCTACTTCATTTCTTAAGGAAATTATAGTCCTTACTGGTTGATTTACACCTCCAATGATACTATCACTGGGATGATTCTTAAGAAACCACTAATTTGGGATTTTTCAAACCTACTCATCAACATATGGTAGGAAATCATCTGGGGTAAAATATTCCAAAACATTTTCTTGATAATTTTATTTATTAGAAGGATCTTTTATCAAGGGTTGATAATAAGTTTTTGTAAACACGTCTGAGGATTTTGGATGATGTTTTTTAAAAACAAAAGGATTAGTTTCATAAAATTTAACAAGTACTATTTCATCAATAGTACAAGTTTTTTTATTAAAAAAATCTATAATCCTTAGAAGTTGTGGAGTAGGCTAGAAAAATTCATTCATCATATTTGGGTGAAAATTTATGTAAATTTTCTTTAGTATTCAAAATGAATACATTTCAACGAAATACTTTGAAGAATTAATGTCTAGATTTTCTTCCATTCAACAATTTGTAGGGGGTTTTATTAAGAAAAGGTCTAATCAAAACTTGATTTATTTTATAACAAGCAGTTCTTACAGCTTCAGCCCAAAATCTTTTAGCTATAGGATATTCACTAAACATGGTTCTAGTTATCTATTGAAGAATTATATTTCTTCATTCAAAAACATCATTTTTTTATGATTTCTTAGTGAAAATAAGTTATGGGTAATTCCTTTTTTACTAAAAAGATATTCAAAATTAGAATTTTGAAACTCTCTTCCATGATCATTATGAATATTCATCAATGGAAGGGTTTTCTCATTTTTACCTTGGGATCTAAATTTTTTGAAATAAGAAATATCTTCAAATTTATTTTCTAGAAAATAGAACAACGTAAATCTAGTGTAATCATAAACTGTGAAAAATACATAATATTTGCCTCTAATTTTTCCAGTTTTTGTTGGACCAAAAAGATCCATATACACCAACTGTAATGCATCATAGTAGAGACTTCACCGATTGATTTAAAACATTATTTATGATTCTTCCCATAGTGACAAGGATCAAAATCTTTTGAAAAATCATATCTAATCTCTGGTAGATCCTTAACAAGTCTTTTCTTAGAGAGTTTACATAGGTTCCTATGGTTATAGTGTCCTAACCTTCTATTCCATAACCAAGATTGATCTTCTATTCCACTAAGGCAAGGTAGATCTTGGATCCTAAGGTCTTCTATGTTTAGTGTGCTTACATTTTATTTCCTATGGTCAGAAAGAATAAACTCTTCCTTGTAATTGTGTACTAAGAACATATCATTAATAAATTTTACAAGGTAACCTTCATCACATAATTGAATTATTCTAATGACATTGTGTTTAAGTCCCTTAACAAATAAAAAATTTGAAATAAATGTTTTTCTAAGAAGAACAATGTTACCTATACCAATAATTTCTCCCTGAGCATTATCTTTGAAATTTACATTTCCTCTTTACATATTAATAATATTTTCAAAGATGCTTTTGTTATGAGTCATATGCCAAAAAAATACACTATCCATGTACCATGTATTGCTATTGGTACTATCATTATTTTCCTGAAAATAAGAGTATTAGACGTTCAGAATCCAAACATTCCTGGATTCAGAAATTTCAAAAATAAAGATTTTAGGAATACACATTTTTTAAGAAAAATAATCTTTATGAAAATCTAAAGACATAGTTTTATTTAAAGAACAATTTTTACCTAATGTCCACCACACTGAAATTTAGTAAAGAATAGAGCACTTTGAGGAACAAAATAGTTATTACTAAAAACCGGCATAGAATGAATATAACTAAATTCAGAACTATTCCTTAAAGGATGAATTTGGGAATACATCTTGTCAAAGTAATCCTTACCAGAGGTAAAGTTTGAAAAACACTATATCAAGGAAAATATTTCTGACTTTAGTTTAAAACCATGTTTTTATCCTCAAAAACATTAATTTTAGAACAAGATTTAGTCTCTAAAATAATTTTCTTAGAAATTATATTTTCAAGATCCTTAGAATGTTTATGCTTCTCAGAACTAACTTCCTCAAGGTTTTTGAAAATACTTTTAAAACAAAAAAATTTCTTATCAAGATATTTAAAAGGATCTGATACATTATTAGTTAAATTTAAATTCTATAATTTTCCTTATCATTCTTTTTCTTGAGTTTAGAATTTACATTATAAATATGTTTAGAAAACCTAGATACTTCTTCAAATTAGGTAATATATTATCTTCATCAGAAGAATATTCTTTATCTAATGACATATAGTATTTATCATCAGTATATTTTTCATTCAAAGATATATTTGTGATAGATTCAGCATTGTGTACCTTGTCTGTTGGAAAATGATTTTTAATGGGTAGTCTTGCTAGTAAACCAAGATTCTTCTGATCTGAAGATTCGTACTCAGAATATTCAATAGAAGAGTCACCACCACTGGAACTACTGGTGCCATTGGATTTAAAAACATTATTAGCTCTAGTCTTGTAATACTTCTTTCTATTCCTCTCATAATGATTTTCCTTTCTATCATTTTTCTTAAGCATAGGAAAATATGGCCTGATATGCCTTGGTCTTTTAGTATCAAATCAAGTGACTTCCAAGAATTTTATTTTATTTTATTTCATTCTTATTATATTTATACAAAAAGTATTTATTTATAACTATCTTGTTCATCTATCGAGAAAGATTAGCTTGTTCATTCTCACTATGTTCGCTTTCACTAGATTCATATAAAACAGTGAATTTATGAGACTTAGATCTTATAACCATTTTAGGAGTCTTGGATTTAGTAGTAGTAAAGGCTAAAAATCCATTACCATTTTTATTCTTATTCATATAAGTATCTCTTTTCTTTCTTGTCTCATGTTGAATAAGAGTTTAAAAAAGAACATCAAGAGTAATTTGAGATACATTCCTATTCTCATTAATAGCTGTTCGCTTAGATTCCCACTCATTAGGCATGATATCTATAATCTTTTACACAAGTGATTCATCATATAAACCTTTCTCCCCTAAATATTTTAGACTATAACCGATTGTCATAAACCATTGTTGTAACTTACATTCTGTCTCTCCATAAAGAAATAGAAATCCATGATATTCTGCACTAAGCATAGCTCTTATAGTTTCTATAACTTTGGATTTACCTAAATGAGTAACCTCCAATTTATTCTAGATATAGTAAGAAGCTTCACAAGAAAAAATTTGACTATATATATTCTGGGTCATGGAACATAACAATGTATTATGTACCTTTTAGATTAGATGATATTCTGAATTTTCTTTATTGGTGAAAGTTCGGACTTCCTTATCCGGAATCCTATAATCTCTATTAAGCACAACAATGTTTTCCACTCGAGTATTAATAAAAAAAGTCTTCATACGATCTCTCCAATATTCATAATCATTCCAATCAAATATAGGTGTTTTGGTAGGATTTATATTGTCAATCGAACCAATGTTCATTCAAACCATCTTAAGAGAAAAATCATTCCATAGAAAATTTTTAATAGTAAAAGATTGTAAAGAAGGTTAAAAATAAAAAAATATTTAGAACAATAAAAACTTGAGCAAGAAATATAACATGTTAATATAAGTATTTTAGAGACCTCCTCTAATACCAATTGTAGGATCCAAATATGAATGTCGATGTTCAATTACAAGGGGGGTGAATTATAATTTTAAAAACATTCATTTTTAACAGTAAGGAATAATATGTTTAACAAAGTTAAACAAGATAAATTCACAAGACCTATTATAGTTATACAAAATTTCTATGTTCTGGAAATGTAGTTCCAGAAATGAAATATAAGAAAATTTTATAAGGAAAAGATTCTACCTTAAAGCCTATAGAATCTTACTTATCAAAGTATAAAAAAAAGTATATGAAGGTTATACATTCTTCCTTTATCAAAATACAATGGAAATAGACCAGAAACAAAACAAGAAACAAGTATGAAATCTTTTAATGAAATTCTAAGGGTATCCAACAACCTTGGATAAAGGTCTCTTGAATTATACTTTCAAGAAATTCTATCTTACCCACATCAGGGTAATCCCTAAATAGTAATATCACAATATTTCTTTCTATCCCCACAATCCCTCAAACATTAAGGTAGTCAAAACCTATGTCTTCCTATACACAGAAGTCCTCGATCTTTGAGGTAGTCGGCACCTTTTCCTTCCTATCCATGGAAGTCCTAGATTGCTCACAACAACAATCAGAGTCGCACGAAGTAATCTGAACAATATGTTCAGTATGCACAAGGCATTAGAGTCTCTCTCTCTCTAGAAATCACTTCAATGGAATGCAATCTCTGTAGTGGTCAACAGTTTTTTTGTCTTATGATCTCATTCAAATGAGCTCTTATTTATAGGAACTTCTCCAATGTTCATCTCCCTCCTCGAATGGTCATATTTTTCCTTGAATTTTGAAGGTACTTATACACGTGTCACTCAAACAATGGTATGTTAGAAAAAAAATGTATGAAATCATTTCATAACTATAACAAGTTTAAGAAAAATATGTTTGCTTAACCAAATATAATTTATCGGAGTCTAAGGAAAAATAAAGTTCAGAATCTAACAAAATAAACATTCAAAGACTATAACTAATGTATATTTGGATTCTGTTTTTCAAGGAATTCTGAAATTGAATTCTATAGATTTTGGAGTCTGAATTCTAATGAATTGAGATTCTGAATTCTGAGGAATTTGGAGTCTGAATTCTTAGGAATTCGTAGGAATTCAGAGTCTAAATTCCTAGAAATTCAGAGTCTGAATTTTGATGAATTGAGATTCAGAATTCTGAGGAATTCGGAGTCTGAATTCCGAGGAATTCGAAGTCCGAATATCATAGAATCTTGAGTCCAAAAACAGAATACTCTATAACCAATACTTTATAGGATTCCGAGGTTTTAGATATGAAACTGATTTTTATATTTAGAAATAAAATGAGTTATATTTATAGAAACTATAAAATGAACAATAAAAACATATGTAAGGATAAAATTTCTTTAGGGAAGGAAAAATTTCATTATTAAGACATTTCTTAGGGAAAAATAATTTTCCTTAAGATAAAGTGTTTTTGATTTTCAAAATGTAGGTGAATAGAAAAGTCATAAGGAAACCTTATAGACTCTACATTTTCAGTCATATTTTATGAATTATAACCCAACCATATTATTTGATAAGTATCATGCATAAGGTTTATCCAATCCATAGAAAAGATAAGTATAGTTGTGTATCGGCATACCCTGATATATCATATTACTTATTTTCATGTATCAAGGGATGGAACACTTAATTATTATATCATTTTTTATGAATCATATAAATATCATAAAAGTGATATTATTCATTGTTATTGAAACCACAATAGAACATTATCATTGAATATGTCATCCCAATGTCATATACTTAAACCAATACAAATATGAGATATTTTTACTCTTTCACCAGCTCTAATGTCCCATATTGAAATCAAGGACTCAACCAAGTCAAATGAAATATCCAATTGTATTTAACTATTTGTAATATGAATTTCAAATTTTCATTTTCATCATTATTTCAGGAATTAAAAGCTTCGTAAAGTTCTAGTGCCACTATTTGATTTTTAAGGATCTATCAACACTTGTAAAACAAAACAAAAGAAATAAGTAAACCTAAAGGCAAGATCAACCATTCAGGATAAATGAAACCAAGAAAACATAAAATGAATAAACATTCAAAAGTGTACCATACACTGTATTAATACTAAAAAAACTCTTCATTCGTGCTTGATGAAGATCATAACAGTGGAAGAAAAAATATGTCACTCCTCTTGAGGTATCCATAGATTATACAGAATCAATCATCTTATGAGTGGGATGCTCTTTTCGACCACAAAATTCTAGTACCTTATGATAGTAAGGGGTGAAAAGGTAGAGAGATACAGGATAAAGAATCTTTGGAAAATAATTCATGAATGGGTAAAAGTCATCATATGGTAGTAGGATTATATTAATATAGCATTAGAACACTCCTTGAGTGTTCATGAATTTACTAATGCATTAAAATTCATTAGTAAATTTCATTCATCCATTATACATTCATTAATTATACATTCACCACATGGTGTATTTACTTTCACAATTTTTCATCCCGTGAAATGGTTATTAATGATATCTAATGTGGAAGATCATTTGAAATTTTACCTTTAACATTAGACTATTATAACAATCTATGATAGTGTCATGGTATCATATACCATGCCTTAGGATATGGATAGTCCTACAATACGACTTGTTCAGAAGTAGCATGAAAATTTTATTTAAGATATACCCTTATTGTAAAATATGATGTGTTTAAATTCATCATACGCATAACAGCTTTAGGTAATATCTCCTTTATATACTATGAACATTATCGCCACCATCATTATACTATCCATATCGTCATCTAATTCAAACCCATAACTATCACAAGATTAATATAATAATTCTAGTTTTCACTAAACTACCATCTATTACTATGGAAACATATAGGGAGATCCGTTACCATCATATATAATTCATATCATCCTCACAATAACATATCATGAAGTAAAACTCTCTGGGCCTATCCTTTATTGCTAAACAAGTTGATCAATGGCATGTAAAACTAGTGAATTCAAAAGGGGATTACCTAATCACAGATATGTGAAAAATTATTAGGTAATTTTCAACCTATCAAAGAACTACTCATTTCATATACTTCCCACCTATGATATATAATTATGAATATAATGATAATCATGATGTACATTCTTATTGTATCACTAATTTCTAGGTTCTAGAGACCATTTTAATCACATCATGTCCTAATCAAACATTTTCAATATTTCAAAGTAATAATCCTTACTCTATCATGTAAAATTAAAATCTTTAGGGAGTCATCATTATCAATATGGGGGAATGAAAGTATTATTACATTGGTATTCCACACACTTAATCTTTATTCTCATAAAATCATTACGCAACCCGGAATACCTACCATGGGTTCGTTTCCACTCACTATTGTGAATAAAATCTATAAATCCATATATCATGATAAACTATAGATATATAGGAGGAATTATAATTATACTCGTGATCAAATTTCCAACTAGATTTTCCTTATTCATTGTATGTTTCAAAATATTCATTGGTTTTCTCATGATTTCACTTACACACAAAACGTATTTTAGAAATTTCATCATCTTATAAGCTCTAAAACACCCAATAAGGATCACCATTGTCATCTACTCATGAAAATGAGTCAACTATGTTATTTCAAAATTCCCATGGTCCATGTCACATATGATCTGAAAATTAGATATTTTTAGATATGAAAATCCCTAAAAATTGACCTTCATTGGTCTTGAAATTATCACCATAGAGATCTACATATAAAAACATGTGAGATTGACTATTCAATTACCTAATTATGATACCTATATGAAAATATTTTTTTCTCCATTATATATATATATATATCCACACACACATGAAAAATAATAATAATATAATTATTCTGAAATGAATTCAAGATAAAATTCAAACTCCGATAAGTAAGAAGCATCTTTTAATAGGGAATTTGATAGATATTGAAGAGTGGAGATATGTAATATTATTAAAGTATGAATTGTTGAGAAGCATAATAATGATTTGGTATTTATAACCATTATGAGAAGATCAAATAATAAGGTTATTATGTCTATTTCTATTAATGTTTAAAAGTGGTTTCAAGGATGGATAAGGAATAAAATTTATAGATCTTGGAATGGTGTTCTCTTGAAATATGTGTCTAAATTAATTCTCATTTATATAATTTCATTATTCAAAATTCCAAATTATTTTTTGGATTTCCTTCATTCTGGTTTAAAAAAAATTATTATGGTCAAAACATAAGGGAATGATAAAAATGTACTCACAATCTTGGAATAATATTTGTATGTCTAAATTCACAGGTAGATTTGATTTTAGCTACATTGTAATGATTAATGTTTCCCTCAGTACTATTAAAGGTTTTAAACATCTTTATTAGTTTTATTCTATATATTCTAGAGTTCTAAAGGTGAATCACTTCCCAAAAAAAATTGATGGCTAAAGTTATTTTTAACTTATTTTGGCGAATCATTTTTAGTGAAATAACTCTTTTATATGGTGGATTGGTCAGTAGGATTTCCTATTAAAGTTAGGTTATGGAATGGTAAAATCCATGGTTATGTGAAAATTATGTAAAGTGTGTGATATATGCCCCACCACTTTGGTTATAGGATATTTTCTAATGGGAAAAGATTAATGGTGATGGAATAAGATTGGTTTTTTGAAATAATTAGTGCTTAGTTTAATTAATTGGATATAAATATTATTTTTTCATTGCCTCATTTTCAAGGCACTTTATCAGATCATATTGTTTGGTACAATATTATTCATGGGTAATTTACTTTCACATATGTGTATCATTTAGTATGTTGTAGTTTTTTCCATTATGTTACATAGCTTTGGAAAATTATTTTTTTAAATAGATCTTCAACCTATGGTTCAACAATTTTGGTCATGACCTTGTAATTGTATCCTTCCTATGAAAGAGTTTTTATTTCAAAGGAATATTACCTCTGAAGTTTGCTGTCTAATGTTTATAGAAGGTATTGAGTTTATGGAAAATTCACTTTTGAAATTTTTTCATGTTAAAATTTTTTTGGAACTCTTCTCACAAATATTTATTTACAAAAATAAAATTGTGAGAACCCTTATTTTTTAAGTTACATCTATCTTTGAGTATTTCACTAAATATAATTTTTTTGGTTTCCCGTGGTATTTAAACCTTGTTGGTTGAGTCTTATTCAGATATGAAGATCCTTTTTAGGGGTAAATAATCTAAATATCTAGGATTTTTTTTGAATTAATGGAGTGTAGGTATAAACAAGTTAAATGGGATTATGAGGGTTTCCTATGAGTTTGGAAGGATTCATAGGTGGTTCAGACACCTTTTCCAAAGATGAGTTGAAATCTATCTATAATTCATTTACACACAGTGTAAATGGGATACACAATGTGTAATTACTTCTAGAATAATACCATAAAAAGGATACAAGCCATGAAATATTTCATGGCATGAACTGGTTTCATATCATGAATCCGTATTACATGACATGTAATGTTCAAACTGGGATTAATTAGGATGAGGAGACATGTTTTTTGATGTGACTCTTAAATGAGAAATAAACAACATGAAAGAGGAACACATTCTATATAATTTTCATGTGTATCGATTTTAAGTATCCTTTTACGCCTATATTCTCATTATACCTTTTGTGAAGAACCTCCTATCAATACCTAAGAAACCCCCAGTGATTTTGGAGTGATTTTATAACCTCAGGATGTCTCATATGATTTTTTGATACCTAATAGGTCCCTTTGATTTGGTTTTATTCTCATATCCTTGTTCTTCTATTAAAGAAGAGTATTTTATTCTGATATCCGATGTCAAAACATGTTGATCTTGATCTTGTTTGATTTAGGTTTATATTTTAATATTCCTCACCTTTATTCATATTAGATATTCTGATTGGAATCATTTCTTAATCACCAGATAAATCTAGAGAGTCTAAACCAAACCCTATGGTCTGTTTAATTGTTGAGTATGTGCAATATTGAGATTGTGCCACCATGATTTTGAAATTAAATAATTAAATAATTAATGATGAAATTTTATTAATTGGATTATTTGTTAGATCCATTTATATTCAATTGATGTTTAAACCTACTATGTGAATTCTTATTGGGTGAGCATACATTCGAATAATATCAAATTATTTAATAGATTACAGTGTGTTTATCATGAGAAGATATTGAAAGTTATTGCTTAATATATAATCCCATTGGTAAAATATTATGGTATATTTATATGGTTTTTTATAAATTGATACATAAATGAAAGTGTAGTTAAAAAAATGTTAATTTTCATAATCAACCATTAAGGTTTATTACAACAGCTTAGTGCATACACTCCTAGATATGGCGCTGAAATCATAATCTTTACATTTTCAGCTATGATGCCGATCATTTTAACCCAAATTTTTCCATCCAAACTATAGAACATCAGATAGAAAACATGGATCACTTACAGTCTAGAGGATCTATTAGGTTTAGAGTTTTATGGAATAAGAAAAAACTTCTACATAAATAACTCCCATGACTTAAAAAGATATTTTCTCTAATTTAAATTATATTTTATTATTTCAAATTAGGTAATAAACATCATCCTTGTTATATACTTTATTCAAATAAATCATTCAGCCTCATTATTTATAAAATAAGGAAAAGTAAACATAAGAAGGGTGGGATAAAATGCTATGTAAGGGTAAACATAAGTATTAACAATTGAATACCATCAATGATCATAAGACTGGACGAGGTTCTGATGATGTAATCAAAGTCTATGAGAAAATAGTAATGGAACTCATACCCATCAATACATGGATCATAAAATATTAAAAAAATGAAAAGTAAAGAGTTATCAGAGTCAAAAATCATGATCCATGTGAAATCAATATTGATCCTAAGAAACATTTTAAATCCATAAAAAGAAATTGAAAACCCTTTTTAGTGAAATAGACCATCAATTTCATAAAACCATTTCAAAACCATTTAAATTGGAATAACCATATGCAAACATTAAAATATAATAATTACCCAATTTATTAGATAAATATCTTGTAGAATCCATCATTTAAGCTATAATGGGCTCACCCAACACTATCTAGGTCACCCCATCATCAAAGCTATAATATCCTCACCTGACATTATCTATGGCATCCCATCATCTAATATGTGACAGGATCACCCAAAACTATCTGTCCCACCCCATCGTATAATATTCCCATGAGCCACAACATTAATAATACCCAAATAAACAATTATTATTCCGTTTATTAAATTATTTACCTAGGGAAATGAAATGGTTTCATGCTAAACAATTTGAAGCATGATTAACCTGTAGAAAAGAAATGATTTCCATAAAAATATCTTTTAAAAATGTTTAGCCTGTGGAAAATAAATGGGTTCCATAAAATTTTATTTGAAACATGGTTAACTGTTGGGACATAAATGGTATCCATAACAATCAATTTCAAACATCATTATGAATCAAAATATATTTCTGACCAAAGAAAGAAATGAAGTTATATTTTCATAAAAACGCATTCTAAAAAATTTAAGTACCAAAGAGCGTAAGAAAATTTTACAATTAAGTGAAAATATCATGATTAAATAGAGTATAATATAATTCATGATAATTATAAGGATTAAACATCATAGACTTAATCATACACAATTATGATAATTGATGAGATTATAATATTAATCTCTTACCACTTTGGAAACATTAAATAATAATCCGTATGAAAAGATTAAATTAAATGAAACATAGAATATTATGAAAATGATGAGACTCATGATATAACATGTCAAATGGGGAGTAGATACACCTTATAAAATATGATAGTTGTATCACAAAACAAAATTCACAAGGAAGGAAAATTGTGACAAAATTCAATTACCACTTTAGTAACATTGAAAATGTAAACCCCATGAAAGAGAGATTCTAAAATGGATATCTAAATATATATAAATTTAAATATTATAATCATAAAATAAATTCATCTCCCACATATATATCACAAACCAAAATAAGTGGAAAATATGGCTTGTATCTCATAGATTTAAAAGTGAGACGAGAAACCCCGTACTACTTGAGTAACTTTTGAATAATGAGATCCATAAAATAATAACATCAATTGACAATTTAATATACTAAAATAAATTAAATTCAGGATATAAAATTTCATATAGAATTATATATACCACAAAAAAGAAAAAAGTAGTGAATATGGCCTAATTCTAATGGAAATAAAAGTGTGACTAGAAATTACCTTACCTTGAGTCAAACTTTTCAGTTGTGTCGCTATATTCCTCAATAATAAACTTATGTGAATTATTTAATTTATTTATAAAATTTTTCTATTTTATTATTACTATTATTTAACTTATAAATAATTCATATATAATTGCTTAATCAATTAAAAGTAGTACGTATGTTTTGACCATATTCGGTTTATGTGTCAAAAAAACATTGGTAGGACAAATATAGTCAAAGGGTAATTATTTAAACATATCTAGAATAATAGAAATGAAATAATTATCATATTTATAAATATATTATACTTTTAAAAACAATCATGATTTATGTTTATGACAAATGAACTATCGTTGTGATCTTGGAGACGGTAGACCGTATGTACACATGAGCGACATTTACATTTTTTCATTGATCAATAGGGAAAGAATGTTTGTAATGTTTTAACTTTCCATAATGATAATTATATAATTATTACCATGATATTTAATTATATATACCTATATATATAACTCTTTTCTTGTTAAAATAATCACATCGCTTTGAGGAGGCAGTAGTCCACACGTCCGCAAAAGACGTTTTCACTTTTTTAGTGTGCTAAAATATAATAAAGAAAATGATATATTATATTTTAATACATATAATTATTTCTTGAATATCATAATTATGTAATGTATATAGTATATATTTATTATCCTTACCCTTATTAACTTCAATGTAATGCATTAGTGAAAAATACTCCAGTATGTTATAAATATAATTAATTTCATATATAGACATTATTTCTATCATTATTCCCTACCATGATATTCGGTAATGAAAAAAAAATGAACGACATCGTTTCGCGAGGAGGTAGTCCATTGTACACATGAATGATGATTTAGTTACCCATTTGATGGAAGTATATGTGGGTGTAGGTCATACCCCTAATTTAACTAAACATCAGTATATGTAAGATACTGATGTTATTATATAAACTTTTTATAATAATAATTTAATGGGTTTGAAGAAGAAATAAAATAAAAACGTATGCTGATAAACATTACATATTCTTTTGGTATATCCTTTTGGTTTTTACCAAATGAAATTCTTGGTTGGATCCCTTTCAAAATTAAGGATTCTGTGATGATAGGAGGGAATTTTGGAAGTTATTTTGGAAGGTATTGGTTTTAAAAATGATTTTATTTGTGTGAAGAAGTGGGGATAGTGAATTCTATTTTCTAATGGAGGAGGAGTGTCAGTAAAGTAAATACCAAAAGGGGAAAACTATTGGGAGGTCTCTCTTACCTCATGTTCCTTAAAAAATTAAACATTAATGAATAAGAGGGAATAATTGGTCCATAAATACCTCCAACTCACAAAATAAGTTCATTTTTTATCAATATATTTTTTAGTCTTTATGTTTACTCAATTTTAACTTTTTAGTTTTTACCTAGGTAACTTGTATATTTTTATTTACCTAGGTAATTTATCTATTAATATTACAATTAAAAAGAGATTTATTAAATAATTCAAACCCAATGATTCTAAATATTAATTTAAATTTATTTAAAAAAATTATATATTTGTGTAAAATTAATTTTAATACAAAGGCATGTAAGGCACAAAACCCTATTTTAAACTTAATCACGTTATTTAATTTTAGTTGTTTTAAAAAATTATTGTGGTTAAAATTTAGGTTGACATTATTATATAATGAAAATTCTTCTGATCACAAATATGAAATCCATTTTTTCCTTTTTAATTCACAAAATTTGTATAATTTAATTTAATGTTTATCCCATAGTCATGACGACACAAAAAGTTTTTAAAAATATTTTTTTTAAGAAAAAGAGGAATCTATATTAACTCTATAACTAATAATAATAATTGAATGAATCTAAAATTACTAGTACCTCGCCCGTGAATTCGCACGGTTCCATAAACCAATTTCTATTTTCAAAAGAGATTCATCTTTTAAAAATTTACTAATGAACATTAAAAATATATATACTCAAAATACAAGTTAACAAAAGGTAATATTGAAACATTTAGAGAACAAAGATATCATTATATTAGTAGAAAACATTAATGATCTATGAGATGGAATGATAATTCATTTTAAGCATGAAAAAAATAGAAATCATGAGTTATCCTACAACTGAAATAAGATAAAATAATTCTGAATATTGAAATTTTATTATTGATATATTGATTGGTGAAGGGGAGACTAAGGGAGTTGGTTCGGAAAAGAAAGTTGAGTTTTGAAATAGAAGGTTTTGGTATAAAAGAGTAAAAAGAAATTACAGAAAATACTCTGATATCATATTACATTTCAAAAAATTATAAGCACCTCCCTAAATAGTACATGATGTTTCATTCAGACATTGTAAAGAAAATCCGTTAAAATAAACACCATCCAGCAGTGGTTTAAACACTTTCATCACTACAGCCTATCATGTATGTTGGCATAACAGAGTTTTTGATCATTTCAGTAGTAAAGAATTGTGAGAAATTAAACCATGTAAACTTTTTTGTGTACATGGGATAGACATTAGAAACTAAATTTGGAAAAATAGGTTCAAACAAAAATAAAATAAAGAGTTCATATTTTAAATAAAAAATAAATTTTTATTAACGATATATTGAATGTGGAGTGGGTGACTAAGAGAGTTTGTTTTAGAAAAGAAAGTTGAGTTTTGAAACAGAAGGTTTTGGTATATAAAATTAAGTAGAAATAACAGAAAATCCTCTGATATCATATTAGATTTTAAAAAATTATGAGCATGTCCATAAATAATACATGATGTGTCATTCAGAGACATTGTAAAGGATATCCATTAAAATAAACACCATCCAGTAGTGGTTTAAAAACTTTATCCATTGCAGCCTATCCTATATGTTGGCATCATAGAGTTGTATATAATTGCAGTATTGAAAAATGTTGAGAAAGGAAACTGTGTAATCTATTGTGTACAGGTGATAGACATCAGAAACTGAATGTGAAAAAAACAGGTTAAAAAAATTGAAATAAAGAGTTTATAATGGAAATAAAAAATGAATTTATAATTTGAAAAGAAGAGAAGCATTAACTTGTAACATTTACCTATCCATTGTACTGAAAAATTTCACTCATATTCTTCAATATTTTTGTCTATGTGTTTTTCTTTATACGGGGATGCAGTTCATCAGTATTGATTGTTGATTCCGTAGAGTCTTGAGACATTGGAAAATTTAACTGAAACATCAACATAAAACTCAATGAACATATATTTCTACAAAAATAATTGAAATTAAAGAAAAAGTACCAAATATTATTGAAAATTAAAATCATATAAACAAAAATTGGATGGTTGACAATAGGCAATCAAAAATAACAAAAGGATTGCATATATTAATCATTGAATAAATGAAAATGACATGAAAAAATGATGTTTAGTTAGTTCTAATGATGTCATGAAATCAACACTCAATGAAGATAAAGAACATATACCTGAGTACATTAAATAATTGTACATGTTGTAACAAATCCAATGTCAGTGTTGGAACACACTCCTAAATATCCATTACGTTGATTTTCATGTCATTCAAGAAAAAAATTAATATTAGTATAATGTGGTATTTGTTTTCTAAAAAATTAAAAAGAAGAAATTATAAATAGTAGTACCTATTTATTATCAATTGTAATACCACTTTTTCCGACATTTTCTTAGGTAAAGTCTGCGTCATTGGTGAAGAGGACAAGGTGGTATTCTACCCCCTTGGACGCCACCAGGTCTTCATCCGGTTGACCGGATTGGATAATAAGAGACTCACAATTAACAGAAAAAATATACACCATAGTGGAATGTTCATCCCTGTCATCTGTAGCTGATGAACAGATCATAGAAGAAATGGAAGCCAAACGGTCTCCTGGAATTGACTTGTTGATATCCTTAAGAGGGTTTTGAGGCTTTCTTTCCTAATTGTACAGACATTGATATCTTACCAGGATGACATTAATAGTATTTGTTGGCATTAGTGGGGGAGGATTTACTAGCCAGTATGACATCCAAATGCACAGTGGAATCAATATAAGAGGGGATAACTAATTTCACCTCAGTCGAGATTCCATCAAATCCCCCTCAGAAGGAGAGGAATCTTGTTATGGAGGGCATATTGTTTCCTACAAACCTCTCCCAATGGAAACAAATTACTTAGTATGCACTTCCTAAACATAGTACATCATCCAGATTTCATAAAAATGTATCAGAATTGTATACTATAACTACCATTCAATCCTGTTGTTTGATGTTAAAACTGATCTGTTATTAATGTAACCTCTACTGAAAGGTTAATAATATATGAAGATTCACATCAAAAATAAATAAATTATTGTAATTATGTAATCATCCCAGAACAATAAGTGTGCAGAGGTCAGGCTGTGAAAGCTTTCCAAGGTTTTAAAACATTAGTAGGCCAATACTATGGAAATATATTCAAGAATTAAAAATCATAGGTGATTATGGATAGAAAATCACTAAATATCACATAATTCATAGAGTGAGTAAGATATAATTTTAGGGATTATAAATCATAGGTGATTATGGATAGAAAATCACCAAATACCACTTCTTCTGACTTTTTCTTAGGGAAACACCGCGTCATTGGTGAAGAGGACAAGGTGGAATTATTCCCCCTTAGACACCACCAGATCTTCATCAGGTTGACCTACATGGATAATAAGAGATTCACTATTAACAGAAAAAACATGCACCATAGTAAAATGTTCATACCTATCATGTGTAGCTGATGGACAGATCATAGAAGAAATGAAAGCTAAATAGTCTCCGGGAATTGACATGTTGATATCCTTAATGGGGTTCTGAGGTTTTCTTTTCTGATTATACAACCATTGATATCTTACCAGGATAACTTTAATAGTATTTTTGGCATTAGTGGGGGAGGATTTACCAGCCATCATGATATTCAAATGCACAATGGAATCAATATAATAGGGGCTAACTAATTTCACCGCATTCAAGATGACATCAGCTCCCCCTAAGAAAGAGAGGATTCTTGTTATGGAGGGCATACTGTTTCCTACAATCCTCTCCCAATGGAAACAAAGTATTAGGTATGCATAGCTTAAACTTAGTACATCATCCAGATTTTATAAAAATGTATCACAATAGTATACTGTAACTAACATTCAATACTTTTGTTTGATGTTAAAACTTATCTGTTATTAATGTAACCTCTACTGATTGGTTAATAATATATAAAGATTCACATAAAAAATATATAAATTGTAGTAATTATGTAATCATCCCAGAACAATAAGTGTGCAGAGGTTAGGCTTTGAAAGCTTTCGAAAGTTTTAAAACATTAGTAAACCAATAGAGGGGAAATATATTCAAGGATTAGAAATCATAGGTTATTATGGACAAAAACTCACTAAATATCACACAATTAATACAGTGGGTAAGATATAATTTCCTACCATATAATAAAAACTCAAACTTTGACCCCTAGTATGAATAAATGTTACAACAATTATCAAGAAAAGTGAAATTTTATAGTACATAATGTAATGAGATTATTATTTAAATTTCATATCTTAGTTTTTGGAGGGAATATGACTGGACGTCATCGACTCTAGGTACTCACTTTTTTGTTCCAAGTTAATACGGATTCCAATTTACAGCTAGCTTTGAGTAGTGGTACGTCCTATTACTTATGCCCAACATACATCCCATCTATTTCCGAGTGTTGATGCCTTATATAAGAAATTTATTACACGGAAAAAACCACAAAACTCATATGAAAATTTGATGCGCAGGGAAGAAAAGAAACATGAATTAGAAAAAATATCATCACCAAGTGTAATTAGTTTAGAATAACTAAAACCATTTAAAAAGAGCTGGTGCACTAATAAGCCTGTTAAATTCAAGATATCTACTTTATTCAGGGATTAATATGTTTTTAGGTTTGAAATTACCAAGTATAAAATCTTTTTGGTGTATTTATATGACTCTAATAATGTTTTAAAGGAGGGATTCCTATAAATAGTGATGAATATCATTTTTATGTTTCAGGACATCACAATTTCCATCTTATGTTCTAATAAAATCAAAGACTAATATATTGGAAATTGTAAGCACTAAAATCATTAGAAACAAATATGAGAAGGAATCCTTAGCAATAACAGAATAAATTCTTTAAGACATTAATCCAAGAAGAAAAAGGAATATGTAAGCATGTATGTTTCATTGAATCAGTAATCATATATTTATGTGTGGGTACATTGAGTAAAATAAAGCATGGAAGATAATAAAATATAAATCTAGGTATTCTTGAAAAAAAATTACTTTTACCAGTAGTATACTATATGATGTGGTGTAATAGAAAGATTCCAATGAAGATACATATTCATTATAAATGAAAAAAGAAGTCTAGATGGCTCTGTTGAATTAGGACATGGGAAATATAGTATAAATTTTTTTAAATTTGTTAGTAAGTTCCTGAAATAGAGAGAACAGGTAACTTTGGAAGTAAGTGTAGCTACATGTTGATTTACATGGTCACTTATCTTCAATGAATAGCTATATGTAATGGTGAAGAAAAATGAATCTGTTGTAGGTGTAGAAGATGCAAAAAAATAGTATATCAAAAAAAAATATATTAACATGAATAGGCTCATAAATGTCTATTAAAGAGAGCACTGATTCACATCTTGTCTAACGGTGACTTGCACCTTTCATCCTTTTAAAGCATTCTCCAAATAAACACTAACAAATGAAAGGTAAATGAATTTAGGTAATGGATTTACTATGTTTAAAAGTAATAAAAATTTCAATTAAAATCTTGAAGGGAAGCTCATTGTTCATACATGTAACCAAATTGAAGTTGTTTCACTTTTTTAGATCACATAATAAAAAAATAATGTTATCCTTCTTTGAGATGCCTATAATTGAAACATATAGATAAATGAGTGAGAAATCCTATTAATGTGAGAGAACATTACTACAAATAACAATACTGATAATAGAAAATAGTTAAAACAAATATAGATAACAAAAAATACATCAAACAATGATTTCATAGAAGATGTAGAAGAATAATATGTCAAATGAATATTGATGACGTGAAACAAAAAAATAAATGAAAAAAATATGTAAATGGAAATATAAATAATATGTAGAATCAATTACCTAGTCATTGATACAATTACATTAAAAAACTAGAGAAGGTGATAAAGAAACCTGAATCATAGAAGGCATGTAAGGTCATTTCGCATTGTTTTAATAATCATGCATTGTAGAATCAATTTAGAAGTTGGGGGTAACATTTAAATTGGTATAACATGAATCAAATAATGAATAGGTGAATAAATAATGGATAACATAATGAAATATATTCCATAATTTTGGAATTGTAAAACAAAATTACTGTAATAACATATACGAAAAAAGTTTTCTGTGGAGGGAAATACTACTAATTGAAGAGAATATTAGTTCGATGATATTATGAGAACATACCTGTTGCATTGACCTGGATCTGTAGAATGACAGGTGAATAAATATTGTTTTAAATATTGAAATTGATGTTTTAATTTGAGAATGGTAAAAACATATGTATTCTAATGACATAAGAAAATTTATTAATCAATGAGAAATACTAAAAATAGTACAGAGAAGAAAAATATATATGTTTGATGTATATCACATCGAATGCAGAGGAATTAACGGGTAACCAAAGGATAAATCAAGGACCACGATTGTATAATTCATCCATAGACTAAGATTTATAAGTGATAAAGCTGTCACACACGGATCTGGGAATGAAATGAAATCTGTAAGAACACTGTGTATGAAAAATTGTGAATCAATTCAACAAACAATCCAAAAATATCTATGTATGAGTAATATAGAGTTACTTACATCTTAAAAATCTAGAAACATTTATGTTTGAACAATTTATAAGAATGTATGTTTTATGGAATCAGTAAGAATATGTATTATTGAATAAAATAGTACATAAAATCATTATACCTGAATGCATATAGATTCTTGAAGGGGGGGGGGGGGTTGAATCAACTATGAAAAGTAAGAGTTTTTCTAGCTATACACAACTTCCTCTTCTTGAATCGATATCTATATATCACTAACAATATTCATGAGACAAATAACACAAAATATTTAAACACGACACCCCTTTCCATGAACATGAATTTATGTTGTCTTTGATACCATTACATTAAAAAACTGGAGAAGGTGATAAAGAAACCCAAATCATAGAAGGTATGTAATGTCATTTCTCATTGTTTTAATAATCATGCAATGTAGAATCAAATTAGAGGATGGGGGTAACATTGAAATTGGTAGAACATGAATCAAATAATGAATATGAGAATAAATACTAGATAACAGAATGAAATATATGCCTTAATTTGTGAATTTTAAAACAAAATTATTGTAATAACATATATAAAAAATGTTTCCAGTGGAGGGAAATACTAATAATTGAAGATAATATTAGTTCGACGATATTATGAGAACATATCTGTTGCATTGATCTGGATCTGTAGAATGATAAGTGAATAAATATTTTTTGAAACCATGAAATAGATGTTGTAATTTGTGGATGGGAAAACATATGTATTCTAATGACATAAGAAAATTTATTAATCAGTGAGAAATAATAAAAATTGTACAGAGAAACTAAATATAGATGTTTTGCAGTAGATCACATAGAATGAAGAAGAATTAATGGGTTACCAGAGGGAAAATCGTCGACTACGATTGTATAATTCAACCAAATATTAAGCTATATCGGTGATGAAGCTCTGTCACACGGATCTGGGAATGAAATGAAATCTATAAGAATGCTGTGTATAAACAATTGTTAAACAATTCAATAAACAATCCAAAAATATCAATGCATGAGTAATATGGAGTTACTTATATCTAAACAATCTAGAAACAATTAAGTTTGAACAACTTACAAGAATGTATGTTTTATGGAATCAGTAAGAATATGTATTGTGGAATAAAATAGTACATAAACTCGTTATACCTGAATACATATAGATTCTTGTGGGGGGGGGACGAATCAACCAAGAAATTCAAGAGTTTTTCTAGATATACATAGCTTCCTCTTATTTAATTGATCTCCTCATATCACTAACAATATTCATGAGACTAATAGCTCAAAATATTTAAACATAACACCCCTTTCTATGAACATGAATTTACCATAATGATTCCCAAGAATAAACTTCACAAACAGTGGCTGTAATGAGAAAAATAAATCATCAAAATGAAAAATAACATTAGGTAATCATCTTAAATCCATTGTAGTGAAAACAAAGCATGAAAAAGACCCGGTTAAGATCCTAAAAAATTCGTAATAAAATGAAATACAAGAATGGGACAAGAATGGGTGAATGAAAATCACTACAGAAGATGATTCAGATAGGCCATTGGGTCACTTCAAATGATATGGGGGAAGGTAGGGAGGGAGTTAGACTACATGGAATTCGATATAACCATGGTTCTGAAATGAACTCTCTATTATGATATAGTTAAATAGATAAATGAATAATATTTTTCATAGAATAATTCAACCTAGGGGTTTTTTTCAGAAGCACAGAGGAGGAAGAGGTAGAGAACGTGAAAGAGGAGCTGGTGGATGTGCAGGTGTTGGAGTCAGTGAAGGCCAAGCAGGCGGATGCAGAGTAGGGGGAGCTGGAGCCGTGGTAGAATGATGCATAGGAGTCATGGTTATCCGATCCGGATGCGTAGGATCTGGAGGAATAGCTGCTTGAGCTTTAGGAGGCAGAGTGGTCATTGGAGGAGTAGTGAGAGGGATGAAGGGTTTGGGAGAGAAGGTGGGGAGCTGGAGAGCGAATATATAGGAACCATAGGCCGTAGAGGAAGAAGGAACGACTTCTAGAAGTGGGGGCAGAGGTAAGGTGTGTGTGGGGATGGAGGCAAAGGTGGTTTAGAAGATGCGAGTTCGAGGGATATGGATACCCACATTAACCCTAGGATAGAAGGAATAAATTTTCAGGGGGAGGGAGGCACGGTGGATGGAACAAAAAATCACGGAGGTGTGTATTTTGGAGATGTGGAAATGTGAGGAAGTGATGTGTGTTGGAAAAAAGCCCGCATTAGTATATATATATATATATGTGTGTGTGTGTGTGTATTTATATATATTATACATTTTATTTAAAGCATTAATCATTATATATTATTTTAATTAATTAAAATGGTGAAACATTATGAATTTTAAAACAGTTTTTAGAAAAACACACCTTTAATCCCAAAAACAATGTTATATTGAAAACAAATAAATTTTTCACGAATTAGACCAAGTGCCCTAGTAACAAGATAACCAATCTAGTATTTAAATAACCCAAAGGGTTTTCTTGATCTCCATGGGTTGGTGACAAGCACCTAGCATCATACAATATGAATGTGGGAACGAATTTTCTACAAACTGTAACGACCCAAACAATTATAGAAAAAATTTCCCTTTATTTTAACATTATTAAATGTATTAAAGTTTTAGAAAATACATGAACCTATTTTATTATATCCAATTTTATTTAAAATTAAAATTATGTATTTTTACTATTGATAATATAGTCGTTTTACAGTGATCACATGACTAGTATAAATATAGGGTTTTAAAAAATCCTTTGGTATAGAAAAAGAAGTGAGGACCTTAGCTAGTAGGATTATACCCTATTAATCTCATTTATCAGAAATCATAAGGGAGATAACATTTATATGATTTTCCTTAGACCAATCCCAATTAGGCATCTCACAACTTAAGCCTGAGAGAAACTGTTTATAGAAGAAGTTCAAGGTCATTGAGATCACGGCCGAAACCATGTTCACTAAATGACCCCATGAAAGCCCCACAATCACACACCTTACTCTTAGGGAATTTGTAGGTTTAATAATGGGATATATATATCAAGACCCTAACAATATCATTATGTACATTATTTTTTAATTTATAATAAATATATTTTCTTCCTATTATTGTTACTTTGTAAATGATTCTTAAACCAAAAACGAAATATATTTAAAAATATATTTTGATGAATTAATGTATTTTTTAAATAAATAATATTTTAATTGTAAATTTTTTTAAATTAATTTTTAATTATATAAATTATCATAAAATTTTGATGAAGCCAAATGTAATTTTTATTAGGGTTCGAAAACTATTATTTTTCAAAAACCCGCCATTTTCAATAAATGTATGTTTTTATTTTAAAAGTAAAAATTCACATATTTATAAAAATATTTAGATAAAATGAACATTATTTTGGGAATCAGAATTTCAAAATTATCTAACAGTGAATTTTTCACAATTTTCTGAGATGATCGAATTTTTGGTTAAAAATTAAATACCGAATAAATAAAGAGCGTCTTTTATGACATCATAATAGCGCAATTGTGATTTAATATATACTATAAAACGTATCATCTTCCAAATATATGTTTTTCATTTACAATAATTTAATTTTATGTTTATTTTATTTATTTTATAAAGCCTTGCTGAATCCTCCAAGACTTATAATATATTTTAAGATTTTAATGCCATTTCTTTGAAAGTGTGACTCACCTCCACATAAGCAAGGGAAATATTTCATTATATTCTACCCTTACCCTCATAAAATAATGTATACCACTCCCCTTTTTCATAATCCATTATCATAAACCATGGTATGGTTTGTGGTTTTGAATATTTTATTATGTTGTGTCCAAAACAAAAATAATAATGAAATCCCCCTTCTTTCCTATATAAACCCACTCAATCTCACATTTCCCTTCACTCCAACTCCATTAACCTAATAAAAACTCTTCCCTCTACCCCTTATGGTCCTAAAAAGTCACACCCAATATCCCAAGAAGCCTCTCCCAGGAATTTGGAGTCACACATCCATGTAAGGGGTTTCTCTCATCACCTTTGAATTCAAGCATCTTCTTTGAGATTAGTTATTTTAATTTCGATTTTTTGTATTTCAATTAATTTTAAATAATTACCTTACTGTAAAATTTATTTTATATGTATTAGGTATCATTTATAATAAATAATTTGGACACTTACCAAATCTATTACTATTCCGAAATTTTATAAGGGGTTATCTCACTCATCTTTTAATCAAGCACTTCATTTATGATATTCCTTTTTTAATTTACATATTCATATGTTGAAATACATTATTACCTATCCCAATTACTTTACAGTTGTTTAATAAATTATCAGAGGCAATTTAACTCTAATTTAACTCTCTTAATAACCTTTACGTACACTTGTTACCATGCTGAGAATTTGTAAGAGTTCCTTTCATTTCTCATCTTCCTTCAAGATTCATTATTATGCTACACCTTTTATTTCTAGTTAATTAAGTTGTGGAATGTATTTACATGTCTATATTAATGTCCATTTCATGTATAAATGATTATATACACCTTTATCTCCCATAAACCCATTTTATAAATTTCTATATGGTGTCGTTATCCTGCCGAAATTGCACCACGATTTACCATGAAAAAATAATTGTGTAGTAAATACCATACCATTTTCTCTATCAAGGGTATTCACCTTTATACACATAACACTATTTATTGGGGACTTAAATATATGTATTCCAAATTTCTAGATCATAAAATTAAAGTATTATTTTGAACAAATCCATGTTATATGATCTATGTGGCACATGTAATCATGAGATTGAAAATTTTATGAAGGGTGTGCCCTGATTGTGCTCCAATGCATTGGGTAATGTTTTGTGTCATGTTGCATCATGTATTGATTTGGTTTTACCTTATTCCTTTATGGAACTTTTTTCCACCATGAATTCTTGGTGGTTTATCTTTGATTTATGTTTATGATACAGTGTTTTAATTTTTTTACGCATTTCCCATGTTATATCATGCATTATTATTCATGTTCATTTATGCCTCATTGATATGCCTTGTATAACATGTATTATTATCCTAATGTTATTCCATGTTTTTTACCTTAATAGGATTCATATATCACCCCTTTCTTATATATGTCCTTAGGTTATCCCATGTAGTGTTAAGTAAGAAATACTGTTTTGTTCATGTCAAAGAAGTTTTCAGTAAAGATGTTGTTGTATTTATGGTTTTAAGTTGTTATTTTATGTTCATAAAACCCTAAGACAATAGACCTTTCGACCGCCTGAGTTTTATTATGTGAAATTTTATGTAATGAATCATGTATAAATATGAAATAAAATAAGGGTTGTTATAGTCGGTCTTAGAGGATAGGGTTAGTTATTTTTGTGATTATGATTAGAAAACCCTAGTGAAACCCCTTAGAGATAAGGCAAATCATAAGCTAAACATCCCTAAATTTGGGTGAGTATAGAGAATGAGGTTTATCAATAAAAAAGGTAACATCCCAGAACTGGAAGACACTAAACCAATGCTCCGAGCTAGTTGGTTACATGACATTAAGTTTTCCACCCCATACGCCAAAGGTTGCTGACTAGCAGCGGGGTCCACATATTCAATTGGGGAGACTATACCCCCTTTTTATCTGAGTTAGCCACAATAGAAGAAAAAAAATAGCGGGATAATAACCAATAATACATGATTATTCATAACAACCATTATCCAAAATGGGGTACAATCATGTCCTGCAGTAAATATGCCATGTCACGCTACAAGTGAAAAAGTGAACAAAACCCAAAATGAAGACAAAATGAAAAATCCCCAAATGATCCTGACACTGTGTTTTGGTCTTCCTCCACGTACACCCATGCCAAACCAACTCCGTAAAAAGATCCCTTTTCCTTTCCCGGACCTAAAAACAAGAAGTCTTCTCGAGTACCCAACAACGGCCCGAGCAGGGTGTGAGTACAACTCAGTAGGCCACCTCAAACGGTGTCTAAAAAATATCTGGTATATACAATTGTGCATGATAAAAGGGAAATTAGTAATTAATGACAAAGGAAAGATTAAGTTCCCTTAACCAATTTATGTCCATTACCAATATTTATTACAATTTCCATATCTTACCATTTCATCCCATTTCCCATTACTTAACATTTTGAACTCATTTATCATGGGTTCATCAAACGCAATAAGTTACACGAGAATAATGTACACAATCACATGCATGAGGAAAAACAAATTGTTATTCTATATCACTAGGAATAACTTCCTCATGTCAACCATATCCTCACCATGAAGCCTCTGTCAGGGTGGACACAACCATTAGGCGAACAGAGCATCGGTCCTCTTCTCTAACCTATGCATTAGGGGTGGAGTTTAGAGCCTCCGTTCAACTCGACCTGTGGGCGTAGAACCTCAAGTCAATACCCCACTCTACCAATACATGTTCACATGATATATATATATATATATACATATTTCAACCATTCACACAACATCCCAACCATTTCCCAAGAAAAACATAATTCATAAAAATAACATTAGAGTTAATATCATGCCTTAACCCATTAACACAAGTACCAAATTTCACATTATTTATACATTTATCCCAATTCCCTTTTATTACACTTATCTCACTAAACATTCATCCATTGTTCATATCTCACCAGGTTTCATTCATTATGCATATCTCACTAGGCTTCATTACAAGACTCATAATCTATGACATTATGTTCTTTAATCATTTCAACATATTAACCCATTTATCCATTCATCATTCTCTTGTGTCGACCTATTTACACATTCCAACACTTTTCACAATCCATCTAGCATAACCATGTTCAACCCCTATAAACCACTTCTATGCTAACCCAATATCCCTTAGGTTATTAATAAACCTAGGTGCATCACCAAGATTCTACCCAACACAATCAATCACATCAACTTATTTATCAAGGTCTATACATAAATACACAACAATATCACTTGTTCATCACAAATCCCATGGTCCGGGGAAGTCAGTACACCCTATAAGTGGCCCTAGATTAGTCTCATCACCCTCGACGCATCCCATGGGGATCGTGAGGGTTTCCATTTACCCCCTTTAACAACCATTTTACATAAAAATTCCATGGGTGATCAAAACATACAAAGAGACATCGATGAACTAAACCACACAAGCACAAATACACAAATAAACCATTGGATATAACATGTAGGCCAAAAACATTGATTATGTGGGTGAAAAAACTCTTCATAAAGCCCTTAGATTCCAATTAAACCAACCCTTAAAGATTCAAACTATATCTCAACCCAAAAAGTAGGGGTTTAGAGATTCATAAAGAGAGGATAGGAAGACACAGACCCTAAACTCAGAAGAGAATCAATGATAGGATTAGACATACCTGAAGCTTCGATCCTCATCCAACGGCACCAAAAACACCACTGAAATGAAGGAGATTGATCTCTTGGCGCCCTTGGGAGATATGGTTCGTTCTTAGGGTGAACATGGGATAATGGGGAGGAAATCCTGTGTTGGGTATTAAAATCCAAGAGTGGAAAAATTGAAAAATTATTAAATATTTCTGGGCTGCACGATTTACCCACACGGTTTTAAAAACTATGCACAAACCATGCAGATGCCACTATCCAAAATCCTACCTCATGCATGGTTTCACTAGGTTGTCGACATGGTTAGCACTAACCATGCTTAGACCATGTGGCCTACCTAGAAAACCCCCTTTCTCTCCTTTTTCATGTCCTGAACCCTTAGAACACCCCCGAGCTTCCACAAGGACTTTGTTAAGCACTTAATTAACCAAAATAAAGGTCTTAAACTGAAATGTTAATAGAACATAACTTACGGATAAATCTAGGATCTTACAACCTCCCCTACTTTATAATGGCTCCTCCTCGAGCTAAGATGACAAGATTCATTACACATCCAAGGAAAAGAGATCGGGCCACTAAGCCCACATATCTGATTCTCCCTCCCACATTTATTCTTGAACATTCCCTGGCTACCATATTACTCGCACTAATGGGAAAAACTTTACCCATAAGTCTATCTTCCTAATATCTACCACACAAAATGAATGCTCCTAAAAGGGCGAATCGGTCTCAAGCTCAACATCCTTAACATCAACCATGTGAGTTGGGTCATGGTGATACCGACAAAGCTATGTCACATGAAAAATATCATGCATCCCGCTATACCACTGTGGAAGAGCATATCATTATTCCACCGGCATGATAATCTTCACAATATCAAACATACCCACATACCTAGGTTCTAACCTTCCCTAATTCAAAATACGTCGGTGACCCAACCTTAGTGACACCCGAAGGAACACACTGTCACCCACCTTGAACTCAAGAGGTATACGCCTATGATACTCATACAACTTTTTCCTACTCTAAGTCATTGTCATCTTCTTTTAAATCAACTCAAATTTCTCTAAAGTCTTCTACACGAGACTTGATCCCAACAGCTCTGATTCACCAGCCTCTAACCAACACAACTAAGATATACACAATCTCCCAAATAAAACCTCAAATGGTTTCATCTAAACCATAGCCTAAAAATTTTTGTTATAGGAAAGTTCAAAAAGAGACTGTTCCTTCTCCAATGAACCACCAAAATCCAACACACAATCCCTCAATGTGTCTTCCAACACTTGGATTATAGGCTCCAATTGCTCATCTGTCTACGGGTGGAACGTTTTACTCAAAATATCGTATGTACCAAGATCCTTTTGCAACCCTTTATTGAAGTGTTATGTGAAACATGAATCACCATATGAAACTATAGTCCACGGTACACCATGAAACCGTAAAATTTTCCGAACATATAACTCACCCAAATGGTCAACATTGTAAGCCTCATAAATCAGTAAGAAATGAGCCGATTTTATTAGATGATCCACAAACACCTAGATTGTATCATTTTTATGAGGCGTCCTCAGAAGACCCAATATAAAATTCATCATCATATCTTCCCACTTCTATTCTGGAATGGGAAATGGATGTAGAAAACCACCTGGGTGTTGATGCTCGGCCTTCACCTGCTGATAGTTAAGGCACCATTCCACAAAGGCCAAAACTTCCTTTTTCAATCCCATCCACCAAAAATTATTACAGAGATCATGATACATCTTGGTCAAACTAGGACGAACTACCCATTTTGATGTATTTAACTCCCACATAAAGTCATCCTGTAGGCATACCGACACTACCACACGACCATGAACACAAATAACCCTATCCATACCGACGGCCCAACCGGAAGGTGGACCCCCACCTTTAAGTCATTTCTTCATGGTCAAACATTCAGGATCGACAAGCTGAATTTACTTAACTAGACTCAAAAGCATCGACTCCAATTCCATGGAAGAAAGAGTCACCTCACCATTTTCATCCTATACCTCTAGGTGCATCTCTGTGAACAAAGACATAACCATCCACTCAGTGATGCATTACTAAAACACCATGTTCTGAGACATCATTCTCAAATAATTAGAAACAACATTCCCTTTTCCCAGTTTATATACCATATCAACATTGAAATATTAGAGATACTCAACCCATTTTCTCTACTGAAGATTCAAATCCCATTGCGAAAATATACACTTTAGACTCTTGTGATCAGTATACACCATGAATCTTTCCCCAAACATGTTTTGCCTCCAACACTTTAAAAATACACTACTGCAACCAACTCAAGATCATGAGTTGGATAATTCCGATCATGTGATCTCAATTTCCTCAACCCATAATCCCAAACCGACTCATCTTGCATCAACATAGACCCAGGCCCGATACCGGATGCAACACAAAATGGGACATACTTCTTATATGTCTCATGTATGATAAAGATCGGTGTGATTGTCAATCAGTTTTTCAACTCTTGAAAGGTATTTCTATAAGACTCTGACAAACCAAACCCGATTATCTTCTTAGTCAAGCCCAACAGTGGTGTTTCCAGGTGATAGAAATCCTGGATGAACTTTAGGTAATACGCATCCAAACCCAAAAAACTCAGAAAATCTAAAACACTCTCAGGTTGCTCCCATGACACAAAAGCCTTCACTTTCTATGGATCCACCAACACACCTGCCTCAGAGATGATGTAATCCAGAAAATGCACATCTCCAATCCAAAACTGACATTTTAATAGCTTGAAGTATAGTATATTCTCTCATAGTGTACCCAGAAAGATGTCAAGTTGTTGGGCATGATCGTCATGAGTTTTTGAGTACTCCAATATGTCATAAAAAAACAACCACAAAATGATTCCGATAAGGATGAAATATTTGGTTCATCATAGTCATGAACACCGCTGGTGCATTGGTCAAGCCAAAAGGCATCACTACAAACTCAAACCACTCGTACTGAATCCTAAATATTTTCAGTGGTATGTCAGAAGGCCTCACCCTCAACTTGTGATAACCCGATCTCAGATTAATAATAGAAAATACCTATGCACCCCTCAAATGGTCAAATAGTCATCAATTCTTGGAAGAGGGTACTGATTTTTCACAGTCATCTGATTTAACTTCCAATAATCAACACACAGCCTTAACGACCCATCAGACTTCTTTGAAAAAAGAATAGTATATCCCTAAGGAGACATTCTAGGATGTATGAACTCATTAAACTTCAAATACTCATGTGGAAACTTTAACTCTTGGAGTTATTCTGGTGATATTCGGTATGGCCGAAAAGAAATTGGTTCAGATCCCAGAAGCAACTCAATCGTGAACTCAACATCCCTCTCAGTTGGAAACACTAAGATATCCAAATGAAACACATCTTGAAACTGATCCACTGCTAGAGGGAAGATAGACGGTTCCCCTCCTTCATCACCAAGCACAAGACATGCTACTTGATTTCTGAGCCTACCCAACTGCATACAAAACGGTCCCACACGACCTGCTCAAACACCCCATTCTCCATGAAGGACATAAGTGTCACCCTCAAGTGACATGAATGATACACTATGACGGTAATAGTCTATGTGCACTTAATACAACACAAACCATTACATACATAAGATCAGGTCAAATCCTGAAATCTCAAGAACAGAAAAGTCACATAGGAAATGATACCCATTAACTTCCAGAGCACATCCTTTACACTACTTGATATCTTCATTTCACACCCCTAATAGAGTGTCAATCGAAAAAACCCCACACATTCTTTCCATAGAAGAACTCATTGCTACCACAAGCTGAGTTGAAATAAAAGAGTGTGTGGAACCACTATCAAACAACACACTAAAAATTTTAGAATCTACAAGGATTGTACCTCAAACTATTGATGGTTTAGCCACTCCATCACCAGGTGATGAATAAACAACATGAAGCTGACATACCCCTCAAACCTGGACTCCAACCTGTGTGCCCTCTTGGAAAATTCCAAAATGATGCTTTTGGCCCTCAGAAGCTACACCACATGTCCGCCCACCTGGCATAATAATCCCACTACCTGAAGCTCTATTCAAATTTCCTTCTGAAATCTACACTTGATCCACTACCTCTGTAAACCTCTTCAAATGCAATATACTCACCTGATACCTAATCTTGTGTCTTATCCAATCCTGGAAATGCCTCATAACTACTGTGTCATCCCCCGCCAATGCTGGAACAAAGTGTCATAGGTTTGTGAAGAGTCCATCATACCCCATCACTGACATTGATCCCTGAGTCAGGATCATGAAATCTACAGCCCGCTCTTGGCTCAATGTTTCTGGGAAAAAATTCTCTAGAAAATTTTCTTGGAAATATTTCCACAAAATCCCCTCAACCTGCTCAATTTTAGCCAAGATGTCCCACCAACTATTTGCTTATCTCCGCATCATATAAGCTACCAACATGACTCTATTCCCAATAGGAGTCTCTAGATGATCAAGTATAGTCTGTATAGACTCTATCTAGAACTCTGATTCCTTTGGCCCACCCTCTTCAGTAATGGTCGGAGGGTGCTTCTGCTAAAAATCTCTAGTCGTATCAAATATACTCGGTGCAGCCTGCCCTGGGTCCTGATCCATCACCTGTATAAAATGATCCATGTTCTCTCAAATCTTCTTTTATTTAATTTCTTGGATCACCACATTCTCTTGCTCATCTACTAAAGGAGTGTACTCTTCAAGATCCTAGTCTTTCCCAACCGACACTTGGATTTGTGGTGGAATTTCTATACATTTCCAAACACGAGGTTTAGAACACATACCAAAAAACATTCACATATTCATAACAAAAAGGTTATTCACCATCCAAAACAACCCTCCATACATGCACCATCCCAAAAAATCTTAACATTCTGAAAAACATCACCCCAACCATCCTTATTGCGGGCCATGCTCCACAATGGATAAACAACCATACACCACCACAAGGCTCAGACAATATGTAACAAATAAAAATTCAATACATTACAAACCTTTAATTACACATATCTCATTAATAATCACTTATCATTATTTTATCTTTACCCCTTTGCATTGTTTCATTTACTTCATCTTCCACTTTCAATTATCAAGACGCAAGGTGGATTATATATATCATTCCCCACACACCCAACCCATGTCTTCCTACCATATTGCATGCCACCAATCTCTCTATGTTCCTATAATGATGCATGAATGTACAACCTCATTCCATTGAAGCCACGATCCAAATATCATAAATCCATCACATCACACAACATGTGCATCAGCCAATGGTGAAATGTCATCAACTTTAAAATAACACTATTATGAAAAACAATTAACACCCTAGGTGACTTATGTTATCCATCATACATGGTTAGATACTCCCATGAACGAGCTCGTTACCAAGGAATACCACATCCAAACTCCAACCTACCTTCCCAAATAACAAGATTCCAGAGAAGGCGATGAAATATCACCTATGATACCACTTTGTAACATCCGCGACCCGAAATCCACTAAACCGGTGCTATGATCTGGGTGGTTACATGACCTTAAGCATGCCTCCATGTATGCAAAAGGTTGCCGACTAATAGCAAGGGTCCAAATAGTCAATTAAGGAAACTATACCCCCTTTTCAGAGTAAGACACAAGAGAATATAAACAAAATAACAGAATAATAAAAACTAATACTAGATAATGAGTAAAAACCATTCCCCAAAATGGGGTACAACCATGTCCAACCATAAATATTTCATTTCATGCTACAAGTGAAAAAGTTAACAAAACCCCAAATGAAGGAAAACTGTAAAATCCATAAAATGGTCTCGACACCATGTCTGGGTCCTCCTCCACATACACCCATGCCATCCCAAACTCTATAGAAAGAGCCTTTTCCCTTTCCCTGGCCTACAAACAAGAAGTCTTCTCAGGTACCCAATGGTTTCTTGAGCAACGTGGGAGTACAACTTAGTAGGCTACTAGAAACGGTGTCTATAAAATATATTGTATAAACAATTGTTCATGCTAAAAGAGAAATGAATAATAAATGAAAAAGGAAATATTAAGTTCCCTTAACCAATTTAGGTCCATTACCAACATTTATTACCATTTCCTTATCTTACCATTTCATCCCATTTCCCATTACTTACCATTTCCAACGTATTTATCATGGTTTTATCAAACCCCACAAGTTACACAGTCCTAAAGTACACTATCACATACATGAGAAAAAACACACTGTTATGCCATATCCCTAGGACTAACTTCCTCAAGTCAACTATATACTCACCTAGAATCCTTAATCCGGGTTGATGAAACCATTAGGGGAACAGAGACTCAATCCTCTTCCCTAACTTGTAAATAAGGGGTGGAGTTTAGATCCTTAGTCTAACTCGACCCATGGGTCTAAAACCTTATGTAAATACCCCACTCTACCAAGCCATGTGCACATGATATATATATATATATCCATAAAACATTCACACAACAACACAACAATTTCCCAAGGAAAACATAATTTATAAAAATAACATGACAGTTAATATTATGCCTTAACCCATTAACACAATTATCACATTTCACATCATTTATCCATTCAGCCCAATTCCCTTTTATTTTGATTATCTCACTAAGAATTAATTTATTGTGCCTATATCACTAGAATTCATTCATTATTCCTAAATCAATAGGCTTCATTACCAGACTCATATCCCATTCCATTATGGCCTTTAATAATTTCTACATATTAACCCATTTATCCATTCATCATTCTCATGTGTCAACCCATTTAAAAATTCCAACATTATTCATAATTCATCTTTCATAACCATTTTCAACCCCAATAAACCACTTCCACGATAACCCAATATCCCATAGGTTAGTATTAAGACTAGGTGCATCACCTATATTCCACCCAACACAATCAATCACATCAACATGTTTATCAAGGGCTCTACAAAAATACACAACAATCTCACATGTTCTTATCAAATCCCTAGGTTTGGGGAAGTTGTCACACCGCATATGTGGCCCTATATTAGTCTGATCACCCTCAACACATCCCATGGGGAATGTGAGGGTTTCCATTTACCTTATTAACAATAGTTTTACCTAAACATGCCAGGGGTGATCACAATATACCAAGAGACACCCAATAAAAAAACCACACATGCACAAATCCACAAATAAATTAAGGGATATAAATTGTAGACCACCTACGTCAATTCGGCGGGTGGAAACACTCTTAATAGAGCCCTTAGATTACACTTCAACAAACATGTAAAGCTTTAACCTAGATATCACCCAAAAAGCAGGGTCTTATAGATTTGGAAAGAGAGTGGAAGGAGATACAAACCCTTAACTTAGAAGAGAAACAAGGATGGGATTAGCCTTACTCGAAGCTTTGATCTGCATCCACCGACACCAAAAATTTCTTATAAATAAGGGAGATTCATCTCTTGGATCCCTTTGGAGATTTGGTTCGTTCCTAAGGTGTAGAGGGGACAATGGGGTGTAAATCCTGAGTACGGTATTAAAATCCAGATGGGAAAAATGGTTTTTTTGTTTATAGGCCACACGCTTTACCCGTACAATTTGAAAAATCATATACAAACCATGCGGTTTCCCCTGTCTAAAATTCCACCTCTTTCACTGTTTCCCTAGGCTGTCCACACAGTCAGCAAAAACCATGTACAGACTGTAAAAACTACCTAGAAAACCCCCCTTTTCTCTTTTTTCATGTCCCAAACCCTTGGAACACCCTCAAGCATCCAAAAGGACCTGGGTAAGAACTTAATTGACTGAAACCAAGGGATTAAATTGAAACATAAGTATAACATACCTTACAACGAAATCTGGGATTTTACAACCTCCCAACCTTAAAACAGATCATCCTCGAGACGAGATACCATGATTCATTGCACATCCAAAGAAAATAGATCGGGAAACCGAGCCTGCATATCTGATTTTGGCTCCCAAGTTCCTTCCTGAACATTCCCATGCTTCCATATTACTCACACTGGTGGCACAACCATGACCCGAATGAATTTCCCTCTACAATCCACCACACAAACTGGATTCTCCACAAAGGACGCATCAGCCTCAAGCTGAACATCCTCAACATCCCCCATGTAAGTTGAGTCAGGGTGATACCACCAAAGCTGTGTCACATGAAAAACATCATGCATCTTGATATACCATTGTGAATGATCCAATCGGTATGCCACCATCGTGATCCTCTCCACAATATCAAATGGCACCACAAACCTGGGTGCCATATTTCCTTGATTCCAAATTCATCGGTGACCCAACCTTGGCGACACCCGAAGGAACACACTATCACCCACCTAGAACTCAAGATGTCTACACCTATGATCTGCAGAAGACTTGTGCCTACTTTGGTTCATTTCCATCTACTTCAAAATTAACTCAACTTTCTCCGAAGTCTCATACACGAGATTCGGTCTCAACATCTCGGATTCACCACCATCCAACTAACACAACGAAGATCTACACGGTCTCCTACAATGAACCTCAAATAGTTCCATCTCAACTATACCCTGAAAACTTTTGTTAAGTGAAAACTAAAAAAGTGATAGGTACCTATCTAATGAATCACCAAAATCCAACATAAAATCCCTCTACATGTCTTCCAACACCTGGATTGTACGCTTCGACTTCCCGTCTATCTACGGGTGGAACGTTGTACTCAAAAAGCACCAATGTACCAAGAGCTTTCAACAACCCTTTCCATAAGCGCGATGTGAAACAGGAATCATGATCCAAAACAATAGTCTGTGGTACACCATGCAACCATACTATTTCATGAACATACAACTGACCCAAATGGTCAATTGTGCAAGTCTCCTGAATCAGTAAGAAATGAGACTCTTTCGTTTTCTTATCCAAAGCCACCTAGATTGCATCATTCTTCTGAGTCATCCTCAGAAGACCCACCACAAAATCCATCATCACATCATCCAACTTCTAATATGGAATGGTCAATACATGTAACAAACTACCTGGGAATTAATGTTCAGTCTTCACCTACTGACAGGTAAGGCACCGTGCCATAAATCCCACTACTCCATTTTTCATTCCTAACCACCAAACCTGTCTATTGAGATCACAATACATCTTGTTCAAACCAGGATGCAATGCCCATTTTGATTCATGGATCCCCCATATCAACTCTCCCCGCATGCATAACAACACAACCACATGACCATGAACACAAAAAACCCTGTCCATACTGACATCCGAAAAAAAGGTGGCTCCCCACCGTTATGTATTTGGTTCATGGTCAAACATCCAGGATCATCGAGATGAGTTTCCCTAACTCGACTAAAAAGCATCAACTCAACCACCACAGAAGCAATATTCACCTGATCGTTTTCATCCCGCACCTCCAGGTGAATCTCTGTGAACAAAGCCATAACCTTCCACTCGATGCTGGATTCCTGAACCACTTAGTTCGGAGCCTTCCTTCTAAATGCACTAGAAACACTATTCCTTTTTCTTAGTTTATATACTATATCACTATTAAAGGACTATATATACTCAACCCATATTCAATACTGAAGATTCAAATCCCACGGAGAAAAGGTATACTTTAGACTCTTGTGATCGTTATACACCATGACTAGTCCTCCCAACAAGTAGTGCCTCCAACACTTTAAGGCATTCACTACTACAGCCAAATCAAGATCATGGGTGGGATAATTATTCTAATGGGGTATAAATTTCCTCTACCCATAATCCATAACCCACTCATCATTGATGAACATAAACCCAAGCCCAATATCGAAATCATCACAAAATAGGACATACTTCCTACATGGCTCAAGTATGATCAAGATCGGTGCGATCATGAATCACTCTTTCAACTCTTGAAAGGCATTATCACAAGCCTCACACCACTAAAACCCAATTCTCTTCTTGGTCAAGTCTGAAAGTGGTGCTGCAATGCAAGAGAAATCTATGATGAGCTTCCTGTAATACCCATCCAAAACCAGAAAACTCCAAACATCTGAAACACTCTTAGGTTGATCCTAAGAAACAAAAGCATTCACATTATTCAGATCCACCAACACACCTACCTAAGAGATGATGTGACCCATAAAATTCACTTCTTCATTCCAAAATTGACACTTTGAGAGCGTGGCGTATAGCTGATGCTTTCATAGTGTACTCAGAACGATATCAAGATGTTGGGCATGATCGTCATGAGTTTTTGAGTACCCCACGATTTTTTCAACAAAGTCAACCGAAAATTGATTCAGATAAGGATGAAAGATTTGGTTCATCAAATCCATGAACATCGCCAGTGCATTGGTCAAGACGAAAAGAATCACTAAAAACTCAAACGTCCTGTACTGACTCCTAAAAGCTTTCAGCGGTACGTCAGAAGGCCTCACCCTCAACTGGTGATAACCAGATCTCATATCAATCTTATAAAACACTGATCCACGCCTCAGCTAGTCAAATAGGTCATCAATTCTAGGAAGACGGTTTAGATGTTTTACCGTCATCTATTTTAACATATGATAATCAACACACAGCCTTAACCACCCGTAAACCTTATTTTCAAAAAGCACAGGAGATACCCAATGAGACGTTCTAGGATGTATGAAACCCTTATGCTCTAACTCCACATGTTGAACCATTAACTCTTGGTGTTTTCTCGTTCCATTCGGTATAGCAGAATAAAAATTGGATCTGCTCCCGGAAGCAACTTAATCGTGAACTCTACATCCCTCTCTGGTAGAAACCCCATGAAATCCACAAGAAAAACATCCTAAAACTGAACCACTACTGGAGGGAAGATATGTTCTTTGCCTCTTTCATCATCAAGCACAAGAAAAGGTACATGTTTTGTTATCCTACCCAACTGTGGACAAAATGGTTCAGCATGACATTCTCAAACACCCCATTCAACATGATGGGCATAAGCATCACCCTCAAGTGACATGAATGATACCCTATGGTGGTAACAGTCTATGTGAACCTGATAGAACACAAACCAATCCATTCCTAAGAGTAAGTCAAATCCTAACATCTCGAGAGAGAAAATATCCCACAGGAAATGATACCCACCGACTTTTAGTGCACATACCTTACACTACCTGATATTTTCATTTCGCACCCCCAAAAGAGTGTCAATCAACATAACCCTACACACACTTTCCACAGGAAAACACTACGCTACCACAAGATGAGTAGAAATAAAAGATATTTTGTCAACAGTATCATACAATGCACTAGAAAGTGTAGAAGCTGCTTGGATTGTACATTGAACACTCAATGGCCCAGCCTCACCATCACCGGGTGCCAACTGAACTGCATGAAGCTGACCTAACCCTCTACACTAGGCTCTAATATTTGTGCCCTTCTAGAAACATTAAAAAACAACGCTTTCATCCCTCGGAAGCTACACCACTTTTCTACCCACCTGGCATGACAAGACCACTACCTGAATCTCCATTTAGGTTCCCCTGTGAGATGAAGATTTGATCCACTACCTCTGTAAACCTCTTCAAATAAAAGATATCCTACTGAAACGTTATCTTGTGTTTCAGACCATACTAAAAACGCCTCATAACTACTTCCTTATCCACCACCAACATTGGAAAAAAGCGTCACATGTTAGTGAATTGGACAGAATACTCCATCACTAAAATTGATCACTGAGTCAGGCTCATGATCTTTGTATCCTTTTCTTGTCACAAAGTTTCTGGGAAAAAATTCTATAGAAACATTTCCTAGAAATCATTCCCCAACATCTCCTCAGCCTACTCAGTCTGGGCCAGGATGTCCCAAAAACATTGGGCCTAGCCCTATAGCATATAAGATGCCAACTTGACTTTCTTCCCAACAAGATTCTCGAGATGATCAAGTATTGTCTGGACATACTCTATCCAGAACTCTACTTCCTCTAGCCCACCCTCTCTAGTAATGGTCGAAGGGTGTTGTAGTTGAAACTATCTGGTCATATCAAACATACTCGGTCCAACCCACCCTAGATCACAATCCACTATCTATCTAAAACAATCCAATTTCTCTCACAAATACTCCTCTCCAACTTCTTGGATCACTACATTCTCTTGATCCTCTGCTAAAGGAGTGTTCTCATAAACATCCTCCTATTTCCCAACCAGTGCTCGAAGTTGTGGGGGAATTTCTCTACATTTCCAAACACAAGGTTTAGAACACATACCATAAATCTTTCACAACTTCATAATAAGAAGGCTCTTCACCTGCCACAACAACCCTCCATAAATGCACCAACTCGACAAACCTTAACATCCTGAAAACATCACTCTGAAAATCCCTATCACGGTCCATGGTCCACAAGTTGTAAATAACCATACACCACCACAAGGCTCACACAACATGTTACAAACAACAATTTCAATTCATTACAAACCTTTAATTACACATATCTCATTAATCATCACTTATCATTCTTTTATCTTCACCCCTTGCATTGTTTCGTTTACGACATTTTCGCTTTTCAATTATCAAGATGCAAGGTTCATTATATCTGTCATGCCTCACACACCCAACCCGTTTGTGCCTACCATTAGGCATTTCACCTATCTCTCTAGGTTTCTACAATATTTCATGAATGCACAACATCCTGCAATTGATTCCATAAGAAAAATATCATAAAACCATCACATCACACAGCATGTTCATCACCCAATGGTGAAATATCATCAACTGTAACATTGCACAATCAAGAAAAACAATTACCACCAAGGTGACTTGGGTTTTCCTTTATACATGGTTTATCTAATCACAAGAACGAGCTCATTACCAAGGTTTAACACATCCTAACTCACATCTACAATCTCAAATAACAAGATTCTAGAGAAGGAGAAGAAAGATATCCTCTGATACCACTTTGTAATGTCCCCGACCCAGAATTGGCTAAACCAGTGCTCCAAGTCGGTTGGTTACATGACATTATGTGTGCCTCCCTATATTCCAAAGATTTCTGACTAGTTGTGGGGGTTGAAATAGTCAATTGGGGAGACTATACCCCCTTATTTATCAAATTAATCCACAATAGAAGATAAGAAAAATAGCGGAATAATAATCAATAATACAAAACCATGCATAAAAACCATTCCCCAAAATGGGGTACATTCATGTCCAATAGTAAATATGTCATGTGATGCTACAAGTGAAAAAGAGTACGAACCCCAAAATGAAGACAAACTGAAAAATCCTCAAATGGTCCTGACACCAAGTCTGGGTCCTCCTCCATGTACACCCATGCCAACCCAACTCCCTAGCAATAGCCTTTTCCCCTTCCTTAAACTACAAACATCATGTCTAATTGTGTACCCAACGGTTTCCTGAGCAGAGTGAGAGTACAAATTAGTAGGCCACCACTAACGGAGTCTATAAAATATCTAGTATAAACAATTGTGCATGCTAAAAGGGAAATGAATAATAAATTAAAAAGTAAAGATTATGTGCCCTGGATCAATTTAGGTTCATTACCCACATTTATTACCATTTCCTTATCTTACCATTTCATCCCATTTCCCATTACTTACCATTTCCAATGCATTTATCATGGGTTCATCAATCAAAAAAAGTTACATGGGAATAAATTACACAATCACATGCATGAGAAAAACTCACTATAATCCTATATCACTAAGACTAACTTACTCATTTCAACCATATCTTCACCTTGAAGCCTCAGTCTGGGTGGATGCAACAGTTAAGGGAACAAAGCCTCTGTCCTCTTACCAAACCTATGCATTAGGGGTGGAGTTTAGATCCTCAGTCCAACTCGACCCATGGGCGTAGAACCTCAAGTCAATACCACACTCTACCAACCCATATGCACATGCTATATATATAAATATCAATCAACCATTCACACAACATCACAACCATTGTCCAAGGAAAACACAATTCATAACAATAACATGAATGTCAATACCACGCCTTAACCCATCAACACAATTACCACATTTCACATCATTTACCCCTTTAGCCCAATTCCCTTTTATTATGTTTATCTCACTAAGCATTCATTCATTGTGCCTATCTCACTATGCTTTTTTTATTATGCCTAACTCATTAGGCTTCATTACCAGACTCATAATCCATTCTGTTATGGCCTTTAATCATTTCCACATATTAACCCATTTATCCATTCATCATTCTCATGTGTCAACCCATTTACACATTCCAACACTATTCACAATTCATATAGTATAATCATGTTCAACCCCTATCAACCACATCCATTCTAACCCAATATCCCTTAGGTTATTATAAATCCTAGGTGCATCACCTAGATTCTACCCAACACAATGAATCACATAAAGAGGTATATAAATGGATCTACATAAATACACAACAATCTCACTTGTTCTTCACAAATCTCTAGGTTAGGGGAAGTTGTCACACCCCATAGGTGGCCCTAGATTTTTCTCATCACCCTCGATGCATCCCATGGGGATCGTGAGGGTTTCCATTAACCTCTTTAACAGTAATTTTAACTAAACATGTCTGGGGTGATCCAAACATACTAAGAGACTCATATGAACAAAACCACACATGCACAAATCCACAAATAAAATATTGAATAAAACTTGAAGACCACCTACCTCGATTCTTCATGTGAACACACTCTTAACAGAGCCCTTAGATTCCCATTTAACCAACGCTTGAATCTTTAAACTAGATCTCACCAAAAATTAGGTTTTTAGATCTTTAGATATAGAGGAGAGGAAGATACAAACCCTAAACTCAAAAGAGAAGCAAGGATGGGATTGACCTTACTTAGAGATTTGATCTGTAACCAACAACACCAAAAACGCCTTAGAAACAAGGGATATTGATATATTGGATCCCTTAGGATATTTGGTTCTTTTCTAGTATGAATAGGGGATAATGGTGAGGAAATAATGAATTGGGTATTAAAATCTCAGAGTTGAAAATAGTAATTTTTTATAAAGTTTTTGGGCTACCCAGTTTACCCACATGGTTTGACAAACTGGGCGCAAACTGTGCGGATTCCACTATCCAAAATCCCACCTCCTAGAAGTTTCCCTAGATTATCAACACGGTTATCACTAACCATGCACAAAATGTGTGGCCTACCCCTAAAACACGCTTTTTATCCTTTTTTGTGTCTCAAACCCTCAGAACACCCCCATGCCTCCACCAGGAATTGGGTAAGCACATAATTAACCAAAATAAAGGGCTTAAACTGAAACATAAGTAGAACATACCTTACAAAGAAATCTAGGATCTCAAAAAATACATCCACATCTGGATACTACATGTGGATGTGGTTATGGAATAGATATACCTAGGATTAACAACTCTGATAAGGTGTTTCAGGCTTGACTCAGGGTAACTTGGTATACGACAATAGGCCTGACTGCACTCCTAGTTTGACACTCCTGGGGGATATTCTTGGGTAAATTCATAAGTTCGTTATAAACCATTATAAAGGGAACAAATAAAAAATACCCATAATAATATGTGTTTGGAAGTAGATCATGGATAACGTAGACTGAAGCCTAGAAACTCATAAGTTAAGGAGATAAATGTAATTTATAAGTTTCCTATTGAATGTCATTGGATTCCCCTTCATGATTTTAATTATTTAAGATACTTAATCCTAATTTTCATTTTATTTAATCTAGTGGATGAAAATAAGAGGTATTAGATAAAGAATCAATATGATGGGAAATGGGATACCTACCAAAAAGAGTTTCCCAATCAGATGGGAGCTCAAGTAGGACATATTGGGATTATGCAAACCATCTATCAAAAACCAATATTAACAATTGGAACTATCCTAAATGCCTAAATACATCAAGGAAAAAGAATATAAAATATCATGAAAGACCATATGATAAAGTTGATAAAGGGAGGAAGACCCAATTTCCTTCATGCAACAAGTATGGAATGAGGCACCAGGGGGAATGTCACAAAGGTACTGGGAGATGTTTTAAGTGTGGAAAGACATAGCACAAAGTAGAACGTGTTGAGTCAAAAGACCTCTTTTGACTTCTCTGTTTTGTTTTGGAAAACACAATTGTCTTTTTAATCCAACTAACCTGGTCTATCATATCGTACTAATCATGCTGATTGTACTGACTATGCGTATCGTACTGATCATACTGATCATACTGAACATGCCAATCATACAATGCTGATCGTACTGACCATAATGATCATACTGATCATGCTAATCATACTGACCAAGCTAATCGTACTGATCATGCTGATCGTACTGACTATGTGTATCGTACTGATCGTACTAAATCAGGCCAATCGTACAATGCTGATCATACTGAATATAGAAATTGCATTAACTCAGCTTCTCATATCTTTTATTACATACTTGTTATGGTACTTTGTCAAAAACACATGATTCATTTAAATCGTACTCTTGATTATTCTATTCATACATCTTGTTCTAACCAATACGATGTCGTTGAGTTAGTTACAAACTAATCAAAACGATGTCATGCTTTCTGTTTCAATATGACCGTTATGATTCCAGGTGTCCATGTCCCTCTGAGTTTTTCGGAGAAATATGACCATTGGAGGAGATGTGACCATTGGAACATGAGGCCTATAAATAGGAGGTCATTTGAAGATGAGAGTAACAACACAAAAAAAAAACGAAGAACAATCGTTATACAACTATGATACTTTGCTTCCATCAAGATCTAGAGAGAGATGCTGTGACTTCTCTCATGCTTTGTTCCTTGTGCGTCCGATCATCGTATCGAGGGATTTTAAGTAATTGAAAGACAGAGGTGCCAATTACCTACAAAATCGAGGGATGCCAGGGATAGGCAGACGGACGCTCTGATCATCGTATCGAGGGCTGCCGGGGATAGGCAGACAGACGTTCCAATCATCGTATCGAGGGCTGCCGGGGATAGGCAGACATACGTTTCGATCATCGTATCGAGGGCTACCGGGGATAGGCAGACAGACGTTTCAATCATCGTATCGAGGGCTCACCAAGGTGTTGGTGAGACAGAACTTTTATCCTAGGTGAAAGGATAACACTTCTCTTTGGGTTAAAAGAATTGTAATTCTTTTACATTTCTGCTGCTATCTGTATTAGAAAGGAAATTGTTTTTGTTTCCTTTTCTATCTCTTATACATTTGTAATTGTTTCAATTACATCCATTCTATTACATATTGTATTGATTGATTCTATACTTTTGAAGGTATAATCATTCATCTTTATATTACTCTGATTATTGTGTTCATATTGAATACAATTGATTTACATTTCATTAGTGTTACATTACATCATACCTTTTATATTCAATACAATTGTGGGTGTTTGTATTTGTATTAGTTTAAGATCATTTAAACTATTCTCATTAGTGCTCAAACTCAAAAGGTTTTTAAACCTACAATTCACCCCCCTCTTGTATTGTTCCATCTAATAGACATACATATCTATATATTCGATCTAAAAATTGGTATCAAAGGAGGTTTTCCACTGATTTGTATTAAAAGCTTTATTTCTTTCATATTTTTTTTACTATTTTCTACACTAAAGTGTGGAGTGGAAATGATTTTGTTGTATTAGATGGCAGGAATGAATATTGGGTCAATAGAAAATCTGAATCCTTCTAGACCACCTATCTTTGATGGAAATGATTATGAGTATTGGATAGATCGTATGAAGACTTTTGGGATCAACACCGGCATAGACAATTTTATTATACTTACTGGAGGATACAAAATTCCTGACAAAGATGTCAGTACATTCACTAACCAAGAGAAGCAAGAATATCAACTGAATTACAAGGTATGCAATACTTTATTATGCTCTATGAACATGAATATATACAGTCAGATATCTTCATGTGAAGCATCCAACTGTATTTGGAAGAAATTAGAAGTCACTCATTTTGGTACATCTAAGGTTATAGAAACAAGAAGAGCTATTTTTCGAGCAGAGTATCATGGATTTGTTTTTCCTTATGGAGAGCTAGTATGTAAAGTGCAACAAAGGTTTATGACAATTGTCAATAGCTTACAATCTATGGGAGAAAAAGGTCCTGATGATGAAGCTCTAGTTGATAAAATTATAGATATAATGCCGAATGAATGGGAGTAAAAAAGGAAATCTATTGATGAAAACAGAAAAGTTTCCCAGATTACTCTTGATGAACTTTTTGGAACTCTTTTACAGCACGAGACATGAATGAAAAGAGATGCTGATTTCAACAAGAAGAAGAATGGGAATGGAAGTGTAGCCTTTGCTTCTAAAGCTAAAACACCTGAAAGGATAACAAGATCCAAATCAAAGAAAGTTATATCTGATTCAAGTGATTGTGATCTTTCGGATAATGAGTTAGCCAATCTTTCTCTAAGGATGAAAAAGATTGTGGGAAAGAAATATTTCCAATATAGATTCAAAAAGACAGGAAGGATAAGAAAGATTCAAAAGTAACTTATTATGAACGTAAGAAAGCAGGACATATATGGACTGATTGTCCTTTACTGAAAAGGAAATACAGAAAGGAGAAACACTCTCAAAGAAACAAGAAATGTTTTTATAAGACAAAGAAAATATTGAAGGAAAATGATACGTGGAGTGCAAGTGGTAGTGATTCTTCAGAATATTCTTCAGAATATGAGTCCTCAGGACAGAGGAATATCGGACTTTTAGCCAGATTACCAATTGAAGATCATTGTCTCATGGCTAAGGTAAATAATGCTAAAGCCATTAAAAACGTCTCTTTGAATGCAAATTATACTGATAATAGATATTATGAATCTTCAAACGATGAATCTTAATCATCAGAAGATGATACATTACCTTCTATTGAAGAAGTATCTAGATTTGATAAATTACTTGAAAATGAAAATTCTATACTCAAGAAGAGGCTTGAGAATGAAAATTCTAGAATTTCAATCTAGACTAAAGAAGTATCAAATCTTTCTAAAGATCATGATGTGAAAACATCTGATTTTGAAATTATTTTAAAAACCCTTGAGAAAGATAAATCTGATAAGGATAAACTTTCTAAGGATCTTGAAAATGTAATTTCAAAGAAAAATATTTTAGAGCCTAACTCTAGTTCAAATTCAAATGTTTTGGAAAATAAGAAATTGGTTTTAAAACTAAAGTCAAAAAATTTTTCCTTGAAGAAATGTTTGTCAAACATTACACATGGAAAGGAAAACTTTGACAGGATGTATTCTAAAATTAGACCTTTGAGAAATCGTTCTGGTCTTGGTTATACTTATTCCAAACCTGTTTTTAGTAATAACTATTTTGTTCCTCAAAAAACCACTTTCTGTTCTAAGTTTCAATGTGGTGGACACTGGAGAAGAGATTGTTCTCTTAACAGAACTCAATCATTAGGATTTCATAAAGCTCATTTTGAAAATCAAATGTGGATTCCTAACATTCTTTTATCTAACCCTTCTGGATCCAAACAAGTTTGGATTCCGATAAACTAATTGTTTCTTTTTCAGGAAAATGAGAAGTGTACCAATAATAATATTTGGTACATGGATAGTGGTTGTTCTCGACACGTGACTGGAAACAAAGATCTCTTTGAAAAGGTTATCAAAACAAAAGGTGGAAAAGTTAACTTAGGAGATAATGCTCAAGGAATGATTGTTGGTATAGGAAATATCGTTTTTCTTGGAAAAGTTCTTATCTCAAATGTTTTGTTTGTTAAGGGTCTTAGGCACAATCTCATAAGCATAAGTCAATTATGTGATGATGGTTCCCTTGTAAATTTTAGAAATGATAAGTGTCTAGTACACAATTCCAAGGATGAGTTCATTCTATCTGCCCATAGGCAAGAGAATGTTTACACTATTAACATAGAAGACCTTAAGAGCCAACACTTACCCTATTTAAGTGCAATAGAAGACCAATCAGGGCTTTGGCATAGAAGACTAGGACACTGTAATCTGAGAAACCTTAGTAAACTCTCAACGAAAAGACATGTGAAGGGGCTACCAGACCTTAGATATGATTCTTCAAAAGTCTGTGATCCTTGTCAATTTGGAAAGGAACATAAAACTAGCTTTAAATCAATTAATGAAGATTCAACTTCTAATGCATTACAGCTAGTGCATATGGATCTTTTTAGATCTTTACAATCTGGAAGCATTGGAGAAAAATACAATGTATTTGTTTTAGTTGATGACTTTACTAGATTTACATGGGTCTACTTTCTCACAAAAAAATCTGAAGCCCTTTCCTATTTCAAAACTTTTAGAGCCCAAGTTAAAAATGAGAAAAACCTACCATTGATAACTATTCATAGTGATCATGATGGTGAATTTCAAAATTCAGATTTTGAAACTTTTTTTATTAAGAAAGGTATTACTCACAATTTCTCAGCTCCAAGAACTCCTCAACAAAATGGTGTTGTTGAAAGAAGAAATCGTATTCTTCAGGAAATGACACGAACCATGTTGAGTGAATACTCAATTGCTAAGCACTTTTGGGCGGAAGCTGTTAGTACTGCCTGTTATACTATTAATCGTGTTTTAACTAGACCATTTCTTAATAAAACCCCTTATGAGTTATGGACTGGCCGAAAACCTAAAGCTTCATACTTCAATCTTTTTGGATGCAAAGTATTCATTCTGAATACAAAAGATAATATACACAGATTTGCACCAAAATCTGATGAAGGAATCTTTCTAGGCTATTATACAACCTCTAAGGCTTATAGAGTGTTCAATAAAAACACTTGTACTGTTGAGGAAATAGTACATGTAAAATTCGATGAAACTGATCCTTTTGTTTTCAACCAACAAAATCCTACATCCTCAGATGTGTTTTCAAAAACTGATTATCGACCTTTGATAGAAGATCCTTCTGATAAGGAAAATATTCTAGAAGAAACTTCTGAAACATTTACCACGAAAGATTTTCTACCATATGTTGATGAAAAGGCTTTACAAAACCCAAATCAATTGTTTCTTAGGAATCATCCCAGTGATAACATCATTGGTGATGTAAATCAACCTATCAGGACTAGAAATTCCATAAGAAATGAAATAGAACATCTTGCTTTTCTTTCCCAATTTGAACCTAAAAGACCAAGTGAGGCCTTAGGTGATGATGATTGGAACAAAGAAATGCAAGATGAACTAAATGAATTTGAGAGGAATCATGTCTGGACTTTAGTTGATAGACCTAAAGAAACAACTGTGATTGGTGTAAAATGGGTTTTCAGAAACAAGTGTGATGAAAATGGAATCATTGTAAGAAATAAAGCAAGACTTGTTGCTAAAGTCTATAATCAACAAGAGGGAATAGACTGTGAAGAAACATATGCTCCTGTAGCTAGACTTGAATCAATTCGTATTCTATTAGCCTTTGCATCATATTTCAATTTCAAACTATTTCAAATGGATGTCAAATGTGCTTTTCTAAATGCTTTTGTTCAAGAAGAAGTTTTGGTCGAACAACCTCCTAGTTTTCAAGACCTAAAACATCCTGATCATGTTTTCAAACTTAATAAGGCTCTATATGGTCTTAAACAAGCCCCTAGTGCATGGTATGATAGACTTACAAGATTTATTTTACAAAACAATTATACAAAAGGTACAGCTGATCCAACCCTTTTTATAAAAATGGAAAACAAAAATGTTTTGATTGTTCAAATCTATGTTGATGACATCATATTTGGATCAACTCAGAAATCCTTAACTGATTCTTTTGCAAATTTAATGAAATCTGAGTTTGAAATGAGTATGATGGGTGAGTTAACATTCTTTTTAGGTTTTCAAATTTCTCAAAAACCAGAAGGAACATATATATCTCAACATAAGTATATAAAAGATTTACTCAAAAAATATGGATATGACAAAACTAAAAGTATTAGCACTCCAATTGGTAACTCAAAAACACTTGATATTGATTAAACTGGGAAACCAGTAGATCAAACAATCTTTGGAGGTATAATAGGAAGTTTGCTATACTTGACAGCTAGTCGACCAAACTTAATTTTTTCTGTATGCTTATGTGCAAGATACCAATCTAATCCAAAAGAGTCTCATTTAAAAGCCGTAAAGAGAATCTTTCGGTACTTAAAAGGCACTATGGATTGAGGTCTTTTTTTCTCTTCTGGGAATGATTTTGTTTTAAAAAGTATTTCAGATGCTGACTTTGGTGGTTGTAGAATGGATATAAAACGTACATCTAGAACATGTCATTTCTTAGGAGATTCTCTAGTTTCTTGGTCCTGCAAGAAACATCACTCAGTAGCACTATCCACTGCTGAAGCTAAATATGTAGCAGCTGGGAGTTGCTGTGCTCAAGTATTGTGGATGCTGCACAAACTCACTAACTATGGATTGAGTTTCTCCAAAACTCAAATTATTTGTGATAATACAAGTGCCACAGCTCTTAGTAAGAACCCATCACACCACTCTCGTGCAAAACACATAGATGTTAGGCATCACTTTCTTAGGGATCACACACAGAAAAGAGATAATATTCTACAATTTATCGGAACACAAGAACAACTTGATGACATTTTTACAAAGCCATTACCATCCAATAGATTTGAGTTTATAAAATAGAAGCTAAGAATTATTACATTAAAATAATCATTCATATCTACTTCATGTTTTACAATTCTCCTAACATTAAATAACTCCCTTTGAAAGGGGGAGGACATTTTTTTTCCTGTGTTTCTTTTTATCTTATGATCATTAATTGTTTACTCTCCTGGTATGTGTTTTTACCTTTCTGATTATCGTATTGACAGTTTAATCAAATCATTTAATTTTCTGTTTATCGTATTGACATTTTTTTTGTATGAATTTCTTTTCCATCGTATCAACCGATGATGGTAATGATTTTATTTTCCATCGTATCAACCGATGATGGTAGTGATTTTCTTTTCCATCGTATCAACCGATGATGGTAATGATTTTCTTTTCCATCGTATCAACCGATGATGATAATGATTTTCTTTTCCATCGTATCGACCGATGATGGTAAGGAATTTCTTTTCCATCGTACTGACCGTTCATGGTAACAAGATTGTTTTCCATCGGCTTGTCAGTTCATGGTAACAAGATTGTTTTCCATCAGCTTGTCAGTTCATGGTAACAATATTGTTTTCCATCGTATTGTCAGTTCATTGTAACAAGATTGTTTTCCATCATATTGTCAGTTCCTGGTAACAATATTGTTTTCCATCGTATTGTCAGTTCATGATAACAAGATTGTTTTCCATCGACTTGTTAGTTCATGGTAACAACTTTGTTTTCCATCGGTATGACGATTGATAAGTTTTATTTTATTTCTTACGTTTGTGTTTCCTTTTGAATTATACTAAAACCAACAACTACCTTACGTTCTCCGGCAGGTACTTTCCATTTTTGTATTATTTTTTTCGTTTTTAATCCTAACCATTGATCTGTTTTCCTCTAATCTTGACCGTAGAAGATCAACGGTCACCCCTTTATCGCCTATAAATAGCCCCCCCTCCCCAAACCCACATCATTTTTTTTAGGATCTATGTCAAAGCTCTGACTGATTGTTTTAAATCATCATATGATCGTTCATAGGCATCACCTTTATGTCTCAATCCTCTGCTAACACTCCCGCCGAAATGTCTTCAAAGACTTTTACAGAGAAAAACATTAACAGAGAAAGGTTAGTTTCTCGGGACTTTTTTGATTCGTATGATTCCACAATCAGAAGAATCATTCTGTTTCAAGGATGGGAACATTTCTATGTTGAAAGACCTGTTTCTCAAGATCCGGTTCTCTTTGATGAAGTTTGTCAGTTTTATAAAACTGTATCTTTCGACAAAGATATGACTATCAATTTTGCTGTGTATGATAGAAAGCTATCCATTTCTGTGAAACAAGTGGCACATTTTCTCAATGTCCCAATAGAAGGGGATTCTTTCTGTCCATATCATAAAATACCAGAGGAAGTTGGTACGTTTAATAGAGAAAGTGCCGAAAAGCCTTTGTTTGTTATTAATGAAGAAAAGAGAAAAGTGACTCATCTTTCACTAGACAATCGGTTTGTGACTTTATGGATGCAAGGTTTTATTATCCCAAGTAAAGGGGATAGAGAAACTCTAAAAGTTTCTGATATTTTTATGCTTGACTATCTTGTTAATATGAGAAAAGTAAATCTCATGGGGTATGTTTTTGAAACCATTAAGAATGTCAAGACAGAAGGGATTAAGTCCCAAATGATTATGTATCCAGCCATTCTTACAAAGTTCATTCTTGAAAGTATGAAGTTTTGTAACATTCCTTTAAAAGGAAACCCAATAGATTTGAAGCCCTCCTGGATTAGAAAAAGTACTATGAAGAAGTTGAATGTTTGTTTTGATCATAATTCAAAACTTTTTGTCAGAGATGTAGAAGCTGAATTGGATCAGAATCAATCGGCACCTATGCTAGCCAAATACATTCAATCTACTGGTGTTACTCAAAAGTCTGATCCGCAAAAAAGTTCAAAGCCTAAGAATAAGTCAAAGTACAGTAAGGATATTGTAGCCAAATGGAGAAAGGATAAGGAATAAAGAAAGGAAGGAGATCCAAAGTTCGGTCTTGACCCGGCTAAGGCTTTTGTAGAAAGAATTAGGGTAGAAGAAACCCTTAAGGATGAAAAGAAAAAGAAAACTATTTTGAAAAGAAAGGCTCAAGACCTTGATATCTCTAAAGTCTTGAAAGCATTTGAGGAAGATAGTGCTCAACTTAACACATAAGTGCATCAAGAGCCTATCATACAGAGCCTTCCTGAGAAAGAAAAAGGAAAACAAATGATGGATGAGATAGAAGAAGTGGAAGAAGAGGAAGAAGATTTTCTTTTAGAATTCCTTCAAAGTTCAAAGAAAAGTAAGGAGGAATCAGTTCCAAAGAAAAGTGAAGATACTCAACAAGTTCCTCGTGCTGATCAAGCACAAACTCCAGATAGAATTTTGTCTCAAGGAAAGCAAGGTGCTCAATATTCTCACACTGATAAAGTTTTTTTCATTAGTGATAAAGTGGAAGAAGAATGAAAGAAGAAAGAAAAAGAAAAAGGGAAACAACCAGTTGTTGACTCAAGCCGATCGAACGAACTAGCTTCGTATGATGAAGATACTGATTCAGAACATACAATCTCTCTCAAGAAGAGTGATTACATTGTCCATGTTTTGAGAAGGGTTGAGAAGACCATTCCATAATTCCCCAAGATAGAAGGGAAGATTGATTTTATTACTGACAGTCAAAAGAATAATTTTGGATCTGTAAAAGAATTAAGAAAGAATGTTTTGTCAGTTGAAGCCGATTTAAAAGGTCTTTCAGAATGTTCTGTTTCTCATAAGAAGGCCTGCAACAAGATGACCAAGTGGTCGTACAAAACAGAGAACTCAATAAATGATCATGAGATAGCAATTGAAGATATAAGAAGGTTGTCAAAGGAGCTTGCAATTGAATTCAATAATCTTCATAGAGAAACGATTTAAAGGTTGAATCTTTTGTCTTCTCAACGAGCCGATGTTACTTCAGTCAAAGACTTGCAAGAGAGAATGAATGCGTTTCAATCTGAATTCTCAAAGGTTTCATATTTCAAGGATGAAATGGTTTTATTGAAGAAAACAAATTATGTGTTATCCAAAGATAACAAGAATCTGCAAGATAGAATTGGTTCTCTTGAAGAAGTTATCAGAGTTCAGGAAGAGACAATCAGAAATTAGGATCAACTTTTTTCAAATCAACAAGACCTTATCAGGTCTCAGGGTGATGCTATTTCTGAATACAAGAAGGAGATAAAAAAGATGAAGTCGGTTCTTCATGATTTGATCAAAAAGGAGAAGGAAAGAGAAAACAAGTGACTTGTATTTGTTCTCATGCTTAGTGTTTATTGTTATCGTAATGAAATTTCTTTTATCCATTGTCTTGTGTTTATTTTCTAACTCCGTCAGACAATTCAAGATTACCCCTTTTTTTGTAAATCACAAAGGGGGATAATGTTTATAAAGGGGGAGAATGTTTTATAAAGGGGGAGAATGCTTTACAACACTCTTAAGGAAAATATACGAATACAATCCTTAGGAAAGTCCATACCTAAGGGGGAGTTAGTTGTATTCAATTTCTTATTTAGAAGAGTTTCCAATAACATAGGGGGAGATAAGTATTTCTTTTAGTTTTTATTTTGTGATTTGTGCTTTCCAAAAAGGGGGAGATTGTTGAGTCAAAATACCTCTTTTGACTTCTATGTTTTGTTTTGGAAAACACAAATGTCTTGTTAATCCTACTAACCTTGTCTATTGTATCATACTGATCATGCTGATAATACTGACTCTGTGTATCGTACTGATCATACTGATCATACTTACCATGCCAATCATACAATTCTGATCATACAGACCATAATGATCGTACTGATCATGCTGATCGTACTGACCGGGCTAATCGTACTGATCATGCTGATGATACTGACTATGCATATCGTACTGATCATACTGATCGTACTAAACCATGCCAATCATACAATTCTGATCGTACTGAATATGGAAATTTCATTAACTCAGCTTCTCATATCTTTTATTACATACTTGTTTTGGTACTTTGTCAAAAACACATGCTTCATTTAAATCATACTCTTGATTATAATATTCATACATCTTGTTCTAACCAATACGATGTCGTTGAGTTATTTACAAACTAATCAAAACGATGTCGTGCTTTCTGTTTCAATATGACCGTTATGATGCCAGGTGTCCAAGTCCCTCTGAGTTTTTTTGGAGAAATATGACCGTTGGAGGAGATGTGACCGTTGGAACCCGAGTCCTATAAATAGGAGGTCATTTGAAGCTGAGAGTAACAATACAAAAAAATGAAGAACAAGCGTGATACAACTGTGATACTTTGCTTCCATCAAGATCTAGAGAGAGATGTCGTGACTTCTCTCATGCTTTGTTCCTTGTGCATCCGATCATCGTATCGAGGGCTTTCAAGTAATTGAAAGACAGAGGTGTCGATTAGCTACAAAATCGAGGGCTTCCAGGGATAGGCAGACGGACGTTTGGATCATCGTATCGAGGGCTGCCGGGGATAGGCAGACAGACGTTCCAATCATCGTATCAAGGGCTTCTGGGGATAGGCAGACAGACGTTCCGATAATCGTATCGAGGGCTGCCGGGGACACGCAGACAGACGTTTCGATCATCGTATCGAGGGCTCACCAAGGTGTTGGTGAGACATACCTTTTATCCTAGGTGAAATGATAACCATTCTCTTTGGGTTAAAAGAATTGTAATTCTTTTACATTTCCGCTGCTATCTGTATTAGAAAGGAAATTGTTTTTGTTTCCTTTTCTATGTCTTATACATTTGTAATTGTTTCAAATACATCCATTCTCTTACATATTGTATTGATTGATTCTATACACTTTAAGGTAGAATCATTCATCTTTATATTACTCTGATTATTGTGTTCATCTTGAATACAATTGTTTTACATTTCATTAGTGTTACATTACATCATACCTTTTATATTCAATACAATTGTGGGTGTTTGTATTTGTATTACTTTAAGATCATTTAAACTAATCTCTTCAGTGCTCAAACTCAAAAGGTTTTTAAACCTACAATTCACCCCCTCTTGTATTGTTCCATCTAATAGACATAAATATCTATATATTCGATCTAATTGAATGTTTCCATGAGAAAATGGATAATGTGTTTGATGGAAACAATGTTCAACATAAGGCATCATATACAGTTATATGTCATAAATGTGGATAAGAAGGGCATCATCCAAGAAAATGCCCTATTGCAAGGGCTGAGAAGCATGATGAGCATCTACAATCTCCTAGATCATGGGAGAACTTAAATTCCTCTGCTGATATGGATAATAAAGAATGAATAACATGTAATAAATAATTTAAAGTAGTATATTTCATATTGTATTTCAGTTCATTCTTATTATCATATCTTGTATGTTTTCTAAAAAGAATGACTCCCCACATAAAATGATATTAAATCATTAGGGAAAACAACCATATGTATTGTATCACATGTTGAAATTTATGGGAATTTTCTTCTTGAAAATATTATAATTCTACCCTTGATGTAATTTGATGCAATTATAGGCATGTATTTCCTTTCTCTATATAGATCCAACATAAATTACCGTGATAAGGAAATCACTCTCTGTATTGTGAATCAACCCCTGAGTCTATACATGTTCAAGGAGGAGATTTAATATTCTTTAACACCATCATCTATTGCATGAACATTATTACCCTATGAGAAAGTGTATCTACCTAAAATTATTGAGTCTAAGGAATGAACCATCCTTGAATACATTCATATTGTGATGGAATACATTGATCTAATTCTGTAGGAATTTTCCGGTCTTCCTCCTAACTGAGAGGTCAAATTTTTTATTGAGCTTATACCTAGGGCGTTGCCAATATCCAATAATCCTTATAGGATAGCGATTTAGGAACTTAGGGAATTGAAGAAATAACTACAGGAGAATATGGATAAAGGTTCATATGGACAATTACTTCACCATGGGGTGCACCCGTCCACTTCGTCAATAAGATTGATGGGTCAATGCTCTTTTTCATTGATTATCATGAGATGAAACAAGTCATGATAAAAAACAAGTATCCTTTACCACAAATTGATGACTTGTTCAATAATCTACATGGAGAAAAATACTTATCCAAGGTGGATATGCAGTCAGGATATTACTAAGTAAGTGTAATGAAGGAGGATATCCCCAAGACTTCTTTTCATACAAGGTACTGACTCTATGAGTTCATAGTGATGCCTTTCAGACTCACTAATGATATAGAAATATTCATTGACATGATGAATAGATTATTTATAGATTACATTGACAAAGTTTTGGTAATACTTATATATGATATTATAATATACTCCAAAACCAAGGAGGATCATGAGGAGCATCTGAGCACTGTGTTAAAGACCTTACAAAAAGGGAATCTCTATGAAGTGTACAAAAAATGTGGGTTCTGGCTAGAATAAATTTCATTCTTTGGGAATATCATCATAAGCAATGAGATATATATAGATCGTTCAAAGAAAAAATAAATTTAGGGATGTCCAAGGATAACAAACATGACAGATATTTGTATCTTCCTTCGATTTTCTAGATAATATCTACGATTTGTTACAAATTTCTCATGATTGTCAAACCCTATTACCAAGCTTACATATAAGGGAGTAAAATTATCATGGAATGATGAATCTGAATAAAGATTCATGGTGTTTAAATGGAGGCTTATCACTACCCATGTGCTCATATTACCCACAACTGGGGACCTTTTCATAATTTTCATTGATTCTTCAAAGAAGGTATTTAGATATGTGTTGATGAGAAATGACAAAGTTACTTCATATGCCTCAAGGCAGTTGAAAATTCATTAGAAAAACTATCCCACACATGATCTGGAGTTGGAATCTTTGATATTTTCATTGAAAATCAGGTTTCATTATCCCTTTCATGATAAATACAAAATATATACATATCATAAAATTATCAAATATATATTCACATAGAAAGATATAAATTTTTTCTAATGAAGATGGTTAGAGCTCATCGAGGATTATGAATTCTGAATCCATTTCCATACTGGGAAAGCGAACAAAGTGGAAGATGCTCTAAGAAGAAAGAAACGAAAAATTATATCATTAATGATAATTGAGAGGGATTTGATCTTCTTTAATTAGAAAAATATGAACATGAGAATCATAAATAAAGGAACATCAGCAGTCATTTCCCAAATGATTGCTCAACTGTCACTTTTAGAAAGGCTAAAGGATGCTCAGAAAGATGATATGAGAATTCAAAATGAAGAGGAAACAATTAGAAAAGGGAAATCCTTAGAGATCAATGATAATGAAGAATGAAGTGATAATTTGGGTCAAGACAATGTGTTCCATCAAATAATGAGTTAAAGAAATAAATTTTGGATGATTCATATAGTTATAATTTCTTCATTCACCTAGTAAAAAAAAGATGTATCAAGATATCTGAAAACACTATTGGTAGGATACCATGAAGATGGAGATCACAAAATAAACATCAATGTGAATAGTATGTCAGCAAGTCAAGGGTGAAATAAATAATTCTAAGGGGATGATGCGGTCGTTACCCATACCAACATGGAAATGGAAAAAAACACCATAAACTTTTTCACTAGACATCCAAATACATCCAAGAGAAATATTTCTATCTGGGTTATTTTTAATCATCTTACAAATACTTCACACTTAATTTCAATTCAACAGTATTTATCACTGGATTAACTCGAATGGATATACATCATAGTGGTAGTAAGTATGCATTGAGTACCACTATCGATTATGTCCGATCGAGATCCAAGATTCACCACTATGTTTTGGAAAAGTTTTTAGCATGCTCTAAACCCTAATATAAACATTAGTACATCTTATCAACCTCAAAATAATGTATAATCTATGTGGAATATCCGAAAACTTGAGGATATGTTGAGATATTTCTCAATGGATTTCAATGGCGGATGAGGCCAACATCTTCCTCTCATAGAGTTCTCTTACAAGAAAATTTTACTCTCAAGAATCCAAATAGCCCCCTATAAATCCCTTTATGGGAAGGGGTTCAAAACACTAGCTTGTTGTGATGAAGTTGGGGAATAAAAACTTCTAATTCCTGAAATGGTTGAAGAAATGGGAGAGAAGGTTAAGACTATCCAACAACACATCAAAGCTACTAAGAGTCGACAAAAGTTCTATCCTAACAATTATTATTGAGACCTAAATTTTGATTTTGGAGACATGTTATTCCTATGAATATATGTATGGAATAGATTGATTAGATTTTGGAACAATGGAAATTTTAGTTCAACGTACATCAGACCTTTTGAGATCCTTAATGGAATCGAAGCACTGTCCTACCTACTAGAACTCCAACCAAAACTATCTCAATTACAAGATGAATTTAATATATCCCCCTTAAAAACTACATAAAAAACCCATCACATGTACTCAATCCAGTTGTGGTACCATTAGAGAATGACTTTTCCTATGAGGAGCATACTTTGGAGATCGTGGATTGTAGAGAAAAAGTTCAACAAAATAAGACAATGCCCCTCATCAAAGTGTTGTGGCAAAACCACAAGTTTGAAGAAGCAAGGTGTGAACCATAGGAGGTGATGAAGTAGAGTTACCCTCATCTGTTTTAGTGTGGGAAAAGTAAATTTTTAGGATGAAATTTATTAAAGGGGGAATTTTGTAACGAGCTGAACATTTATGAATAAAACAAAATTTTCTTTTGAAACCACGCTCCTTCCCTCTCTGGCCTCCTTATCTCGAGGCTCCACTCTACAGTTTTCCTCGAGATTGTTTGGCTTGGCGCCGATGTCATAGTGTATACGAATCGGTCGACGAGCTCAGCTTGTGCGGATGAGGTCTTTCCACTGAGGTTGATGACAGATCTGGGCTGGTCCAGGGAGGGGAGGTTTTGTTTCTTGTTTCTTTGTTTTGTTTTTTAGTATGGAAGGATTATATTTGGCCTCTGGTGGAGCACTTGAAGTTTTCAGTGCTATGGTTTCTCCCACTTCCACCTCATTCCGGTGGTGGATTTTCTGTTTTTCCACGGGTGTTCTCTGTGGCAGTTTAGTGGAATTCACCTTTTTCTCAGGCATTGCACTTTGGGCTTCTTCGTCGGTGCTGGCTAGATCCACGAGCGTAAGACCGGTTGTTCTCCGGCACACTCTTCAGAGCATTCTAGGGTTCGCTATTGGTGTGCGTTGATTTCCTGTGGTGGTTCTCTCAGTGTCCGGTGGTCATCCCCTATTCTATGGCAGTAAGTGCTTTGAGGCCCATTGTGGTCTTCTTCGGAGGTTGGGTGGTGTCTATGGGTTTTTCATTGGTGAGATTCCTCAGATCTAGTTGATTTTTTCTGTCAACTGGGGAATCTGGTGTCGTGTGAGTTGGTGCTGGCTGGAATTCATGTCGACAATGGTGGTTCAAGGAGGCAACTCTGCGGATGTTGGTTACTTCGCTATTTTCTGTTTTTGTTTGATGTTTGTGGATTTTGTTGTTCCGGTTGATGTTTTTGTCGGTTTCAATGGAGGCTTTTGGGATGGAAGACCCATTTATCAGCGCCAAAAAATGGTGTGCAATGGAGACGCATTCCGGTGATGGTGGTGTCCATTCGTCGGTTCGTCGATTATGATGGTGTCAGGGGGTAGCTCAAGGATACTGTATCCCGGGGAGATAGGGTAGCGTGTGTTGAGAATTCTCGAATCGTGGCATGATCCATTGGATGGTGTGCAGATAGGTTAGCAGACAACGGGTGGTACGGTGGCAGGTGCATGGATCGAGGGCCTGTTTCGTTGTCTTGGATTTTTGAATTTTTTAATTTGAATGTATGGGCTGCTGGGTTGTGGTTACGGATGGAATTGATATTCTGTAATAGGTACTGGAAACCCTGAAACCGGCCTTTTGAAAATGAAAAAAAATGATTAGCAGGCAGTATAATTATAGGGTTTCAACAAATCCTTTGGGCAGAGACAAAGGAAGTGATGGCCGCACCAAATAGGATCATACCCTATGAATCCCATTTATCTAAAATTATAAGGGATATATCTTTTTTTAGATTTTCCCTCAACCAGGCCCAATCAGATATCGAACAACATAAGCATGATAGAAATAGTTTACCGGATAAGTTCAACCTCATCGAGATCACAGCCCAAACCCTGTAAATCGAACAGCCCCATGAAATCCCAACTATCATACACCTTACTCATAGGGAATATATTGGTATAATAATGGGACATGTATCCAGACCCTAGAAATATGATTATATACATTATTTTTTATATAATAATGAATATATTTTATTCCTATTTTTTCAATTTGTAAATTATTTTTAATGAAAAAAAATTATTTTTGGAAATCTATTTTGATGAATTAATGTATTTTTGAAATAAATAATACTTTAATATAATATTATTATTAATTTATTTTTTTAAAATATAAATGAACATATAATATTTATTAAGTCAAATGTAATTTTTATTAGGATTCAAAAACTATTATTTGTCAAAACCCCATCATTTTCCATAAATGATCATTTTTATTTTAAATGATAAAATTCACATATTTAGAAAATTATTTATATAATATGAATATTATTTTTGGAATATATACTTCTAAATTATCCAATGGGGAGTTTTTCGGAATTTCTTGAGACATTTGAATTTTTGGGTAAAAATTAAATATCGAATCAATATACCGTGTGTTTTATGACATAATAATAGCTCAATAGTGATGTAATAAATAATATAAAAGGTATTTTTGGAAAAATATATGTTTTTACTTTAAAATAATGAAAATTTACGTTTATTTGATTTATTTTATAAATCCTTAGTGATTCCTCCAAGTCTTATAATATATCTTAAGATTTCAAAATCATTTCTTTGAAAGCGTGACTCACCTCCACATAAGAAAGGGAAATATTTTATTATCTTACACCCTTGGCATCATAAAATAATTTATGAAACTCCCCTTTTTTAGAAAAAATGTGAAACACTATGTGATGGTTTGTGTTTTAGATTGTTTTATTATGTAGTGTTTGAAACAAAAATAATAATGAAATCCCCCACCTTTCCTATATAAATCCACCCAAGCTCCCATTTCTCTTCACTCAAACTCCTTATTGTTCCTCCACACTCTTCCCTTTACTCACTAGATTCATCCCAATGTTCCCCCAATCTCCCAATAATCATATCCCAATCCTTTGTAGTCACACATCCAAGTAAGGGATTTCTCTCCTCACCATTGAATTCAAGCACCTTCTTTGAGATTAGTTATTTTAATTTAAATTTCTTGTATTTCCATTCATTTTTTATAATTACCTTACTATTCAATTTATTTTATTTATACTAGGCTTCATTTATCCTCCCTCATTTTTACCCTTACCAAATCTATTATAATGTCGATATTCCATAAGGGATTCTCTGACTGCTCTTTTAATCAAGCACTTCATTTATGATATGCCTTTTTAATTTCCATTTTCGTATTTTTGGATGCATTATTAGATATCACACATATGTTAAATTAGTTTTATAAATTATTATACCCCATTTCACTCTCATTTAGCCCTCCTAATAACCTTTACAAACAACTCTTACCGTGCCAAAATTTTGTAAGGGTTCTTTTGATTTCTCCTCTTTCTTCAAGATTCTTTATTATGTTACGCCTTCTATGTCCAATTACTTATATTGGGGAATGTCATAACATGTCCCACTTACTATCCATTTATTTTATATATCATTAGAGATCCCTTTCATTCTCATCAACCCATTATATGAATTCTTATATGGTGTCGTTATGCTGCCAATATTGGACCATGATTTAACATTCCAAAAATAATTGTGTAGTGAATACCTTACCAATTTCTCTATCATGGATATTCACCTTTATATACATACTTCTATTTATTGGTGACTTAAATTTATGTATTCCAAATCTATAGATTGTGTAATAAAATTATGATGTTTAATGAATCCATGTTATATTATCTATGTGGGACACTTTAGCATGATATTGAAATGTTTGTAAAGGGTGTGCCCTAATAGAGCACCATTTCATTAGGTAATGTTTAGTATCATGATACATCCTGTCGGGATGGGGGTTTACCTAATTTCATTATGGAGAATTTTTCCACCATTAATTCTTGGCAGTTTATCATTGAATTATGTTTCTGATTTATTATTTCAAGTTGTTACAACATTTCACATGTTATGATTATCAAGCAATATCATGCCTTATTGTTTATGTTCCTTTCTGCCACATTGATATTACTTGTCTAGCCTATATTATTATCCTCATGTTATTCCATGTTTATTCCCTTACTATGTTTTATATCTCTCCCCTTTATTATGTATGTCCTCCGGATAACTCATGTCGTATTAAGTACAAAGGAATGTTTTGGTCATCTCAAAGATGTTTCCAATAAAGATGTTTTTGTATTTCATGTTTTAATTTTTTATGTAATGTTCCCAAACCTCAAGGACACTATACCTCATGATCTTATGAGTTTAATTAAGAAAAATTTTAGTTCATAAATCATGTTTAAATATGAAATAAATACCAGGTTTGTTCTAAAAACATAACAGAAGAAAGATAAACAAGTCGATATATATACAATGGAAATCCACGTGGAGAAGTGTACCAGAAGTCAACCACATTTGAAAAACCATAGTCTATATCAAAGTACAATAAATAAGGATAAAAACCCAAGTCCAAATGGATACAACTCTCTAAGACCATGGATCAACAGCTACTACAACCTCTAAGTGGTGCCCAACCCTTGCTTGAATCTAGAAGAAGATAATCTACAAACACTAAAAGGAATAGGTAGGTTGTGAACTAAAATCATAGTAGGGTCTCACCAAATATTCCACATTAAGATACAAATATTTACTTAACAAATTAATGCCTTCAATTTTAAAGTAAGTTGACATGAAATTTTAAAATCATATTTAATTTATATCATGATTTATATTTCGATTGATGGAAATACTTTGAAAAATGGCTTAATAAATATTTTATATAAAATAGTTGATATTAATTATGAACGCATGGTCAAAAATTTAGATGCATTGGAATATATATATATATTTCAAATAAAAATAAGTGAGAAACATCATTATATTCCAGATGTTACGATGGTCCTGAGCTATGGGACTCACTCATAGTCAAATAGTTGCATCAAAATTTCTGTACACATGCCCTCCATGATAGGGACCAGAGAGGAAACATCACCATACCATTAGGGATATGACCTTCTTCATATGTATAGTTAGAGTTATAAATCATAGAGTGTTTTCCCAAATAACTCACTAACTATCTAGTATTTCATGTACTCTAATATCATTGGACTATGAGAAATTTACATTATGATTTATTAAAATACAATTCAACCCATTGCCCCATTTCATGTATGAAAATTTTCCATTTAAAACCCAAATCGGGTTTTTAATCAAATCATGCCCTTTATGATAAAGACAATGTGTTTTTGTCAAAATCATTTCAAGCCATTTTTCTCAATTACTAATTCGAAATCAATTTCATCAAACCGATTTCACAATTCGAATTCAAAAATTTAAATCCAATGATTAATTTCACAATTTTCTATAAAATATGAATCACGATTTTATTTGACAATTAAATTTCAAAAAATTAAATAAATTTCACAAACACACCCATATGAAATGTAAATAGGGGTTTTCCCAATTTGTTCCAAATCAAATCAGAATCCCACAATTCAGTGTATTTTTATTTTTAATAAATTAACTTTAATTAATCCAATATAATTAAATTTAAATCAAAAAAATGAATTTAAATCATTAAATTTATGGTTAATTAAAATTTTCAATCAAAATGAACCATCTACCTGTAGATCACTAGATCTCAAATCGCCAAGCCTTAATGGGAATCTTCGATGAAGAACACTAATAATTAAGATCTAAGAATCTAACCAAGATCCAAGATCTAAAACTACATATATTAAATCCTCCAATAACATGAAGATCTATAAAACCCAAGGGAGAAAATAGGAGAGAGTGGTAGAAAGAGAATGAGAATAGGAAACCTATTGAATAGAGACTAAATGATGTTATCCAATCATAGATCCACTTCTAGATGGGTATAGATTGGGAAAATCAACTCTTGGGGGATCCCTTTGAAGAAAAAATCATATGGGGCTTGTTCTGGCCCATTGAGCACCTAAAAACTGGTTTTAGGATTTTAAAACTAATTTTATGATTATCATTTTCCCATATACATGGTTAGCTAGGCCGGGCCACACGGTTTGAAAAAACCGTGTGACCTAGTCATATTCTATTTTAATGGGGTTTCATGGTTTATCCAAGGTGGGTGCATGACTTTTCAAACTGTGCACCATTTATGAAAATTCCCACTATCAACGTTTGTATGGTATCAATGAGTGGGGACACGGTTTGGGAAAACCTTGCACCAGTCGTGAACTACCTAGAAACTTATAAAAATTCCAAAATCTCTCCTGAAACAAATATTATCGAAAACCAACCAATGATATGTAAAAAGAGGGGTTTAGGATCAACTAAAAACAATGAAATGATGTTACAACCTCCATGCCATAGAATATTTATATCCCTAGAAATCCTACATAGAATATTCCATATCAAAAAGATAAGGAAACTTTTTCCTCATTTGTGCCTCCTTATTCCACATCTCAGTAGAATCTGAATCAGGATACCATAACACATGAACCAAATAAATCATCCTCCCACAAAGAACCTTGGTTTCAGAATCAACTTTCTTCACTTGATGATCATCCATAGATAAATTAAGTTCAACCTCAAGATCACTCCAACTCAGAACATGAGATGGATTATATATATAATTTTATATATAAGATACATGGAACACATTACGTATCACCGTTATCACTAGAGAAAGTGCTAAACCATATGAAATGTTTACCACATACTCAACACTCTAAAAAGTTCCCACAGAATGAGGAGAAATATTCCCTTTCCTCCCAAGACATCGATGACCCAAACAAGGTGAAACTTCCAAGAACACCTGATCACCAACTGGAAAGTCCAATGATCTACGACAATGGTCATCGTAAGACTTATATCATCTCTATGCCTCCAATATTCTTAAAAAAAAATAAACTGAATTTTTGTTGTCGTATCTTGAACTAATATCATCTCAACCAAGGAACTTTCACCAATATCTATCCAAAAAAATGAATATCTACAAGGCCATCCATATAAGGCCACAAAAGTATAAATTCGGATCATGGACTGGTAACTATTATTATAATAAAACTCAGCCATCCCAAAATTCCCATGATTCCTCAAAGTTGATAACAGAATAATGGAGTATATCCTCAAGAACCTGTATAACTCTTTCTGTCTAGAAATCCCACTTCAGATTGTATTTCGTACTCAAAAAAACCTGAGATTCCAGTGGCTCTTAAAGGCCCCTACAAAATGAAAAGTGAACCAAGGATCCCTAGGAGAGACTATAATTGATTGAAATACATCTAAATCAATAATCTGTTTCACATAGAGATTTACCAACTCCTCAACTTTTGTTATATCATTAATGGTTATAATGTGATCCAATTTGGTCAGCCTATCAATCACAACCCATATCAAATTCTTCTATCTCTGGGTACATGGAAACCAAACAAAAATTTCCATAGATATATCATCCCACTTCCATGTAGGTAGTAGAGGTTTTTTAAGAAAACAAAAATGTTTTTGGTACTTAGCCTTGACCTGATATCTTTTATAGAATCTAGAGACAAAATTAGCAATGCCCTATCTCATACCTAGCCACCAGAATATATGACACATGTCAAAGATCATTTTTTGGTCTTCAGGTGCACTTCCCAATGGGAATTATGGAAATACCCCATCAATTCATTCCTTAATTCTAATGGTATAACAAAGAGATTATAATAGTATTGTATTCCCTCGGTGGAGAGTGTCCATTTAGGAATGGTATCCCCCCTATAAATAGAGTCTCTGATGCTTCAAAAATCATCTTCAACCTGCTCTTCCAAAAGAAAAACATTGATAATAGAATATTTCAACTAAACATTGGCCAAAGAAACCTCAACCTTTGATTCAAAGACTCTAATATGAAACTATTCAAAAATCCCCTTTAGTTCCACTCTTTTGGTGATTCTTTCAATACCTAGTTGAGAAGTTTCCTACTCAACACATCCGTGATTACCTTCCCTTTCCCCAAGGTATTGGTGATTTAAAATTCATAATATTGGAGGTATTCCACCAAAGTTATCGAGAGGTGATTCGAATATTTTTGACATAAGATATAAGTCAATATTTTTTGTTCATAATACATCGTAAACCTCTCTCCAAAAGGGTACTACCACAAACTATTAATTTTTTTGCATCACAGCTACGAGTTCAGGGTCTTGGGTCAGGTAGTACCTCTAACGCAGACTAAGATGAAGATATCCATACACAACAACATGATCACACTACATAAAAAAGTAGCCCACAATTTAACACAATGCATCACAAAAGACCACATAGCACTATCCAACCTCTAAGAGATTCATCACTGACGCATTATTAAAAAGAATTTGCATCTCAACAATATAAATCTGAACTTTCCCATCCCAAAGAAACATTACTCCCTTCCAATATAGAGCCGTCATTAGAGAATCCACGTTTGAGAATTCCTTATCAAATTGGTGATAATACCTAGTTAAACCCAAGAATATCTAAATCTAAAAAATAGTTTGTGGTTTTCCCATCTCATAACAACCATCACCTTTTCAGGATCAAAATATATACCATGTGTCCTAAGAAATTCACTTCTCAAATCCATAAATCAAATTTCAAAATATATTCATAAATATAGTGGTTTTATAACATTTCCATAACTGCCCTCAAATGAAACCCCTGATTCTCCTCATACATAGAGTAAACAAGGATTTAATCAAAATATAAAACCGTGGAAGTATCAAGATACTCATGGAAAATATTTTTTTGTTAAATATATAAAAACTAAAGGAGAATTTTTTAGAAAACATTTCATGAAAATGTACTCACAATGGTCATATCATCTATAAAGGGTAGTTATTTTAATGTCATATTCTTTTATTCTTAACTGATGGTAACCAGATCTATGATCAATATTTGAAAACCACTTTTCTTCTTTTAACTGGTAAAATAGATCATAAATCTTTGGTAATAGATACTTGTTCTTTAATGTAACTCGATTGAGTTTTTTATAATAAATAGAAAGTTGAAGTGACCCATAATCTTTCTTAGTAAAGAGAAATGGAACTCCCCAGTGTTACACACTCTCGATTATAAATCCTTTATCATGAATATCAACCAACTGAATCTCCATCTCTTTAATTTCAGTTGGTTCCATGTGGTAAGTGGGAAAATACATTGGTTGAGTACTAGTAACTAAATTGATATAAAATTATACCTTCCTTACAAGTGGAAAATCAGAGAAGTCGGAAAGAAACACATCGGGAAACTCAACGATAACTGAAGGGGGATTGCCACTCAAAGATTCTCACTCCATATCAAAATCAAACATAAATATTACTTTCCCCAACTTTGGATAAAAATCTTAGACTCTACATGACCTCAATTCCAATTATCCTTGAATGATTCAGAAAACCCCATTGGGTGTAGTAAAAGATACTTGTAAAAGATAAAAATCATTCTAGGATTTATTGGGAATGATCTAATCCATATATAAAATGACATAAAGTGGTTTCATGTTGAGAACTAAAAAATCCCATGAAATCTCAATATCTGAAAAAGAGAAAACACAAACGGGGCTATGAAGACCCTATTCTATTTTATTTCCAATTGGGGTAGTAATATCCATCACGTAAGATAAACCATTAATATGAAGATTTTTTAGATTAACAACACGGGTTGATATAAATGAATGAGATGCACCAGTATCAAATAAAGAAGTCAGTAATGACAAATCTATAGTGATGGTACCTCTCACAGTCAATGGACTCATATCCACTTCCTCTAGAGACTCTTGAACTGCATGAAGAATCTTTTCTCCAGATTCTTGTGGCTAGAACCCCCTTTTCCATGAATCATTTGATTACCCCATTGTTTTAGAAGGTGTTGATGATCTTGTTCCACTATGTGGAGTGGAATAAAAAAGGTAGAACTTATGAAAGTGACCTGAGAATCTGTAGAAGCCACATACCTTGGGTCACTCAGTGAAAACCTGCTTAGAATTCCTAGGATTTCCACATTGGTAGCAAAAAGGGCCTCTTCTAGGAACAACAATTGGTTTAAAAAATTCCCTGCTGTTGGGATCAATAATGAGAATCATCATGCTTTATTTTTTCCTTTAGAATAATTCAAACTGCCACTAGGAGAAAAGGAACTCCCATTAACATTGATTTTTCATACAGGTCCATTTCAACCATCAATTAACTATCCATAACATCAGAATAAGAATTAATATTCATCAATAAAACATTTGAATAAATATTAGATAAAATTTCCAATTCAAACTATTGTGTCTTCATATTTTCATTAGATTCTATCTTAGGTGAAAACTACACATAATTAGTAAAACAGTTTTTATATTATGTCATTGTCCTATCAGCCTACTTGAGTTTGAAAATTCTATATCCTTAGCCAACAACATCGACTGTAGATAAAACTATTCTGTGAAAAAAACAATTAATTCCTTCCACTCAAATCCTTATTTTTCTAGTATTTACCATCATGTCCATCCATATATTTCTTAGTCCCTCCATCATAAAGTGGAACACTTCACCTTGATCTCATCAGGTGTCTTTATGAACTCACATAAACATTCAATCATGCTCCACTGTTCCTCATTCTCTATGAGGATCATTTGATCAATTCAATACTGGTGGATTATAGGGAAGTAACTGTTGAAAATGATTTTGGAAAACATTCCTATGTGGTTCCATAGTTGGATCCTGAATAGGAACTAGTGGTGGTGTCTGTCCTAGATCATGGGAAGTACACACAATCACCTCACCCAAACTCAGGTCTATGAGAGGATTTTCTTGTTGTTTTTCAGTAGTACCTTCCACCTAGATCTGACTTGCTTATCTTCTCAAAAGCATAATGCTACACAACATTATCATAATAAATAGAATGCCTCAGATTAACACTCAAATTGATCATCAAGTAAATTAATCCCTATTTATAGACAAACAAGATTTGGATTTCTGTCTATCCAAATAAAAAGTAGGGAAAAGACTATAACTAACCCTCATGATGAAATTCCCAAACCACCCCTAGTGAAATAAGGATCGTGGAAGTGAGATCTAGCTAGAAACTCAATCTGAACTACCTCCTATGTTCCAACAAGATTATTCAAACATTATACTAACATCAAGGAAAAAGGGAAAACCTATATGTCTGATACCACTTTATCATGAAGCATCCTAGTTACCCAGGTATCCAAATAACCGAGTCGGTACTAACATAGGCCAAAGGGTGTTCCCGTTCCCCATGGGTTGGATACCATCACCAGGTTGCATATAATGTGAATGTGGGAATGAATTTTCCACAAAAGCAAAGGAAGAAAGACAAACAAGTCAGCATGTATACAGGGAAAGCTCTAGTGGGAGATGTGTACCAAAATTCAAATAGGTATAAACCCAAATTACATCTCAATGAAATAGAAAATATTATAAATATCAAAGTCCCTATGGACAAAAATCTCCAAGACCAAGGATCAATAGATACTACAAATTCCAGGTTGAATCTTTCCCTTAATCAAACTTAGAATAAGATAATCTAAAAACACCTGAAGGAATTGGAAGGGTGTGAGCTAATAGCCCGTTATGGTCTCACCAAGTATTCCATAATAATATTCCAAAATTTAATTAACCAAATAAAGAATACACATTTCAAATAAGCTGTCATGTAATTGAAAAATAATATTTAAAAGAAATCATGCTTTACATTTCAATTGATAGAAATACATTAAACAAATTGATTAAAAAACTTATAATATAAAAAAGGTTACATAAATTCAGAATTCGTGCTAAACAATTTAAAAACATTGTCATATATATATCAAATACAAACAAGTAAAAAAAATTATCTACCTAAAGGTAAGATAGTTCTAGGCTATGGGACACCCCCAAAATCAAATAGTATCATGGAAATATGTGTACACATGTCATCCCCAATACTAAATAGAGAGAACACATCACTATACCATTGAATATGTGACATGATACATATGTATTTTAATTGTTGTAAAATGTAGTGTGTTATCCCGAATAACTCACAAACTATCTAGACTTTTATGTTCTCTAATAACATTCAATGATGGGAAATTTACTTTAATTTAGCATCAGATACAATTCATCACATTCTCCTATTTCAATTATGGAAATTTTCCATTTATAAACCATAACGTGTTTTCATTAAAATATTTAATTTTTATGATAAAACCAACGGGTTTCTATCAACATCATTTCAATACATTTTTTAATTACCTATTTGGATTCAATTTCATCCAATCAATTTCACAATTCAAATTTCAAAAATTGAAACAAAAAATTTAATTTCACAATTTTCCATCAAATCTAAATCACAATTTAATTTGACAATTAGATTTTACAAAATTACATACATTTCAAAACAAATCCCAATTCAACAGAATTTGGGGTTTTCCTCAATTTTTCAAATCAAATATGAATCCCCCAGTTCAATGGAATTGTGTTTTTAATAAATAAATTGAAATAAATTTCACGAAATTTTCATGGACTCAAAAAAATTAATTTAAATCAATAAATTTAGGGTTAATGAAAATTGGCCAATCAAAATGGAACCACCATCCTTAGGATCACTAGATCCTGAATCACAATTCCATAATCAAGAAACATTGACACGGAACGCTGATAATTAATATCCAAGAATCAACCATAGATCCATGATTTAAAATAGAGGATATTTGATCCTTCTACAACAAGGAGATCTATAAACCCCTAGGGGGAAAGAGGAGAGAGTAGGAGGAAGAGAATAAGAAGAGTAAACCTACCGAGTAGAGATTCAACATTATTCTCCAAGATTCAATTTTCTTTCAGAAGGCTGAAACAGGGCCAAAATCGCGTCTTGGGAACACCCCTAGAAGAACAAACTGTATAGGGGTCGTTCAAGCCTATCGAGAATCTAAAACGTGGGATTGGAGATTTTAAAACTTATTTTAGAAATAATACTTTTCCCATATACATGGTTGGATAGGCAGGGCCTCATGGTTAGAAAAAATCGTGTGCCCTATCCAAGAACCCCTTTTAATGGGGTTGTATAGTTTATCCTAGGTTGGTGCACAACTTGTCAAATCGTGTGTCAGCCATGCAAAAATCCACTGTCTGGGTTAGAACGGTTTCCCCTAAGTGGGAACTCATTATGGGAAATATTTTCACCAACCATGTACAGCCCAAAAAACATACAAAAATTTCACATAAAACAATTATTAATGAAACCCATCCAAAGCATGGTAAAAATTGGGGTTTAGGAAAACCAGAAAATAGTAATAGGATGTCACAATAATGTTCATTAAAAACTAATTAATATGATTAAATATTACTAAATAATACTTAGCTTTCTTGAAAACATATTCAAAACATATTGGGACTCTTTAATTACATAATTATTTTAAAATATATGACTTTTTTACAAAAAATAGTATTTTCACTATTCACTAAAAATCAATATTTTCCAAAAAAAATCTAAAATTTCACCCAAAGTAAATTTTGATATCATCCTTCCAAAAAGTAAGTTTATTTTTTCAAATAAAAAATATAAAAGTGTCATAATTTACTTTTAAAATAATTTCTCCTTTAAAAGGATGAAAACTGCCTTTTAGAAAAATACATCCTTTTATGCATAAAATTGGATTTTTTCTTATCATATGACTATCAAATCTTTTAGATGAATTTAAAAATATTAGTTTTACTAATATATATATATATATATATATTCATTGATATCATTCGATAATTGTAATTAATTTAATTTACTATGATTCAACTCCTATGGGGGAATTAATATTGTTTTTTTTTTAAAAACATTTCATTTATATACAATTGGTTTCTATTTTCATTTATAATTAATTTATAATTTATGAATTCACATTATAAATGTGTGAAAACTATATTCTCATAAGTAAATTAATCTTATTAATTCCTTCCATTGTAATGGATAGGTGATAACAGTCATGTTACATAATGATATTAGTAGTATATTATTGTTTGGTAAGATTCGTCCATACGTGTAACACAAGTAATTGAAGAAACTTGATGTTACGTGGAACACAAGATAAACTTTTTTCTGTGTAAAAAAATTAAGAATTTTGTGTAACTCAAGTTATTAAAGAAATTAAATTAATTTGAAATATGATATTTCATAAAATCTCAGGATGTTAAATCATACCCCCCTCAAAATGAATTTCACCCTCAAATTTCATCTTGGTTATCAAATGATAAACTTTTTTAGAATTTATTAATTAGATCCCACACCATATATCTTAAATAAATAAAACATATCATAAAATGGGGGAGTGGGGAACATAAAGTTCCCCTAAAGTTATGCATAACTAGGATTCCACATAGGGAAAATATATATGGGAAATTAAATGATGGATTTGGAATGGAAAACTAATTATCATGGACTAATTGAGACAGATAGAGAAATTGGTTAAGAGGAAGTCAATTACATAAAAACCACAAGATAAATAGGTGCGGAAAATGTCATTAATATCACAAAAAAATAATAACAGGATAAAATTTTATTTCAAACACTTTTCATACAGTTGAAATATTTTTTTCACCATATAGACTAAAACCAATAACAAATATACTTACTTTACAACTAAAATTTTATCCTTTAACCAATATCTACCATAATATCATCTTTTTCTCCAGAAGATGAGTATTCAAGAGGAATTATCTTATTCCTGATGTATAAAAATAAAATTTAAAGACCAAATAACCATAAAGAGGATAAAAAGATATTACTTCTATATTTAAACAGTAACCAAAAAATAGTTATAATATATTAAGATAATTCAAAAAATGAATAAACCTTCATACAAGACATTATTATCCAAAATTTAATGGTAAAACCCAATATTGAAACTAAATCATTCTATAACCCTATATTCCAAGTAACCTCAATAACATCAAAATTAAATATTTTTTTATCCACAAAAGGTTATTTCATACCTTTCATATTTCAATCACAAAAATATGGAAATCTACTTCTCATGTAACATTAATCATTTAGTAACCAAATAACTTTTCAATATCAAGTTTGTCTATATGATAAAACTTGTTTTCTCAATATCGAAAATCATATAAAACCTAAAGGTTATGAATATCTCAAATGTAGTTTCTAAAATAAATTCAATGCATACTCCATGTTAAACCATATCATTACAAAATATTCAGCCTGCTAAAATGTATCCCAAAATTTCATTAATAACATCAAAACAATTACTAAATAAAACCTAAAATGGGGTTTTAAAGACATTGAAATTGTGATCAAAATTAATCTAATAAACCTATGATCGTATCCATAACTCTTAAAATAACCTCACATGAAAGCATTCTAATATCCAAAGTTATCTAAACCATCCTTTTATACCAACTATAACAGCCCAGGACCTGCACTCACGAATTCATTACTAAATCATAATATTTAAATTTCTGACTATGATTTCTATAATAGTGACCCATATATTTTCATCTAAACCTTGAAACATAAAAAGTAAAACATGGATCACTTACAATATTTTTAGGACCTTTTAGGTTTAGAGTTTTTTATAATTTGGATAAACTCCAACAAAAATAACTCCCATGAATTTAAATGAGAATTTCTCCAATTTAACCGGCAATTAATATTTCACATTAGTTCATCAATATCATCCATGTGAAATAATTTATATTAATAAATCATTCAACATAATTATTTATATCCTTGGGAATGTAACATAATAAGGGTGATGCCAACTTCTCAGATAGGGTAAACATAAGCATTAACGATTGAATGTCATCAATGATCATAACAGTACATAAGGGTATGATGAAATAATAAAAGTTTATGATAAAATCATAAATAAACTCATACCTATAAATTCCTGGATCATAAAATATGAAAATATGGAAAAGGAAAGAGTTGTCAGAATCAATAATCAAAAGCTATGTAATATCAATCTTGACCATGAGAAACATTTTAAATCCATAACAAGAAATTAAAAACTTTTTTCAGTATCATGGGGAATTAAATTCATAAAACCATTCCAAAAACATTTTAACTAGATTAACTATACCAAAAACTTCCAATAGAATCATTATCCAATTAATTTGAGAACTATCTTTGTGCATCCATTATCTATGTTATAACGGTCTCACCCAACACTATCTAGGACACCCCATTACCTAAGCTGTAATGGGCTCAACTGACTCCATATGGGCCACCCCATGATCAAAGCTCTAACGGGATCACCTGGTGCAATCTGGGCTATCTCATTGTATAATATTTCCAATAACCACAACATGAACAAAAAACATTGAAATTATCATTACTACTTTTATATCTTTTTTAACGCATGGAACAAGAATGAGTTTCATGCCAATCTCTTTGAAGCTTGATTAACATGTTGAAAAGAAATAGGTTCCATATAAAATATATTTTAAACTTTATTAACGTGTGGAAAAGACATGTATTCCATATTAATAATTTTAAAACATGGTCAACCTATGGAAAATAAATGGGTTCCATGATAATATCTTTGAAACATTGTTATAAAATAAAACAAATTTCTGACTAAACAAAGAAATGAAATCGGTTTTTTATAAAAAAATCATTATAAATGTTTTTAAGTGCCAATGATTTGAAAATATGGTAAAATTACTTGAAAATATAATTCTTAAATAATTTATAAGAGAATTCATGAGAATTATAATATTTCAACATTAAATATTTAATCATACATGATCCCAATAAACGTTGAGATTGTAATATCTAACTCATACCACTTTTTTAACATTGAATCATAATCCCATGAAAGGATTAAATTAAATAAAACTTATAATATCATGAAAATAATGAGACTCAATATATAAATTTTCAAATGGGAATTAGATACACTTAATAAAATATGATAGGCGTATAACATAACAAACATCACAAGGAAGAAAAATTGTAACAAACATTCATTACCAATTTTGTCACTTTGAAACCATAAACCCCACAAAAGAGAGATCCTAAAATGGATATGTAAATACCCATAAATTTAAATATATTCATAAAATAAATTCTTGGTTAGAATATACACCACACAACAAAAATAATTTGTTAACATGACTTGTATCTTGTTGAAATAAAAGTGAGCTGATAAAACCCCTTACTACTTGAGTAACTTTTAAATAATGAGATCCATTATAGAATAACACCAATTTAAACTTTTAATATCATTAAATATATGAAAATTATGATATATCATGTCCACAAAAAATAAATGAGTGGTAAATGTGGCATATGTCTTGCAGAAATAAATATGAAATTTAAAATTCTCTTACCTTGAGTTTGAATTTTCATGTGGGTCTCTATCTTCCTAAATAATAAACTTATGTTAATTATTTAATTGATAGAGGAAGTTTTAAATTTTATTATTATTATTTTCACTTATAAACAAGTTATATATGATTACTTAATCAATTAAAAATAAGTCGAATGTTTTGACTGTATTTGGTTTATGTGTCAAAAACAACATTGGTAGGTCGACTATGGTCAAAGGGGTCATTATTTAAACATCTACGGAATAATAATCATGATATAATTATCATATTTTTATAAAATTTATACTTTTAAAACTAATAATTAAGGATGGTTATGAAAAATGAACTATCATTGTGATTATGGATATGGAATGTTGTGCGTACAAATGAGTAGCGTTTCAATTTTATCAATGATAATTATGGAAAGAAGTCGTGTAATTTTTTATATTTCTATAATGTTAATTATATAATTAATATAATGATATTTAATTATATATTATTATTTATATATATCATTCTTTTGATGTAAAATGAATAACATCACTTTGATGTGGTCGTAATTCACATGTCCAGGAATGACATTATAACTTTTTTATTGTGTGAAAAGGTAATAAAGAAAATGATAAATTATATTATAAAAAAGATAATTATTTCAGTAATATCATAATTATTTCATTTATATCATATATATATATATATTATTTACCCTTATAAGCTTACATGTGACACGTTAGTGAAAAACGCTTCACATCACTTCACGAGACGATGGTCCACCGTACACACGAGCGACATTATTGTATACCCTACGGTATGGAATTTAAAAAGGGTGAATATTATAAAATGAATCCAGAGGTATAATTATGGTATAAATATCATAAATAAAATATATAAACATTATTTAAACCATTATTTCTAACTATGTTAGGTGGTAATGGACAAACAAACAACATCGTTTCACGAGGCGGTAGCCCTTCGTACAGAAAAATGAAGATTTCATAACCCAATTGATGGAAGTGTGTGTGGGTGTTGGTATTAACCTTAAAATAAAAATATATCATTAAATTTAGAGTAATTATTTTGTTATAAAATGATGGTATAATATTAATTTAAAGGTTTTGAGGAAGAAATAAAATAAAAACGTTCATTGATGAACATTACATCGTCTTTGGGTATCTCCTTTTTAGTTTGCATCAAAGGACATACAAGGTTGGATTTATACCCAAATTAATGGTTATAGGATAAGATTAGGTAATTTTTTTAGTGATTTTGGTAGGTTTTTTTCGATATGAATGGCTTTAATGGTGTGATAAAGTGGGGAGAGTGAATTCTCTTTTAAAATGGAGTGACATTCTTGTAAATATCAAAAATTAAACACTATTGGTAGGTCTCCCATAACTAATGTACCTCCAAAATTGTACAATAATTAATGGAAATGATTAGTGTTTATAGGAATACCTAAAGAACACAAAATAAATATAATTTTAACAATTCATTCCTTAGTATTTATGTTCACATAATTTTATCTTAATATTTTTTACCAAGATAACTAGTATCTTTTTATTTACCTAGTTAATTTACCCAATAAGATTATAATTAAAAAGATATTTATTAGATAATTTAAACCCACAAATTCTAAATATTAAATCCAATTCATTAAATAAAATATAATATGTATGTGTAAATTTAATTTTAATAAAAACACATTTAATGCATAAAACCATGTTTTAGCATTAATCGAGTTAATTTATTTTTACTGGTTTCCATAATAATTATGGTCAATTTTTAAATTAATATAATTAGATAATATAAATTATGATGAATACAAATATTGAATTCATTTATCAAAATTACATTTACATAAGTGGAATAATTTAATTTCAATTTAATCCCACTCTCAAAGTGGAACAACATGTTTTTAGAAGAGTATTTTCTTAGAAAAAGATGATACTATATTAACTATATGACTAAATATAATAATTTAATAAAATTAAAATAATATTTAATGACATATATAATATATATTTATTTTAAAACATTCATAATTAGATATTATTTAAATTAATTAAAGAGGTGAAACATTATGCATTTCAAAATAGTTTTTAGAAAACCTATTCATAAAACCCAAAATCAAACATTATATTAAAAACCAATATAAATTTGAATACCAATTAATTAAATGGATTAAATATAACTAAATAATTCTTATTTTTCTTAAAAAAATATTTAAAACATATTGTGACCCTTAAAATACTTAATTTATTAAAATAAATGACTATTTTTTTACAAAAATTAGTATTTTTCCCTATTCACTTAAAAAATATTATTTTCCAAAAAAATCCCAAAATTTCACCCAAAGTAAATTTTGTTATTAAACTTAAAAAAAATTATTTTTTCAAATAAAATTCATAAAATTTTCAAAATTTATTTTTAAAACAAGCGTGCCATTAAAAAGAGAAAAAATTTCCTTTTAGAAAAATACATTTTTTATGCATAATCCTTGATTTATTCTTATAATATATCTATAAAATATATTGGATGAATGTAAAATTGTTTAATTGGATATATAATATATATATTTAACTAATATCATTCAATAATTGTAATTACTTTAATTTCTTAAGATAAAACTACTTTGGGCACATCAAAATAGATTTTTATAAAAATATTTCCTTTATATTAAAAAAGTTTTTATTTTCATATATACTTAATTGGAAACTAAAGAATTAATTTTATAAAAATGTGTAAACCATATTTTAATAATTTATTTAATCTTATTCATTCATTTCATTCCAACTGCTAGGTGATAACTACCATGTTAAATAATAATATTGGTGGTATATTGTTGTCTGGTAAGATTTAGCCTTGTGTATAACACAAGTAATCAAAGAAACTCAATGTCACATGAAACAGAAGATAAACTTGATGTCATGAAAGATAAACTATTCATTGAGTGTAACTCAATACATCAAATAGTGTAAATTAATTTTAATGAAAATATTTCATAAAATATTGGGATGTTACACTTATGATGTAATAATGTGTTATCTTTACTATTATGACTTGTTGAGTTGATGTTGAAATGCTTATATATATTTCATTTCCCAAAGAATGAAATGATTATATAGTAGTATTATCCTAGTGATACATCCTAAAATGCTTATATAGCGGGCTTGGCCCAATGATACATGCTCAAATGTTTATATAGCGGGTTTTACCCAATGATATATGCATAAATTATTATATAGAAGGGTTTCCCCAGTTGATGTTGAAATGATTATTTATAGGGACATGGAAAAATGCTTAAATTGTTATACAATGGTCTCTTCTAGTTTATTTGATTGTGTCAGGGTATATGTTTATGGTTGGCATGGTTGTGCTACATGCTCAATGACATTATTCCATGGTACAAAAGTAGGTTGATTTATGTATTGTATTAATTGATTAATTAATAAAAATACTTATTTCATTCAATTATTATCCAAAAGGTTTTTTAGACATGATGGTGTTGACCTATTTAGTTTTACTCACACCCTGTTTGGGTTTCTTTTTTGTACCTGATAATATTACATGGATGCAGGTTTGGACAAGGGAAACAGACCTTGTTGTTGATTATTGATTACTGAATGGGATGGAGTTTGGGGATGGGACTGAACAAGGGTTTTGTACAGGGGTATTTTGAGTTCATTTGTGTCTGATAATTCATTTAATTATATTTATTTCAGTATAACATTAGATACATAACATCATATTGTTACATTATTCTTTATTATTGGTTTATTGATTGGTCATTTTACTTCCCTTGTGTATGTTGTACAATTTTTGATATTTTCTATTAATCTAATGTTTATTGACACATATTAATTTTTTTATGTATTTTACTTTATACCAGGGGATATAGTCTCCCCTTCTATACATGTCACGCCCCCACTTCTATTCAATAGCCTCTTGTGTACATGGAGGTGCACCTTAGGTCTTGCAAATAACTCGTTTTGGTCATGTGAGAGAGTGAGAGATTGGGGGGACGTAACAAAGTGGTATGAGAGGGTATATGATTTTCTTTTCTATGACTTTACTATTTGGGATAGGTAGAAATGGGTTTAATGTTTTTAGACTGGGTATTGAGATTTTCCATTAGAGTAACTAACCATTGTATGGGGGAATATCTAAGTACCAAGGGATGGGATTCTTATTTATGATAATTTCTTGTAACAGTTGATGATATTTCAACTAGGATGATTCACATGTTATGTGATGAAATTTTTTATTTAGATTTATACTCGTGGACAGATATGGTGTGATATGAGTATTAATGCATCATAATAGGCACATAAGGATATATATTGACATGCATATTTCATGATATGGACATATTTAGTGAATGTCCTATATACTTGCCTATATGAATTGTTATATGTGATATTTATTATATCTAACAAATGAAATGGAAGAACTATTATTTCATGCTAAAACACTTGTAAGCCATGTTTAGTGAAACTAAGATTCAGTGGTTCTCTGTTTTTGTCACTTTTAGAGGTTGACCTTATTGTTATAGCTAGTGTCACATGGAGTTTGTTTATCTTTTAGATAAAATGTGTCCTAGTCATATTCGAGTTGAGAATTATGATTGTTGAAATCAAAATTATTTGAACACAGTTGAGTTAGAGATTCCCATATCTCTTGGGGATTAGATGGATGTTCAGCTTCGTGATAACTTTTTGGGGGTCATGCTATCCATGGGAATGGAGACTATTTTCACCCTGTATTCGATGTTTGAATTGATGAGAGAATTTCAACTATAGTATCCTCCTACGTTAACTAGTGGGGGAGGCCCCTCAGGTATCAGATTTATACATTTATTTAGTACATAAGATCTTTAAGGACATTTAGAAACACATAGAGAGGAGACTGAAGCTTTCTTTTTATATGATATGTGGACCTACCGAGCATTGGTAGGAAATTCTAGAGTAGGACGATTAGAAAGAGGAGTTTTCATGGAAGTAAATATTGGTGATGTTATTTAGCCACATATATCTAGATATGTTGAGGGATGACAGGGCTCACGATTTCAAGTATATGACACAGGAGGTTGTGTCAGTGATGTACTACGCTAAATGTTTCACCGAACTATATCACTTTTCACTATAATTTGTCGTCGATGAGATATCAATGGTGAGACATTTTTTGGATGGTCTTTACTACAAGATGAATTCATATATGAAAAATTTTCATTTTAATAGCTTTTTAGATGTGATTAATGAATTACTCATCATAGAAGCGAATGTTTGAGAGGCATCAAGTAGTGTCCAAGTGTTTTCAGTAGGGAGAATTGGGAGCTCTTCTTTTGGTGTCATGAAGTATCAATGTGATAGTTATCACCAAAGAAATAATATGAAAATCAATTAGGGTTGTGGGTTGTCATCTCAGAACCGCCTTCCATTATAGTTCTATCATTGTGGAAGGTTGGCCTACAAGTAGACTTAGTGTGCATACCCCACTTAGAGTATCAAGATTTCAGTTGACTAGTTCATCTTAAAATGTTTTGTAGGAACTTATCATAATAGAGTTGTGGTATGGGGTCAGGATAGGTTCTAGAGCCTGGAAAGGACTCATCTACACTTCATTGTATAGGTAGTCGGAGTTCTATAAGACATTCTTGGTGAGGTAGGGAACATGGTACCCTTGTGTAGTAATGGAAGTTTCAGACAAAGGGGAGAGCTTATAGGGTCCATATGGAGCCCAAAGAAGAGGGTAAATTTTGGTTCACACTATGCAGACTACTATGGAAATTGTGGATGCAGAACATTTTACCACCAGAGGTAAAATTCTTGTATCATATACGCTTGCTTGTGCTTTGTTTGATAGAAGATCATTGAATTCTTTTTTATTTTCTCTTTTTAAAAATGGTTTGGTATTGGTTGTAGAAATCATGGATGGTGATCTGACTATAAATACACTGTTTGGACTGACATCAGAGAATATCGAATGTTACAAGGCATGTTCATTAGAGATTGTTCATTACCATTTATTGTGTGAACCATTTGTGCTGGAAATGATAGGTTTTTATTTTATTATTGGTATGGATTTTTCAGTCTTGTACCAAACTCATATTAATTGTTACCGGAGGAAATTTGTTTTCTATCTCCACAAGTTGGTATCTATTCTCACCCTGGTGAGTGGGATCTTTAGGCTGGTCATATAGAACCAATTCAACGCAGAATGGATTGTCTAACAACTCAAATATACATCCTTATTCTAAATGATGTAGAAATGTAAAAAATATTAATTTCTTCATGTGGTAGACTACTTTCAGGATTTATTTCATGAATTGTTCTATGAATTACAACCCGAGCAAGATATAAAGTTCACAATCTAGTTGGTGTTGGGTAAAGATCTAGATTCTATCCTACTATTTAGAATGACACTAGCAGAGATTTGGAAGTTAAAAGATCTGTTGGAATATCTATAAAATAATGGTCTCTTATGTCCTAGTACATCCCCATGGGGTTCTCTAGTTATTTTCTCTATAAATGCACATGGGACATTTTTCTTATGTGAAGATTACTGGAGATTAAACCAGATGACAGTCAAGAATCAGTATCCCCTTCCGCGTATTAATGGTATCTTCAGATAGTTGAGAGGTTCTAGGATCTTCTCCAAGATTGATTTGAGATCAGGATACCACCAACTATGGGTAAGACCATCAAACATACCTATAAATTCTTTTAGGAGTAAGTATAGCTTGTAAGAGTTCATAGTGATGTTTTTTGGTTTAACCAACACACTTGAAGTATTCATGGAGTTGAAAATCAGGTCATTCATCCTTTTCCATACCAGTTTGTGGTAGTTTTTGTTGATGAAATCATAGTATAATCTTAGTCAAAAGAAGATCATTCCAAGCATCGTGATAACATATTAAGTACATTGAAAGGGAATTGACTTTAAACCATGAAAACCAAATTTAGTTTTTGGAATGATAAAGTGAACTTCTAGGGTTATGTCATCTCAAAGGATAGAGTGTCAATGGACCTATATAAATTTACAGTTGTGGTATCTTGGGATTGGCCCAGTAATTTCTTCTAGATTCAGAGTTTCTTGGGTTAAATGGGTTATTATTGGTGCTTCATCTAGGATTTCATCATTTTGGTAGCACTAATGTACATATTGACCAATAAGGGGTGAAGTTTGTTTGTTCGGATGATTGAAAGAGATATTTTTAGGAGTTGAAATAATGTATAACCTCAAAACCTATCCTCACTATACTTATGTAAAGTAAAGAATATACCTTGTACTATGGCACATCTAGAATTAGAATCAGATCAGTTCATATATATGATGATTAAGTGGTTTCTTATGGTTCATGAAAGAGACCACACGAGAAAAATTAACCTAATCATAGTCTGAAGTTTGTTACAATGGTCCATACCCGGAGATGTTGTAGATATTATCTTATGGGTGGGAGGTTTGTGGAATACATGGACTATTAGAGCCTTAGGTATATCTTTTCTCAGTGGGACATGAATCTTCATAAGAGGATGTGGGTTGAGTATTTATAGTCTTTTAACTTTGAGTTGTCTTATACATTGGGAATGGGAAATGTGATTGTTGATGCTTTGATCTGTAAGACGTAGATAGAGGCAGTGCAAGAGTCTTGTGAAGAGTGGTGGATGATGTCACTCTTTGTAGACCTGATTCTAGATGTTCGAGAGTCCTAGGGAAAAGTATCTATGACATTGAAAACTGTTATACCCATGCTTTTATACTGGATTATGAAAGAGCAGTTATCTAATTCCGAGTTCTCAGTTCTGAGAGAAAACTTATATAGCGGTAAGACACCATCAGGATAGTCTATTGGAAAACGACAGCTCTCTTATTTTCCAAGGATGATTGTGGGTTCAAATGTGATTGTGTGTGGAGTTGATGAGACAATTTCTTAGTTATAGATGAGAGGTACACCTTGGTTTGACAAAGATATATCTCGATCACTATGGATAGTACTGGTGGTAAGGAATGAAGAAGGAGGTAGTGTGATTTATGGAGAGATGTTTTACCTATTGTTAGGTGAATGTTGGGCATTAGAGGCTAGCTAGGTTGTTGAGGAATCTTCCCATTCTTAAGTTGAAATGGGATGATGTCACTATGGATTTTTTATAGGGTAACCCAGGAAATCCTATAAGAATGATGTGGTATGGGCGATCATGGATCAACTAACAAAGGTAGCTGGATTTTTTCCTATCAAGGAGACCTTCATCATTCACAACAAAAAAATGTGGTTTATTCATCGATGGGATATAACAACACTTTCTAAAATCATAGATAAATACCCCCTTTGTCAAAGATAAAAAAGCACCGATAAAGGGACCCCTTTATCAATGCTTTTTTGTAGTGTTGTTAAAGGGGGTGTTTAATAGTGCGAAAAAAGCATTATTAAAGGGGTCTGTTATCAGTGCTTGTAAAAAAACAATGATAAAGCCCCCCCCCCTTTATGATTGGTTTTTTACTAGTGCTGATAAAAGGAATGTTTCAAAGAAAAATTATATTTCACTTAAAATAATATATTAATATATATTTATATTTATATTGACATAAATATAATATATTTGTTTTTGAATATTTTTTGGATAAGTCAATATAAGCATTTACACTTAATATATATGATATTTAGTGAAAAGGGATTATAAAATAGTTTGAAATTTATTTTTATTTAATAATTTGATAATTACTATCAAGTAATAGTTATTTATTAAAAATTTGAAGATAATTAAAATGAAAATAAATAAATATCAGATCTAAAATAAGTTGAAAACATAAGTAGAAATTCAAACAAACATATGTTTTGATCCAGGTGTCCAATTAGGATCAACCACATATTAAATTGAATTTTGTGAAGATCCCTAAACATTGTTGAATCGATGGGTCCTGATAATAATTTTTATGAGGTAAAATAGGCCCGAAGTTCCTCCAAAATTGAGTTTTTATTCGAGGTACCCTCACTCGGTATTCACATTAGCCTTCTAGTGCAGAGGAAGGGATTGTGGTGCATAATGGACGATGGGGTAGTCAAAAGTACTAAGAAAGGGTCTGCAAGCGATGAAAAAGGGGGTATCTAGTTTGAGTAAAAAAAGAAATATTTTTCTCGTATTTTTCCATCACTTTTTTTTATAACTTTTAAATGGGAACCTTTAATAGTGCTAAAAAAGTGTTGTTAAAGGAACCCTTTAACAATGCTAAAAACATCACTCATAAAGGGATCCTTTAACAACAATTTTTTTTGAACTATTAAAGGGTTCCTTTAACATCACTTTTTTAGCACTATTAACCCCCCCAAATAGTGCTCGCAATATCAACGCTTCTGAAGAGCTTATAAAACATTATAACTAGCGTTGTTAAAACCCTGATTTGTGGTAGTGGTGTTAGGGCACATACCAGTATATAAGAATCTTAGTATGTTCTAGGGAATAGCCTAGTATATAAGCATATTAGCATGTGATAGGGAATAGCCTGATATATAAACATATCATCATGTGTCAGGGAATAGATCGATATATAAGCATATTAACATGTGTCAATGCATAACCCAATATATAAGTAACTCAGTGTGTGTTAGGGAATATATCGGAATATAAACATCTTAGCATGTGTCAAAAGTGTATATCACAACAAAAAACATAATCCAATATGACCACATAAGACAAAATAGTTAATTATGATAATTACCATATGTCTTTCAATTTATCCATTATTTCATTTAATCAAATAAGTCATTTACCACAATGAGTCTATATAAGAAATCACCTGAATCACATGTCATGCTAAAATAATATGTAATCCATTTCTAATTCATTATTTTCGAAGGTTCTATCACCCTATGGGTAGCCATAAGCCATGTCACATCATGAATTGAATCAAGAGGGATCCAATGAAGAATCCAACATTGGATTGTCATCATTATATTCAATTAATTAATTATTACGCACAAGCATTAGTGAAATAATAGTATTTCATATACTTAGAAATTAAAAATAATACCATCCGGTTATGATTTAAACCTCATACCTTTAACTGGTGATTAATGGAGTTCTTCCAATAGAAAACTCCAAAAAGAATGAAGGCGAAGATGATCACGGGATGGATCCATGGATTGATTTCTCAAATGGGATGTCCAGATGGGATGGAAAGGCTCCAAAATCACATGTAGTTCATCCTAGGTCGGGTGAGATAAGGCGCACAAATTGAATGAGGAAATACCAAATGCACTACTCACATAAAACTTATGATCGTGATAAATACATGGTGTTTGATCCATTTACACATTGTTTATTTCTTTTTATGGAGATACTTCGAAAAAATAGACACCCCGTATAAATTTTAACCCTTCCTAAACATTAAATGATGTGTAATTTATTCACAGTGTGTATTCATTTTATGTCATGAACCTGGTTTGTGAATTGTTTCTGGAAACAGTGACATGTCATGTAACAAGTTCACGGTGTGTAATTTCCTTATAGACAACTTCAAGACCCGTTTCTACCAAAAAGGCTTGAAAACACCCAAATGACTTCCCAACCATGGAAAAACCTTGCAAACCCATTTAACATGATTATACCCAAACACCATTAATTCAAATTAAAATATATCCATGAACATTAGGTCATTTCCCCAAAAAAGGCACTCCATCTCCTAAAAATACTCACCTACCAATGTTAAACATCAAGGGGAAACCCAAAAAAAATATGTTTACTGAAAAACTCAAAAAGGACATACCTGAAAAAATATGGGATCTTACACTATGGGAAAAATGGTGTTTTGCGACGGGTCAAGGTCTCGTCACAAATAATAGCTATTTACGACAGGGTAGAAAGGTCCCATCACAAAAGGTTTGGCGCGAATGCGTGCCAAACCATGGGTAGAGGTATTTGTGACAGGTTTCTAATCCCATAGAAATGTCCAGTCGCAGTTTTTAGTATTTGGGGCAAGATACTTACCTCGTCACATATAGTATGTCGGCAGGTACTTATTTTCGACAGGGCCTGTCGCAAATACATTTTTTCCACCGACCATATTTAATGTGAAAAAATGGGCATTTGTGACGGGCTTACAATTGCAAATAACCTCATCGCAAATAATCTAAGCTATATATACACCCCATCTATTTTCCTCTCATTCTACTCTTTTGTCAACTTCTCTCTCTCTCTCTTCTGAAAAGTTTTTTTCTAAAATATTTCTTAGTTTAAACATTCAAATCGGAGCATAATCCATGACTTATATACTCCAAAAGCTTCAGTTTCTAGGTATTTATTTGTTTTTTATTATTTAGTTAATTATTTTATTTTAAATTATTTAGAATTTTGGTTAATTAGATGCAATTAAATTAGATTTGAATGAGATATTTGTTTTTCAGTATTAATAATTTTCTTTAATTAGATGCAATTAAATTATGTGTATGTGTTAATTAGAAATAAATTCTAATAATTATTATTAATTTGTAATAATTAGTAATAATTTGTAATAAATAGTAATAATTTAGTTATAAATTGTAATAATTATAAATAATTACTAATAATTACTAATAATTAGTAATAGTTACGATTAATTATCACTAATTAATAATAATTAGTATTAATTAGTAATAATAATTATTATTTAGTAATAATTATGATTAATTAGTAATGTTTAGGATTAATTAGTAATATATAGGATTAATTAGTAATAATTAGGATTAATTATTAATAATTAGTGTTAATTACTAATAATTTGGGATAATTAGTAATAATTGATATTAATTAATAATAATTATGATTAAGTAGTAATAAATTATAATAATTATTAATAAATTATAATAATGAGCAATAAATTGTAACAATTAGTAATAAATTGTATTAAATGGTAATAATTATCTTATAAACATTAAAAATTGGAATTAATTAGTAATAGTTTGTAATAATTGGAAATCATTAGAAATAATTACTAGGAATTAGTAATAAATATCAAGAATCAGTAATAATTATCAACAATTGGTAATAATTATAAAACTATTATTAATAATTATCGACAATTAGTAATAATTATCAAAAATTAGTAATAAATTGTAATAATTAGTAATATATTGTAATAATTATGATTAATTAGAAATAATTATGACTAATTTTTAATAATTATGATTAATTAGTAATAGTTATGAATAATTAGGACTAATTAGGATAATAATTAGTAATAAATTGTAATAATTATTAATAAATTGTAATAATTAGTAATAAATTGAAATAATTAGTAATAAATTGTAATAATTAGTAATAATTTGAAATAATTAGTAATAATTAGTAATAATTAGTAATAATTACCAAGAATTAGTAATAATTATCAACAATTAGAAATAATTATGAATAATTATTAATAAATTGTAATAATTAGTAATAAATTGTAATAATTTTTAATAAATTCTTATAATTAGTAATAAATTGTAATAATTAGTAATAAAATATAATAATTATGATTTATAAGGAATAATTATTATTAATTAGGAATAAATAGGATTAATTAAGAATAAATATGATTAATTTGGATTAATTAGTAATAATTAGTAATAATTAGTAATAATTAGTAACAATTAGTTATAATTAGTAATAATTATTAATAATTAGTAATAAATTGTAATAATTAGTAATATGTTTTAATAATTAGTATTAAATTTTAACAATTCGAAATTAATAAGGATTAATTAGAAATAATAATGATTAATTAGTAATAATTAGAATTAATTAGTAATAATTTGGATTAATTTGAAATAATTTGGGTTAATTATTAATAATTTGGATTAATTAGGAATAATTAGGATTAATTTGTAATAATTAGTATTAATTAGTAATAATTAGGAATAATTAGTAATAATTATAAATAATTAAGAATAATTAGTAATAATTAGTATTAATTATGAATAATTATGAATAATTAGAATTAATTAGGATTTATTAGGATTAATTTAGAATAATTTGGATTAATTAAAAATAATTAAAAATAATTAAAAATAATTAGGATTTATTAGTAATAATTATGAATAATTAGGATTATTTAGTTATAATTAGGATTAATTGTTAATAATTTGGAATAATTAGTCATAATTAGCAATAATTATTAATAATTGGGATTAATTAGTAATAATTAGTAATAATTAAAACTAATTAGTAATAATTAGTAATAATTAGGATTAATTAATATTAATTAGGAATAATAAGGAATGATTCAGAATAATTAGGAATAATTTGGATTATTTAAGATTATTTAGTACGAATTAGGATTATTTAGGATTAATTAGGATCAATTAGAATCAATTAAGAGTAATTTGGAGTAATTAGAATTCATTGGGATTAATTGGGATTAATTAGGTTTAATTAAGATTAAATTTGATTAAATTTGAGTACATTATGATAAACTGGCACAATTTCTAGCGGATTGGAGGCATTCCATTTGATCAATGCCTTAGCTCATTGTATCATTCTCCCATTGAAATCTGTATGAATAATCTGTTCTGATTTACGTCGAAGTAGATTTTTCATAGTGATTTATGTCGGAGAAAGTTGCAAGGAGGTGAGCCATCAGAAAAATGAGGCACTTTTTCCCAACGATTCATCTTCTTGGAACTTCTCTGATTGATTTCACTATGAAAAGTATGCTCTGATGTATAAAAATGTATATTCGTACATCGGAGATGACTTTTCATAATGATTTTAGTCGAAGCAAGTTGCAAGGGGATGAGTCATGGGTGAAAAGTGATGCCGCCAATCCATTAGAAATTGTACTGCCCTTAATTTACAATAATTAGTAAAAAAACCTGTAATTAATAGTAATTAGAGGTAATTACAATAAATTTTTATAAATGAGTGAAGATTAGTATAAAATCATAACAAATAGTATATGTAATAGTAAAATAATAGAAATTATTATAAATTTCTATAAAAGAGAATGTAATTGTCTTCTATTTTTTGGGTTGTGTATATCTTATATCTAATTTTAAAAAATAACTAATTATTTCATATTTTTTAGAAAAATGTGGAACAAGGTAGATGATAATAGTAATTACTAGATAATCGTGCTTGGATAAATTGGCACAGGAATCCAAATGGTTCTGGTTTAAAACATATATATATTGAGTGTGTTCAAGCTTTCTTATCATTTGCATCATCAAAACCTAAAAAAATCAGAAGGTACAATTAAGTTTCCTTATAAAAAATGTGCTTTGAGGACGTATGACACATTTGAAAATGTTGGAGGTCATTTATTTCATTTTTTTTCAACAAGATTATGTTTTTTGTTACAACTTGGTGAATTTGGTTCCTGAGAAGATACTACTAATTTGGATTCAGATACAACATGGTTTAAAAATTTACTACATAATGTGGTAGATCTATCTTTTTAACAAACTAAAACATAGGTTGATATTGATTTAACTCTTGAGTTAGAACCATTTAATTTATATGAGTTTTTGAGGTCTGCTGAGGATTCCTTATATCCTAGTTGTAAGATAATAAACATTGAAGCAATTTCTAAGTTTATGGCTATTAAATTAGATAATGGAATGTCAAATGGTAGTTTTTATCACATATTATCTTCATTAAAAACATTGTTACCTGAATGAAATATGTTTCCTGAAAATTTCTATGAGATTAAGAGACTAGATCATAATCTTGGTCTTGATTATTAGAAGATTCATGCATGTTTAAATGACTCCATATTATATTATGGTGAAAATGATTCACTGGATAGTTGTCCTACATGTGGAAAATTTAGGTATAATGAAGCTCAAACAGAGAAATCTGGATTTATTTCTGTAAAACAATTGAGAAATTTTCCACTCAGACCCAGATTGTAGAATTTATTTATGCCTCATAACATTGTAGCATTGATTTCATGGAACAAAACCAATATTTCAACTGGTAAAAGCTGAAATCATCTCTATGATTGTGATCCATGGAATCATTTTGACCAATTTTATCGTTCTTTTGCTTTAAAATCCCAAAACGTGTCACTGGTTCTTTATAATGATGATTTCTGTCCATTTGGTTCTTACTGTAGTCAGTATTAAAGTTGGAATGTATTTATAACTCCTTAAAATTTACCTTCATAGATGTTGATGAAAGATCTATATAATCTTTTGACCTTATTAATTCCAGGTCATCCAAAAAATAATATTGATGTTTATTTAAAACCATTGATTGACTTGTTGAATTAATTTTGGAGTAATGATGTCAGGATATATGATGTTGATGCAAAAAAAACTTCCTACTGAAAGCTACATTGATGTGGACAATTAGTGACTTCCCATCATATGGAATGTTATCTGGCTGGAGTATACATGGTTGAAAATCATGTCCATACTATATGAGAGACAGTAAAGCATATATGCTCTTCAATTCAAAAAGCCATATATATTATACTATCATCATAGATTCCTATCAACTGATCATCGTTTTAGAAGAAACTAATATCATTTCAGAAAAGGAACAGTAGAAAAATATGGGCCTCCAACAATGATCTCAGGTATAGAGTTGAAATCAATTGTCTCTTCATTACCTCCCATTACATTTAGACCAACATTAAACCAACAGAAAATTGATTGGTTTGGAAAAGAGCATAATTGGATAAAATGATGTTTTTTTGGATTTCTTATATTGGTCTTATTTTTTGGTACATTAAATGTTGGATGTGATTCATATTAAGAAAAACTATTTTGATAATTTATTTCACATGTTTTTGGATACTCTAGGTAAGACCAAAGATAATATTAAGGAACTATTAGATCTTGCCCAAATTTTCAAGTGACCAGAACTTTAACTGTTTGAAAATGTCAGATCATTGAAGTTAATGAAACCAAAAGTAGCTTGTAAAATAATCAAAGAGAATCCTTTATTATTTTTTCGGAGGATTCCAGATTTAAGACTCCCAGATGGCTATGTTTCCAATTTTGGACAATTTGTCAGAAATGGTCATTTTATCCACTTGAACAGTCATGGATGTCTAGTTTTAATGGAAATAATCCTTCCTATTGGATTAAGAGTGTTGTTAAATCCTATGATTTAGGATGCGCAAACAATCATGTCATATTTTTTTGAGACATTTGTGTTTTGTATATAGACTACGATGTAGTAATAAAATTACAAGAATATGTCGTTTTAATTTTATATAAACTAAAAAAATATTACTACCTTATTTGTTTAACAAAATGGAACATTTGATATTAAATTTTCCGCATGAAACAAAATGTGGATGTCCGATGATGTTTTGTTGGATGCACCCATTTGATATATGCCTGCAGAAATTGAATAAAAATGTACGTAACAAAGAATCAGTGGAAGACTCAATTAACGAATCTTATTTTAAAGAAGACATTTATTTTTTCTGCTCTCATTACTTTCAATGTGAATATCCCTCAAAACATAAATGCATGGGCCATAATGAGAGAAATGTTGATGATGACATGAGCATTCAATTATCACTTCTCAATCAGCCAGAACATGTCATCGGTGGAGTTCCTGAACGAAGTATTTCTGATGATGAACATCACAGAGCTCATATATATATTTTTCTCAACTATGAAGAAATGACACCATTTGTACTCTGAGTGATCCTATAAATTATTATATATTTTTAAAAGTAAATTAATCTTATTTTATTTTCAGGTTATATGATAATTATATCAAGAAATAGATTTCACAAATTACATCAGCTACTCTTGAAGAACGTAGTCAAAAAAAATCTAGTTTCAAAAATTGATAGAATAAATTATTTTTGATTTCACATAAAAAATAAATTTAATAGTTTTTATAGTCATAATTATTTTACAAATTTTTAGGTATCTAAATATACTGATAAAATTGATAATCGATTGTATGTGTTGAGTAACCCCCATAAAAAATGGTTAAATCATATCTTTTATATGTGGTTAATGGTTATCGATTTTATACACGTGCATATAGGGAATAAACAAAATGTATAGTGGTATTTTCTTGAGAGTATCTCATCATAGAGAAACTGAAGATAACATTTATGGAATGTTGGAAGAAACCATTGAACTCTGTTATCCGGGACAACATTACATAATGATGTTTAAATGTTAGGGGTTGGATACTAAGAGAGGCATGCATGTTCATTTGATCCACAGAATTGTTGATATTAAATCAAAAATTCTTCTAGTATTAAATGAACCACTTTTATTAACTCATCAGGCATATAAAATTTATTATTCAAATTATTGAGCTACTTCAAAAGAGTTGGGTGATTGGTGGAGCATAATAAAAATTAATTCTAGAGAGAATTAGTTTACTAAAAGTAAATGTGGTTTCGCTGAAGTGAAACTAATTGAAAATTTTCAAGATACTGCTCTGAATTTATCATTTTCACAAAGAGACAAGAATATCATTGATGTCACCCCACAGTTAAGGGATGATGGTTATGATGATGTTAATGATGTTACAAATGAATTTGAAATGAAAAGAGATGATGAAACTGAATTTAATATGGAAATTGATGATGCTGAGGAGGAAGATGAAGACATTGACATTGACAGCTATAAATATGAGTTTGAAAATGGACACTGACATAGTTAAATGCTATTTATAATCATATATAATGTATATCTATATATAATAGTAGTTTTCAATTGTTTTATAACAACAATAATTTCATGTTTCAAATGGATGAGTATCGGTATCATATATTTCTTGAGGCTGATCTACCTTTAGATGAGAAAGATGTTGAATTATCTAATCCTCAAACTACTTATGGTCTAGGGAGCACTCAGATGGGGCATGTTCTTGCCTGAATAATGATTCCTGATCCTATCCTCAAGTAACATCCATGCCTTCAGTTTGATCCGCACACGTAGAGGTATGTTTACCTGTGTATTATAGTTAGTTTTCATTAATTTATTTATATTCTAATTGGTGGATTAATGGTTCTTTTGTCATATATTTACGCACATAGCTATTGGATATGGGTGCTCTATATTGCAAAATTATTTTTGTGAACCATGGGTTTCATGGGATCAGATTCCCATTGATGTTCAACAATACATGTTCGAGCATTAGATGGTACATTAATAAATAATATTTATTTTAAAGTTTATTTAATTAATAACATGACATTATAAATTATTTTTAGATTTTATGGTATCCCATTGATGAGAGATTGTGTGAGGCTAACTAGAAGGCATGGAAGGGTTCTCTGTATCCGCGTTACTCTCAGTTTTTTTTTTGCACAATTTTAAAAGAAAATAGAAAGTAGGAGTGACAGAGGTTGATGAGACATTTCACATCCATCGACCTGATTATATTTCATCTCATGTTTGGGATGGATTATGTATAGAATTGTTGAGTATGTGGTTTCATAGTAGATCATCAGTAGATCAAAAAAATTGGGGGAGACATGAGGTGACACATCGAGCTATTAGTTGTACGTTCAGTATGCATAGAGAGCATATGGTAAGTAATTTTTTTTAAATATTTGATATAACGTTAAATTTAAACATTATATTTTATATTCATATAGGTATTCAAAGAACCCAATATTATAGAGTGCATTGTTTATAGGAGGGTGTATAGTGATCCAGCTAATGGAGATATTAGAGGTGCTCACCAACGTCAATTTTTGGTTAGAATATTTTATTTTTGAGATTTAAATTTATCTAAAAATAATTTTTAGATATTTTAATATTAAATTTTAATTGATGGTTTCTTATGAGGATGAGACCTATCAGACTCATAGTGAGAGTTAGACCAAGACCGATGGTCAGACCAGTGCCCCCCTTGATTTGATAAGGAAACATGGATGTAGAAGATCAAATATGCCTTTGAGAAAGGCAGATTTGTTGGTATCGACTCTCGATGGAACCCTGGGGATTTTTATGACACCTCTACGATGTTGTAATCCAACTCAAGAGGAACTCTTGGAGAGTCATCATCATCATCTCATGCATAGTATCAGGAGTAGCTGCGAGCTCAGGGTGAGCTTATAGAGACTATGCGTAGGGAGAAAGAGGAGATACATTAGTGGATGAAACATTAGTAGGAAGAGATCATACAACAGCAGCAGTAGCATTATGAGATGTAGGATGAGATTCGTCTATGGTGGCATCAATAGGAATAGGAGTATATGGAGTACATGTGACATTTGACTCATATTTTAGGGATAGAGTTACCTACACTATCTCCTCCAGCTCCTCCAAACAACCCACCCCCTCAGTGATGTATTATTATTTTGTAATTAATCATTTGAATGTAATTTTTTAGTAATATTAAAAATTTATTATTTTAAATAGTTTATTTTTTATATTGTTGTGAATATTAGAGTTTTTATTATTTATTTACTTTTTTATTATATTTATTTTTTTATTAATTAATATATTTTTATATTTTTTCAAATTATAAGGTTTTTATTATGTTAAAAATATAAATATGGTTATTTCAATAATATTATTAACAATTTTATTATATTATTATTTCATTATTTCATTTATATTAATATTATTTTCTTACAAATAATTTTATTGTACGAATATTAATATTATTATGTAATTTATATTAATATTTTATTATTTATTTATTTATTTATTTATTTATCCCCACTATTTGCGATGGCCCTGTTGCAATTAGTTTTTGCGAATGTCCGTCACAAATTGGTTTTAAAAAAATTGGAAAAACAATTTGTGACGGGCAGCCAGCCCACAACAATAGGTTTTTTAAAAAACACATTGAACTTATTTGCGATGGTAGCAAAACCTGTCGCAATTAATAACCTTTTATGACAGATCATCGCAAAAGCTAATATTTGTGATACCCTTTTCCACAGTGGGCCATTTGTGATGGGACCCCATCGTAAATAGCCCTTTTTAGTAGTGTTACAACCTCAACACAATATAATAGCTTGTCCTTGAAGAGCTCTAAGAATCAATATGGGTTCTCGAAGAAAAAGTATGAATACTTTTCTCATATATTAGACTACCTCTCCAAGATATTCTCCTAACCTCACACATTTTTCTACTCAACTCTAACCATAGGTATAGTGTTACCCCATATAAAAGTCTCACTACAATCCACAATCTACATCATATGATCCTCAAAGGATGTATCAAAACTAATCTTGGAATCCTTTATATCTATCACATGATAAGGGTTGGGTTAATATCTTTGAAGCTACAACAAATGAATCACATCATGCATAGAACTATAGTGATGTGAATGGGATAATTGGTAAGTCATTGTACTGACCCTTCCCACTATCTCAAATAGCATAAAAAGCGTGGGCACTATCTTTCCCTATATCTTGATATGAAATTTCTCCAACCTATGAGATATTGGTAGGAAAACATGATGACCAACATAAATCTCCATAGGTCATCTCCTATGGCTAGTGTATGATTTCTTCCTACTCTTCATGGTTACAAACAACCTTATGATAACTTGAATCTACCCATATGTCTCCTATATGAGACTAGGTCCAACAAGAGATGACTCACCTACCTCTAACCAACAAATTGTTGAATGGAACAAACTTCCATACAAAACCTTAAAAATTTCCATTTGGGTCGATACCTAGAAGCTATTATTACATTAAAACTCCATGAGTTCCATATGCTTCTCATAAAAACCACCAAAATACAAGACACTTTCTTGTAACATATCCCCGATAACCTAAATAGTTAACTCAAATTTGACCGTCAGTCTGAGGAAGATATGTTGTTCTCAAAAGAACATGTGATCCCATAGACTTCTAAAGGCCCTTTGAAAACCGTGATGTGTTATGATTTCAATCCAAAATGATACTCCTCAAAACCCCATGCAGCCAAACAATCTCTCACACATAAAGCCTACCCAAAACAACGACTGTGAAGGTCTCCCTGATTGGTAAGTTGTGGTATACCATCATCAGTGAACACGTGATCACTCATAATACATTATTCTTACATGTTGTATTGGGTAATATTATCACAACATTTGTAGTGGCATCATCCCATTTTCATTCAAGAATGGGAAAAGCCATTAACAACCCCAGAGGCCACTAATGCAAAGATTTATCCTAAAAAAAGTGCAACATCATGCTACAAGGATCACTACCTCCTTCTATATTCCAAACCTCCAGTAATATTTATGAATATCATGTTACATATTTTCCAAACCTGGACATACTTCCCATCTAGAATCATGAAACTCCTTCATCAAATACTCATGTAAGGATGCAAGGATCCATACTTAGCTGTAGAAAAGAAGATAATTTCTACTACCAATAGAACATTCTAATAATGTCTCTCCACTATATAAACTATCTTTAAAAATGAATCCTTCTAAATTAGATAATTACTCTACCATTATCGGTCCAATAGAATACATAAAAATGCTTTTAGATACATATCAATTCATCCCTGGGACTCCTAAGCATTTAGATGAAAGTCGGAAAATAGTTTCATCATTTTTCACTCACCACAAGACTACTTTACTACCTCTTTCTATATATTTAATCTCAAATAATTGGAAACTACATTTCCATTTAATGGTGTATAATCCAACTCAAATTCAAAAGATTGTAGATACTTAACCCACCTCCTCTGTGGATGGTTTAGGTCCCACTGAGAAAAGATTCAATTGAGGTTTCTGTGGTCTGTGTTAACAAAAAACCTCTCAACCATGATATAATTCATACAACATATCAGGGAATGTACCACTTCCACTAACTCCAGATCCGAAGTAGTGTAACTCCTCTCATGCAGTCTTAGATGTCTGGAGGCAAAAGTAACCAATCGATCCTCCTACATTAGAACTACTATGTGTCCAAATTTAGATGCATCAAAGTACATAGTATATGCTTTTCCTATAATAGGTAATGTGAGGATAGGTGCTTAGGGTAATCTACCTTTCATATCCTTAAAATATTTCTCACAAGAATCATACCAAACAAACCTCTCTCCCTTATCAGTAACACCTAACATTAGAGATTCAATATAAGGGAAATACTGGATAAATATCTGATAATACCTTGATAAACCCATACTATAAATCTAAAAGACATTATTGGGTCGATAATAATATATCATGGTTGAAAACTTCCTTGTGTTTATTAAAACTCCTTTATCTGAGATGAATTGTCTCGTGAAGTGAACTTTATCAATTTAGAAACTGTATTTAGATAGCCTCTCATAAAGATGAAGCTCTCTTAATGTAAAAAATATGATTTAGATACATATTGAGTGATTATCTACATACTAGGAATACACTAAGATGATGTCAGAAAAACTAGCACAAAATGATCTAGAAAAGGATGAAAGATTCTATTCATCAAGTCCATGAATATTATGGATGCATTTGTCAAACCAAACAAAATCACAATGAAATCATACAATTCTTTCCTTCTCTAGAATGAAATATGAGGTATGTCTAGTGGTCTCACCCTTAACTAGTGGTATGCTAATCTCTAATTATTCTTATAGAAGATCTTAGAACCTCTTGCCTGATGAAACAGATGGTCGATGCACAAAATGGTATATTGGTTCTTGACCATTATCAGGTTAAATCTATGATAATCCACACATAAGAACAAGGTAACATCAGAGTTTTGGAAATGATAACTGAAGAACCCCAAGATGATGTAATAGTTTATATTAAACCTTTATCTTCCGGATCCTCCAACTAGATTTTCATCTCCTGAAACACTACTCGTTCTATTTTCTTAGGTGTAAATGAAAATTCCTTTTCTCCCACCACCAACTCGATCATGAACTCAATATCTCACTCGGGCGTTAATCTATATAAATCATCATGAAATATTTCTGGAAAATGGTCAACCACTTGAAGAATATAATCTTATTATATTCCAACATTATTTAGTGAAAGAATGGCTATTTGATCCCTGAGACAATCCAATCTATAGATAATTGGTCTTGCATGACCAACCTGAAGATACCACTCACAATGGTGTGAATATTTTTGTCCTTATAGAGATAAAAAGTCTACTCTGATATGGTAATAGCTGATATGATCCTTGTATTGAACTATCAAATCCAAAATAAGAATCAAATTGAAACCTATCATTTTCGGTGTAAATTGTTCCAACAATAAATGGAAACCAGCAATCTCTAAAGAACGCACCATGCAACACTTGATATTCTCTAACTGCACTCCCAATGGTGTATTGATGGTCAAAGAACCATCCAATCATTCCTCAATAAAACCCAAAATATTTGAAAAAATAGATGATAAGAAGGAATATGTATCTTTGGTATCAAACAAAACAAAATCTATTATAGATGATACAAGAACTATACCTCAGACATAAGAGGGTCTTGTATCCATAATAGTCAGAGTAGTCTATATAACATGAAGACGAATTTCCCTATTCCTTGGGATCCAGTCAAACTCCATGGATCTATTCCCTCTATTTGGTACTATTATTCATGAACTAGTTTACCACATCCCCTACGTCGGCCTAAACGGCTAGTAGAACTCTATCTACCTGCCTAATAAGGGGTAGTTGATCCCCTTCTAGACTTTGGTGCACTAAAACAAAAATTGACTCTAGTGGTGGGTTTTTAGCGTCGATTCTCGAAACCACCGCTAAAACTTTTGTAGAAATAGTTTCACAACGGTTTATAATAAACCTCCGCGAAATATTTTTTTTACAAAGCCGACCCTTCCACCCAACCTTCCCCCCCCTTCTCACCCCACGACCCCACTTCCCCCACGACCATGTCCCCCCATGACCTCGGTAACCCCACGGCCCCGGCGACCCTGCTTCCCCCGCGCGACCCCGGCCCCCCGCGACCCCGTTGACCCCGCGACCCCGACGACCCTGCTTCCCCTGGTGACCCAGATTCCCCCAGTCCCCCGCGACCCCGATGACCTATACGAACCCTAAGGTTTGAAATAAGTTTTTTTTTATTCTTTTTTAAACTCTATTTCATTGACAACCCAAGTTGGGTTCTTAAAGAATCGAGTCACGAGAGAGGTATTAGAGTTAACTACTAATGATATTTGGGTTGTTTTATTAAAATTAGGGTAGTGTTGTTAGAGGTATTAGAGTTTAGCCTTATAGGCTAGATAATCCAGTATATGTTATGATAGTAGATTCATTACTATGTAAGGACACTAATTATATATTTTCTAATATGATTTATTATATCATTAATTATAAAATACTATTGGATCAGTGAGAGCATTATATAGTGATCGATATTTGATTTATGTTCTTGTTTTCATGTAACAAATGAACTACCACGAGATGGATAGTCTTGGAATTCCAATGATATATTCTAAATGATTTTATTCATTCTATTTTGAACCTATTCAGATTTTTTTATTCTTTTATATTTGATATTTATTATTGTATAAAACATCTATGTGAATTTATGACCTGAACAAGACTAGGTTTACACCAATATAATTGCCACTCTGGATTCATCATGAAGATGATGAGAAATTTTTCTAGGTAAATGAGTATGAGGGGCCTCTACTTATTTCCAAGTTAGGAATTTATCTCTATGTAGATTCAATTTCAAAGACTTAGATGATAATTTAAGCTTATTTTTTCACACATCATCATAATTAATTCATGTATTATAAACCATTTCCTTATATAAGTGTAGGTTTTATAAATCACACTACCTACTTTCCTATCGATCTATATTCATCAATTTTACTAAAAGGATATTTATTTTCTTACTCATTATATGGTAAATATTTTAAGTGATTCCTTAATGGTAAATAAATGTGATATTGAAAAAGTTTTTCAATATTATATTGGAATGTTGTGACTTTTCAGGGATCACATAAAGATGTTTTGAGTTGTGAATATAGTTGTGAATTTTTCTGGGAAATTTTATTGTGAGATAGTTTAACTAGGTTTATTTTGTATTTAAATTTTATTTTTATTTTGTTTCTCTATATGTTACCCAAAATAGATGATTTTTCATTAGTATGTATAGTTTTGGATGAAACTAATCACTTTCATTGAATATGTATCTTGGTATTTTTAATTATTTTTTGAATTGGATAACCTATTTATTTATAAGTCATACTTGACTATAAAGAATTATGGCACTTAGGTATGGAGTTCTTTATAATTTTGACACTCGATAATGGAGTCCATCAAACATGTGTTACTCAAGCATATCATCCCTTAACTTTGCATAAATTTCATTTGTGTGTTGAAGTGAATGGTATTGAATTCATTCTAACTTATTGTAGTGGTTTGGATGAATATAATTCTTCCAAGTTCCCGAATATAATGTTTAGAGAGAATTACCTCTGGGATCTATTTCCACCTATGTGATTTTTAATATATTATTATGTTGTCCGGGATGATAGTACCAACACCCCACATTTCATCTCCAAATTCCCAACAAGATTCTATTATGAAACTCCAAACACCAAGCCCAGACAAATCAACTATACTTCAAATACCCTAGTTTGATCCCCAAACCACATCAGCAATATCTTGAATTCCATTTCTGATGTGATCTCCACCTTACCACATAAATTTTTATGAAAAAACACTAGTAATTCCTTCTCTAGAAGAATTATACTAAAGGCACTCAATCCCAACCACCAATGTGCTATCATATACCGACCATGATGCCTTAAAACTCAAGGAATAACAAAAATGTTCAATGCCCACACCGATGTCTGAATCTGACTCTTAGTTCAACTCCATGTTCAGATCCTAGATTGTCCCATTTAACCATAATTCTCCACTCATGATCACCAACACATATATGATCCAAATCACCCTCAAGTCACACCACCAATCTTTTCTATGTGAATACACTAAAGAGGAGGTCAAGGAATTCAATCTACACAAGGTTCATAGAACCTCAAAACCTAATATCCCAAGTTATTTCATCATGCATTTCCATGAACACCACCACTTATCATGCCTCAAGACTACCATCCCTTACGTGGTTCTTGTCACTCCAAATTAACAATGTGTTGAGTTTTTTAAGAATCATAAGGTTTTCCCTAAACATTATTTATAATAGATATATTCAATATTAGAGTTTTATATGATGACTAAATAGAGAACTTAGGTTGGGGTTATTCCAAATTAACAATGTTCTTTGGTTTTCATGGTAAAGTATCTACCACGTTGTTAGCACACTGTTTCTCTTTACCAAAGAAAATTCCCCTATCCTAAACACTAGAGGGTTCATATCTAACTCAAGAAATCATATTTATTATATTATGTTTATATAATCTTATACTATCGTATACATGAATCTATTTATCTATTTAGTAGTAACTTTGTGTTTTAATTTTTATTATTATTTTGTAGGCACATTGTGATATACATGGATAAAATCTGGATCACATTACCAAGGAACACACCTCAGTATGTTAAGGTTTTGAATGAGTTTTTAGATTTTTCAATTTCTAATTGATCTGTTAAAGGGTGAATAAAATTTCCATGTCCAAGATGTAAATTTAGAACATTTTTGAAGAGGGATGAAGTTTATGAACATTTAATACTGAAGAAATTCCTTGGTCAATATTTGTGTTGGATTTGGCATGGAGAATTGAACGTCACGGAAAGATTGAGCACTGATTTCAATCCATAGAATGAGGTCCCAAGTTCTTCGAAAATGGAAAATGAAATGCAAAACCTCATAAATGATGCATTCGGAACTGAAAGACACCACTATCAGCATCAAAACATATCCGAACAACTAGAAGAGTGTGCTACAAATTTCAACGTGACAAGTGATGTTTTTGAGACTGTATCACAAGAAGATCAAGATTGTAACATATCATTGGATCCTTCTCTTGATTATATGGATCCAAGTGTAAGAGAAAACTTCACAGAGGAAAATGTGTTTTATGATTTAGTTGACGATGGAAATCAAGAGTTGTATAGTTGGTGTTTGAAATTTTCAAAGATTTCATTTCTACTAAAGTTGTACCATATCAAATGTATTTGTGGAATTACAAATAAGGCAATGTCCATAACATTGGAATTGATTCGTGATGCATTTCCTGAAGAAAAAAACCCAGACTCTTTTTATGATATGAGAATAGTTGTTAACAAGATTGCTCCGAATTATACAAAAATACATGTGTATCCCAATGATTGTATGTTTTATTGGGGAGAGGATTCAAGTTTACAGAATTACAAGAAATGTTCTTCTTCTTTATGGAAGGAAAAGGGCGATGTTGGAAGTCTGAATGAACATAATTTCATGGAGAAGAAGAAAAGGAACACACCTGCAAAGGTTTTTCATTACATTCCTTTGAAGCCTCTATTTCAAAGATTATTCATGTCATTGAAAACCACTGAATACATGAAGTGGAATTCTGTAGATAATAACAATGATGGGTTAATGAGACATCCATGAGTTTTCCAGTTGTGGAATATATTTGATTCATTACATCTAGATTTCTTAGTTGATCCTAGGAATGTTTGATTGGGATTGGCTGCCGATGGATTCAACCCATTTGGGACTTTGAGTACCAGTTAATACATTTGGCTAGTTGTTTTGATCACTTATAATCTGCCTATGTGGATGTGTATGAAACATACAAATTTTATCCTTTCGATGAGTATTCTTGGAAAACAAATTCCTAGAAATTATATTGATGTATACTTGTAGCCTTTGATTGAAGAATTGTAGGAGTTATGGAGAAACAGTGTTGAGACATTTGATGCTTCTTCTAAAACAATGTTCAAAATGAAAGCTGCTTTAATGTGGACCGTTAGTGACTTCCCTGGGCTTGGGAATTTATCTGGTTGGAACACTTACACGGGTTTGGCTTGTCCCATTTGTAACTTTGATTTTGAGCCCAAACGACTACCTTATAGTAGAAAATGATTCTTCTTGTTTCATATAATATTTCTCGATGCATCTCAAAGATTTCAGTTGAAGAGATCAAAATTTAAGGGTTCCATTGATCGTAGACCACCTCTAATGTTGTCAACTGGTTCTGAAATATTGACATAGCTTGAAAATGTTGAAACAGAATTTGGGAAGGTTCATCATTTGAATGATAGCGTAAAACATGTCTGAAGTGAATCATCAAGCAAAATCGGAACGCAACAATAGAAGAAAAAAAGTATATTCTTCAAACATCCATATTGGGAATTTAATTTGTAGTGGAATAATCTTGATGTGATGCATATTGAGAATAATGTCTGTGACAATTTGATTTTCACATTGCTTAATGAGCATGGAAAGCCAAAGGATCATCTCAATGCTCGCAAATACTTACAAGCAATGAACATAACACACGATCTCTAGCCAGATGAGAATGAAAAGTATCCTCTGGGAATTTTTACAATGAAAAATAGGGAAAAAGATACATTCCTTAGAATTTTAAAGAATTTTAAGGTATCTGATGGGTATTCAAGTAACATATCGAAGTGTTTTGACTTGAATAATTGTAGGTTACATGGATTGAAAAGTCACAATTCACATATTTTGTTACAACAGTTACTACCATTGGCATTGCATATATTATTACCTGAAACAATTACTGCTGTTGTACTCCAATTCTTTACATTTTTCAGACAACTATGTGATAAATCTCTACCTCTATTTAAAATTGAAAACCTCTAGAAAAGGTTTGTATTGACCCTTTGTGCAATAGAGATGATCTTTCCTCTGTCATTTTTTACTGTAATGATGCATTTAACTGTTCATTTGGTTGAAGAATCTAAATTAGGAGGCCCCGTTCATTATCAATGGAAGTATCCAATTGAGAGGAACTTTATTTATATGTTTTTCAGTTATGTAAAAAAAATTTGGTACTTAATTAAATACATAATTATGTTTATTTTATTTCACAGATATCTTGGGCATTTGAAATCATATGTGAGAAATAAAGCTCAACTAGAAGGCTCTATTACTGAAGGATATTTAGCTGAGGAGTGTCTTACCATTTATTCTTGATACTTGGATGATATTGAGACAAGATTTAATCAAGGTAGAAATGTTGAAGACACATCGAATCATTCTTAAATACATCAGAAATCCAAAATATTTCCTCCTATTGGCCGATCAGTTGGGAGGACCTCAAATGTGACACAGACTGAATTGGAATTATTACAGGAACACAGATATGTTCTGTTAAATAGTGAAATTGAAGATACATTTATTGAAGAGTTAAGGATACAAACAAAGAGATGAATGAGAGGTCAAACACTAAATGAGAATGATATAACTAAAGCTGTTAATAAAGAGCTTGTAGAATGGTTCTCACGACGTGTAAGTTCATAAATATTGCAATAAATTCTAATATTAGTTTGATACATACCTTTTGTAAATCTAATAAAGTATATTTATTTTTTCAAATCATGAATACTAATACTCGGGAAGAGGTGTCAGAATATTGGATGTTTCTTGCTAGAGGTCCTCTAAAACAAGTTAGAAATTTCAATGCTTATAATGTGAATGGATTTAGATTTCAAACAGTCGATCAAGAAGTGGGTTTGAAAACACTGAATAATGGTATATTTACATTTTCTGAAGTTGAATACTATGGAAATCTACATAATATTATTGAATTAAACTACCACGAAAATTTTTCTGTTGTTTTATTTAAATGCAAATGGGTCGATATTATCATAGGAGTTAGAAGAGATTCCTTGCAATTTACTTATGTGAACTTCTCTCGCTTGATGGATGTTGGTGATCATGAACTGCATGATCCATATATCTTAACATCGCAAGAAAAAATGGTATATTATGTGAATGATGTTGTTGATGAAGGGTGGAGTGTAGTTTCTCACATAATACAAATCGATTTGTATGATATGGGTGATGAAGTGGAAAATTTGACCTCTAAAATTGAATTTAATCAACAACAGGAAGCAGAATTATTTGTTCATCATGATATTAAAAATATTAGTCTAGAAAGGTTGAATGAAGTGGATGAAGCAATGGAGAAGGAAAATGACATGATTGTAGGGGAAAATTATTGTATGTACAATTATTTATTTTTTCAACAACCACTTTTTTCATTTGTGCAGTCATTCATTATCATTGTTATATATATTTTGTCTGTTAGTAGTGGGCATCTATTATCATTTTTAATTTTTTTTTCTGCATATTTTTTTTGAAATATATATTATGAACATAATTTTATATGATTAGATGACATGAATGCCAAGGGGGAAGTGGTACACTATTTCATCTAGTTCTACGACAGATAACGATCCATCTGGATCCCTCCCCATGACATCTAAGGCACCGACTGCCTACACCTCTGCACCATCTCCCCCTGCACCATCTCTCACACCATCCATGGATGTCCCATTAGAATATGAATCATCTACTCCCCCTTCAAGATCCTCAGCAGTGGGGCAGCGACACGCCCCTTCCAGTTCATATTGGGCATACTGGAGTGTCACTGTCATAGGTACAAATTTTAATTAAATAAATTTATTGCATTTTGTTTATACTAATTGTTTTCTCATTGAAGATGAAGAACATGCAACCGTGGAGAAAAACATAAAATGTTAAAATATTTGCAATATGACTAGTGAGAAGATAGTCATTCCATTTAATTCTTATGGGGTCCCTACAGATGACGTTACAGGGTTACTTGGCTAGATTCTAGGCCAGCTGGCAGCAGAGCCCATTTCCCTTCCTATTTCTTAGGATGATTGGAGAAATATGCCTCCGAGCTAGAAAAATGAGGTTTTTGATTATCAAATAATGGTAAATTCATTACATTATGGTTTAATTGAATGTCATGTTACTAATATGATCAAAATGAATTCATGTATACAGATGTTTTTCCACTTTACAGTTGCTGATGTGATAGCACAGAAGTGAACATTGAAAAATCTAGGTAATAAATGAAAAGATTTCAAATAGAGATTGGGGTGTGATGTCAATGATTCTTCGTTGATCGTGCAACAAATGTATTAGAAGCTACCCAGTGGGGTACCAAACGAACAATGAAATGTTTTGGTTGACAAACATCGTGATGAGATGCATATGGTATTGAAATATATATTATTATATTATCCTCATTTTACATTTATACATGTATATGAAGAGGACATGACATTGAAAACGTTACTATTAAATTGGATTTTATTTATTTCAGGATCTCTCAAGATAGAATGCATCAAACTGGGCAAAGAAAGTCATAACTCACACTACGGGCTCAAAAAGTTTTTTTAGAAACCGAACGACATTAGTAATATTTTAATTAGTTTAAATATTTATAAGACAATATTATCTGTTTAATATATTGAATTATTTTATTTATTTTTGCTTAATAAAGTCATAGAGTTTAGGGCACGAATCATCCTGAATTGAACTATGGTTGGATGTTCACAAGAAATTAGATGGATGTTTTGTTAATGAGCCTACTAAATAAGTTGGGGTATGAAGTCAATTTTTTATTATAATAACTTATTATAAGTTTTTATTGTGATAATGTATATTGATACTTAATTTATAGGTAAAAATTAAAGAACTATGGGATTCCAATCTTGTGCATTCATAATTAGTCTCCTAGGATGACCCGTTTGCTAAAGTCCTTCAGAAGGAGCATCCTGGTAGAGTGTGCGGGATGGGTTTGGGAATTGTACCATCTGAGGTTTTTACCAGGCCACCGGGGATGGCAGCTGAATCTACTCATGGATTTAGTCATCCCACACCAGGAGATGCTCAGAAAGAGATTGTTTCTCTACAAAACACAATTCACCAGCAGGGGGATCAAATATCTGCTTTGTAGAAAGAGTTTACTGAAATACGTCGGAAGATGAGCAGATATGCCCCCGGTGGTATTACATCGATTGGTGGTATGAAGTTAAATCACAAAAAATCAAAATCATTTAGTTTTCTAACTTTCATTAGTTTTATGTTTTAATATAAATATGCAACCATTTTTAATTTTCAATATAATTTTCTTACAGGTGACAATAGAAAGTGAAGATGAAGGTGGAGAGGGCGACGATGCATCATCGGACCGTGAGTAGTTGTATTGTTGATGTGTCGAAAAAATATGGGAATCGTTGGTCTGTATATGTAACATTTGTGGCACATAGTTTCCACCAAAAAATTTCATGTCCAAAAATTTCCTTGATTTCTCATCATTCCTTTTATGCATTTTATTGATTTCTCATGTTTCTTTTTATGTCTTAATTTCTTGAGCGTGGAATTCATCAATCCATTTAGGCCTGTGTTTGAATTGGTAGTCAAGATTTTGGATGACTAGGGGTTAAACCCATTTTTTATGTGTTGAAAAAATTGGGTTATTTCATAGTGATCAAGGGGATAGTGTTGTGGACACTTTGGTGAGGCCCTAATAATTTGTCTTACTTGGAGGTCCTTGTGATTGGTAATTGACCTGCATGACAGGTTTTGTATTTTTAATGTGTCTAGGTGTGACATGTGGGTCATGCTAGTTTTGTGGGTATGAACAATGGACCTAGGATGACTGGTAGTGTTGTGTAGTTATATATTATGTTAAAGATTTTGGTTGATGAGATTTTTAAGGGTGGTTATTTTTTGTTGTATGTGTTACCCTCTCGGAGAAAGCTAAGTTGGGATGTGGAATGTTATATGGGATAAGACCTCACCCTATGTGAGAGCATGGTAGTACGAGATATGGTTTTAGATGAGGTTTGTGATATAATGTAACAAATAACCTTTAGTGGAGGTTAGAGCTGTGAGATGTAATACATTACTTGTTCTATGGCCCCATCCTAAGTGGCAAGGTAGAGGTATGAGATTTAGTTGAGATATTGTATGGGGCCTTACATTGAGTGTGACAATATTAGTATGAGACTTGATGTGAGACCATGATTTTGTATGAGAATGTACCCTAAGTGAGAGGGTAGAGGTTGAGACTCAGTTATGGGACCCTACACTAAGTTATTGGGTACCCGTTTGGGTTTGTATTATAGGATGCCTTCTCTTTCAATATTGGATGATGAATGTGAGGTCCAGAATCTTTGTGTTTTAGTTAGCACACAATAACCATCATCATCATATTGTTTTATTTATTAAAGACAAGCAGAAACAAAGAAGGAAACATAAAAGACGCAAGAGGTCCCATCCCCTCCCCCATTGTCCCAGCCTTAGCTAAGGAGGTCTAAAATAATGTAGACTGAGAGCATCCCCCTTAATAAAGTAGACCCCCTCTGCCTTGATGTTGACTACATTGTGAAGAAACACCTCCACCGTGCTGGAAACCTCCACTGAAGCTAAGTAGTCAGCAACATTATTCTCCTCTTTCCATATATGAAGCACCTGGACATTGCTATTAAGAAACTTTCTGCATTTTCTGATCACATAAAAAATCTACCAAGGCACATAAATGTAACCTTTAAATGAATTGTGAACAATTATAGAGTCCGTATCCACTTCAGAAATTTCTAACCCTTTTTTCCTACATAACTCCAGACCAATCTGCATTGCCATTGCCTCCGCCTGAAGGTAAGACCCCGGACCAAATTTGGCCGAGAACGCCATGTAGACCGATCCACTACTATTGCGTACCACCCGGCCTCCTCGTGCATACCCCAACATGAAAGAACCATCTGTGTTCATCTTTTAGCCCGCAGTAGGAATCTTCCAACAAACCCATTAACCCCTCCTATTACTGGATGTAGGGACCACTCCACCACCAGACTGAAATCTGTTCATAGATGGAGCATTCTTCCAAGATCCAACAGCCTTATTAAAATCAATCAATAAATTTCTATCCCATGTGATAATAGTCTGGCTTGTCACCTGCCCTCCCTCATGCCTCGACCTGTTACGTGCCTTCCAAATACACCAGCACCCAGCATGCATCACCACCGAACATGCCGACCGCTCATGGCCCCCATTCCCAGTACCTTGGAACCATCTTTTAATAAAGGGCCAGCTATCCCCAGCCGAGGTAAGGAAAGCCGTGAATTCTCCAAGAACCTTCCATACCTCACTGCCCCATTCACTGCCAAAAAATAGATGTGTGATGGATTCCACTCTGTGAACAGTGCAACACACGCACCTGGAATCCAAATGAATACCACACCTACAAACATTGTCATCAATCGAAAGAGCACCATTCCTTATCACCCACGTGAGGATGTTATATTTGGTGGGAATATTTTTCACACAAATGATCGCGTCCCACCCACTATTCTTCACCTGGACATGAACAATGTGTTGAAATTATTTGGATGAGAACCAGCCTGATGAGGAAGTAGTGAAGGCGCACTGGTCCCCCTCTTCATTCAGCTCGATGAGACTGAAAATCTCTCACTGCTCCTTATCCAACACGGTGTCAACAAACGCAGGAAACCGGCTCACTTCCCTGAAGGTGATATCAAGTACCAGGCATCCTGGGAACCCAAGTATCGATCTGCTCCAATTTTGGTTCCAGAATGAGATATCACCTTTCCCCACAATCCATCGGTAAAATGGCTGTATAACAGAAAAAATGGGGCACACCATCGCCATCAGGGAGAAAAGTCCCTACCCAGGAACCCGAATGTAAGATGCATACCTGTTCATGGTAATCCCCCAAAGCGTACGACATTCCAGAACACTCCAAGCCAGCCTATCATGCATGTAGTAAAGGGTATCTTTGAGGTTCTGCACATTAATACCTCCCTCACACACTGGCTTCGCCATTTTACCCCAAGCAGCCAAGTTCCTCCTTCCCTCTGCACCGGGATCCCACATAAAATTATCCAGAAACCATTCAATGGATCTGATCACACCTTTCATAACCCTTATGGATGACAGAACATGAATAGGAGTAGCCATTAGGACACTGTTGACAAGGGCGATCCTACCTCCAAAAGACAAAAATTTATTCTTCCACTTCAGCACCCTATCAGTGATCCTCGAGATGAGGTCGTCAAAATATCTAATCCTAAGCTGCTTGTCCGATATAGGAGCTCCAAGATAAGACATTGAGAATTCACCCCTCTGCATACCCAGAAGTCTTCTGATAGTCTCCACCCTCATCCTGGAACACTTGTTATAAATGAAGAATTCACTCTTTCACTTGTTGATAATCTGGCCGCTTCAACGAGAATACTCACCCAGAACTTTATTCAGATTGTGAATAGATCTACTTCCAGCATTAAGGAATAGAATAGAGTCATCTGCAAGCATGAGGTGAGAGATGGCCAGATTCTACCTCCTCCAACGGTACTAGATAATTTATATTATAATACATGTATACAGTTTATAGGATGGTGATATAAGGTTCACTTGGTGATACCCAACTGTGTTGTACGATCACTTCCTAAATGGGAACACCGAGTCACATGTAGATCTAATGTTTCATTTTCAAGTGATATATATTATGGGGGATCAAGAATGATCAGCTAGATGTATGTTTGGAGAGTAGTCAAATAATGGACCTATTTTTTATAGTTTATTATATCATATATAGTATTTTAATTTATTCTATACTAATTTCCTAGGTTGATGTTTCTTGTTTTATGTTGGTATGTACAATATGGTTCACTCTTATATAGCATGTCAATTTTTACTTATTTTTTGCAATTTATTCTATACTAATTTCCTAGGTTGATGTTTCTTGTTGTCTATTGGTATGTACAATATGGTATTTCTAGTTTGATTTGATTTTAGGGCAGTGGTGCATCAGAAGCAATTTTATTTTCTGGTTAGCTTTTAGCGGCGGTTAAAACCGTCGCGAAATGCACATTAGTGGTGGTTTAAACTGCCGCAAAATGGTGAAAACTGCCGTGAAATGTAATTTTTTTAAGTTTTGCGGTGGTTTTAACCGCTGCTACATAGTGGCATTGTAGCTACCTCATTCTGCGGCGGTTCTTGTGACTTCAACGGTGGTTTTATGGCCGCTGGATTTGAGTTTATTCATGGCGGTTATAACCTCTGCGAATAAAGTGATATTGAGGACTCGTAAAAAACCTCCACTAAACTCAGTAAAACCACCTCGAAATAAGGCAGCTACGATGCTTTCCTTAAACCTCCGTGAAATGATAATAACTGCTGCTAATAGATTGGTGACGCTGTATTAGACGGTGGTTTGTAGAAATCTCCACCAAACCATATAGCGGCGTTTTAAATCCCTGCTACACGTAAAAATAACTACTGCTAAACGGTGTTTCTCTTGTAGTGGTGCCTATCTTGATCCTCTTCCACTGCTCTGCTTTGGAATGTTCCCACAGGACTTATAATGATGGACCAATCTATCATAGACATTAAACTTCATTATGGTGTCTGGACACTATGGTTGATTTTGGAAAAACTTTCAATACTAATAGAAATGTAATGGAACATGGTCCTCACATGGTTTTTGATTTCACTGGATTCTATTCCCACTACTTCCTTGGAGGAATCTATCTTAGTGGCGCTTCATGCTACATGACGAATAGCTCCCAGTTGTCCCTATTAAGGCAGCCAGGATACTGCATGGGGACTTTCTTAGATGTCCCTCAGAGATGAGTTCCAAATTCATCACTTCCTAAAAACTTCTCAAACAAAAAACAGTCACTTATGACCTGATCTCATAGGGAATACCATCCTGAAAATGCATCACCCAGGAGATCTCATTAACTACAAGAGATAGATAAAAACCCAATGGCTTATTAAAATTTCTAGAATAGTCCAACAATAAAATTCCCTCATATTTCATCTTCATGAACCCGCAATCATTTACAGAAACACCCTGAATTTCTAAAGTAAGAACCTTATTTCTGATGGAATATATGAAATGAGACACAAAGAAAGTAAGGGAATATGATATCTAGATAATTTATAAATTATTTACTATTAAAAATAGATTTTATATATTTATATTTATCCAAAACTGACTTAGCGTGTGTTACATAAGAGAACAACCTTTTATGTTTGATTTTTTTACACTCAAGACCATGTTTTATCAAATAAGAATATATTATTAAAATATTGTTATTTAAAATGATATGATACAACCTAGATGTTATGTTACTGTTATAAATAGTTTAAAATAAATTATAAAAATTTATGGATTATATAAATATTAAATTAATTAATTGGTTACCAATTAACAAGAAACAAAAATAATAACCAATTGGATAAAAACATAAATATTATTATTTTTATGCTTCTGAATGAGTTTTTTATTAATAAAAAAAATTAAATAAAAAATTTAATGATTTTAATTAATTATATATATTATATATTCAATAAATTATTTTTTTTATTCATCCATAAGATTTTATAATCATTGTATAAGAACAAACCCAATTTTACACATAAAAACCTATATTTTTATTAATTATTTTTTCTACCTTTTAATGGAGAACCTATTTTAAATCCAAATTTAAATCATTTAATTAATTTAATATTTCAAAATAAAATAGATATTTTAAATTTAAATAAAAAAATTGGGCGAATTTATGGTATTTTTCTTGTAAATTTTCATTTTTGTAATGAATAGTGAAATTACAGAATTTTAGTTCAATCTTCTTTTTGAAATAATATATTTATAAAGTTAAATGATATTTTAAATTAGTTTTGAGGATTAATTATATATTATTTTTTACAATTAATACAATTTTGGTCATTTTATACTATTTCACATTGAAATTGAATATAAAAACATTACAAACCTTTGGTTATTTTTACCTAAAAACCCTACATAGTCATCCCGTCCGTGGGATTAAATTTAAAACAATTTATACCAATTTTATGATTTTAATTTTTAAAAAAGGATTCTATATTTTTTATAAAAATAATTTATAATTTCAAATAATTCCAATGTTTTTTTACTAAGAGGATTAGTGAAAGTGGATAAAATTAATTAAAATGATTAAGGTTAAATTAAGCTGAATATAGGACTAAACCATAACAATAAGGACAAAAACAACCTATAAATGTGTCCAAAATATATTTTATGTCCATATCTAGATCCCATCCTCCATTTAAATGAATTGGTTACATTATTTTATCCACATGCAATTTTAAAAAAATTCATGGAATTCCATTGTAAAAATATTACAAGAGTGTCACTCCTCCTTCACTATAAAAGGACCTCCTCTGCTCCCACTTACTCACACCTCATAATCCACATTGTATAAAACAAGATCTACCCAAATATATCCTAAAAATACCTACTCTATTCCTATAAGCCTCACCTTGTGAACAATGAAATCCAAAGAAGCATTTGGTTCAAACCAAAAATGTTACCCGATTAAGAGGTAACATCTTTCCTTATGATTTTTATTTTTATTTCTATTATACAAACAATACAATATTATTATTATATATTTTATTACAAAAGTAGTATCATAATTATACTAGGATGTTTTTATTTTTTGGTTTCAACTCACACTTACACACACTTCCATCTAATGGGTAATGAACATATTGTTTCTGTGTACGGAAAACTAATGGCTCCCGAAACAATGATTGTTAATTTTTCCCATACCACCTATAATGGTAGAAATTATAATGGAAAATATATTTCAATATGTTATATATGATATTTATTATTTATTAATGTTTCTGAAATTATTTTATAACACATTCCCTTATACATTCCATTTTGTGTAAATATGATAACATCGTTTGTAGAAGGGTGGACTACCGTCCCCTCAAAGAGATGTGATTGATTCACACTATACATGGAACATATAAAAGATTTTTTTAACTAAAAATATATTACATAAAAAAATCTATATGATATTAATGACATAATTTACATTCATGATATATAATATATAGAATTTTTTTATTTACCCCTTCACGTACTTAAAAAGTGATAACGTCATTTGTGGACGTGTGGACTACCACATCCACGACATGATTTGATTAATTTTACTTCACAAGAATTATATATAGAATAATATATGATTCAATTTTATGGTATTTATGATATAATTATCATTTTGAAAATATATAATTCTTCTTACCTTCTTTCCATAATGATCATTGAAAGTGGGAACGTTACAAATGCGTATGTATGAACGACCATCTCCATGATTGTAATGTTGATTTGTTTTCCATAACCATATTTAATTATTTTTTTTTAAATTATCAATATTGTCTAAATATGGTAATTATTTCATGATTATTATTCTGGAGATTTTATATAATGACCCCTTTGACCACAATTAACATACCATAGATGTTTTTGACACATAAACTGAATTTGGTCAAAACACCTGACATAAACATGATTGTTTAAATAGTTGTATACAACATAATATTAAGTGAAATAAATGTAATTATAAACATGAAATTTTTTATCAATAATATAAATAATTAACCTAAGTTTTTTATTCCTGAATATAAAGACACACGAGACAAGTCGGGAGAAAGGTAAGGGATTCTCAACCCATTTATTACATTCGTGATATAAATTTCATGTAATAACTGGGCCCCATTGATATAAAAACACTCGACCTTGAAATGGATGTTAGGACCTAGCCTTCAGGGTACCACTAGTTTCCCAGCTGACACGTGGCACCCACCTTGGGGCCCACCCACATTCCCAAACGCGTCATCTGACTAATGACAACCCCACTTACAACACATTTCCTTTCCATTATTCTTTTTCTTCACTCACACACACCATGGGAAACATCCCTGAAGGTCACCCATCCTAATCACTACTCGATTACAATCATTCTTGACTATGGATATCTTATCAAGTAGGCTTCCAAAAAAGAAGGAGTGCCTTTTTGACATGGGTCGTATCATTTAGTCATTTAACCCTTTATCATTCTAGGGTGTCACATTCACCCCCCACTAGAGCACAACGTCCTCATTGTAGACCCTATATATCTTCCCAGGTTGTGCACCACAATTATGGCTGGGTTCCTCCACTAATAAAAAATGTAACAATTGGTCCCTAATGATTTCACATACACCCCACCTTAACATGGTCGTCGGGTCATGGCCCTCCAGGTACCACCAGTTGCCCCGCAGACATGTGGTCCCCAACATACCGAACAGGTCATATAACTAATTAATGTCCCTACATGCCAAAACATGTCATTTCCATAGTGTTTTTTCCTCACTCACACACACCACAGAAAACTTCCCAGAAGGTCACCATTCCTGATCACTATGTGGGGATAAGAATGATTAATTGTGGAGTTCTAATTAGGTAGGATTCTGAAAAGGATGGTGCATCATGTTGACATGAGTCATATCATTTATTCATTTAACCCTTTATCATTCTGGGGTGTTACATTCACCCCCCACCCTTTTAAATTGAGTCCTCTAAATTTTATTACCTTATAAAATAAGTGGGGGTATTTTTCCCTCATAGAATTTTCAGATTCTCATGTTTCCTCTTCAACTATATGGGTTTTGCAAAAAAAACAATAACCTAATGGATCTACTTATTCTATAACACTTTGTCTTAGTGATCAAGAATCTTGACATTATATTCCTCATAAGAAATATTCTCGTCCAATTGAACTAATTTAAGACTCAGAATATGAGATCGATCTAACATGTACTTTCACAACATTGAAACATGAAAAAAACTATATACCTAGGATAAACTAGGAAGAAAATCCACCTATTAGGTAACTGATGTAACTTTATCCAATATTTCATATGGTCCAATGAACCAAGGACATATTATCCCCGTCTTACCAAAACACATCAAAATTTTCAATGGAAAGAATTTTAGAAAGACATAATCGCCTACCATAAAATAATGATCCTTACTTTAGTTATCCGAATAACTTTTCTACCTATTCTAGGATGTACTCATGTGTCTCTGAAGTGACTGAAAATTTTCTTCCTTCTCTTCTACCAACTATTGTCCCATCAACTTCTTTTCCACAACATCATCCTAAATTTTTTTTAGTTTAATACCACTTTAAATATAATTCCATAAATGGTGTCATCTGTATACTAGAATGAAAAATGATATTATAAGAAAAATAAACCAAAAAATTATGTTGATCCCAAATTCCCTAGAAATACATTAAAAAATCACTTATCATATCCTATAATGTTCGAATTTTTCATTCTGACTGCCGATCTGATTGGGGGTGAAAAGATGTACTGAAATTTAATTCAGTACCCAATGACTTCTAAAGGAATTTTCAAAAGTTATAAGTGAACCTGGGATCACGATCAAATACAAGAAAGAGGGAAACTCCATTTAACATAACTATATCTTTAATATACAATAGATAATTTTGATCTAGATAAAGAGCATCTCAAATATGGATAAAATGGGTAGATTTAGTCAATTAATCAAAAATAACCTAGATCATGTTGTAACCGTGAGAATTTTTTGGTAATAATTTAACAATTAGGCCCCTATGATAGAAAAAACACCCCACCTTAACATGGTCATTGGGTCTTAGCCTTCTTGGTACCACCAGTTGGCCCACAGACACATGGTACCCACCCTTGACCCTCCCCCCCACGTTTCTAAATGGGTCATCTGAATAATTATAGTCCCCATATGTGAGAAAGTTAATCTAGAGACAGATTATCTAAAATATGGATAAAATGATCTGATTTAGTCAATCGATCAACAATAACTCAGATCATATTTTCACCTCAGGAAGGGTTTTGTAATAATATAACAATTGGGACCTGTTGAAAGCACAAACACCCCACCTTAACACAGTCGTCTGGTTGTGGGCTGCCTGGTACCACCAGTTTCCCCACTGACACATGGTCCCAACCATGGGGCCCACCCATGTACCCAAACGACTCATCTGAATAATGACAATCCCCAGAGGTGAGAAAGTTGATCATTGTTACCTCAAGATTTTTTTTGGAAAAAATGTAACAATTGGGCCATGCTAATAGCGCATACACCACACCTTAACATTTTCATCAGGTCCTAGATTTCCGGGTACCACCAGTTTCCCCATAGACACATTATCCCCATCCTAGGGACCACCCACATGCACAAAAGGTTCATCTGACTAATGGTATTCCCCATAGGTGAGAAAGTAGATCTAGATATAGAGTATCTCGATTAGGGAGAAAATGAGATGATTTATTCAGTTGATCAATAGTAGCCCTGGTTGTATTGTTACCTTGAGAAGATTTTGGTATTAATTTAACAAATGGGGCTCTCTAATAGCCCATATACCCCACCGTAACATGGTCATCGGGTCATGTCCCTCTAGATACCACCAGTTTCCCCACAGACATGTGGTCCCCAACATGGGGCCCACCAACATGCCCAAATGGGTCATCTAACTATTGACTATCCCCACAGGTGAGAAAGTTGATCTAGAGATAGAGTATCTCAAATAGGGAGAAAATGAGAAGATTTAGTCAATCAATCTACAAAAACTCAGATCATATTGTTACCTTGACATGTTTTTAGTAATAATGTAACAACTGGGCCCCACTGATAGCACATACACCCCACCTTAACATGATCATCGGATCCTCCACAAGTTTCCCCACAGACACGTGGTCCCCACCTTGGGGCCTACCCATGTTCCCAAATGGGTCATCTAACTTATGTAAGTCCCCGCAAGAAATAAAGTTGATCTAGAGAGATTATCTCAAATAGGGAGAAAATGAGTAGATTTATTCAATCGACCAATAATAACACAGATTATATTGTTACCTCAATGTGTTTTTTGTAATAATGTAACAATTGGACCCCACTGATAGCATATACACCCCACCTTAACCTGTTCATTAGGTCCTGGATCACCAGGTACCACTAATTGCCCCAAAAACAAGTGGTCCCTACCCTAGGGCCCACCCACATGCCCAACAGGGTCATCTGATGAATGACAGTCCTCACAGGACAAAAAATGACCTTTCGACTATGATTTTTCTTCACTCAAACAAACCCTAGGTAACTTCCCCGATGGCCACCCATCTTGATGACTACACCAGGCCAAGTACCCTTAAATATGGAGTTCTAATCAGGAAGGCTCTTGAAAAAGAAGGTTCACCATGTTGACATGAGTCAAATAATTTAGTCAAAAAAACCTTTGTCATTGTGGGGTGTTACATTCACCCTCCCCCTTTAGAGCACAAAATCCTCATTGTGGACCCTACATATCAACCCAAGCAGTGCACCACACTTAAGGGTGGGTTTCTCCTCTGATAACAAATGTAACAACTAGTCCCTGCTAATAAGACATACACCCCACCTTAATACGGTCATTGGGGCCTAGCCTTCCAAGTACCACTAATTTCCCCACAAACATGTTGTCCCCACTCTAGGGCCCACCCTTATTTCTGGATGGATCATCTGACTAATGATAGTCCTCACATGCCAACACATGTCCTTTCCACTTTGATTGGTCCTCCCTCACACACACCCTAGGAAACTTACCAGAAGGTCACCCATCTAGATCACTACTACAGGTCAATCAATCTTACCTGTGGAGTTATAATTAGGTAGGCTCTAGAAAAGTAAGTTGAATCTTGTTAACATGAGTCATATCATTTAGTCATTTAACCTTTTTTCATTATTTGGTATTACATGTCATGTTTATCACCTACATATTCGGTGTGGTGTATCTAATGAACATTTTTTATATTATATCATTAAACCTTTTATCTTAATAGTATTATAAACTTTCATTTAATGTTATTCATTCATGAGGATTATGATTTAAAATGTTTTAATGTGATATGGGACACTTGAGAATGTTTAAATATTATTTTCCTCAAAAACAACATTACTTGTATTTTTCATTTGAGGAAATTATATTACCTCTGTTCATTTAAAATATTCATTTTTCTCTCCTCTAGTAATTCATGACCTTTTTCAAGTATTAGTACCATTTTTCTATTCTTTGGTACTCAAAGTGTTTTATAAAATGTTTTTCAGAGAACCTGACTTCATTTTTTCCTTTAGTCGAAGATCCTATTTTCCCCTTAAAATATTTCATTATTAAAGTGGTTCTAAAAAAAATTAAAAATATTTTGTAAAGACATTTTTACACCTTTTTTTCTTTTAACAATTTTTTAAAAGGATTCTTCTTATCGCATACCTAATAAGGAATTTTTCATACCTTTTTACTTTTCAATAAGAATTTTTTTACCATATAAAACATGTACGGATTTACCCACAGTCATTCCTTTGAATAATCCTTTTCTTGTTTAAAAGGGTAATTTTAAAATACTTTTTGTAAATTGATTATCAATGAAATAATTTTTCAAAAGGTTTTTCAATAGAAAAGGTTATTTTCCTCACAAATATTTTTAAAATAGATTTTTATACTATTTCAATTCATCAACGATAACAACCCTTTATGTTACTCCACTTGGGTTATGTTGCATTGATTCTTTCCTTAACCTTCTCTTAGATGGGTTTTGATTGTTTTGGTCAAGGATCGTATTTATGTTCACATCTATGATTAATTTTTGAAATTCCCTTAGAAATAACCAATTTCCTATTATCATTTAATTTGTTATAATCATCAAAATCATTTATCATGGATATTACTATTTCTTAAAACATATACCATTATACATGCAGTGTCTACTTTTATAATTATTTGATTATTTGTGGAAATATTCAGAATTCTGTATTCTTTATTCAATATAGTTATTTGATAAAGGAAAATATTTATTTCAATTATTCAATATGAAAAAAGATTCAGACTGGTACGACATGGGTGGGGCCCAGCTATAGATAGCACCATGATGCATCGATAGTCTCATGAGATTATTTTGTTGTCTAGATTCTTTAGATGGGGTTTTAACCAATACAATAAGTTGCCTTGTGTAATGTCTTAATGGTAGTAGTTATATGTACCAAGGAAACATGATATCCAATAATTAAGAATTTCTTTCATTTAGTTTCAGTTATTATTCATCCATGCGATTTTGAATCAACAAATCTATGGATATATTTCATTTTATGTTAATTCATAATATTTTAGGTGTTTTAGTTTCATACATTTCCATATTGATTTTTTATTATCTAGTTATTTGAATTTCATGTGTTTTTAGTTATTACCTTGCCATATTGTTATGAATTTCCAACTTTGTTTATTGATTACATGGTATGTGTGTTCATTTATTTACCATGACATGATTATTATTCTCATTGATCCATTGTTTGTTCTACTATACCTTACCCTTACTGATCATTTGATCTCACCCTTATTATATTTTCTTTTTCGCAGGAATCCAAGAAGCATAATATGAAATATATTCAGGGATATACTAAATGTAATTAATTTACTATAGAAATTATTTATTTAGATATAAGGAAACAATTATGTTGTAATTAGTGTATTATTTTTTAATTCAAGACTCATTTATGTATTTTTTTTGCCAAGACTATTAAACTCTTGGTCCTTCAGGATTTTATTCCTTGTAATCATGCCAATGTAATTGATAGAATCCACCAGCTCTAGGCTATTTGGGGTTGGGGAACTACAGTTGGTATCAAAGGACGTTTATTAGTATCCTCGGGAATTGATTTAGGAAAAAATAGATTAGAGAACATAGTCCTATGTGATAATTTGGGAATAAGTATAAAAGAACATCCTAGAGTTTTATATAGATAGATATTATGTATTTTTTCTATAAAGACATCCATGTCTATATACTAAAAGTGGATGTGGTTTTGGCATAGATGTACCTAGAAGTAATAACTCTGATAAGGTGTGTTGAGTCTGACTTGGTTTAAGTTTGTACACAACAAAAGGCCTTACTGCATACCTGTATTGACACTCCTAGGAGATATTATTAGGTTAATTTATATTTTATTTACAACTAATTATAAAATATTTTGAAATTTAATGAACTAAAATTAACCCTATACCAAGTAAATTCCTGTGTAAAATAAAATAGTTGAATTATTTACATATTATGGTTGTATTGAAAGCCTTAGAAAAAGTTTATTTAGTGATTTACCTTATTTAATGGATGTCCGTCATATTTATTTGGAAATTATATTAATATTTTTTTAAAAAGAAAAATTTAATGTCAAGTGAAAACCTATCAATTACAGTAAGGTCTGGGTTCTTAAAACCATGATCAAAGGATGATAAGTTTTCCATTCCAACCATTGACCTATACAATGTCCTGGTTAATTTTTCATTGTTTTAAGTTAAAATTTTGATGAATAAATCTTAATGATGAACCGGTAGTATCACATTGGAAGATTAAAGATTTATCAATTAACGATATTGGGTTTTCAAGATCATTTGAGACAAATAGTTAAACTTGTCACTCTTTTATGGGCCTTAATATCCATTAGAAATGTATTTTAATGCTTTATACATCAAAATTAGTTTTTGGATAAATTAGAAAACTGATCGAATAAAAATAAAAGGATAAAATTGTGTTTATAGAAATATATCAAGTAAGTAAATTTTCATATATCCTTATGTATTAAATGAAATATCCAACATTATGAAAATTATCTAAAAAAATATTTTCCTAATAACTTATTTTTTTGAACCGATGGTTTCTAAATCATCATAGATTTTTGTCTTAAAGGCCCTCAACATTAAATTGATCATTCGCTTATTTTTGATTGATGACCTCAATCAATACCTATATATTTTTCTTCTTTTCCTCAAAGTACGTATCTCTACTTTCCACTAATGTTATCCAATTTAGAAACCTAGTTACATGTTAGTCCATGTGAACTTTTCACTTCATATTATCTCTTTTCTAGAGGATGTTTTAAGAACCCTTCATGAGATGTGGGATTCAAAAATAGGAAATATCAAACAATATATCACTAAGATCCAGTTTAAATTGTGAGTATTCAATTTAATTAAAGTGGAGAAAATGTAACACCCTGAAATTCTAATGTAAGAACTTTGTATTTGATAGCATGTATGATACTCTACACTAAGCACGTAAGGGAATATAATATCTGAATAATTTATAATATATTTACTATTTAAAATAGATTATATATATTTAAATTCATTCAACACCATGTTAATATGAATTACACACAAGAGAACCCTTCTACGATAGCTTGTGTTACACACAAGACCGGGTTTCATCAAATAAAAATGTATTACTAAAATATTTTTATTTAATATAATATGATATAACCTAGCCGTTATGTTAATGATTATTAATAGTATTAAATAATTTATGAAAATTTATGGTTTATATAAATATAAAATGAATTCATAGATTACTAATTAATGAGAAATGAAAATAAGAAGAAATTGGAATAGAAAGAAATATTATTATTTTTTTGCTTCCAAAGAAGTTTTTTCTTAATAAACATAATTAATTAAAATTATTTAACTATTTTGTTGAAATATATTTGTTATAAATTCAATAAAAATTTAAATTCATCCATTATGTTTTATAAGCATAAGATAATAAATAAACCCCATTTTACATATAAAACCTATATTTTTATTAATGCATTTTACTGCCTTTTTAGGGAGAAACTATTTGAAATCAAAATTTTGACCCTTTTATAAATTTAATATGTCATAATAAACTTAATATTTGAAATAAAAAAACATAAAAAATATGTCTGGGTGAATTTATGGTATTTTGGGGTAAATTTTCAGTTTTTAATGAATAGTGAAAATACTGAATGTTATTTCAAAACTTCTTTTTGATATAATTTATTTATAAGGTTCAATTATTTTTAAATATGTTTTATTTTTTAAATATATAATATTTTTATAAATTAATCCAATTTCATCCTTGTAATCAATTTCACATTGAAATTGACTATAAGAACATAGCAAACTTTTGGAATTTTTTACCTTAAAAACCTGCATTGTCATCCCGTCTATGAGATTAAATTTAATTAAATTTATGCAAATTATATGATTTTATTTTGGAAAAATGGATTCCATATTTTTAATAATATTAATTTATAAAAATTAATAATACCAACTTGGTTTTTTACCAAAAATATTAGTGAAAGTGATTAAAATTAACTACAACGACAAAGGATAAATTAAGCTTAATAAAGAACTAAACCATTACCATAAGGCCCAAAACGACCTATACACTTGTAAAAATTATATTTTTCAGAAATATTTTGACTATATACTTACTTTTAACTAATTGTTTCCATTATTGGAGAAACTTTCAATGTGATAAACATGCATAGAATTTCTTTGTGAAAATATTAGAAGAGTGCCACTCCTCCACCAAAAATGGACCTCCTATCCTCCCACTTCCTCACACCTACTAAGACACATTGTATCGAACATTATATACCCAAAAATCCCCTAAAAATTCTTCCCCTTATACTAGAATCCTCTCATTGGGAATAAATCAATCCAAATAATATTTCTGTTCAAACCGAAATGAGTTACCAGATTAAGATATAACATATTTCCTTATGTTTTTTAGTTTTATTTCTATTTTAAAACACCTAAAATCCTATTATTATATTATTTTATAAAAACTAGAGTATATTAAATATTCTATTATGAATTTATTCTAATTTTATATATAACTTACACACACATGAATCTAATTGGTAATGCATATACTGTTTCCGTGTACGGCGAACTCCTGCCTGATGAAACGATGATTGTTTATTTTTCCCTTACCACCTACCATGGTGGTCATTATGATGGAAACTATATTTATATAATCTATATATGATATATATTATGTATTTATTTTTAGGTAATTATTTTATAAAAAATACCCTTATACATTCCAGTTTTTGTAAATACGATAACATTGTTTGTGGAAGTGTGGACTACCACCCCCTCAAAGTGATGTGATTCTTTCTAATTATAAATTGAAAGAATAATGGATTGTTTAAATTAAACATATTTGAAATAAAAAAATGATATAAATTAGATAATTACCTTTCTTTAAATATAAATTATATCATTTTCTTATTTACCATTTCACACACTTAAAAAGTGGTAAGGTCATTCATGAACCTGTGCACTACCACCTCCTCAACATGATGTGATTAATTTTACATAACAAGAATTTTATATACAAGTATATATGATTAATTAATATTTTATTTAATATATTATTATCATTTTGGAAAAATATAATTCTACTTACCTTCTTTCTATAAAAATCATTGAAAACGGGATGGTTACCCATGCGTACGTATGATCTACCGTCTCCATGATTATAACGTTGATTCATTTTTCAAAATCATATTTAATGATTGTTTTTAAAAGTATAATTTATGTATAAATATGATAATTATTTAATTATTATTATTCTTTATGTGTTATATAATGAACCCTTTGACCACATTTTACCAACCAGGGTCATTTTTAGACATAAACTATATTTAGTGAAAACACCCAACATAAACTTGACTGTTTAAGTTATTGTATGAAACAGAATAATATGTGAAATAAAGGTATTTATAAAAAAGACAGTTTTTCTCAATAAATTAAATAATTAACATTAGTTTTTTATTTGGGAATATAAAGGCATACAAGACAAGTCAAATGTAATGTAAGATATTCTCATCTCACCTAATATATCCGTGAGGTAAATGTCATGTTCACCGCTTACATATTTTGTGTGGTGTATCTACTTCCCATTTTGTTATATGATATCATTAATACTTCTATATTCATGTTATTTTAAACATTTATTTAATTTTATTACCTCATGAGTATTATTATTTAAAATGTTTCAAAGTAGTATGGGATACTTTGGAATGTTTAAAGATTATTTTACTCCACAATAACTTTAATAATATTTCAATTGTATTTCCATGTGAGTAAAATATATGACCATCAATAAAAAAACCATTAATTTTTCTCATATATAGTTATTCATGACCTTTTCTAAGTATTAGTACCAATTTTTCACTCTTTGGTACTCAAAAGTGTTTAAAAATTGTTGTTTAGAAAAACATACTTCATTTCTCTCTTTAGTCGGAGAACATATTTTATTTTAAAAACCAACTATTATTTATTTTTTTAAATTTTTTTTTAAATGATTTTTTAAGTAAATTTTTACCCAATTTTTCATTTACCAATTTTTTTAATGGAATCCTCTGGTCTCTTTCCAAACAAGGATTTCTTCTTACCTTTTTACCATGAAAAAGGAAGGTTCATTTTACCTTATATGGAATGTATAGATTTAACAACCATCATTCCTTAGAAGATTCATTTTCACATTTAAAAGGTTAGTTTTAAAAGAAAATGTTTTAAAAATTAATTTTAAATGAAACTTTTTTTACAAATATTTTTCAAAATAAAAAGATATGTTTCACAAGAATGATTTTAAAAGATATTTTTATAATATTTCCATTCATCAATGACAACAAACCTCTATTTTACTCCACTTGGGGTATGTTGTATTGATATCATCATTATTATTCCCCTATATTTTTTTGATTGATTTGGTAAAGTATAATATATATATTCACATCCTTGATTCATTTTTGAAATCCCTTTGAAATATTAAATCTCTTAGGATCATTGAATTTTACCTAATTATCCATATAATTTATCATGGATATTACTATTACATAAACCATATACTATTTTACATACAGTTTCTACTTTGAAAATTATTTGATTATTTGGGGAAATATTGATAATTCCATATTCTTTATTCAATATGGATATTTGATAAGGCATTTTATTTATTTTGATTATTCGATGTGAGGAATTTTTTGGACTGGTACGACCTGGGTGGGGCCCAGAAACAGATTGCCACTCGATGCATCGGTAGTCTCATGGGATGAGTTAGTTACCTATCCGCTTTAGATGGGTTTTTACCCAACATTATAAACTTTCTTGTTAATGTTATTGATGATAATGGTTCCATATACCTAGGAATCATGCAATCCAATAATTATGCATTTCTATCATTTAGTTTCAATTATTATTTATCTACGAGATTTTGCATCGAAATATCTAGGGAAACATTTCATTTTTAGTTCATTGATTAAATGGAATGTGTTTTAGTTTAATACCTTGACATATAGTTTTTTCATTATCTAGTTATTTTAATGGAATGTGTTTCCATTTTTTACCTTTCAATATTGTTATGATTTTCCTTCTCACTTTATTGATTACATGGTATGTGTGTTTGGTTATTTACCATTCCATTATTATTATTCTCATCAATTCATTATTTCCTCCATTATACTTTTCCCTTACTGATCATTTGAGATCACCCTTATAATCTTTCATTTCCCCAATTATCCAAGAAGCATACAATGAAATATATGTAACGATATACTAGATGGAATAAAGTTACCCAGAAATTTATTTATTTATAAAGCATAAAAAAATTGTGTTATAATTAGTGTATCATTTTGTAATACAAGACTCACTTATGTATCAAGTTTTCCAAGACTAATAAACTCTTAGTCCTTTGAGATTTTATTCCTTATAATCTTTCCAATATAAATAATTTTATACACTATTACTAGGCTATCTTTGGTCGGGGTGTTACATTTTCATCCATCAACATTTCGCGATAAAAGGGGATCAGGAAATTCATCTTGAAGTCATTACAAGGAAACTCCTCATACTTCCTAGATTGATATAGAATGTCCCACCAATTCTTGGAATCTCAAAGAAGTATGTACACGATAATATTCTCCCTCATATCTATGTCTATCTCAAGGTTTTTAAGGATTGTATATACTAAATCAATCTATAACATAGTATCCTAGGGGCCTCCCTCCCCTGTGAACATAGGTAGATGCTTCAACTGAACCACTCTTGTCAACTCAGGCATCAAAGGAACAATATTAAAATTCTCCATTTCCATCAATTGTGTGATCCTTATGAGTCTTTCACAAAGATAAACATCCATTTGATCTTTAGGAACTATAGGAATCTATGAATCAACTGTGTTAGGAGCATTCTGATTACCACTCTCTTAATTCTCAATTCAAAGATGAAGAAGAGGTATTTTCTCTATAAGAAAAATGCACACCTTAGAGAACTAGGTAACAACACGGTCTTCCTAAATACGTGACAAAAATAGAAAACAACTAACTCCTGGTCTCTCAATACATGGATTAACAAGTGATTTATCATGAAATATAAATTCATTTATTCCATTTATCTGATACAATATGTTTCTCAAATCACTATTCAAATAAATAAATATAATACATGCAATAAATATGTCTCTATCATGATACATTAATGTCAGTATATACCCTTATATTCCTATAATGATGCATAGATACTCATTTCACACCATACTAGTCCATAATTATGAATATAAAGAAACAATAACATCACACTACATTCAAATCACCCAAGGTGAAATAAAATCAAACTGTAACAAGTGATCATTATGAAAAACAATCTCATCCCTCTGAACTCGTATCTCCTACCATACATGGGTTAGCTACTCACATGCACAAGATCATTACCAAGTAAAAACACATATTAGTATCCTTTATGCCTTTCCCAAATAGTAATTTAATATAAAATAAAACCTACTACTCCGATACCACATTGTAACTTCCCTCAATCTGGCACTCTCTCACATTGCCAAAAATGGTTGGTTATGAGACCTCAAGAATGCCTCCCCATACATTAGAGGATGCTGACTAGTAGTAGGTGTGAGATATATCTAGTGGGGATATTATACCCTATGGTATAAGGTACCATGTCTATAGAAATAATCCATATAAACATAATCAATAAAAGTAAAAAAAAGTGATGAAACAATAAATAAAAAATAAGAAATAATGGAGAAACCAATATACAAAAAATGAGGAACATGTAAGGATGTGATGATATGTATCTAAATGTAAAACTGAAAATAATAAAAAATAAAAGTGTCATATGACACAAGATAAACCCAAAAGACTCTGGTCTCGAACCCCATGTCAGACCCATATCCTAACTCCATCCCATCCAACAAGAAAAAAAGTCAGCAATAGAGTCCCCTGCCCTTGTCTAAACCTGCATCCACATAATCTTATCAGGTACCAAATGGGGTCCTGAATAGTGTGTGATTAAAACTCGGTTGGTCGACACCACCATGTATAAACAAACCAGTCTGATTATAAGTACATGAAATAATGTGATAAAAAGGTGTTTTAATTAAGTCAATAATTAATAAAGTATAACAACCTTTTTAGAAATCCTATTGGAATGTCTCTAAGCATGTAACACAAACATTCCAACCATAAACATATACCCATGGTATAAAAAACATTAGGCCAATCCCGATATATAAGAATGTTATCATGTGTCAGGGCCTATCCCAGTATATAAGCAACACACCATGTGTTAGGGAATATCTCGATATATAAGAATCTCAACATGTGTCAGGGAATAACATTTATTATAAGTATCTTAGAGTGTGTTAGGTAATACCTCAGTATATCAGTGTCTCAACATGTGATTGGGCATAGCCTGGTATATACGCATCTCAGCATGTGTCAGGGCATAACATGTTATATAAGCATCTCAGCTTGTGTCTGGGCATATCCCATTATATACGCATCTCATCATGTGTCAAAAGATCATATCACAATAGAAATAATATAAAAATTTGACCACATAATACCAAATGATCAATTATTCTAATTATCATTAGTCTTTCAATTTACCCATTCTTTAAATTAATCAAGTACACAATTTTCCATAGTGAATATACATCATGAAATCACCTGAATCACATGTCATGCTAAAATAATATGTAAGACATTATCATTTAATTATTTTCAAAGTTTCACTCACCCAACAGGTAGAAATAATCTTGATCTCATCATCAATTTAATACAAATGGGTCCAATGAAGAATCCATCATAGGATTATCATTATTCTATTCAATTAATTAATTATTATGTAAATGTGTTAGAACAATCCCAATATTCTATATAGTTATAAATTGAAAATTAGACCATAGGGTTATGATTTAGACACCCTACCTTAAACTAGTGATTAATAAAATGCTTTCAATGGAAAACTCCAACAAGAACAAAGGAAAATATGATCACAAGAAGGATCGAGGGATTTATTTCACAACTAGTATGTATAGATGGGGTGGAAAGGCTCAAAATTCACCCAGAATTCATCCTAGGTTGAGAGAGGAAAGGATGCACTGATGAAAAGAAGAAATATCAAACTTTTTGCACACTTAAACCTAATTCTCATGATAAATACATAGTGTGTAATCCATTTATAGGTCATGTATATCTTTTTATATAGATACGTTAAAAACCCATCACCTAGGATTAATTTTACCCTTGATAAAATAATAAATGATGTGTAATGTATTCATGTAGTGTATTCATTTCACATAATGAATCTATTTCAAATCTTATCCTTAGAAACAATTATATTCCATGTAACAAATACATGGCGTTTTATTTCCATGGAGATAGTTTAAAGACTTGTTTCCGCAAAAAATGGTCAAAAACTCCCCAAAATCCATCCCAACCAGGTAAAACCCCCATACACCCATTTAACACGCTTATACTCAGACTACATTATTTCAAATAAAAATAAATCCTTAAACATTAAGTAGTTTTTCCTAATAAAGTCTCACTGTATCTAAAAAATACTTAGTCACAAAGGTCCAATGTAAAATGGAAACCCAACAATAAAGGATTAATGAAAAAAAAGAAACTAAGGTCATATCTTGAAAAATAATGGGATATTACATATGGTGACAATGAATAATCATGAGTGTTTGGAATAGAAATATTGTTGAGTTCTTTTCACTGAGAAATTATATATAGAATCTATGTTCTTTTTGAAATCCATGGAGTTTCTCAACCTCCAAAAGGGTGGCAACACTAGGAACCAGTATGAAAACTCCTTTGGTGAGTTTTTTCCAATTTCTCATAAGATGGTTACTAGTGATATGAGTAAATCATGATGATTTAAATGAGTCTTCAATCTGACATTCTATATTAGATTTCATTATTGAATTTGGATTCTTATGATGATGTGTTAGATTGGAAATTGATGCTTGAGCATGAATTGGATGGTATGTCAGGTTTAATGGGAGTTCTTTTTTATCCTAGTGGTAGGTCTTTTTGTTACATTAAAGGAAAGAAGAATTTTGATGTGTCTCATGGTGGTTATAGACAAAAGGCATCTTCCAAACCTCCTATGGTGCCTAAAAGAGGCCTATTAACATGACTTCAATGTAAAAAAATTGGGAATTCAAGAAATTTTTGTAGTAAGGAGACAAATATCTTTAGTTATTGTGGTCACATAGGACATATATATAAGTTTTTCCACTTCCTTTTTTCCCAGTTTAGTGGCACAGTCTCATTAACTCCAAAAATTATTGTGGTGTAATATAATTCTTATGATCTAAGGGGTTCTATCTATATACATCTAGAATGAAGAAACTTTTCATAGTGGAAGACTCTCCAGATGAAGTTGATATAGTTCCAGTGACTGTGAGAGGTACCATCACTATAGTTTCATCTTTAGTGACTAATTATTTGATACTGGGGCATCTCACTCATTTATATGGACTCATATTGCAAACCTAATAATTATTCATATGTATATTGTTTCTTATATGATGGATATTTTCATTCCCCTCATAACTAAGATATATCAAGGTCTCTAATTTCTATCTTATGTATTCTCTTTATCAACATCTATCTTACCTAGAATTTTTTAGTTCTTGATATGAATCCTTATGAAATCATTTTTTTGGATGGAATGGTTGACTGTTATTAATACATAAATTGATTTTTATCTTGTAAGGGTATCCTTTATTGCACCCAATGGGGTGTGTCATGTCCTTCAAATTTAATGAGAGACAAGGTCAAGTAGATCAGAACCATCTTTTATAGAGTTGGGAATGGTAATGACAATGTTTTATTTTGACTTTGAGTGAGAATCATTGAGTGATGATCTCCCTATAGTCTTCATTTAGTTTCTCAATGCCTTTCCTTGTGATTTAGGTGGTCTGTTATTGGTAAGAGAGGTATAGTTATATATTGATTTAGTAACTCATACTCAGTATGTATCTATTCCTTCTTACCATACCTCCAATGGCCCGAACGCCTAAGATTTTTTTATTATATCATAAAACCCCATTTTAAGGGAATAAGTGGAAACCAAATAAACTTCATGGACTTATAACATTACATGACAAAAGGATATATAAAATAAAACCCAGAATAACAACTTGGAGGTGTCTCTTCCCAGTATTGAAGACATGGTAAATCTCTCCATCATTGCAAGACAGTATGGCTAACAAGTGTCCTGTGTCAAAGCACATGCCCGATCTGATGGCTGACACCATACCCTATCAGACATCCAATTCTGTGAAGCCTGCAAAAGTGAAATAATCTTCAATATAATTTAACATTAAGGCTCTTTTTTCTTAGTTGCATTTTCTAGTCTGGGAGGAAGAGGTCAATGTTATCTTATAATTCTTTTAGATGACCACCTCTCTTCTCAAGATGACTCTTCATGAGAAGAAACTTTATGATGAATTCCGTAGAATTAAGGAGCCTTCTTATGGTGTGAATACCATTGATGAATGGTCATTCTATATTGAGGATATTTTAAGTTTCTTGAACTAGATTTTTTCCTTCACTTATGAGAAATTTTGTGATGGGGAAATTTAATAGTTCTTAGTGGGAAGTGTTATAGAGAACCACAAAGTTGTTATAATAGGTTTGACAATGACATTGGTGAACAAGTATATTATGATAAATTGAGAATTTTGTTTCATGTAGTCATACATGTGAACTAGTCAAATCCAAGAGCCAGAAACCTTTGAGTTTTTTTCACCACTTCCATTGTCGATATGGAAGTGGTATGCTATATCTATGTACTTTTTGATTGTGTTGTCATGTAACCCTCAGAAGAATAATGTGATATGGGTGCGATTGATCAGCTGGCCAAATCAGATCACTAATTTCCCATTTGTGATATAACTAAATTTGAGGATTTGGGATGTCTCTATGTGTTTAAGATTGACAGATTTCAACTAGTTCCATATTTTATAGTATTTGATAGTGATTTGTGTGTCATTTATCACTTTTTTAGAGGCATAAAGGAAGTAATGGTATCTCGTGTGATCTTGAGTATGGAATATCATCCCTAGAATGATGTCCAAACATAATGAGCTATAAATATTCTCTAGGACATCTTATGATCATTTGGGACTCATTGAGTTTTATTATAATAACTGTTATTAATCTAATTAGGTGGAGTTTGGGATGTCTATTTGGGAATAGTTAGTTTTGTTTATAATAACAGTTACCAATCTACAATTAGGATGGATCATTTTGAAACATTTTCTTATGGTCTATGAAAATATACATTATGTTGGTCATAAATTGGTGAAGCTTCCTTTATTTCATTGAGTTTGGACTATGATATGTTGGAAAAGATTTAGATGATTCTTCTGAGAATGGTTACAATATAAAACTGATAAAATTACTACACTAATCTTCATAGACAACCATTGTATTTTTCAGTTGGTTACTATGTATCTTTGATAGCTTCACCTCATTTCAGTCATCGATGGACTTGGAAATAGGGGAAGCTTTCACCATAGTTTATATAACCTTTTGTGGTTATTAAGAAGTTAGGGAAAGTGGCTCACCATTTATCTCTTCAACCATATTTTATGTTGATACATAACTGTTTCTATATTTTATAATTTTGGTAGTGTATTTCTGACCCTTCTCATGTCCTCAGGTGGGAAGACCTTAATATTATGTTAGATTTATCCATGATTATGCATCCATTAAGGATCATTGATTTTGAGAAAATGTTTATTCATGTGAATAAGATACCTTTGGTTTGAGTGTTATGGAACCATGGATCTGATTCTCATGGTACGTGGGAGTGGGAGGAACTAATGATGGAGAAGAGGCCTCACCACTTTGATATGGAGCTTTCTTAATAGGATTTATGGGAAAATAAATTATTTAAGATGGGGTGGTTATAACATCATGTAACATTATTTTTGGTATTATTTGTCCCTTTTTATCCCATTTTAATTTTGTCTTGTCATGGGGTTTTTTGGGTGAACTTTGGATAAATTTTGAAGACCAAGGGGTTGTCAATGGTTGTATCATGGTTAGAGAAAATCGTGCGGTTTAGCCCAGAAAACGGTGTGCCCTATTATGAGCCCCTAGAAGGGGGAACATGGTTTTTACAAGCCATGTGACCAGACCATACACACTATGTAAAATCATATAGTGATTATTTTCATGGTTGCAACATGGTTTGACAAAATATATTCCCTCACAAAAGAAACAGTGCACTCCATGTAGTAGGAACACACTGTTAGGGTCTAGAGTTTTTCTAAGCATGTTTCCCTACCTAGAAAAACATGTGTGTGGGTTTTAATTACCCCAAAAGTATTATCAAAATACTAAAACCTACATGTTTAATCCATGATCTCCCTAATTATATCCTAACTCACTTTTTAATCCTTATAGACTCCCAAGAGATGATCGTGACTTCTCTAAACCATTTTCTTAGTGGATTGAAGATTCAGTGATTATGTTTGATCTCTTCTAGGTAAGTGGATATACTATCATGTGGATTCATATGATATATCCATCTATCAACATTATAGAGTGATTTTTTCACCATTCTATTGATTGATCAAAACACATTTTTATGGATCTTGATTCTAGGTTTTGTTTTTTGTTCCCTTTTTCCTCTTTCTTCATTGGAGATCTCATTAGAGGTGTTTTCATTGGTCATGTGATTAAAGGTATTTTGTTCTATAATTTTTTTCCCTATGGTTGAATCCTAAAAAAGATTGATTGAATTGAAATATATTTTAAATTAATTTAAAAACATTTATTTGTAAGCATTTTATGTGTGACTTTAAATGACATGGATATTGTAAAAATCAAAAACCAAATTTTAATGGAATTAAAATTTTGCGATGATTTTGGAAAAATAATGGATTTATTTTGAAAATTGTTTTATAATTTTTTTTATTTAAGCTTTATAAAAATGACATAATGTTAAACATAATTTGAAATGTAATGAATTGATAAAAACCTCTATTTGGCATTTTAAATGGGAAAGGAATGTTTAAAAATGAAAATTGGGTAATTTCAATTTGAATTTTCTGAAATGATTTATTTTTCCATGATTGGTTGATTTATTTTTTAAATATCATGTTAGCCTGAGTAGTTAGTGGTAACTAGAAAAAGCACACTAGGAACTTGAATCCCAAGTAATGGATTGCTGATGAAAACTTTAAATAATCAATTTTGGAATAAAACCCTGAGACGACTCCCCTTTAGGGTTTAGATGGTCCATGATGGTTCATCAAATGGGATATAGATTGATTTGATTGTGAACACCTATTTTGAGAGAAGATCATTATTGGGATGTGTGTGGATCCTATTACCTAAATTAATATACCATAGGACTTTTGTATATGGTTTAATTATTTTTTGAGATTAATGTACATTCCATTGATTATTTAACTATTTTATTTATACCGATTTCTATATATAAGTTTTTTATATAAATTTTTTTAATACATTTTTGATATATCTACCATATATTTGGATGGGAATGTGTGTTTTTTAAATTATGTGAATGAAATTCCATTCCAAGTTTAATTTTTATAAGAAATCATAATGGGTTTATTTTTAATGGAATTGATTCAGGAAAACTTAGTGAGACCCTAATAGAATTTACAGCTCACACGCAATATTTTACTTTGTACATTTTTACATTATGTTATGGTAGGCATGTGTAAAGGCAAAGTGCAACATTTAGTTGGTGAATTTGTTTTGATCCTTGGGACAATGGAGTGATGAAGGCATTATGTAGAACTATTTTCCATTTATTACATAGTAGTTTTGGATACTTTTGTTTGGTTGATTTTTTTGTTTCCTTTAGAATGTTAAATTTTATTACTAGGTATTTATTTAGTAGGTTTTTCCAGTATTTTATCCCTTTGGAGTTCGGATTATAGTGACTTGTATCTTATACCTTTCATTATTTTTTGGAAAATTTATTCCCTTTTGATTCTTGTATGATTTCTTATGCTTTTTATCAATATGTAGGGATTAGTAACACCCTTCATCCCATGTCTATCTCATGTATTAGTGTACCTAGGTATCTAGGATAGTACATGACACACTATGACCATCATATATCTCTACAAGAAAATAATGGTATATCCTAAGTCTATCAACATGAGATCAATTAAGGATCATTTACTTAGATTTATATTACATTCCCATAATATTATCAATTAAAACAAAAGTATAATTAATAATGATGTGTGTACCACTCCTAGGTGTCTACCTGGTAATCTGGATCCTGTTCCCCAATATGATATGTAAGATCAATGTTCTTGCATTAGAGTATAGGGGGCCATAATTGCCTATATCCCTGTTAATCTCCTTTTCTACATCACATCTTAAGCCTAACTAATATTGTTTCCCTTCCATGACATGAAATAATTACATTTTCATAACTCCAAACTCTATCCTAACTCTCATCCATATCTCTTATAGAACTATGTGAGGACCCACCACACCTAGAACCCCACCTAGTCTAGTAGTGATTATAATTGTAACCCCCAAATCCTACCTCTAATAATCCATTTGTTCGACACTAGAACCTAGATAATAAAACACATAAATGATAGAATTTACCCTCATAATGCTATAGAACAATGATAAATCACTAATAAAATCCATGAGGAATTATATGAAACCCAATTCACAATTAACATAAATTCTATGCATAAACAAGGTCTCCAAAATAAAATAGAAAAAGAAAACTCGTATGAATGATAATATGATAGAACCCCCAAACATCAATCTAGTATTTTTGTAGCACCCCTATTTCTGGTACATGAAACTTTATTCATGTATTTCAAGTCTATATTATGTTCAGGTTATGTTTTGGGATGTTCTTAGTGGTTTTGTCACATTTGGAGGCTTTTTATGGAGGTTCTTGGTATATACAAGGCATGTGAATGATTAGTAGAAACCATGAAGCATCTCCTAAAAACTATGTAAGGGATTATAGTGTAAACCATAAAGGTTCATAGGTGGTGTATGGATTTTCATAAACATGTGAATTCCTAGTAGAAACCATGATTCTTGAATCATAGGAAAAAACGATTGGTAAATAGTTTTTCTTACTATTCGATCCAACCATGAAAGGTATGGCATTAAAGCAGTAGCACTGCACGATTGGTATGAAATTTTCTAAAATGTGTGGCATATAGTTTCCCTAATTAAAAGTGGATATAATATGAATCAATACTTTTAACCCTAATTTTCCATTAATCCTTCCATAAATTTAATACCTTTTCACCCATGGTTTGAGATACAATCCCCTTCAATCTTGGAGTGATCCTTAGGTGAATCGAAGTGTGTTGGAGGCCCAAATTTATCAGTATGTGCATGTTATTCCTCATTCTTCTAAAATACAATTTTATTCCCCCTAGAAACTATATATATAGTATTTTATGGATATATATTTGTGTTCATAATTATTTTATGAAGAAATCTTGTGGGATCTGGTGAAAACAATGTGAGTTATGATTGGATCTTATTGTTTTCTTGTAATATTATTCATTTTCACTAGCAATTGTGAGGTAGGTGAATTCTCTATTGAATCTAATTGATTTAAAACATAAAGTATTAGTTTTAATTTAATTATTTTCTTTAAATTGTTGTTAAATATTTCTATGATTCTTGATGGGAATATTTTTTTGATATTGTCTTGGATATTTTGGGAAATTGATTGGTTTTGAAATTATGTTTTATTTATAAATTTAAAATGGTTCTCTTAAAATTATGATTGGTTTGATGGATGTAAATTATTTTTAAAAATGATTTTATGAAATAAACATTTTGATTTAAATGACTTATCATGATGTTGGAATAAACAATTGGGTGTGAGTTAGATGGGATGGATAATGTTCATGAAGTACCACTATCAAAATGGGACCGTGTATGGGCATGAAATTACAGAATCAATGGTGACACAAAACATACGCTTCGTTGTGTGTGGACATAAAAACTAATATTCCAAATCAGATGATATGTTTGTAAATAATTTTTTGATGTTTTATTTGGAAAACTGGATTATAGATTTAATATGAACTATTTTAACTTCTTTAACTATTTTATAAAATGTGTTAACTAGTTTTTTTCTAGTGGACTCAGTTGGTAAGTAATTGGTGAAATATTAATGGGTTTAGACACACCCCTTTATTGGGATCTATAGTGCATTTGAAATTGTTATCTATCAAGACAAAAGAAAATGAAATGTATTTCAGTTCTTTAGTGATACTTCTTAATAGCTTGTCTTGTCTTGTGGAGTCAGATCATAGGGTGGGTGGGGTGTTGCTAGGTTTTGTAACATTGGGTTTTTAGGTTTTTTGGCCTTTTGGTCCTCTTTATTATGTCATTTTTTTCTACTTGTACGGTTTTATAGTTTTTTCAGTTTTGTCATGTTTTGAGTTATATTTTGTACTCATGAATCATATAGTGTTTTTTTAGTTATTTTTTTTGGAATAGATGTTTTATCTTTCAAAGGGACAATCATCCCCCAAATGTTCCAGAGCCCCATGGAATTAATTTCCATCCTTTGGTGTCTTGGGTATGTAACCTTAGGCCTAGTATATCCCTCATCGCTCCTAAAGAAAATGAGTTTTGGTGGGATGTTACCAATGGTATCAGTCTTGGTTAGCCCAAAAGTATTTTTTGCGAAAAATAGTACCATTTTGTTCGATCATGGAGATATGAAAATGGTATCAACATTGTTCATTCCATATATATTTCTTCAAAAAATGGTGTCACCGTTTTTATGTTCTTTAAATAATAAATTATGTTAGTTTTTTAATCTGAGAGTTGGAAATATTATCATTATATATTTTGGGATGGTATTAAGGATTTGGATTGGAAGAAATTGAAATATAGATAATAAAAAGGAATATCTAACATATTTATGTTGAACTTCATGTTTCTAGGGAGTTTCGGTATATTACTGTTTTTAGACACTTCAAGGTGAGTTTTCACCTCATAATAATGGGTTTATCATATGAGGGTTTCATGATAAGCATTCATAGTAAGACTTTTCAATATGAAATCATTGTTCATTTTAATTAAAATATTATATATAATTTAAAAAAGTGTTTTTTATTGAAATTACTAAAGATGGATGATTTTTAAAAGCATGGTTATGTTTTTTTCAAAAAAGTTAAGAATTATAATAATGGTTGAATTATGGAATGATATGTTGTAAGATGTGTTGATTTGGTAAATTGGAACAATTAAGCCTTTATTTGATAATGAGTAAGAGTAAATCAAGTTTTTTTGTTACAGTGAATGGAACCGGGTAAGCATTGTAGAAGAAACCTGAAGAGAATACTAAAAATGAGGTTTCACCAGTACCATTTTTGAACTAATAGATAGTTCAATTCATTTTATAGTATTTCTAAGATGTGGATGATAATATGAATGATAAAATATGACAAGTGGACCCTTCAGTTCAGTTCAAAAAGAATAATCCACCCATATATCATGGGAATTCCAAATTAGAAAATGAAAAGGACTGGTTGAATAGGATGAATCAAATCTTTAATTTCCTTAGAACACCAGTAGATGAGAAATTGAATATTTAAACTTATATACTTGAGTATTTGGCATGCCAATTTATAGAATTATACATTGATGAAAAATTAGACCAAGTAATTACATGAGAGTATTTTGAATATTTTTCTAACAAGAAATTATATCCTCGTACCTTTCAAATTTCTATAAGAAAGGAATTATTTAGTTATAAGTAGTATAATCTCTTAATAATAAAGTATATGGATAATGTTTTGAATTTACTATGCTTTTCAGTATAATTTTCTACAAGTTCATCCTTAGAATTAATTTTTGACTTTGTATTATGACCATATGTTCACTGAAAAAAATTTACAATTTTTATAAAAGATTATACAATGATATAAAATATTGAGGCTATATAAGAAAGTGATATTTCATGAAATATGATAGAAGGGAGAATTTGTATTCTTATGAGAACAAGTGGGAACTCAAAAGCTGGGAATAATAGGAAGAGGGGCACCAACTTCCATATTAGTGGGACAACTCAACATCATACAAAGGGATCGGTAAATATTTCTCCTCAACCAAAAATTAATCCAGGATGTTTTTAGTGTGGTTCACTGGATCACATTAAGAGAGATTGTATGGAACCACCAAGTGCATTTCACAATGGTAGCAAGATGGGAAATCTTTACTTTTATTGACATAGTGCTATAAGGTCATATGTGAGAGACACATATCATAATTTTTATGCATCATATGCTTTGACGATATGATTAAAGAAGGTTAATTCTCATCATCACAACATATCAATCCAAGGCGACTTCGAGAAAACCATGACTCATCAACCAATGAAATCTCAAAATTGTAATAAGAAGAAAATTTCCAAAAGTAAGAAATGTTATAGAGCTAATAAAAATATCTTTGTATGTAAAATTTGGTCATTTGATGGTGATAGGTACAATTCTTTTTTATTCAACTCTTATGAAGGATTTGTTTGATATGGGTGTGTCCTAGTCATTTATTGTTTCTAGTTTTTTTCATTATATGTGTCTTTCTGTTGATATGATGCCTTATATTTTATAAATTAAAAATTCTATGGGACAAAGAGAGTTTCATGTCATTATTTGTAAATCTTGTTCTATAACTATAGATAGGGCTTGATTTATTTGGTATTTCTTGGTGTTTGAGATGGATTTCTATGACATGATTTTGGGTTGGGACTAGTTAGCATCGTTCAAGGCTCACATTGACTGTTATTCCTAAAATAATAGTTTCACAAATCTTGATGCCATTAAGAATATATTCGGAGTATATTTGGGTGTAAATCCAAGTAAAGGAGGACTTTTGTCACCAATGGTTAAAACCATCTCTTATCTGATGGCAATGCTTACCTTAACATCTGTGGATGATATTGGGAAAGGATAACTTCCAACTATTTTAGATTTGTTTCCTCACACTTTCCCCAACAACTATTCAGGGTTTTAAGACAAAGGATAAGTGGTATTTATGATTTATCTCTTACTAAGGACCAGTATTATCTCATTTTTTTCTTATCAAATGGAACCAATAAAATTGAGGGAACTGAATAGTAGAATGCTTTATAAAGTAATGGTTTCATTCAAAAAAGTATGTATTCATGGGAAGCAATGGTTCTATTTGTGAAGTATGTGAATAAAAATGTTGGACTTTGTTTATATTATTATAAGTTTATCAAAGTTATGATAAAGAGTCCTTATCATATTCCTTTCATTTATTATCTGTTAATCAATTGAGGGGATCCTAGTGGTTCTCAAAACTTTACTCACATTTTTGATATCACTAATTTGAAGTTTGGAAGGAGGATATTCATAATAAATAACTAAAAAAATTTATGGAATTTAAAAATATTTCATTATTGCATTTGGTCTTAGGAATTCACCAGAAATACTTATAGAATTAATGAATTGAATATTGTAGATATATTTGGATTCTTTTATTTTTATTTTTATTGATGATATACTGGTGTATTCTTAGACAATAGAAGATAATGATCAACTCTTGGCTACAATGTTGGGTATCTTTTATGATTATCATTTGTATGACAAGTTATCAAATTTTGATTTTTGGATACAAGAGATATGTTTCCTTGGCTATGTCATTTATAAAAAAAATTGTATATATAGAAAAGAAATAAACTGTTATCTCTTGGAATCCACCAAATAAATTCTATCTCATATGTTGTTTCCTTGTCTTATCTGGATACTATATATGTTTTTTATTTTATTTTTCACACATGGAATCACCGATGATTGTTTTGATGAGTAGAGGAATTCCTTTACAATGGAATGAAAAATATCTAAAATTCTTTCAATAACTTAGGGTATGAAATACATTATCACCTATCCTCATGTTTTCACGGTATGGATAGGCCTATGTAGTCTATTTTGATTCATTGAGATTGGGGTTGGGATGTGTTATGGATACACTAAGGAATGGCGCCCCATTCATCTAGCCTCTTTCTTACTCTCGGATCCTCCCCTAGGGTTTCTGAGACCCACTCAGCAGTGATGGATCTTACCCTCTCCTCTTTCTCCTTTGGACATCCTCCTTTCCATTTTTATTCTTCTTTTTCATGTTACCCTTCTTCCTAGTTGTACTGTCTTCCTTGATTATCCTTCTTCTTCTCCCTACTGCCCGCTTCCATAGGTTTTATTCCATAGCTCTTTTGGTCTTACCGTCAAATTTGGTGTGTTGTAGAGGCCCTTGGTCGCTATAGTCTTACTCTAGAGTCATGATTATATGCACCTATACTATTTGGAATTGGAATGGATCATTCAAAGAGTCTTTGGATTTTGGGATTCTACGGATAATAGGTTTTCAAGCACTGCCAGAGTCAGATTACTTCTATTTGAAAATATTCTGGGCTTATACCTCTTTGATGTTGCTGGTGTTCAGATCCCTCGGGAACTCAAATCCCTACTCTGAACTTGGGTTCTTCTGTGCCTCTCACAATTGAATCTTGTGTTGGGGTAACTATAATGTTTTATGGATGTGTGGTTTGGCAGCCTTTGGTGGTCCATATACATGATGAGTCAGTTTTATTTGGTGTAGATGGTTTTTAGTTTGTCAGATCTTCTTGGTGATTCTTTATCAAAGATATCAGTGAAGATTTTGGGTTTTTTGTGAGTTCTTGATCTGTTAGATGTTCTCTCAGTGAAAATGTAAAATTTGGTATCTAGTTTCGGTGATATTCATTTCCGTTGTGGTGTTGGATGTTGGATAGGATGGTGATGATGGGGCTGAAGGGATGATTGTGTGAATTTTTTTTGCGATGGAATATATATTTGGATTTCTCCGGTAGTGTTCTCGATGGTGAAACAGTGATAGTAAGTGGAAGCTCAAGGTATCTTGTAGCTTGTGGTTTCATGAACAAAGGTGATGGTATGTGTGGGTCCTTAGATTTCTGAATATCAAATTTGAGATTGTGGTTTTCTATATTAGGTTTTGGAATATTAAAGACAGGGTGTGGTTGTATTAATCCTATTGAATGTGATGTGAGGTTCCCACTTATCCATAAATTAGTTTTTTTAAATTAAAAATGTATTTGGCGGAATGGTATATGTTATCATGAAGGGAGATCATATTGTTGTTTATGGTTCAAGTTAGTTACATTGCATGATAATAACTAACCAACATATGATTTGGGATTAGTTTTTTCTGGTTTATTCTTTAAATACATAGCATCATTACATATTTGGTGATAAATTAATAGTTTTTACAGATCATAAGTGTTTGAAACACATTTTCTCCCAAAGATATTTGAATTTAAGATAGCACATATGGAAGGAGTATCTGTAGACATTTGAATTTGACTTGATGTATACACCGAGTAAAGGAAACTCTAAAGAAAATTCATTGTGAAATAATTCATATTATTAGATGGATAAAAGGGCTTTGGAAATGTGGAATACATTAATATTTATATTAAATATACATCTATAATTCTAATACTAAGGTAGTTTTGCAGTTTTATTTATCATTTTTTCATTCATAATTTCATTGTGCTTGTTAAATTTCCTCAAACATATGATCCTTATTGTGTTTCTATGTGGTCAAAAATCAGAGGTGGGGTGACCATTGAGGGATGTTATCTAGATAGTAATTCAGTGCTTTAACTTAGAGATCGGATGTTCATACCATTGGATTTTCATGAATAACTTCTTAGTACCTACCATCATTCAAGATGATATTTTCACCCCAGGATTAAAACAATTAATGAATTGAAATCATAATTCAGCTGGGTTGGTATAAAAATAACTATAATAGAGTATGTCTTTAGATACCTCACATATAAATAGGTAAATAAAGAACACAAATTACTAGTAGGTATGTTACAGTCTTTAGAAATTCTCATGAGGAAATGGGAGGTGATATCTACAGACTTTTTAATAGTTCCACCAAGGATGGTTATGAAACATGATTCCATATGGTTGATTTTGGATCACCTCAAGTAGTTTGCTCATTTCGTCCGAATTTATGAAACTAATTAAATGGAAGACTTATCTAAAATCTACATTTGAGAAATTGTAAATATGATCAGCTTTCCATTTTAAATTATACTGGGCAGATAACCCATGTTTTCATCTCATTTTTAGAAATCCTTATAGAAAACCCTTGAAACATAGTTGACTATGTTTATGTCTTATCATCCTCAAACAGATGGATAATTTGAACGGAAAATCCAAATATTAGTGGAAAGTATTTGGGTTTATGTAATGTATTTTTATGGATCATGTTAGGATCATTTACCATTAGTTGAGTTCTTGAATAACAATAGTTACTAGCCCTTGATACATATGAATCATTTTCAAGCATTTAATGGGATTCCTTGTCGTTCTCCACTTTTTGGGGGGTAGAAATAGGCGAGGTTTCACTATTTGGACCCAGCCTTGTTTAAGAGATAACATAAAAGATTCATTTGATCATAAAGAGAATAGAGACCCCTCAAATTCATAATAAATCAAAGGAAATCATCATTTATTACCATTTTCATTTGAGGTGACTGATTATGTTATCTTGAGAATATCCCCATGTCTTGGGAACTAAAATTTTGGTAAGTAGTTAAGTTCATCTCCTTGATAAATAGCCCCTATTGAGATACTTGAATGAGTTTTTGAGGTGGCATATCAGTTGGATTTTTTTACCATGGTTTAGTTCAGTGAACAATGTGTCACGTGTATCTTAGTTGAAGAAGTACTCACCTAATCCTGACAATGTGATTTAATAGGATCACATTGACCTACATCTGGATGATATGTTTATTGATGTGACGTTATGGATTGTAGATAGGTAAGATAATATCATGTATGGTAAAATAATAGGAATAATGTTGTTTTTATGGAAACACCGTCAGATTCAAGAAGAAATGTGGGAGCGTGATAAGGATATCGTGGAGTAATGGGATGAAATCTTTTAGGAAAATGGGGGTTTTAATCTTTCTTGGGATGGAATGTCTGATGGTGGTGAGAGTATAGAACCCCAATAATTCGGTACATGACCATTATTCATTAATTTTGAGTCTATATAATGTTTTGGTTATGTTTCAAGAGGTTCTGAGGGATTTTGACACGATTTGGAGGATTTTATAAAGGTACATGATTTCTACATGGTTAGTAGAAACTGTGCATCATATCTATGATACTATGAAAGGGAAGATAATGGACTCTATGTAGGTGCAAATTTAGAGCACAATTTTTTCAAACCATGTGAATTCCTAGGATAAACTGTGATTCTAGAAATAGAGGAAAAACACAGTTGGAACATTATTTGTCTAACCATGCATTCTAACTGTGTGTGGTATGGCCTTAAGAGAGTAGCATCGCACAGCTGATGCCCTATTTTTCAAAACTTGAAGCCTAACCATGCGATATACAGTTGGACCTCCATATAAGGGGATCAAATCTGAATTAAGCCTTTTGACCACATTATTCTTTTAATCCACCCATAAATTGAATTCCTTTTTCTCCCAAGGTGTGAGATTTGATCCCATTTGATTTGAGAGTGATTCTTAAGTGAATCAAAGTTTGTTTGAGGCCTTAATTCATTAGTATTTTTTTATTTTTATATCCAAGTTTATTCTCTATCTTTGAACTGTAGATCTAGTTCATTATGGATATATATGGGTGTTATTAATCATTTTATGATGAAATATTATTGTATCCCATTAAGGGAACTTGATTTTTATGGGATCTTCATATTTTTGTCCTTTAATTCCTCTTTTTCACTAACCATTGTAAGGTAGGTGTATTCACTCTCAACTCCACCCAATTTAAAACTTGAAGTCTTTATTTTAATTAAATGTTTTTTTTTGGAAATGGATGTGAATTATTAGTGTGCTTCTTTATAGAAATATTATTTTGGTATTGTCTTGGAAATTGTTTAAAATGGATTCGTTTTTGAAAACCCCATTTCTTATATTTTTAAAATGGTGGTTTAAAAATTATGTTTTGTTTGATTCATGTAAATTATTTTTCAAAATGATTTAAATGAATAAATTTTTATTGAAATGACATGGAATGATTTTTACATAAATAGTTATGAGTGAGTTTAATGGGATAGATAATGGTCTTGAAGTACCATCATTTAAATGGGACGATGTATGGATTTGAAGTTCAACTATCAATGTTAGAACCAATATTGAGTGTGTTGGTGTGGTTGTGTGTGTGGAAATGGAAAAAAATATTCCCAATAAAATGAGAAGTATCTTGAAGGATTTTTCGATTATTTCCTTGGAAAACTAGTCTATTACAATGATATGAGCTATTTATAATACTTAAAACTATTTTATAATTTGTGAAAATAATTTTTTTACTTGTTTCATGTGTAGGGTAGTCAATAAAAAACTTATTTTACATTATATTCATTTTAAAAATATATTAATGAATTTACTAAAATGTATGAAAATTGTCGTTAAATGAGATTTCACTAATTAGAAACACCTATAAACATCGTTGATTATACATTTAGCAATGTTTCTTGAAATGTATGTAAATAAAAGTAATTTATAGAAGTTTCTCTAAATATCACTAAATGAATAATTACGAATATTTATAAATGTCACTAGTTAGTGATACAATATTTACCAATGTTTCCAGAAAACATCGGTTAATTAGTTATTAAAAAAATGTGGCCATTTTTTGGTAAATTAATTTAATTTTTTAAATAAAAAATCACCACTCACTCTCCCTCCCACCCAGTGCGAACATTGGTATACCTTCCCTACCCTTGTGCTTCGTCAAGGACCTTGGAACTCATAAGACATCACAATCACTTTTTTATCACCTTGGCATCACCCTCCCCCCATGTTCTCTCTAGCCCTTGGAACTCATAGGATGCCAACCTACACTCCCCCACCCCCTACATCACCATCACCTCATAATCCCTTCATATTTTGCACTCAAAGGCCTCACCCTCCCTTATTTCTCCCATCAGGCCCTTGGAACTCACATGTCGTCACCCTCTCCTCTTGTTGAACCCGATGTCACCCTCCCCCATGTGTGTGTGGGTGTTTATATATATAAATATTATGATATTCAAATACATGTTAATGTATTTGTATATATATATATATAAATATTATTATAAAAGTATATATATATATGTTTATATTAATATATATATGTGTGTATATATATGTATACATGTAAATTTTTATATATGTGTTTATATTATATTTATAAATTTGTTGGAGTTTTATATTAATAAATAAGTATGTTTTTATATATATGTAAATTAATTGAATTATATATATATATATATCTGTGTTTGTGGGTGTTTATATTAATATATATATATATATATTAATAGAATTATAAATTCTAATATTAATATATGTATGTGTGTGTGTAAACGTATATATAATTATAATTATACATTTTTATTTTTATAAATAAAATAAAATAGTATTACATATATATATATATATATATAATTTTAAATGTTTTAAAACACTTGAAAATTTCACTAAAATTGCCATTTTTTCATAAAAGTGTGGATAAATTTAAAATATATTTATTCTTTCGTATAAGAATATATTTATATATATTTATTAATTTTGATATATTTATGTGTTAATATTTATATAAATATATTTATATATGTGTCTGTGTGTTTCTATATATTAAGATATATATATATATATATCTAAATTTGTATTTACATCAATGCAGGGAAATGAGCTATATTACCAACAAAGACATGTAACACGCATATTCAGGGAATAACTCGACGAGGCTTGAACTCAAGACACCACTACGACCCATAGGGGTGGCTTCCACTAAGCTATAGAATGAGGGATATATATGTGTGTGTGTTTGTGCATGCGTGCGTGTTTATATATATATAATGATGTTTAAATATATGTTAATGTATTTTTATATAAATAGAAATTTATATATAGAAATTTATGTATAATTAAAATTTTTTAATTATATATATGTAAATTAATATAATTATAGTTATATATAATTAATGATGTTTAAAAATAGTTTTAAAAAAATAACTAATTTTTCCACATTTAAAAACATATCTATTTTTAAATTTTGTGGCATTTTTTGGAAAAGCATCACTAATTTAGCCACATTTTCCTAAAACACCATGAAAATTGCGATGTTTTCTTAAAAAATCTAAAAATACATCACTACATACAGGTTTTTTGTAGTGATTCATTAGGGAAATCATATTTAGTTTAGAATCACCCCTTTCCTGGGCACTATTGGGCATTTACAGATTTTATCTATCAAGAGAAAGGAAAAGTAAAGGTATCTTAGTTCTTTAGTGATTCTTCTTGATACCGTGGCTTGGTATGTGGAGTCGGATCTTGGATCAGGTGGGTATTTGAGGGTTGTGGTTACATTGGATTTTTTAGTTTTTTAGCCATTTTGGAAATCGTTAGAATGTATTTTGGTTTCAGATTGTACTATAATATGGTTAGTTTGGTTGGTTATGTTTTGAGTTTTATTTTGTAATCATGCATCATGTGGAGATTTTTTTATTGTTTATTTTGATTGAATGTTTTATCTTTCAATGGTAAAATCTTCACCCAAATATTCTTGATGTCCATGATATTTATTACCATCCATTGGTGTCTTGTGTATGTCTCTTAAGGCCTAGTAGCTACCCTATCACTCCTCGATCCAATGAGGAGGGGAGAGATGTTAGAAATGTCCAATTATATCATCAATTCCCCCATAGAAACTTTAAAAAAATTATATATAGGGGTGAGAATACAAGTATACTTAGTAGAATCCTCTGTAAAAGCTCTCATACAAATTTGAAAAAAAAAATCATTCTAATGCCTCAATAAATGAATAGTAAAACCAACAAACACATTTCCCAGGTAAACTATCATCTAACCACATAAAGGATAAGTCTAACATTATTGCATCCAAGTATAGTAACATGATATTAAATGAATATATATCATGACGGTGCCACATATTCACTTACCCATAGATAGAGCCACTCTTACACCCCCAACAACATACATCATGTGCTACAATCCTTTCTATATCCACACATTTTCATAACACAACCATAACCACACATCCCTAACCATATATCACATCAACACATTATAACTTCATATCATGTTCTAATCAGAGTAGGGTGTCACATAAATGATGGGCATCAACCTCATTCCCTCCACCTATAAAACACAAATTCCACCACGAATCCCCATCATAATAAAAAACCAAAAACATGTCATTCGGTATATATATACTAAAACCACAATCCATTACTTCCTTTGTACATAAACCTACGTCTTAAATGCATCACAACACATTTTAAATATGAAGGGGGAGAAAATAATTGGAAGTAGTCAATAATATATTCCCTCTATAACCTGGATGTTAGATAAAACACCTTAAACCTATCTCCATATATAGACATTGGTTAGGTTACCAGACTCATGTGGTGTTTTATAAGAAATAACAAAGAAACAATGAATATCATGTATCCACATAAGTCAAACCTAAGGGGTTTATGTTAAACCAAAAATAACTATCACCCAAAAACACAAATTCCTCATTACTACCACTTTTCAACAATGGATTACAACACTACACTGAAACCAAACCTATTTATCAACAAAAAATAGCCAAAACAATATTCTTAATTTTATGTTTCACCACATTAATCATTAAATTAAAGATTTACCATTTACCAATATCAATTCATTCATTATTCCATTCATTGTTTATAGATAATGCCAAACCATTAATTAAACAACTTATAATTTTATACTAATCATTAATCGTTAATTTTATTTATTTAATCCAGATAATTCATTCTGTTTTATTTATTCTAGTCATTATTAATTACTATTTCATAGCCTGTTATTTATAGACTCTATCCCATCACCCATTACCATTTTCATTAATTACAAATACAATTCATGACACTTGGAAACTATAAAATAACCCCTATAACAAATGATACCATCCCTACATAAATTGCACAAAACTCACGTCAATAGACACTATAATTTCCAAAACCCAATTTCTTTCCACAAAACCAGTCATGGCACCACTACCATAACCGTACAATATCCCATCTATCATCACTACATAAATAACCCCACCACATCCTCACAATAAACTTTAAAAACCAATTATAACCCTTATAATAATAGGTAAATGTACCTCATATACTACAAAAAAATATGGAAATCATAGTATCAATTCACACTCAAAACATAACCACGAGAATTCTTCCATGTTTAAGTATATTCCATGTTCAAAACCAATAATTTAATTCCCGATCTCCACACAAAAAAATTGATAAAATATTAAACTGATTATCTATTTATGAAAGGTTATTCCAATAAATCAATACAAATAGAAAACATATGTCATAATATAAAATATAAATCTAATAACAATAATATCAAAAAAAATATAAAATATAAAATATATCATTGAATTTCATAAATCATGCATGAATCACCCCTTCCCTTTAATTTATTTTGATTTGGTTCATTATCATTTTATATTAATCTAGACCATCCAGGAAAATAAAATAAAACCAAGATAATTCAATTATATACATATAAATATATAATGATAAATCTCAAATCCTTGGCCTCAACCAAATATTTAACAACCACTTAACAAGAATGAGAAGAATACTCCAATATAACAACACAAAACACGTGATGATCAACCACAAGGCTTATGAATTACCACCCCCATAAAAACCAATAAATAAAAACACTATGACTAAATAAAAACTATTATCAAAGCCTCCAATATAAGAAATGATAATAGTACAATCAATGAGAAGAGAATCAGAATTCACCATGGAATATGAAGTGTTGGTCTCCTAAATACAACATCTAAAACCCGCCAAAGGATGGATAAATATATCTAAAATGAACCACTAGTCATCTTGGGTTTAAGGGATACCTATGTAATACAAGATATTTCCGGGAAATATCAAAAAAAATAACCATTAAATTAAATTAAATAATCACAATGTGATAGGGTTCATCACACCACAATGAAGCTCTAATTTGAAATCTATGGTGTGTTAGCTCACAAAAACTCATCTTTAAACCACATTAAATTGATATCAATAACATGGGTCATATAAAACCAATGAAACCATATCAAAATAATAAAACCCCAATAGTATCATGTTTTTATCCTCATCATCTTCCCTTCAATATAAAAACCCCCTAAACCAAACAATAGTGAAATGAAATGCACCACAGAGGAATAAAACTCAAACAAATAGATCCAACAAATAAACATCCCAAGACTCTTTGCATAATGGGTATAACCACACCATAATTTCACTCATGTGAGATTAAATAAAATATAAAATACCGTTAACCTGAAACAATTTAGGATCACCATGCCACAATAACACCCTTCACAAATCCTCCAATATTATTTTGGATAAACACAAAAGGCCTCAAAAATATTTAACATATGAACTTCCTATGTAATAATATCATTGAAAAATTTATTCCACAACCATACCTCCTTACACCACAATTAAACATCATCATTGGAATAGAGAAAATCTAATACCTCATTGCTCGCACCACATTCCATAACACAAGAACTGCATTACAACCCATCTGTTTATGTCGTGATGCATAAGAATATAGAAAATCCATATCCTACAACTATCTGTTCAAAGTGAAACAAATTGATCTATTAAAAACACATATTTATAGTTTAAAATTTGGGTCAAACATCATCCCATTTCCTCAAACCTTCTCTATATTTCATAACTCTTTTAAATTTTTAAAATAATGGTCTGAAAAAATTTAGGCCTTTAATCCTAGAGAACCTATTGATAAACATATATATTTATCATGAAATTTTCATCTCACATCACAAAAAAATACTCAAATCCTCATGGTAGGCCATCTTACACCCAATCATAACACATTATCAAGCCATTTTTACCAAGGAATTAGACTAGTGGATCACACTAGGATCCTAATATCATGTCTCAAGTATATGTCACTTGTTTCAGGTTCAATGTTATCTAACATGAATCATGATATTAATGGTCAATAGTTATGATAGAATTAATACTCATTAATATAAAGAAAACTCATTATTCTAATTGATTTAATTCATACTATAGTTAATAAGTAATTAAATTTAAATAATTTTTTAGGGAATGTTTACAAAGAGAAACTTCCAACATTTCACACAACACATCCCATATGATTAAATACAAATGAGAAACTAAGGGACTAGTTACCTTGGTCTAGTAAGGTCCCAATCATCAAATAACACTAATGGATTAGTCCTTAATTATTTAAAATCAAAAAACCAAAAAACTATATTTACATTAGGTATTATATGAAAATTCATAGATAATCAAAAAGGGAATATTATAATAAAGGTATAAGGAGTTCCAGACTCACCCAAGGAACTCCCATAAAAAATGAAACTATAATCCAAACATGAAAAAAAGAAGATCATAGATCGAAGGAATAAGACTGAAGATAAAGGGAGAGATGGGGTGGGTGCACTAATCTTGTGTGAAAATGTGGTGAAATCCCCATTTATTAACATTTTAAAACCAATTAAATTATTTAATTAAAAATAAAAAACTATGAAGGTCGTCACTAGAACATTGGTGAGCCTATAATGGAAATATAGTGGGATACCAAGGTTCCAGATCATCCTAAGTGGTGATCTGGTGGTATTGGAAATTTCCACTGCCTCCTCCACTAGAACTCTAGTGAACTCCCACTAGACTCATGGTGGGATATATGCTACGTTGTAGATTTCCAACACTGGATCATTTTCTCAAAATTAGATTTTAAGCTTCCTATGATACCTCCATCATCCAAAATTGGTCAAAAATACATAATATTTAGTATAATTTAAATAAAACTCTTAACTTGTACAAATATAAGGTGTTACAACATCCCACCAAATTGAAACACATCCTCGAAATGCACTATTGAGAATCCCCAAGATTCAATGGTAAAGATCATTGGACACTATAATTACACATCAAAATCCCACACCTAAGTATCCTACTAGAGATTCCCATGATTCCACTACACATATACCAAAATTATTTTCATCATATTTAGAGTATTATCACTATAATAAAAAATTTGAACTTGTCAATTCTCTATCGATGCATAGGGAACAAACATGATCTTATAGATTATGATCACAGGATAAATCGTAGAATGGTATATATGAAGCTATGATACATGGAATAAATCATGTGTATATTTGAACCAATAAGTAATTTCTAACTGATATTAAATGGTATTGATACACTCAATAACCTCCAATAGCCTCAAAAACTTGGGCACTAATTTTTCCAACCTCCAAATGTGATGGTGCCTCAATCAAGGTGACAACCACACGAATACCTACTATCCCTCTTCAAACCCTATGATATAGAACCATTAGCCATCTTGAGATATCTTAATACTCTAAGTGGTTACTAACCACTTGATAATAAAATAATTATACTCATATATCTCTTATATGAGACTCATCTTGATAATAATGGAACCCCTTACCTTTACCTATCATAGAGGTGATTGGCATGGACTTAAATAAAAAGGCTATAGATGGCTAATTCTAAATTAATGATTAATACCTATTGTTATAGTAGAGTACCAAAACCATGATATGGTTATCCCATCAGACACTAAAATCAAGGATGGATTCCCACAACATTCCCTTGAAATCCTTAATAGTCTACCTGAACTACTCGTTATTATGAGGATAGTAGGTAGTACTCAATTTTAAGTACATTTAAATTTCGTTATATAGTCTCTATAAGAAGTGTAATATAATATGGGTATCTTGATTTGAAATGATTCACCATGTAACCCCTTAATCTACCATTATCTACAAAACATATAATCTTCCTAGCCTATAGATGTAATAGTTCTCTCAGATCAATATGAAATGCATGACTTTCCAAGTTAATATTTTAATACATTTCTATTGTAATTTTAATTATCTAAATACAAATAATTTTCTATTTTGAAGTAAATTATCACATATTTACATTATAGGATTAATTTTATATTTATTGTGAAAATGCCTTTAAAATTTATTTTTAATTAATTATTTTATCTTTGGAGTTATTGGAATTAATCCTACATTTTATTTTTGGATGTGATCATAATTATTTCAGGTAACTAGATTCCTATATGAAGAATCAAAGGAGTTAGAATATGAAATAGAATGGTCTTGAAATTATGCATAGACACTAATTTTCATATGTATATTTTAGCTATGCAATGGTTCACATACATAGATTTTGGATATTCAAGGAAATTTGGCGACACAATGTCCATATATAGAAATTCAGATATATAGAGGTGACATATGGGAATTAATATATGTGGTGGTGAAATATGGTAATTGGGCTACATTTTCCCCAATATGTGGGATTTCTATATACATAATTAAAAATACACCAATGTATCAGTCCTCTGCAGCAAAAAATGAATAACCAACTTCTTGATTATCAAAATACTTGAGATTCCATAGCATCATCCTTGCACACTATCATATTCAGCCATGTGGTACATATCCAATTAAATGAGCCAAATCATGTGGAAAATAGTTATGCTGAATGAAATAAATGAATCCACAGATTCTATGGAAGACAGGATCACATGATATATAAAGAATGAGTAAAAAATTAAACCTTTAGAATTAAAATTCTTGAGGATATCTATGTATTTGATTATAGAAAGAGAAAAATGGAATTCAATGACTTTTAAAATAACTTAGAGACCCTATTGTTTGGGGAGGGAACTAGAATGTTAGAGATAAATCACTACACTAAAAAACTAGGTTATTTTTGTATATATTAGTTTTTCTTAATTATTTTATTTATTTATTTATTCATTATTTTACATAGCATATTTTAATAATGTTATTTAATTCCATTGTCTCTCTCTCTTGCTCTACTGTAAACTCTTGAACTCATGATCATGAGTGACTAGCTAAAGGAATCTCTTGGGTAAGTCATACAGTGTCGAACCCAATCCTCATATATTCATGATCTATGCTTTATAATTTCATAGATTTATTCTAAGTGATATCACAGTGGTAAAGGAACCTTTGTGTATCCACTTACCATAGGAGGATTAGATTTTTTTCTCTACATTGTTCACCCTCAATTTAGGTGGTTGATGTCCATTGTACTCACTAATCATTGAGTGCATGCATATTCAAAACAATAGAATAAGTGTATGTTAACACATATGCTGGAGTCTATTAATTAAGTAAATATAAATCTAATTTTAAGGAGATGAACTTTAACTCTAAATGATTCCCTTGGGAGAATATACTTTATTTTAAACATCATTCTATTTTCATCTGAAAAATAATTTTATATTTCGTATTCTATAAAAAAACACAAATTTTATTTTCTTACATAAATAGAAAATAGAAAATATACAATAAGTAAATTTAAAATAATAGGAGAGTGAACTATTAAGTTCCTCAAGTGGAATGAACCATGTCCATCATTATTATGCATTAGAAAAATAAATTCTTTCTTTTTTACTACCCTATATTAGGCACATCAAAACATAGAATTGTTTCTAGGGATCCAATTGGTTTTTCATTAAATATTTTTCAATAATTATGTAAATGATTTCATCAAATTCACAGAAAAGAATATACAAAATTTAAAAAAATATTTTTTTACCCACCCTCATCCAGGAAATTTAATATTTTGTTTATTTTCTAGATAGGTGAGGGGTGCTTGATGTAGAATTCTCTATGGGGAGGAATTCAAGAAGGTAATCTGGGGTCTTAAAAAAGACATGGAGTACCCAATAAAATAATCATTTTCAATATAATTAACTGAGATATAGGGGTACTTCTTAGAGTTACATAAATATGATTTCAAGTTAAAATAATAATATCTCATGTTAAATTTTAATTTTCTAATAATGATTAAGAGGTTGAGGACATACTTGAAGACCATTCACAACCCAACCACTACAAGAGCCAAATCGAGACCCTCTATGAAGATCTAGAGGATAATGATGAAGAAACCATTCATGTTGATGAGAATATTGGAGATAAATAAAATTATGTTGAATTTTTAATGAGTTTTAAAGTATGGAAATTGAACATGATCTTTATATATTTGAATAACAGTAACTAGAACAACACTACCTCTCTCTATAATTAGAAGAAAAACTCACCCAAGTTATATAATTTGAAGAGAATATAGAAGAGTCTGACTACCTACTTACATCCTTAAAAACAAAATTCCAAGAATATTTGAGAAATAAAGATGAATTCGAATCCAAACCTATATGGGGAGGTAATTCATTATTTAATTAAAATTTATTTAAATTTTATTAAATATAAATTTAATATTTACTCCCCCAAATTTAATTTTTTCGATTCAGTCACCTAATATAATTCCCTAGATGATGAAGTAGAAAAATATTATATATTTAAATATACACACATGGATCTCCTTGAACATGTGTCACATATATTAGAAGGTGTTCATGATGAATTCCCTTTGGCCTTTCCTAAAGTAACCGAGTCACAAGATTCCTTTATTAATGGTGGAGATTCTAATATAAACTAATCATGTTTTAGCTTCATTAAATCATGATTATTTTATAATATCACCTTCAATAAATCTATTATTACATCTCATTAAGAGAAAAACATGAAGAATAAAATGATAATGAATCTGTGGTCGAAGAATAAGAAGGGGAACCATGTTTTTTCCTACCCCCACTATGTAAGATATATCTCATTTCCATTGGTATGAACTTAATACACTATATATATTGAGTCATGGGATTGAAAATAAATATGATTAAAAAAATGAATGAAAAAAATTGGTTGTTTATTTCACCCAAACCTCATCCACTATCTAATTTAATATAACAGTCAGTACTGACTATCTAGTAGTAGACAAAATCCAACACCTACTTAGAGGAAAAACAAGAATTATCCCTTTTCTTTTCTTTCCCATTTATTTTATATTTATTTTATTTCTTGATTTAAATAAGTTAAATTATTTAATTAATTTTACTTTTTTCTTCTGAGTGACCAACACTTAGGAGACTAACTTGAATTTATTCCATTCCAAATATACTAGGTTTTATTACTCATTTTCACTATTTTTTGATGTCCAATATGATTCTGTATTAAAAACTATTGAAATAATTTTTCAAACCACATAATGGGTAGTGAATATTTATCTGGGGGGGGGGATTAATACCAACTTCTTTATGAGTTGTATATTTTTATTTTATATTTATGTTTTTTGGAGTGTTTTTTGGTTATTACTATTTTGACCTTCATTGAAAATCTATGAAAAAATGAAAATATCATTATGTAATTGAAAAAAATACTATATTTGAATTTATAAAATTTTTTAATGTTTTTTTAAATTGAACATTGAATATTGATTTTCAATATGAGTATTTTAGAAAGCTGATAAAATGTAAAACTCAATGTGAACTAGTGTTGTCTACAATGAAATTATTTTTCCCAACCTCGATAAGATTCTAAGACTTTTTAACATCATATTTATATTTTAATTTTAATTTAGAGTATTGAAGCATCTATGAAATATAGAACTTATTATTTCCCTCATATTAAAGGATTTTATATTTCATTAAATTTTTTATTAATGATTTAGGAAACATTTTGGAATCCCATTTTTTACATTGAACCCCATTTTCAAACCTTATATTACATCATAATATTTAATTAAGCCCTTAGTATCGATGAACAACCTTATTAGGAATCAAAATTACAAGACTAAAATCCACTTCCACCTTGATCTAGACATTTATTGTATGAACAAGTTTGAACCCAAGTGCGGGGGATGGCGAATGTTATTACTAATAAAACATTTGTTACACTATTATTTGAGATACTATACATTATTTTCTAATTATATTTTGGGAATACAATCATGCTAGAATGATGTCAAGATGACCAAAAATGTCATCTGATGGTGGCTTTTGAGTTCACCACTACCTGAATATCAAAATATTGCTCTATTTTCATCAAAAATAATATTCGAAAGAGAAATCACTATATGAAAGTAGGATAAAATAATTCCATGAAAGAGGAAAGAGGGAGGGAATATTATCATTAAGAAAGAAAATTCCAAGGTGTGATCTACCCAAAAAATAAAAGGAGTTTGGGTGGTATCAATGTGAAAAGGCGATAGTGGGTGAGGATCCATTCTTCATTTTAAATTGTTTCATGCATTTTATAACACTTAAGTTCCAAGTATACCTATTCATCATAAATAGTATATAAAATCAAATCCAACCAACACTTTAGCCTTAGAAGAACCCATGTAATGTCCTCATGACTAACCCATGTTTATGGTTTTGTGAAATGGATATTTTATGAGGGAACTAAGCCTATAGAAATCATGTATCATTTTTATAATTATAAAACTTCCAAATAAAAATCCTTGAGTAAATAAAAATACATATATGATGAGGGAAGATGTAGTTGGTGTTTGGCTTAGTGGCAAGCAACCTATAATCCTACATGAAAAATTGGGGTTCAAAACCCATTGGGTTCAGGTACTATAGAGTATTGTAGTAGCAATGTCACTATAGAAATGGTGGGCACTGTAGCGGTGGCAGGTCACTGTAGCGGTGGTAGGGGAATTATAGTAGAAGAGGGTATCATGTGGTACTGTAGAAAGTTAAGTACTATAGTAATACTATTCACAGAATGGGCCTTAGGCCAAAATTTGGCCCATGGGCCATGTAATGGGATAAATGCCCACTGGGATTTTGAGCTATATAACGGGTCTCCCTCTACCTAGTTAAAAGAGGTATTTTCTTTGCTTTAATAATAAATGAGGCTTTAACCCCAACCTTTAAAAAATCATCTAAGGAGGTAAGAAAAAAATTCATGTTAGAATTAGCTTGAGGTTGAAGTAAATTTAATGCTTAGAAGGGAAAGTTGGAATTAAAATACATTTATCAGATATAATAATCCATTGGTTGTATAAACTGAAAAGTGATGAAATTTTAATGTTGAAAAATATTGTTTGACTATGGTATAAGATGACTACCGAGATTCCATCATTTAAGTGTTGGGGAATTGACCGAGTCACTATTTTCATTTATTTCTATATTCAATTTTAATGATTTCAATCCCACTAATTTATAAATTTAAAAACAATGTCACAAATTTTGATTATAGGATTAGTTTTAGAATAATTGTGAAAATGGATTTAAGCATTATTTTTAATTTATTATTTAATATTTAGAATTATTTGAATAAAGCATATATTTATTTTTGGATGAGATTATAATTACATAACGTATCTAGAGTTAATTATAAAAAATAAAAGGAGTTTAAATCTGATAGATAATTCTATTAACTTTTCCCAGTCATAGATTTTTGTATGCCAATTTCAGCTACATAGTGATTTGCATATACATATTTCGGTTTTGTATGGGAATTTATATTCGTAGTGATCATATGTGGGAATTCAACTATGTGGTGATGATGAACGATAATTTCGATTTGTGGTGGAGAATAATTGTAATTTGGTTATATTTTACCCATGTATAGGATTGTTGGATACATAAGTGAAAACACACCTACACATGATTCCACTATAGTGAATGAATAATCACTTGTATGACTAGAAAAAGACTTGAACTTAAACATCGGTATCCATTAAAACTATTAGAGGTGGCCACATGAAACATATCAAATTAAATGACTCCAATCACATGAATAATACCTTGTATAGTGTAAATTAAAGAAGCTATGAATTCTATAGAAGGATAGATCACGCGAGATTTACTATGTGAGGAAAAAGGAATCCTTCATAATTAATATTTCTGGGGATATTAGGGTTTTAACAGTGAATTGAAAATATTAAAAGTATGATCCTTTGAAATTAATATTCCATGTCTCTAAAAAATGGATTTTTAGATTTATCACCACACTAAAAAATTAGGTTACTCCTATATAGATTAGTTTTCTAATTTGTATTTTTTTATCTCTTCAATATTTTCAATTTCATATTTTAATAAAGTTCTTCCATTCCATCATCTCTCTATATCTCACAGTATCCACTATGAACACTTGAACTCATGATCAAGGGTGACTAACCCAAGGAATATACTAGGGGAGTAATCCAGTGTCCAATTAAATCCTTTAACGTTCATGCTTAATATTTGATACTTTATTATAGTTAGGATGGTGGAATCATAGTTGGAAAGGTGATTTTTTTTCTCCACATTACACCCAAGGATTATATTTTTCTAATGAATTATTCTCCCTCAATAAAAGAGTTGAATATAAAGTATACTCAGGGGTTATTAAGTGAAAACATATTCATAACCTCGGAAGAAGAGGATGTTTACACATATTAAAAATTGTGTTAATTAACTAAATATGTAACTAATTTTAAGGAAGTGAAGTTTCAATCTGGGTTATTCTCTAGAAAGAATCTCATTTCATCCTAATATAATTATTTGTATCTATATATTTGATTTTATGTTATTTCATTCCAAAAAAATCCCAAATTTCATTACCTTTATAAATAAAATAACTTCAAAAATAAGTTAATTATAAATTATAATTTATTGAACTACAAATTTTCCTCAAGTGAGATGACCCTGTTCATCCACTATATATCATTTGGAAAATAAATTTTATATTTTATAGTACTTTTTCGAAGTCATGTTAGTGAACTTCATTAACCGGTCCATAATAACCCAGACCACATCACTTCTGTGAGACACCCATGGAAAACCCATCACAAATTTCAGGGTCCTATCCTCCCACTTCCACTTAGGAATGATTAATGAATTAAGAAGACATGAATTTCCCTAATGCTTGGCCTTCACCAGCTGAAAAGTGAAGCATCGCGAAATAAAATTTATTATATACTTCTCAATCTTAGTCCCCCTATACTACCTCTATATATCATGACATATTATTAATCACTAGGTTGATGGCCCATCTTGATTTTATTAAATCTCACATGAAATCCAAATACATGCTCGCAATAACTACCACATTCCCCCATATAAAAAGGACCTCATATAAATTTAGGGACCAATCAAGTGGTGGTTCCTTGCCATATATATGGTCCCTCATCACATGGGAATACAAATAAAATAATTAAAACTCCTTCACCCTCGCAAGGAGTTAGGTGGAATGATTGAGGGATATCAAGGTTTCTCATCCTTTATAATCCTTAATGGAAAGGAATGTCTTAGTAAACAGGCTCATCATGTACCACTCATTACTACCTACACCATATATTCCCAATTCTTTCAAATCAATGCTTTGGCTACTATATTTTCTTTTCTAGGGTTATATTTAACATCAAAATTAAAATATCAAAGGTTTTTGAACTAGATCCTTTCTCAAAGGATGATATATATCTATTAAAGTATATAATTATAGATATTATGGTCAGTATATACTAGGAAAATATTTCCCAATAGGTAGTGTTGTTGATACCCAAATGCATTCACAACCACTGATAGGTTTATATTGTGAATTGGGTAGGTCCACTCATATGATCATAGCTTATTGGACCCATAAGTGACCAATCGATTATTCTGCATCCAAATTTCCCTAAGATAGACTCTGAAAGCATAATATTAAAACTTTTACTCCTTACCCATATCAGGTATGTTCATGATCATAGTATACATAAGTATCCATTTTATATCTTGAAATTCTCTCCCACAATAATCTAATCACAAGAACTCACCCCCTTCTAGGTTAATCCTAAAATCAGTGATTAAAAATTAGAGAAGTCATAAAAGAAACTTTGGTAGTAACCTTATAAACCTTAGAAATAATGGATCATAAATTCAGTCATGGGTCTCTCCCAATATATCCTAGTAGTAACCTTCTTAGGGAAAACGAACACTCCATCCTCAGATATCAAATTCCCTTATATGTGAACATCACTAATCTAGAACTAAAAAATTGGGATCCTAGAATAAGTTTTTTTTGTGTTTTTTGTGTGCTTAGACCAATATCCAAATAGAAATAATGATCCTCCTATGACTAGTAGTGAACCAAAATTTCATTAACAAATATGACCATAAAAAAATATAGATATAGATAGAATACCCCATTCATCATATCCATAAATATTATGGGATCATTAAAAAATAGAATCAATATATACTCATATAGGTTGTACTTACTCCTAAAATAAGTGTGTTGAATATCGAATGTTCTCACTCATGAATGGTGATATAAAACCTTGGATAAATCTCACAAAAAAATCACTTGGATCCTATTAACCAATAAAATAGGTCATCAATACAAGGAATATGATATCATTTTTTAACTATCACATGGATTATCCTTCAATAATCTACACACAACAATAAATATCCACCCACATTATCAGTTAATAACATATAATAATCCTAGGGGTGTTCTTAAGAAAATAAAACCCATCATATCAATAGATTCTTAATAAGCCTTCATCTCTTTAAGAACTATAGTACCAATCATGTAAAGTACAATTATTATGGGATCTATACCAAGCATAATGTTAGTCATAAAATCAATCTCACACAAAGGTGTAAATCCCATGAAATCCATATGAAATACATCTTTGAAAGAATCAAAAATAGGATGAAATACCACTAGGAGTGTCTCCTCATCCTCCAAAAGACTTAAAATATTAAGTGAAATCACCCCCAAATGCTCTTGGTATGTTCTCAAATAACCTTCTTACAGCTCCCACTCACCATTGTAAGTAAAATAGTTACCCTTTATAGACTTTAAAGATACCTATCAGTGATAGTAGTTTATGTGTTATTAATAATGACTCATCTAATCCATCTACCAGATAATCCTAAATCCACTGATCACTATGAAAAACTTCGGAAATCTCTAGACACCCTCTAATAAAACCCCTAATAGTGTATCGATATAATTCTACACATATAGATACTCAACCACAATCCCTAGACTACTTACTAGTAATGAATATATGAATATGTTTGATGTGCACATATCAAATAAAATATATTCTAGAGTCAATTCCATAATTATTGTTCCTAAAACTATAGATAGATCCCCCCTCCATGGTAGAAGTGTATTCAATGGCATGAAGCTATCCTAAACCTCAGCAATGAGAAAAAAATTTGAATCTCCTGAGATAAATCACACTATATGCATTTTTTCCCTTTCCCAAGGTATCAAAACCTCCTCTACAACCTAAATGTCCAATGGATCCCTAATCAATGTTATTCTCATAGTCCTTCTCAGGAACCCTATGCCTGACTAAATACATGCCCACCATCCAAGCATGGAACTATACTATAGAACATATACAGGTGCCTCGTCTCCCTACGAGAATAACTCTAATTTGTTTGTCTATCATAATCATATTGAATATAACCTAGATTCGCAAAATGGTAACACTTAACTAAAGATTTCCCTCTCAAAATAAGTGATGAACCTATCCCTAGTTTCCCTTCCCATTATTTCCTCGGATAAATTCCCCAATCATCTACTTCCCAATATTTGATGACACACTCTCGACCCTAATAGAATAATCATACTAACCATATAGTCTACCGACTATTTGGTCCTACTCTATTAAAAGGTCTTAATTCCCAACCTTGGAGAAGGATGTCAATTAGAAGATATTCACCCATAATAATATATAATTGCTCAATAAATTCTCAAAATTTATGACTCTTGAATCCCCATCACTCAATAACACTAATCAAAACCTCCACTTATCAATAACGTTCGTAAAAAACCATCACTAACATCCCCCAATGGAAAAGATACTAAATCTCAATATCGAAATTACCCATCATAATCTATGTGATGGAATTCTTTAAAAACTGTGTTTGTAAATCCTTCCAAGACTTCCCAAAATAGAGTTATTCTTAAACTTGAACATCTCACTTGTGATTTTTAGGTTCTCAAATCATGTAAGAATCAATATTCACCTACCACTTAGGGGGTGTCTCAAGATGATCAAAATTGATCTTCATGGAATTTATCCATAGCTTAGAATTTTTTGGCCCACCCATTCCCATAACGAGTAGTGGATGTTTTAGTTAGTACACTCTGGTCATGTGTGCTTAATAAAACCCTCAGTGACCCATGTCCCATATAATATAAATGTTGGTTATGTCTCCCTATGTGATACTAATACAAAGAGGAACATGTAAAACAAGTGGCTTTTACACAACTACTAGTTATGAATGGTCAATGTTGTCCTCCTAGAACTCAAATGTTGGTCACCATGTGGGAATGTCTCAACAATTACATGAATCATAATAAATTTCAATCATAAATCTCAATATAAGTGTTTAGGGTAAAATATAAAAAGAACAAGTTACTCTACCCTAATTTCACACCCTATAATACAATGGTCTCACAAATTCTATCCCTACCTTAAAAATATTTTTTAATGTAAAATATTACACAGGTCTAAATGATAAATGATCATATATTATAAAAAATCAGTATCTTTGTTTCATCCAATTAAAGGTCAACGAAGAATTTATATCGAAAAATAATATATAACTTTGTTTTGACACTAAAAATAACTAAACCCAACATCATATCCAGAACATCAGTTGGTAATATCAATGATAAGAAAGAATAAAAATGTCATGTGATCCCTAAATGTAAAATATAATTCATAAATGAATGCTCTCTTACTACACCATTCCAAGAGTGAAAAGTAAAAAAACATAAATCCTAAATAATTTCTTCTAAAAATATAAAACCTTAAAATTCAAAAATCAAGAATATCAATACCATATCGAGTAACTAGAAATTTCATTGTATGTGGGTTATCTACCCTCAAGAACAAGATCCATAAAAATCTATTGTTGAAATAGTGGGTTCCCTAGACCTTAGTGTGCAATAATTTTAATTACCATATAATGAATATAGTTAGTATACATGATGTATTATTACAATTATAGTGTAAAATTTTCTACACCCATTATTTAATATTAATTTCCTGGATTAGTCGTCTTATCAAAAGGTTATAACAGATCCCATTCTATAAAGATAACCTTAAGATACAATGAAATTAATCATAAACTAAAGTCCTATAGTATAGATACATCTTACTAACTTGACAGAGTAGATGTTTGACTATCAGGTGTTTGGGGATCATAAATATTGAGACTTATTCAAATGAAGTTCACACTTGGTGATCTCTAGTAGTGATATCATAAGGACAGACCTGCCAATATGAACACCACATGTTTTGGGATTCATTTTTTGTTTCTATCAATAGAAATCTATATTGGTCTCCTAACTTGATACCATCACCAATGTGTATCATTTGATTGTGTACTTTTATGCATGAAAAAACCATGATATTTAAATTATGGTGAGGTGTCTTATGTTGGGTGTGTCGTTGGTGGTATGACATTGGTTGAATGGTCAGGAATGGATTTATTTCTTCCAAGTTAAGGAAGTTTTATATCTCAGGACATGTTGATCAGGATGGTGCTACCATCATAAGACTTTGGCCAATGTAGTAGAAAGGTAAATCCATCCGAATAGATCAACAAATAATAAACCAAGACTTGGGAGATGACACTAGTGTGCATCTTGATTTTTGAAACATTTAAATAAAAAGGTATTAACGTACATAATCCATGTTCGTAGGTTGGTTTTCATTGCTATGACAATCCCTGTATTTTTAGGGGCCATCATGTGTTGCTAGACTCTGTTATTGGTCTCTGGATTTTATCACTTCTATCAAGATATGGGATTAGAGGATTGTTTCCAACGCTTTTACGTCGGGGGGCGCACGCGTGTCCGTCACGCATGGGAGGACGCGCGGCTCGCAGCCCCGCATTCCTGCTTTCCAAAGGCGGGCGACATCCATTTTTTATTCAGGGACGTCTGCTCCTTGATTGAAACCGAGATGATGTAATGTTGGTTCTTCCCTCTTTGTATTCCTCCTCGGAGCTCGTCAACTAATCCGGGTCTCCCTCATAGATTTAAGATGGGTTCGTGAAGCTTGTTCATAGCACCATATCTGCATGGACGCCAGTTAATTACACTGCTTCCATCGAGACGCTCCAAGTGGTCTTGTCGGGGTAGTGACCTTCGCTGAAGATAACGATCACGTTGGGGTGTCGTTGTCATGTCTTGATGCTGGGGATCATCATGTCTGTCTTCTGTCCCTTATCACAGGGCTTCTCGAGGGCGCGGAAGCCCAAGGCATCCCACATCGAATGCGGGGAACATGTACCATCCGAGGTTTTCCTCAGCTTCCCATGTTTAACACGGGGTATGCCGCAAGTTTAACGTCATGCGGAGACAGATCAGACTGATTGAAACACTGAGAGTGGATCAGATTGAAGGACCCCCTAGGGGGAACACAGATGTTGGGGCCAACACCTGGGCGGATTCCCAGATACTATGGATTGGGTTGGAGTGGCATGATCTCACCGAGATGTGGCAGCCCGGGTAATGATCAAGATGGATGATGGAGTGAGGCATGGGGCTTATGCACAGAGACGAACCAAGAGGGGGAATACAGTTTAACGTCATGCGGGATGAGATACAATTTAACGTCACGTGGGATAAATGATCTGGGGCTTACACTCTGAGGCGGCCCATGGTGGATATGGGGCTTACGCTCGGAGGCGGCCCATGGTGGTCAGGGAACCGACGTGGAGAGGTCGGAATGATCGGGTGGTCTTGAACCTCGTGGAGGCTTCTTATGTACCATGTTTTAGCATGGATCAAAGTCCACATAGTTCTCTGGTACGGGGCTTATGCTCTGAGGCGGCCCATAGGAGGATGTCATGGTCGATGCGTGCTCTAAGCCCACGTGAGTCATGCTCGGTGTGAGAAACAAGAGGTAGCAGGGACCAGATGATCACGTCGCGAATGGTGCATCCGTGAGAAGCAGAATGGGGCTTACGCGTTGAGTGGCCCAAAGAGGAAACAGGGGCTTACGCATGGTTAGCGGCCCTTGGTGCCGGGGCTTACTCCAAAGTGGAGGCCCGAAGAGGAAACATGGGCTTACACGTGGTTAGATGCCCTTAGTGCTGGGGCTTACTCCAGAGTGGAGGCCCATGGTGCGACAAAGCACAATGGGAAAGGGACTCCACTGGCCTTGGAAAGGGGGAAGTAGGGAGATGCACAGGTGAAACCTTCCGCAAGATAGGATAGGGGCTTACGCTCTGAGGCAGCCCTTCCCCCATGGACAAATGCCACTCCGACAAGGAGGATCTCATTCCATGTGAGGAAGATTCCATTCAGGTGGAGACGAGAGGCGTAAAAAAATGTCCGAGCTGGGGGGGACCCTGCGTGTGAAGCACGGGGTTGGACCATAGTTTAACGTCATGTGTTAAGGATGAGGTGCTTAGCAGTTTAACGTCCTGCAGCTTGGACGAGGTGGGTTTGCTCCACACCCCTAGGGCTTACATGCCCAATTCCCTCTACTCCTTGTGGGAGGGAAGGCATCGGAAAGGCCGTAATGAAGGGGGGCCGCAGGGCGAACCATTGGGGGGGTCCACGTTAGCGTGGCTATGAGAAGAATCAAGAGCCGTTAGCGTGCCTATGCGGAGAAGCATAAGGAAAAGCAACACAACAGGAAACACCACCCAACAGACCTTGAGGTTACTTCATACGAGCCTAGAAGGCCGTACGAGAAAAAACGCATGGCGTGCATGCCCACCAGGGAAGACATCAGGTGCCGATGTGGAAAGTCAGCCAAGGGGCGTCAAGGTAAAGGGGTCCTGGGTGTTGCGCGCAAAAGGAAGGTTTGCGCGCAAAACACCGGGATGGTGCGCAATAGGGCCAGAGTATTGCGCTGATAGGGGATTGCGCGCAAGGTATTGCGTGTGGAGAAGGGGATTGCGCGCAAGGGACAACGATCGTGCACAAGGGAAGTACCCAGAGGAGGAGGCAAATTGACTTAAGTCAGTGGAGTTGCGCGCAAAGGCGAACCCCGGGGCAAGGTTGCGCAAAAAGGGGGATTACCTGGAAGTCATATTGCGTGTGGGGGGAGTCGAATTGTGTGCCCAAGAGCCGATCCAAATTCCTCAACCCCGAAACCTTCAGGGGTCACCTTCTATTTATAGGTATCAGCCAGCGCGGAATCCAGGCGGCGCGCGAAAGTTTCCGTGACGGGAACCGTTGGCATGTAAAGCTTCACCGCGTGGAACCAGGGAGCGCAAAATTGGGTTCACCAGTGGCTTGATTACGCGAATCCCTGGAATGCTTCGCGTGCACATCTTTATTTCGCGCAAGCCCTCCTTTATTTCGTGCACCACTTCCCGAGCCTCCGGACCGGGCCTTTGATTCCGAATAAGACTTTTCTTTTCCATTTAGAAACTTCCTCTAGGAGTTGCAAAAAAAATTTTGGCGTCTACAAATGCCCCCCCCCCCTCAGAATTGGATCGGAGAGAGGTCGCAATGATCAGATTCCGAGGGAAATGCCGGAACGCCAAAGTGTTGGGTCTATTGGGCACTTTGCGCACAAAATTCCAACGGGGCGCGCAAAACACCGGACTCGCGCCGATTCCTCTTTCCGCGTGGCGCAGAACCCTGGCCTCGCCTATAAAAATGGGCGTGGGGTCACGAATCCGTACACATGCTTTTCCGCGCGATAGTCTTATAGCCCCGCGCGCGAAATTGCTCCCGCAGCTGTGCGTAAAAACACTCTGGCAGCGCGGAATTCCTTCCGAATTTTGGACTTCTTTGCACGGCTACTCGGGATATCCTGTGATTAATGTGCCGATTGCACGCAATACACCTAGATTTCACGCAACTACTTCAGATTTCGCGCACCACTCTCAGATTTCACGCACCACTCTCTGATTCCGCGCACTGCATCCTAATTTCGTGCAACTCACGAAAAATTTAAGATGACCGCAAACCGAGTTGATCAGGGGGAAGCCGCCGCTCGTAGGAGCAAGATGGAAGAAAACGAGGAGGTTTATGGCACCAAGGTGATCATCTCCAACAACCTGAACTTGTTCAATCTTCCAACTCCAGCCCAAAAGACGTATCCCCTATCTGACAACCTCCCACTCTGGAACTTTGGTATTCTGGAGGAGGTTCCCCTGTCGGGCTTCGAGGTGGACACGCCGCGGTCATGGGTTACCTGGGAGGACGAGATTCCTCGCTACAACATCACCAACAACGACCATCCTACCAGGGAAATCGGACATATTGACGTATATTTCCTGAACCCGAGGACCAGGACCATTAATGGGGACGAGCCTATTGTAGAGAATTCTCCAGCCCTCTAAGCGAACACATTCTGTCAGAGCGTCACAGATGACACGAAGGGCTGGCTGAAGGATTGGGACCTACAGTCCGGGGGTAACTTCACCAGCAAATGGGTCTGGGCCTTCAGGGTTCGCCATACCTGTGACTAGTTCAGGGATGAACTGCGGTATATCGGCCTGTTCGAGGCGTTATGGACGTCGCAGTTCCACTTCCACCGTCAACCAAAGCTTGGGCCGGAGCTCTTCACCCGGTGGTCTCTTGACACCAATACATTCCACCTTCATCATGGGGAAGTCGTCATCAGCCTCTGGGACGTTCACTGCATCGGGGGTATCCCACTGGAGGGCTACCAATATGATGAGTTCGTTCCACCAAAGAACACCTGGGAAGACAGGTCATGGACACCCATGCTGAGGTGGCACCTACTGGAGCTGGCCAAAGAGAGACTGAGGGTCAAAGACTTCTTGAAGGACATTGCCTACAAGGGATGGTTCAGCCTATTCTTTGGGAAGGATCCGGCCATCAAGATGACGGGACGGGGTAAACGGTGTCCAACCGTGGCTCAGAGGAGCGGGGATGGGTCATACTGGAGGACCCTGGAGGCGGGGCAATACCAATCATGGGGCTATCGCGTCATCGAGGCCCGGGACCCGAATGTCCGGTATGTTGGGTTCCTTGCTGCCTTCCTGAGCGGGTGGCTCCTGCCGGTGCGGGACGCGAGGATGGGCATCCGTCCAGCAACACTGGTGATGGCGGGCACCATGGCCGCCAACAAATGGTTCAACATGGGCTTCCCCGTACTTGGTAAGTTGTATACCATCCTGGGACGCATCTCATGAGGGGGGTCACCTCGGAGAGTATGTGGCCCCTTCCAGATCTTCCACGACTGGGTGGTGGCTCAACTTGGTGGGTACACTTTCCCAAACGCCATTCATCTTTCGGGAAATGGCCTGCGACCGTCCTTGCTGAACATCGTAGGGGTGGCGCCGATGACGCTCAATGAGGAGGGCGTGAGAATCCGCATCAGAAACCAAAAAAACTTCCACTTCAGCCCGTTCAACACCCCGGTCGGCAAGATGGTGGACAATGGGTGAGGCTCTATAGAACAACAAAAATATCTCCAGAGCATTCGAGGTGGGGTGCTCGTGGCTCGGATCGACAAGAAGGTGATCTGCGAGCCTTACGTGCCATCCCGATTTTCCAGGTAGTTCGGGTGCCTCCAACGAATGCCGAAGAAGGTATTCACGGCTATCTGGCATGAGATGAATCCCAGCGTTCTACGCCATATGTGGTTAATGTTTACCACATTCAGCTCTGGCGATGTCATTACTCTTCCTCCCACAGGGGTTGATGATGGCCTAGCAACTGAGTATGTCGAACACTGGATCATCGCGTACCCTGAGGGGATTTTACGCAAGCGAGTCCGGAAACTTGAGGTTACTCACGTGGAAACAGGGCGATGGGGGATAAGACAAGGGGATGCCAGAAGAGGGGAACCAGGGGTGCGTCAGGCAGTGAGGCCTGCGCAGGCCGGGACTTCAATAGCAGGAATATCACGCAGCGCCGCCGTGACCTCGTTGCCCGTGGGGGGGTCCCATGAGGCGGCCAGGGAAATGCCCGGGAAGCAGATAAGATACTTGGTCGAACCTTCCCAAGATGAAATTTTACCGGCACTGTGGTCGGCCTGGATGACCCTATGACAATCACTGAGCGTTGAAGTTGTCTGAAAAAAGATCATGCAAAACAAGATCCAGCAGCTAGAGGTCGGGATCGTTTGAGTTGCCGACCACGTAAATTTCTATCGGTGGCATGATTACCAGACGGCTATCGACACATACGCGCGCTAAAGGGGTCAGTGTGAGGAGCCACATTTACTAGTGAAAGTGATGCTCGGCCTGGATCATGATCCGGAAGTGATGTCGCCGGGAGAAGGCAACAGCAACGAGGAGTCGGAGGGGGAGGAGGAGACCGGAGAAGATGAAGGCGAAGGAGAAGATGATGAAGAAGGAGAACCAAAAGATGAGGGGTCTCAAGATGTGACCTACCAAGGGAGTCTCTGAGAGAGCGGTGAGATTTTCGGCTCTGATCTAGACATAACCAAGATACTCGAGGTTTGTCTCTATATTCATTCATTTTCCTTCTTCATCCATTCTCCTTTCCAATTTCTGAAATGTAATACCCCGAGATTTTATGAAAAATATTCTTTTAATTTCATTAATGTCTTGTGTTTTATTCTACACCAAGATTACCTTGTGTTATACGCAACACCGTATTAGCTTGCAGTATACGCAACACTATTCTTGGACCGTGTTACACACAATTTTGATAATAGTTATTCTACGCAACATTGAGTATATATATATATATATATATATATTAAATTTATAAATGAAATATGGTTGGATTCTGTTATACGAAATAACAAAGGATTCTTTCACAACACGCAACCCTGACTTGGCTTGCATTACACGCAATTGCGACCTTCCTCGATAGCGTGTGTTGTACGCAATACCGGGTTTTAATAAACAATGATATATTATTATAATATTGTCATGAACTAGCCGTTATGAATAGTATTAACTAAATTTTGAATTTTATAACATTATTATTCATCTTACACATTTTCTAGAACATGGTATAAGAACAAAATAAATTTTTCGGGTAAAATAAGTATTTCTAAAAAAATGCAGTTTTGCCACCTTTTGATGGCGCACCCACTTTAAATCTAGTTTTTAACATGTTTATATGTTCAATTTGACAAAATAAAATTCTTCTTTTGAATCAGGATGTAAAAATTTACATTAGATAACGTTTTGATATTTTCCCGATAACTTTTATATTTTAATGAATAGTAAAAACACGATATATTTTAATTAAAAACAACTTTTTTCATCATAATATCTTATGTGGTTAAATTATAATATTGAATGGTTTTAAATTATAAATAGAATATATTTTTACCATTTAATATAATGAATGTCATTAGCATTGATTTTACCTTGAATTCGTAGGTTAAATCAATTCAATCTTTTGCAATGTTTTAAACAAAAACCCGTTTTTATTCGACAACGGGATTAATTTTAATTTAATTTCTGAAACTTCTGTGTATTGAATTTTAAAAAATGGATTCCATATTTGGAATCATTGGGTCCAAATTATGTTAATAGGCTACTTTTTATTTTTGGGAATTATGAATAGTAACCATGGTAAATTTTATTTACCATAGTTAAAGGTAAATCGGGTAATTAAAGGTAAATATAATATTATAAAATTACCCTAACACATACCAAAATTCTATTTGATGGCTAAAAGTAAACCCATATCAACTAAGGGTCGGATTAGATTCATTTTATGGACTTTTGACAATGAAAATAATTTAATTATTATTAAAACCAATGAATGTGACAACATGTCACTCTCTTAAATCTTATAAGTATAATAATTTTCAATTAGTGATAAACATCATAAAATTTCGAACATGAATAGTCTCCAGAAAGCTAACAAAATTATCTACATCATGAGAATTTATTTAGAATTTTTTGGGATTAAATAATTATCATTAATTGTGACACAATAGTGATGCAAAAATTATTTATCTAGTGAAAATCAAGAATATAGTTTTTATTAAACTAATAGTGACCATAAAAGGCACAAAACCCTGACCAAAACTTATTGGTCATGTAAATGGAAACTATAATCATCCAATGGGAGAATATTTGACCATTTGGAGTCTTATACAAGCTATTATGACACTTATATTATTTTATTTTAAATGATGCCAAAGTTGTCACCTTCATAATTTAATAAATATAACAATTTAAATATTATTATTTTAAGATAATAAATTCGAGTAAAAGTATTATTGTGAACGGTAATATATTTATCTTCATCATAGGATTTTATTTTAAAATTTTATACAAAAAATAAGTATATTAAATAATTATATAAAAATGATGTAGTAATTATTTTATTAAGAGATAAATCAAATAAATGGTTTTAAAAATAATAAAATAAATATTATATGAACTATTTAATGTGATAAAATAATTTTATAGATACATATGAACTTTTTTTAAGCTTTTAGTTCGAACATATCTTCTGTATATATTTTATTAAAATTCAAATAAACGAATAGTGTGAAAATTGACACTTGTTATTTTACAAAAATAACATATTATAAAATTGTTTAAAAAACACAAAAATATTTAAAAATTATAAATTTATATTTATATGGTCTATAATGTTATAAAGTAAAACATTATGGAAAATTCACAACAAATAAGTAATTATTTTTTATAATTTAAAATTTATAATTTTATTACCACAAATAAACTTAAATAGATTAAATAAGGATAAATCAAAATGATAAGGTTTAAAATAATATCCAAACATGTCTAAATTTGATTGGTTGATGAGATTAAAACCCTATCTCATCTAATCTTAGAATATGAGTCATTTTTGGAGGATTTTAAGTTGGGTTAGATTTATTATAAATTAATATTTTTAAGAATTCCTAAGGTGCCCCTCTCCTCCCTTATAAAAGGGCACCTCCTCCCCCTCCTCCTCACACCAATTTGAGCACTAAAGTTCGGACAACCCCTGCAAAAATCCCTTCTCCACTTTCCTAGAATAATCCTAGAGGTCCTGGTCTTCTTCAAAGACCAATCTTAGTTCCCGAAGTGAAGGATTCAAAGAGGCGTTTCAAAGAAGAGGTAATATCCATTACCGATCTTTTCAATTTCTTTCTTGTTCAACTTATTCTTCTTTAGTTGTTTCATAATAAAATAACAACATCAGTATTACTTACATACTGATATGTTATTATAAATATGAAACAACTCTAATTAACCTTCTATCCATCCTACGGAAAAAGGAAATCACCGCGCGTGCGTACGTACAGAATACTGTCTCCACGCCGTGGTGTAATCTATTTTCCGCCACCACCTTAATTGGATGGGTATAATGGTTTAATGAGTAACTATATATAATTATTATAAAGTTATATTGATACTTAAATAGTATACATACACTTCAACACAATTCCACGACCATGAGAACGATATCATCGCTCGTGCGTACGTACGGACTACCGTCTCCACGACGCGATGAGATTAATTCTCAATGATTAACCATTCATGAATGATTATAAAGTATATATAATAAGTTCTAATAAAATATATGACATAATAATGATACTGTAATTATTTATATTTATATGTATGTCATCTACTTAATTCCATTCAATTCAAAAAGGAAACGAAAACATCGTTCATGCGTACGTACAGACTACCGTCTCCATGAACGGTGTATTTCTTTCCATTTACTGATTTATTATATATGTATATTCTGAATATATATATAAATCATGTTTTATATTCTGGAATTAAGTAATCATGATCTAAGTAATCATATGAATAATTTCAAGTTAAAAACACGAACGACAAGTGAGACGATTTTACCCAAAACGCTTCTTTAACATGAATTTACAAAAGAACGGGTAATATAAAGTCATAAGTGGACCATATATGATATAATAACAATTAATATGATTCTATAATAAGTCAATAACATGATTTAAATAATTATACAGGAGGTTCGGACACTTACAAAGCAAGTCGGACCTAAGGTAAGGGAAAATGTCACAATCTCATTTTTATCCGTGATTGTTTTTACTTTGGAATTTACTAGGGTGTATTTTATCATCCAAATCCATGTTCCCTAAATATTTAATATTGTTTCCATCCACTTACAGTAGTTTAAATCCAATTTTACCCTTCAGTGAGTTTTTAGTAAAGAATATGAAAGGAATCTTTTGTCGTTTTTTTCGTACGAGGTACTTTTTGACTTTTCCGACAAAAGTACGAAGAATGTTTTTTTAACTTATACGGCATGAATGGATTTTTAAAACATTATTTCCAAGAAGCTTCATTTACAAGTTTTCAAGTTTATTTTTAATCAACTTCTTTTAGTTTAGAATTTTATGACATTTTAAGAAAGGAAAAGTGTTTTTGAAGTAGAAAGGATATTTTCCTCAAGAATGGAGTTCAAATGTTTTATCAAAATTATTTTCCATCTAAGATAATATAGGGTTCTGTTTTTATCCCTATTATTACATTGGTTTGATTATGTTGTTATGGAAATATTTTTATGAATTCCTTTATCTTATATGAATTGTTTTATGATGTCATGTTGTTTAAGAATCCCATTTTTGTTGCATGGGTTACGCTATGATGTATGGTTTATGATTATGTGGCACACATAAGAAAGGATTCATTATAAGATGGGTGGGACCTATACCTCCCTCCAATGCATTGGGTAAAGATTTATATCTCATGAGATAGACATGGCTGGAACGGAAGGTTATTTCTGTTCAGTGATACAGGACTGAAATGATGAGTGAACTCGATTCAGAATGGGACTTTGTCCACTAAGATAGTCTTGGAAATGAGTCTTGACTAACAAGAAATGATTCTCTATTATTATGTGTGTATGCCACAAAGTTTCATGTTTTAAGTTATGATTATTGGGATTACTTTTCACTTCTATGATTTATCCCATGTTATGATATAATGAGCTCTTTTACAGGTTAAGATTTCCAAAAGCTATGTTCTTATGTATATGATGTGATCGATATTTCTTTTGTTTACCCTTAATGAGCATTTGAGCTCACCCTTTTATGTTTTCGTTTCCCCAGGATATAAAGAAAGGTTTTAGGTATAAAAAAAAGGGAAGATCTTTATGGGAGATGTTGAAGATCTTTCACCAGGATTAGAAGATTATATTCCGAGTTTCCAAAGACACTAAACTATTATGATCCTTGTGTGTGTGTTTTTGTTATGTACTAAGTATTCCGCAAAAGTAATGTAATGTCAATGTACGTCAAGCTTCGAGTCTCTACAGTTGGTATCAGAGGAAAGGTTTAGTCAACCTTAGGAAACTAGGATGCGAAATCTTTAGTGAGATCCCTAGAGATATTTCTAAGGTATGTCTAGGGATGTCTCTAAGGTTAAGTATACATATAGGTTATAGTCCTAGAATTGCGCTAAAGATCTTAGAATTTAACCTAAGATGTTAGATATTGAGGGTAATACCCCTTTATTATGTTGTTTTCCCTAGCATGATTTTTGCCTCTCACACTATTCTTTTTGGGTTTTAGAAAATGGCTGGAAAAAGGATGATTCACGATAATGAAGGATATGATGGACAATGGAATGATATTCTTCATGAGAAACCAAATGGAATGGGATTTGGAAGTCCAAACATAATTATTTTTCCGAATCAGCAATATCATAATATGATTAATAAAGTAAAATTTGGTAAGTTTCTTGACTCGACTAATAAGAGAAAGATGGAGTTTCATGATGATCATAGAAGAAAGAAAGTTCAATTTCCTCTATGTAAATCATGTGGGAAGAGGCATCAAGGAGAATGTTTCAAAGGAACTGGAAGATTCTTTGGGTGTGGAAAAGAAGGTCACAAAGCCAGTAAGTGCAAAGGAAAAGGTTCAGTCAACACCAGGGATGAGGATAATGGTATTGCTACGACATCAACAATGGTTAAATGTTTTAAATGTGGAATGTACGGGCATTATGCAAACCAATTCCCTAAGGTAAAGTCTCATGAAGAGAATCAGTATGGTCATATGGGTAGTATTTATGTTGATGATGATGATGAGACTACAAATGATATTTGAAATGGCAGAATTGTTGAAGCTCGGTCAATGGTTTAAGAATGTAGTGGAATGATTACATGTTTATCATGTGTAATGTTGTATAAGTAATCTCATGATACTATGGAATAAAGAGACATCTAAGGATTGTTACACTGTTTCCTTTCCTTGAGTTTTGAAAGTGTATGATTAATGTTACCAGTATCGATGAAAGGTTATTCAGATATTTTTGGAATGCAGATGACATGCGCATAATGAAGGGATAAGGAGAAAATTAAATGTTTGATAGTATTCATGATCTCATGACTGATATAAGGAGAAGGTTATATCATGGTTTGAGTATATAGAATTTTGAGGATTTTGGTATGTGGAAAGAGTTATCTTTTAACAGCACTTATGTTTTCAATAAGGTTCAATGGGTATTAAAGAGAGTACATGATTAAGGCCTTTGAATGTTTGGAATGTGACCAACAAGATATATCTTATGTTATATGGGGATAAACAATGGTATTAAATCTCTGAGAGTGGACTGCAGTATTATGGATAAGCCTAAAGATTGGAATGGATTGTGTTGGACATAAGTTAGTATTATTTGTTTTTCGATATTATTGATGGGATGTTATAGTAATATAGTTTTAGAAAAAGGACAACCTGCAGGACGGGCGACAACCCATCGCGTCGGACAAGGCTGTGGGAATCGAACCCACAACCGATGTGCGACTGGCCTTTATCACCTACCATTGGCCTACAGGAAGTCCCTGGTTAGTATAAACTAGTTTTATTTTATTAAGCGGTATGATATATGAAGTATAAGTTCATTTTTGGAACCACATACGATTAATCTAACCACAAGATGAACTTATAACTTTTGCTAACCTTTGTTTGAAAGAGATGGAATGCCCTATCATTCTATCAGATGATCTGCTAACACATCACGAATAACAAATTCAACTTCATTTTTTTAAGGGATGAAGTGGAAATTGTTCAATTCACAAGCAACAGTGAGATTGTACCAAAATCAAGTAAGTATTTCTTCTAATTCAAAATTTTCAACTTTAGGGAAATGATATTGAAAACCAAAAATGTTGTCCTAGTGATCTTATATCTGATGAATTGGATGGTACCTTAGATCATCACAAATTTATGGCTTTGTGATTGCTAGATTTTCCATAGCCATGTCCTCTACCACTCTCCATCAGAACATGACGATTAGATTTCTCTTCCATGTCCATATTTTCACCTATGTTCTCCTATGTGGATACCCAGTGATTAGTTAACTTGGGTAACCATTAAGTTTTATACTTTAGTTTTTAAAGATAAGTTTTGGTATTCCTTTTTACGATGTGGGTTTCTATCAAGGAAACTTTCAAATAGTAAAGCATTTATAACCCCGACGAATTTTGAGGGAGAAATTCATTTTAAGGGGGGTAGAATGTAACACCCCGAGATTTTATGAAAAATATTCTTTTAATTTCATTAATGTCTTGTGTTGTATTCTACACCAATATTACCTTGCGCTATATGCAACACCGTATTAGCTTGCAGTATACGCAACACTATTCTTGACCGTGTTACACACAATTTTGATAATAGTTATTCTACGCAAAATTGAGTATATATATATATATATTAAATGTATAAATGATATATGTTTGGATTCTGTTATACGAAACAATGAAGGATTCTTTCACAACACGCAACCCTGACTTGGCTTGCATTACACGCAATCGCGACCTTCCTCGATAGCGTGTGTTGTACGCAATACCGGGTTTTAATAAACAATGATATATTATTATAATATTGTCATGAACTAGCCGTTATGAATAGTATTAACTAAATTTTGAATTTTATAACATTATTATTCATCTTACACATTTTCTAGAACATGGTATAAGAACAAAATAAATTTTTCAGGTAAAATAAGTATTTTTAAAAAAATGCAGTTTTGCCGCCTTTTGATGGCGCACCCACATTAAATCTAGTTTTTAACATGTTTATATGTTCTATTTGAAAAAATAAAATTCTTCTTTTGAATCAGGATGTAAAACTTCACATTAGATAACGATTTTATATTTTCTCGATAACTTTCATATTTTAATGAATAGTAAAAACACGCTATATTTTAATTAAAAACAACTTTTTTCATCATAATATCTTATGTGGTTAAATTATAATATTGAATGGTTTTAAAGTATAAATAGAATATATTTTTACCTTTTAATATAATGAATGTCATTATCATTGATTTTACCTTGAATTCGTAGGTTAAATCAATTCAATCTTTTGCAATGTTTTAAACAAAAACCCGTTTTTATTTGACAATGGGATTATTTTTAATTTAATTTCTGCAACTTCTGTGTATTGAATTTAAAAAAATGGATTCCATATTTTGAATCAGTGGGTCCAAATTATGTTAATAGGCTACTTTTTATTTTTGGGAATTATGAATAGTAACTATGGTAAATTTTATTTACCATAGTTAAAGGTAAATCAGGTAATTAAGGGTAAATATAATATTATAAAATTACCCTAATACATACCAAAATTCTATTTGATGGCTAAAAGTAAACCCATATCAACTAAGGGTCGAATTAGATTCATTTTATGGACTTTTGACCATGAAAATAATTTAATTATTATTAAAACCAAAGAAAGTGACAACATGTCACTCTCTTAAATATTATAAGTATAATAATTTTGAATTAGTGATAAACATCATAAAATTTCGAACCTAAATAGTCTCCAGAAAGCTAACAAAATTATCGACATCATGAGAATTTATTTAGAATTTTTTGGGATTAAATAATTATCATTAATTGTGACACAATAGTGATGCAGAAATTATTTATCTAGTGAAAAATCAAGAATATAGTTTTTATTAAACTAATAGTGACCATAAAAGGCACAAAACCCTGACCAAAACTTATTGGTCATGTAAATGGAAACTATAATCATCCATTGGTAGAATATTTGACCATTTGGAGTCTTATACAAGCTATTATGACACTTATATTATTTTATTGTAAATGATGCCAAAGTTGTCACCTTCATAATTTAATAAATATAACAATTTAAATATTTTGATTTTAAGATGATAAATTCGAGCAAAAGTATTATTGTGAAAGGTAATATATTTATCTTCATCATAGGAATTTATTTTAAATTTTTATACAACAAATAAGTATATTAAATAATTATACAAAAATGATGTTGTAATTATTTTATTAAGAGATAAACCAAATAAATGGTTTTAAAAATAATAAAATAAATATTATATGAACTATTTAATGTGATAAAATAATTTTATAGATACATATGACCTTTTTTTAAGATTTTAGTTCGAACATATCTTCTGTATATATTTTATTAAAATTCAAATAAACGAATAGTGTCGAAATTGACACTATTGTTATTTTACAGAAATAACATATTATAAAAATGTTTAAAAATCACAAAAATATTTAAAAATTATAAATTATAAATTTATATGGTCTATAATGTTATAAAGTAAACAAGTATGGAAAATTCACAACAAATAAGTAATTATTTGTTATAATTTAAAATTTAGAATTTTATTACCACAAATAAACTTAAATAGATTAAATAAGGATAAATCAAAATGATAAGGTTTAAAATAAGATCCAAACATGTCTAAATTTGATTGGTTGATGATATTACAACCCTATCTCATCTAATCTTTGAATATGAGTCATTTTTGGAGGTTTTTAAGTGGGGTTAGATTTATTATAAATTAATATTTTTAAGAATTCCTAAGGTGCCCCTCTCCTCCCTTATAAAAGGGCACCTCCTCCCCCTCCTCCTCACACCAATTTTGGCACTCAAGCTCGGCCAAACCCTGCCAAAATACCTTCTCCACTTTCCTAGAATAATCCTAGAGGTCCTGGTCTTCTTCAAAGACCAATCTTAGTTCCCTAAGTGAAGGATTCAAAGAGGCGTTTCAAAGAAGAGGTAATATCCATTACCGATCTTTTCAATTTCTTTCTTGTTAAACTTATTCTTCTTTAGTTGTTTCATGATAAAGTAATAACATCAGTATTACTTACATACTGATATGTTATTATAAATATGAAACAACTCTAATTAACCTTATATCCATCCTACGGAAAAAGGAAATCACCGCGCGTGCGTACGTACGGAATACCGTCTCCACGCCGTGGTGTCATCTATTTTCCGCCACCACCTTAATTGGATGGGTATAATGGTTTAATGAGCAACTATATATGATTATTATAAAGTGATATTGATACTGAAATAGTATACATACACTTCAACACAATTCCACGACCATGGGAACGATATCATCGCTTGTGCGTACGTACAGACTACCGTCTCCACGACGCGATGAGATTCATTCTCAATGATTAACCATTCATGAATGATTATAAAGTATATATAATAAGTTCTAATAAAATATATGACATAATAATTATACTGGAATTATTTATATTTATATGTATCTCATCTACTTAATTCCATTCAATTCAATAAGGAAACGAAAACATCGTTCATGCGTACGTACGGACTACCGTCTCCATGAACGGTGTATTTCTTTCCATTTACTGATTTATTATATATGTATATTCTGAATATATATATATAAATCACGTTTTATATTCTGGAAATAATTAATCATGATCTATGTAATCATATGAATAATTACAAGTTAAAAACACGAACGACAAGTGAGACGATTTTACCCAAAACGCTTCTTTAACATGAATTTACAAAAGAACGGGTAATATAAAGTCATAAGTGTACCATATATGATATAATAACAATGAATATGATTCTGTAATAAGTCAATAACATGATTTAAATAATTATACAGGAGGTTCGGACACTTACAAAGCAAGTCGGACCTAAGGTAAGGGAAAATGTCACAATCTCATTTTTATCCGAGATTGTTTTTACTTTGGCATTTACTGGGGTGTATTTTATCATCCACATCCATGTTCCCTAAATATGTAATATTGTTTCCATCCACTTACAGTAGTTTAAATCCAATTTTACCCTTCGGTATATGAAAGGAATATTTTGTCATTTGTTTTCGTACGAGGTACTTTTTGACTTTTCTGACAAAAGTACGAAGAATGTTTTTTTAACTTATACGGCATGAATGGATTTTTAAAAAATTATATACAAGAATCTTCCATTACAAGTTTTCAAGTTTATTTTTAATCAACTTCTTTTAGTTTATAATTTTATGACATTTTAAGAAAGGAAAAGTGTTTTTGAAGTAGAAAGGATATTTTCCTCATAAATGGAGTTCAAATGTTTTATCAAAATTATTTTCCATCTAAGATAATATAGGGTTTTGTTTTTATCCCTATTATTACATTGGATTGATTATGTTGTTATGGAAATGTTTGTATGAATTCATTTATCTTATATGAATTGTTTTATGATGTCATGTTGTTTAAGAATCCCATTTTTATTGCATGGGTTACGCTATGATGTATGGTTTATGATTATGTGGCACACATAAGAAAGGATTCATTATAAGATGGGTGGGACATATATCTCCCTCCAATGAATTGGGTAAAGAATTATAAATCATGAGATAGACATGGCTGGAACGGATGGTTATTTCGGTTCAGTGATACAGGACTGAAACGAGGAGTGAACTCGATTCAGAAAGGGACTTTGTCCACTAAGATAGTCTTGGCAATGAGTCTTGACTAACAAGAAATGATTCTCTATGATTATGTGTGTATGCCACAAAGTTTCATGTTTTATGTTATGATTATTGGGATTACTTTTCACTTCTATGATTTATCCCATGTTATGATATTATGAGCTCTTTTGCAGGTTACGATTTCCAAAAGCTATGTTCTTATGTATATGATGTGATCGATATTTCTTTTGTTTATCCTTACTGAGCATTTGAGCTCACCCTTTTATGTTTTATTTTCCCCAGGATATAAAGAATGGTTTTAGGTATAAAAAAAAGGGAAGATCTTTATGGGAGATGTTGAAGATCTTTCACCATGATTAGAAGATTATATTCCGAGTTTCCAAAGACACTAAACTATTACGATCCTTGTGTGTGTGTTTTTGTTATGTACTAAGTATTCCGCAAATGTAATGTAATGTCAATGTACGTCAAGCTTTGGGTCTCTACATGAACCGTCTCTCTGCCTTACTCAGGAGTGGCTGAGTGTGGGACAGGTGTCCCCACCAGAGGAGGGAGGAGAGGAATCGGTAGGACATGATGGGGATCCGACACCCATCATTGAATTAAAAAGCGCAGAGGGGTATCCTATCATGGTGGATCCTGCAGCTGCTGGAACATTGGAGACAGATGCTCTGGACTCCTGTAAGTCTCACGCTTCACTACTGGCACTTGTTATCAAAAGATCCCAAGTAATTAGTGTACGCCTTGTGAAGTGATCTCAACATTGGAGGCTCGTCAGGATGTGGAGCCTGGGCCGTCCATGAGCGGACCAGTGGAGGACATACCACCTCATTCAGAACATGCTCCCTACACTGAGTCAACCCTGGAAATTGGTGAGCAGGGGGCAGCGGGCATCAGCAGCGCTATTCTTGAGGCGAGGCCGGAGGCTGACGGAGGCACCATCGCTACTGGGGTGAGAGAGGAAGGTTGCCCGGACGTTGATGATCCTATTCCTCACAAAGATATCCATAAGGCAGATCCTACTACCGATCTGCTGGCTGCCTTCCCTACATACCGACCCACTTACCCTGAGAAGGTAGATGACTCGGACTCAGAGGCAACCGAGGAGAGCCGGAAGATACGGCGCAAAGGGTGGAAGTGTATCTGACGCTTCCTCAGACAGCCCCAGTCGGATTGGATGAGGCGGATGTGATCAATCCAGACCTGGCTACGCTTCCTGTGCGCCAGAGGGGCTGACGCTCAGCGCCTTCATCTGATGGTCCGTGATTACATGGATGAGAAGATACGCGAGAGCAGCTGGCGCGCCGACGTTGCCCAGTGTCGGGAAAGATCGGCGAGCGCCCGAGCATTGCTGATGGCGGAGCAGGAGTTCCGTCACCTTGTAGGGAAGGCAGTAGATAATGAGGCCTTCCTTGCAACATGCTATGAGCTTGTGAAGCAACTGACGGCCCAGCTGGATGACGCGCAGGAACAACTGATGTAGGCGAGTCACCAGATGACCGTACTTCGAACCAAGCGGGCACAGGCACACGCTAGGATTGGCGAGCTATGCTCTGCGGCAGCCGATGAGGATAGAGTCTTCGGGGAGCGAGAAACGGTCCTGGAGGCTACCAGCCAAAGGGTAGCAGCGTTGGAAAGATAAATCCAGCACGCTGATCGTTAAGGGATTTATTTCGTCCATCTCAAGAACTTTTTGATTTTACTACTCAACATCTCAATCCAATACATCGACAAATCCATTTATTTTTACCCTTGGTTTAATATGCTCAACCATAATTCTGAAATGAATAAAAACCCATCACTAAGCTCTTATGGGTCGCACCCAATGCGAGAAGTAAAGGATACTCGTGTCATCATCTTGTCTAACTATGGGGCATTGACCAAGCCTCAGGCATTAGAAATTGGGCCTGGATTTATGAGGAGGTGACCTCAGACCGATTGATATATCACCTTCTCAATGTGATCTGACAAACGAGCGGGGAAATGCCGGGGGCATTGAAATCCATCCGAACATAGGGAGATGGAAAGAAAAGGTGAATCACGCTACTCGAATTCGGAACATTGTGGGGGCACGACGATGGAGGATAACTTTTAACAGTGAAGGAAACATAGCATCCATATCGTGTTGTCCTAGAGTGGGGACAATAAATGAGGGATGACCGCTGACCATGTTCGCAACATGGGACCTAACTCAAATATCGCCGGTCAGTTTCCCAAAACATTGGCCCAGGACAGCAGGCAGACTATAGGTCTATCATCCATGTTGCTAAAATAGGCGGACCAAAAGCCTGTCATCCATATTGTGGCAGTAGGCGGACCAAAGTCTATCACCAATACTGTTAGGGGGTCCTGTCAAACATGACCAGTCCACCAGAACGTTAGCCCTGGATAGTAGGCGGACCGTAGGTCTGTCATCCATACTATTAGGGGGTCCCATCAGACATGAAAGAGAATGAGGATCTGAATAAAGGGGCATGCAAAGCGTGGAAGGTGGAGTGGTGGTTTGTTCAAACAGAGTCCAACACTCCCGAAATTATGACACCGTGGCAGAGGCGCATCAGACGGACGTACCAACCTGGTCATGGGTCATCCCAATTTTCAGGCATGACCTCTTTGGGAAGATAACTACCGCTTCCCATTACCACTATGGGGCATCCCGAACTTATTCGGGGTGGATGTCATGATTACCCCACTTCCCGTGAAGTCAGTCTGAGGGGATGAAAATAAGGAGGGATGGGGTTTGGTAATCCCTGGGGCTAGACCCAAGACAAAATGTTCGGTCGTTCCTAAGTATCTCATTAGGATGGGTATCAAGCCACTCATATTTATAGAGAGGCAGTTTAATGCGATGCTGGATGAAATACAATTTAACGTCGTGTGGGATGGGGGACACATCTCATCTGGGGATATGCACGACATGATGGGTAACCCGACGTGAATGAGGAAATGATCCTGCACCACACCTTACAATCCCACAAGAGAGACCAAGTCACGGAAATCCAAGAAATGTATCTTAGTTTTAGGTATAAGAAGTTATACCAAAGGAGAAGGGGAATGGGAGACACATGGTAAAGCGGCTGCAAAACCCAACGTGAGTGTGGGGAAAAAAGGGCCCTGCTTACTATGTGCTCCTGGGGACGCGTTTAGGCTGAGAGACCGAACACAAAAAGTTAGGTTGGGCCTGTGGGGAAGTTCCCAGACGCTCCTACGTATCTCAAAAGGATGTGAATCAAGCCATACATAGTTCTTGAAAAGAAATATGGCGCGATATGGATCCTGCGCAAAGGACGATGGAGTCGTGTGGGTCTAGCCCTCACACCAAAAGAAGTGGAATTTGATATGTCTTGTTTGTTCTTGAAGGTAAATGGTTTATCTTTTGTGGGGCGATTGGACTTGGGTATAAATTCCTGGAATCTCCACAATAATCATGCCATAGAAGGCATTGAAAAGAGGCATGGTAATCGACCAATACCTGGCGTGATTTCCCCCATGGGGAGGTCATCACAATGCGGTGCCATTTTTCGTCGTGCGGCCAGGACGATATCATCACAGTTTATGGTCGTATGGTTTAGACCAGCAACACAGTTTAAGGTTGTATGGTTTGGACCAACAACACAGTTTAAGGTTGTAAGGTTTGGACCAACAACAAGGTCGTATGGTTTGGACCAACAACACAGTTTAAGGTCGTAAGGATTGGACCAACAACACAGTTTAAGGTAGTATGGTTTGGACCAACAGGAACACGCACGATGCGATAAAGCATACCTGATGTGGGTGAGGGCGTAATCCCATACCATCATCGCGCACGGTTCCGAGAGAGGAGCCTCAGGCCAAAGGGGCCTACGAGGGTTCAATAATCAGGGGGGAAGGAGATGCTAGCTCCCACCTATGCTGGGCCCAAAACACAATGTCTGGGTGACTCCTCATTCCCCATGGGGATTAGGGTGAAGCTACACGCAACCTGTAGAGAATAGACCCATGCACATACTCTAGCTCTCAGATCGCGGGAGCCTCGGGAGACACCGTTACGAAGCTCAGTCTATCTGATCTGCGGGGGTGTACTGAGGGTTAGTACAAGGAGTGTTGAGATTCCACCTTGACATAGTGGGGGCGGAACATAATGTGAATCACGCAACCATCATTCAAGGCCCGAGGAAGCTGGCGTGATGACTGAGGATTACTATTGACCATGTTCGCAACACAGCATCCTATCACGTTATCCTAGAAGTAGGGTCAAACAAATGAGTATCAACGACTGACCATATTCGCAACACAGGATTTGTATCAATTTGTCGCCCAAAACCCTTGGGGGCATTGGCCCGTGATGGTAGGAGATCCCTTAGGCGTTGTATCCAGGCCGTTCTTGGGGGTCCCTCTGGGAGTGAAGGATGGTGGGGCCTGAATGAAGGGGAACACAAAGCTTGAAAAGTGGACAAAAACTTGTCTAAGTCAAATCTGACACTCCAGGTCCTAGACCAGAGTACTCTGAACACATTAACAGACCACTGGAAAGATTCAAAGGGCTTAGTATAAGAGCGGCCAAAAGATGGTGGATTCCCGAGGGAAGGGTAGGGCAAAAGACCAGGGCAACCGGGATATCGTGAGATCTCCTAAGATATGGGGATGGACCTGCCATCTAGGTGTTCAGACGGTCCTACGTATCCCATAATGATGGGAATCAAGCCACACACAGTGCTAGATGGCACCTTTTAATATCATGGGGGACATGACATAGGAGGGCTAATCCTGAGAACAGGGAACGCGTGGTGAAGCTATTGGAAACCCTACGTGAATGAGGACATAATCCCATTACACGCCACGTGATCCTATACTCAAGGTCCCAAAGGTGAGCCAGGCACGATGCATTAGAGGACCTCGAGCTGGACCCAAAGACGAAAGATCTAGGTGCTCCTGGGGTTGAACATGAGATGAAATGTCTGGGGATTTCTACGTATCTCATTAGGATGAGAATCAATCCATACGTAGTTCTATAAGCACAGTTTAATATCATGTAGGACGGAATACAGATCTTAGTTTTAGGTCTTAGAAGTCGGACCAAGGTGCAGTTTAAGGTCATGCGGGACTGTACAGTTTAAGGTCATGTAGGACCAAGGATGCCTAGATATAGGGAAAAATGCAGTTTAAGGTCATGCTGGACCGTACAGTTTAAGGTCATTCAGGACAAAGGATTCCTAGATATAGGGTAAAATGTAGTTTAAGGTCATGCTGGACCGTACAGTTTAAGGTCATGCCAGACCATCTGAGGATCTTAGTTTTAGGTCTTAGAACTCGGACCCATGACGCTTAGGCAAAATATCGTTTGAGGAACCTGGAGTTGGAGGGAGGAGTGACACGCTCACAATCTATAGTCACCAGGGAATACACACCATTGGGATACACCTTATGGACAATAAAAGGCCCCTCTCACTTGGGCTCCAACTTGGGTGGTTTCCTGCCAGGAATCATTGGCGCTCTGAGAGCCAGCACCAAGTCGCCTTGTAGGAAGGAGCGGAGGTGAACCTTCTTATTGAAAGCTCGAGCCATCCTGCTCTGATGCCTTTCCGAGTTATGTAAAGTGTGAAGCCTAATTTCATCCAGTGCTTCCAATTCATCTAGACGGATTTCGGCAACTCTATCTGGAGCTTGCATGTCGTAGACCACCTTGCGTAATGAGGGCAACTGGATCTCGATGGGCAGGACGGCCTTAGCTCTGTATACCAGGGAATACAGAGTCACCTGGGTGAAGTTACGAGTCGTCGTCCTATAAGCCCAGAGGGTGTTGGTGAGCTTGTCTGGCCATCTTTTCTTTTTTCTGACCAACCATCCTTTTTAGAATGTTAGAGAGGGTTTTGTTAAATGCCTCAATCTGTCCATTCGCCTACGCATGATAGCAGGAGGTGTGGTTAGAGAGAATGTTGTACTTAGCATACAATTTCTTCAGCTCGGATGATCGGAAGTTGGTTCTGTTATCTGTGAGGATAGCGTGAGGTACTCCAAACCGATAGATGATATTGGAGCTCACGAAATCAGCGATAGAACATGCCTTGACTTCCCTGAGTGGAATTGCCTCCGCCCACTTCGAGAATAAATCCGTAGCAGTTAAGATGAACTGGCACTGGCGGGACGTTGCTGGCGGGTAAGGCCCCACGACATCCAACCCCCAGACAACAAAGGGCCAAGAATACTCGGTAGTATGGAGAGGATTCGGTGGCCAATGCACAGAGTTAGCATGAAATTTTCACGCATGACACCTCTTGGCATACTCAATTCAGTCGTAGATCATGGAGGGCCAGAAGTATCCCAGCCTCCGAATCTGGTGGGACAACTTCAAACCGGCCTGGTGGGCACCACAGGAACCAGCATGCACTTCTTGCATGACCTGTGGGATCTCGAATCCTTGAAGACAACGGAGGAGAATACCATCAAATCTGTGCCTGTAAAGGATCTTCTCAAGGCTGGGACCATTCTGAAGGGTGAACTGCGGCGCACGGCGTCGGATTCGTTCTCGCTCGGCTCGGTCCGGCGGAAGATTTCCATGCCGGAGATATTCAACCAAGGGCATCCTCCTGTCAGGAACTATCCTGATTACCACGCCTGAATACCCCGGGGATCCTGACATAGGGGCGCCATCGGTGAGATGGTTAACTCGCGGGCCACGATTGCCTTCCAGAATAACAGGAGCAATGATTCTCCGGTGCGCCACATGGACGATTAGGTCATCCTGTTCGGGCTCCGCAAATGATGCGGCCAGGCTGGCCAAAGCATCTGCTCGACTATTCTGTGACCGAGGAATGTGAACGACCTCTGGCCGGGAGGGGAACTTAGCCATTAGACGGAGGGTGCACTCCAGCAATGGAACGAGTTCCAGCTTTCTGACAGCATAGTCACCATTGACTTGTTTGATGACTAGCTCGGAGTCCCCCTTTACATACAGATGGGGTACGTCAATCTCGAGAGACAACTCGAGGCCACTAATGAGGGCATGATACTATGCCTCATTGTTGGGGCAGCCTTCTGATAACAGAAACGAATACGGTAGAACGGCTTCTTCCGGGGTGATGAAGACGATACCCAGGCCCACTCTGTTAAGCCTAGGATCATTGAGCCTTCTACCGGTGTGGCTCCAGGAGGAACCGTCAAAGTGTATCTGCCAGCATGGGATGGCGTGATCAACTGAGAGGATTGCCTCATCAAGAAAGCCTAGATCCAGTTGCTGGTCCGCAGAGCTTGGGTGGGTAGCTAAGAAGTCTGCCAACGCATGTCCTTTGACGGCCTTATGAGGTACGAACCTGATGTCAAACTGCTGGAGGATCACCGCCCAACGCGCCAATCAGCCGGTCAACATAGGTCAGTTCAGGATGTATTTCAACAGGTCTACACAAGAGACCAGCTATACCTCGTGGTGCTGCAAGTAGTGCCGCAATTTCTGCATGGAAAATACAAGCGCCAGGCAGCTCTTCTCGATGGGGTAATATTTAATTTCTGCATCGAGGAGCATGCGACTGAGGTAGTAGAGGCTATTCTTTGTTCCCTCGTTGTTCTTTTGGGCGAGAAGTGCACTGAGGGATCGCTCCAGGGCTGTCACGTAAAGGACCAGTGGCATTCCGGAAACGGTTGGCATCAAGACCGGAGGTTGAAGCAGATACTGCTTGATTTCCTCAAAAGAGACCTGACACTCCACGTCCCATTCGTAGGCGGCACCCTTCTTCATGATCCGGGAAAATGGCTGACACTTGCTGGCCAGATTCGCAATGAATCGGCGTATATATGCGAAGTGGCCTTGAAGGCCTCTCAGATCCCGAATATTACTCGGGGGAGGCATCTGATTGATGGCCTTGATCTTGTCTGGGTCGATCTCGATGCCTCGATACCTAACAATGAATCCAAGAAACTTTCCAGAGGTGACCCTGAAGGCACACTTCAATGGGTTCATCTTCAAGTGGAGAGAATGGAGGAAGCCGAACACTTTATCAAGGTCTTTGAGATGGTCCTGGCGTTGACGAGATTTAACCACCAGGTCGTCCACGTAACACTCCACCAGCATCCCGAGAATCAGCTTGAATATGCAGTGCATGGCCCGTTGATAGGTGGCACCTGCATTCTTCAGGCCGAAGGGCATAACCTGGTAGAAGAAAGTACCATGGGGGGACCTGAAGGCAGCGAACTCTTCATCCTCGGGGGCCATCCAGATCTGGTTGTACCCAGAGTACCCATCCATGAAGGAAAGGGCTTGGAACCCGGCCGTGGCATCGATCAACAACTCTGTCATGGGAAGGGGAAAATCATCCTTCGGAAAGTGGCGATTGAGATCGCGGAAGTCGATACAGACCCTGATATGCCCGTTCTTCTTTCTGACTGGCACAATATTGTCTAGCCACCAGGGGTACATGACTTCTTTGACGAAGTTGGCCTTAATGAGCTTATCAACATCAGCTTCAACCATGGCATTGTGAGAAGGGTGCATCTTTCTGGGAGGCTGCTTGAACCCGCGATGATTTTCTAGAAGGCCAAGGCGGTGGACGTCTACCTAGGGATCTAGTCCTGGAATCTCTTCATAACTCCAGGTGAACACATCATGGTGCTGTCTAAGGAAGTCTATGTACCGTTTCCATTCCTTGGGGGGCATAGAGGCACTGACCAATGTGGGTCTCAGGTCTGCCTCGCTACTGAGGTTCACCTGCACTAACACATCGACCGTGGTGGGGACGCCCTCCTCAAAGGAAGAATGAGCATCTTCCATGTCCTCCTCTCCGCTCGTGGAAGGATCTTCCACGGGGGGAGCCGTTTCGGGGCTACCAGACCCTGATGGGAAGATGGTACCGGCTTGGGCGGCAGAGGATTCCACGTCAGGGGACCCATGCACTGCGGAGACCATGGCGACAAAGGCGGTTGATCCAATCCCATATGGCCTTCGGCCCAAGGGGCCACGCTTTATGAAATAAAATTAGTGGTGGCGCGTTGGCTTGAGCCAATCGATTCCGGCCCGGAGAACAGACACATATGACGTACTGCCGTTTCGATGATCCCAACATCCCAATATCGTACAGGGGTAGGAGGCTCGGGGATCACCTGAGCCTGGCTGGTGTAAGAGTACGAGGTGATTTCCCACCGTCGCTTGGACCCAGAAATATGACTTCCTCTGGAACTTGAAACAACAAAGCACTGCCCTATGTCAGGGGTCGTGGACTCCAACCAATGGATTGGGAAGACATATGCGTCGTCGAATCCGGCCTAGGGACCACTCGTGACATTGGTGGGATCGACCTCCCCTACCAGGATCTGCTTTTCCTTGACCTTGTAAAAATCAGCGTCCAGATAACAGGATTCACAAGAGGCAAAGGGAGACGCATCCCCTTGGAGAATTCCCACTCAACCCTTAAGGTAGTATTTGAGGCACTGGGGATACGAGGAGGGGAACGCTGCGTGAAGGTGGAGCCACAGCCTGCCCATCAATGTGTTGTAGGAAGTGTCCTGAGAGACAACCATGAATTCGGTATTGGCAATTAGGCTTCCGAACTGGGTCTTCAGATGAATCTTGTAGAGTGGAGTTTTCTCAGTCCTTTCATACCCCTGGATCCTGAGGTCGAAGGGAGTTAAATCATCCTCAGACAACCCCAGTTTCCGCAGTGTCCGAGTTGGGATGAGGTTAATCCCAGAACCCGTGTCAACAAGACAGCGGCAAACTTCCATGCCATTGAACTGGACGGTGACGTACAGTAGGTGAATGTTCCCCTGTATGGGAGGGTCTTCATCTTCACTGGAAAATGAGATAACCACCTAACATTCGGCGTCCTTAATCGCCTCGGTGTGGAAGGATTCTGTGGCCGCCACCTCCGTCTCGAACTGGAGGGGGCTCCTTAAAGCCTCGGTGAGCGCCTCGCGCATTTCAGACGATAGGAAAAGGGACTCAAGGATAGAAAGCCTTGCCGGAATGCCGACCAGGTGCTTCAGGACATCATACTTTTGAGAAAAATGTGAGCTTCTGCTTACAGGAGGCCGCTCTGCGATTGGAGCGTGACGGGCCCTGTCGGCGGGACCGGTGACTGACTAGTACTAGGCACGTTTCGCTGTTCACTAGTCGATGCCCGGGAGGTGGCTTCCGTGTTAGGACCGGAAGGCTGTAGTCTGCCGGTAGCAGGACAGGGCTGGTTGCGACACGGACGAGGTGGTCCCGCCTGATTCGGCAACACAAACGGTGGTGGAGGCGAACCTGTTGACACCAGGTGAGGGGACCGTGTGCGTTGATCTCTGTATCGGGCCTACTGCCTGGGCTCAGTAGCATGCACGACCTGGCTGGAGGTGACGACTGACGTGCCCTGGCGATTCGCATAGCCACAGCTCCGCTGACGTTGGTGACGGCTGGGGACATTGGGGAAGTCCACCTGGCATTCCTCATAGTCGGGAGCCAGAAAGGGATTTACCAACACTATGGTGTTAACCGAAGCATACCCCGGGCTTTCACTAGAGGAGTCATCCACTACCGGACGGAGTCTCGGAGGGATCCCCATCTCTGGGGCCATTAAATCGCCAAGATTGTAGGAAGATGATGGCACTGGCAGGGTGCATTCTTTCTTCTTGCACCACTGCTTGCTCTTTTGGGAAGAGGTAGGCTGGGACGACGATGCCAAAGCGGCGCTCGCAGATTCTGAGGGCTCTGGCTGGCTCAGGCGGGCACAAATGATGCAATGGGCAGGGGACACCATCATGCGGGCCATCTAGTCGCTATAATTCTGGGACCCATGGTCGGAAACCTGCTGCCACTCATCCTCATTGCCGCTGCTGCCATCTGATCTCACAAAGACACCTGCCACCTGTGCCAGGGCTGGGCCCAACTTGACTATGTTGTTGTCAATTTGGTCTTGATGCCAGTCCTTGAACACATAGCATCACTGGATGGTCTTCCCCAGGATCTGGTGATAAGGGCAGTAGTTAGGATGATCAGTGAGATGCGCCTCTTCTGGCTTCCGGCACTCAGGCAGCCACACGATTCTCTGCTCCAAGGCGCTACGGAAATAATCAGGGACCTAGGCCTCGTCAAACGCGTAAGTCTGATTCCTTCTGTCTGGAAAGGGGGCTCTTGGAGGCTGACCATGATTAGGGGCTGGAGGAGCATGCTGAGGAGGCAGAGCCTGATTATCTCGCCTAGGTGGTGGCAGTGCGTCACGTGGAGGCGCCTGCCGATTTTGAGGCGGTCGCTGCCGGGCCGGAGGCTGTTCCTGTGGTGGTGGACCCCTATGAGGTTGTTGAGCTGGCCTTACTGGTAACAAATCTAGCTATCTAGGGGCCTCTATTTGGTCTCCAGCAGCAGGCTCGGCTCTGGCGGCACTTCTTGCAGGGATTACAGGAGGCAGCGGGCGTGTCGGACTGGCCTATTGCAGGGCTTCTTCAAGGCGCTGAGCCTTGTGTGAGAAATCCCGGAACCCTCCTGGGTAATTCTGAGTGATTGGAGAAGGAACTAGATCTGCCTTGATGTTCCCTACACACATTGTCAGTAATTTCTCCTATGTTAGTGGCATGTCACAGGAGTACGTGAGCCCCTTCCACCGGGCGACGAAGTCCGCGACTCTCTCATCGGGCCTTTGTTTCCACATGAATAGGTCTGTAATGTTCATCTTCCGGGTTGTGGAACTGAATTGGTAGAAGAATTTCCGGCGAAGGTTCTCCCAGATAGTCATAGATCCAACAGGGAGCTGGCTATACCAGACGAAGGCCGGTCCTTCCAGCGTCTGAACGAAGCAACAGAGCTTCGCAGCCTCCTGCTGCGCCGGAGTCCCCAACATAGGCCTGCACCTTGAGTTGAATTGGGCCAGGTGTTGTGGCGGGTATCCTGTCATGTTAAAGGGAGAAAAAGTGGGGTTCCCAAATCCCAGTAGGGCCGGCATATCATCCAACCATGCTGGGTATGGCTTGCCGTCCGGTGGGATTTCCACATGCCGAGTTTCTAGGGCCTCCAAGAGGGTGATGAGCACTTCCATCAGATCGTCCGGACACAGATTCTTGTCCTGACGGGGATCTCTAACCACAAGAACATATCTGGGCTCCCCAATATGGTAGTCAAGCTCAGTATCTCACGGGGCGGTTGGCGGAGCGACTCTCAGGGCAGCGGGAGGAAACCGAGCATGGTCCCCCAGGTGATCCCGCCGATTGGGAGGGTTTGGAGAGACGTAGCGCTCCCTCTTTCCATGGGCTTCAGCCTCTCCCCTGTCGGCGAACGCGACATGGTTGCGGTTTCCCGGGGGAATCTCGGTAAGGGGTAGGTGCTCCTGTCCCTGCTGTCCTGGTCTGGGGTTACCGTAGTCAGGCCACTGCTCTGCAATTCATTCGGCCAAGAGCTCATCAACCAGCCTCTTTTGCTCAGCATGCTATTGGCGTAGCGTGGCCTTCTCAGGATCTTCTTCTACCTTCTGCACCAAGGCAGATGGGTTGGTGATTTTGACAGACCCGACAGGCTCTTTACCCTTTCCGATGTTTTGGCTCAGTGTTAGTGCCTCTGTGGGTACAGGGAGACCTAGGAGGCTCATATGGTGGTGAGTAATCCTCGCAGATGGGTCCAGTAGCGGCTTTTCCTCAGGGGGTGAGCCCCATCGAGGAGCTCCACACTGTTTCCCTCATCTGAAAGATCATCCATGTTGACCGCCACTGCCTTTGGGGACATTCGCTCAGGGCCACCCAGTGAATCGGGCTGTCGGCGGATCGCACAGAAACGAAGGGCAGCGTACAGCCCCCATCCGCGAATATGCGTGTGGGGGTGGCTTCCTCGATAAACTTGCGGAGTACTTGAAAACTCTGAACGCATTGTTGCTGGAGGGCCCTGCGGTGGCCAGGTGACTCGGGGTGCCAAACCGCAGGGAGCGCTACCAGGTCGACCTGACGACACTGCTCACCGATATCCTCGAGATGTGCTTGACTCCTGGGATAAGGCGCCAGCTTATGGCGAAGACGGGAGTGAGTAAACCGAAGAGTCTGGAGGAAACATTCAAACTCTTCCAGGGTGAGCGCTTCTTGCATATCAAAATTCGACCCTGCAACCGGCCAAAACTTCTCGGGGATGTGGCCCGCTGCGAGAATGGTCCATAAGCTCCATGACTCTGGTTCGGGGTTCGGACCTTGATGCCTTGGCTCATCAACCGAGAATGGCTGGGGTGCTAGCAACGACACTGAGGAAGGTCACTGGGCCGGTGGGCTGGCCAGAGGAGAATACAGCGATCATGCCGATTGGCCGCCGATCCCTGAGTCGTCCTCCAAGGGCTTCAGTGCCCTGGCTGCCACGTCACGATAGGATGGGCCAGCGAATAGGCCTCCTGTCACAGCGTCGGTGCTTGCCGAGGGTGTGTCTCCTTGCGACTCTTCTGTCGGTCCCCAGAAAAGTTCCCCACCCTCCATGACTGAGGTGGAAGGCGCTTCCGGGGAGGCCAGTGGTAACTGCGGGTTTGACCCCTGGGGGTACGCCAAGTCCTCATCCTCCTGGATATACCTTCAGAGGGAGGATGGAATCATACAGATCTCGCATTCGGGGAGTACAAGACTGACACACTGCGTCCCCATCCCTGCCCTCAACTTAGAAGGTCAGGGGGAAGGTTCCACCATCGAGTCGTACTCGGCCTTAGAGTCTGAGAAACGGACTGGTCTAATTTCCATCCGGACTCCCCTGACATTCCTCCTATGGAGACGATGCCCCGCCTTCCTACCCCTGGGTGGCTCCTCAGGGTATGGATGATTTTTGTCAAGGAGTCCCATGGACGCAATAGTGCTTGGGAAAAGGGGACTGAAGGCCGAGGTGCGGGAAGCACCAGGATAGATGTCGAAAGGGTCATGGGGAGGACCTCTATGTGAGTGTGTGACTGAATACGCAACGACTCAATACTCGCGGCCAACGGTAGGGGGGAGTGACCTCATACCCAGTACAGTGGGTGCCAGAAGGAGTCATACCCGGAGCGTGGCTGTCGCGAAGAAGCCTTCGGCTTCCCAGATTAGTGGCACGGAATGAGTCTTCATGATGGGTGGCACTACCGCGGATTGGTCCACGGTGGCCATTGTCGGTGCCCGCGACCGAGAGAGTCGACCTAACCTACCTGTAGGGCAGTCGGGGCCTCGATCCCTGTCAGGCATGTGACTGCCCCTGCTCAACATGTGCGGGGATCTGGTAGCAGGCGTCAGCAGTGGCTCGGGCTACAGTGGCTGCAGAGGTTGGTGTCCCTAGATAGGCACTCTCTTCCACTCACGCCTGACGCTGGCGTTGGGTTAGATGGGTTGGAGCTGGTGGTGCAGGCACAAAGATTTCCTGGACCTCAGCCCAGGGAGCCGGACGATGATGTCAATGTAGCCTGGTGGGGGTTCTTGCCGTTAACCCCTGATACGGGTCTCCGATCGGGCAGAATCGGACATCCCCCATCTCATTGGCGTAGGGGATGGATGTGTGAAGGCACTCCGGGGATAGGCTCCTGAATCGGTTGAACATCGGAGTGGGGAGCGGCGGATCCCTGCGTGGCCCTCGGGGGCGGCAATGGTGGTGAGGCTCAGCCGCCTCTAGATCCAAGCAGGCCAGGCCCCTGGTAGGGATGATCCCTTCCTCTTCGTACCTGCGAACCAGGTCGTTGATCACCCTTCGCTGGATGATATCTCACGGGGAGAGGGGGCGTGAGCGCCCGAAATTTGTGGAAATCAGAGCCGGAGTGACTCTGGAAAAGGAGGGACCGCGTGGGGTGGCCGTGTCAGTACTACCCCTGCCCCTGCACCGGTGGGCAGGTGGAGATCGAGCTACGGATGCAGTGATCTGATTCCTAGAAGCATGGAGATGAACCCATTAGTACTAATAGGAAACGAAATCCACAACCAATAGCCCAGTGCCGTCCCATCTTCCGTGGTCGGCGAGAGGGATCAACGCTAACGACATCGCAGAACGGAGTGCACAACATCCTGACCGCCTCAACCCCTGGCGGTTTTCACGTACCGGTGATAAGAACCCAGACCTGGTGACATGTTGATCTTCCGACATCCTGAACACTACCTGTCCCCATATTGAGGAGAAGAGCTTCACATCGGGTTCACCATTTTCTGTTTCTGATGCTTTTACACTGGGGCGCGCGTGCATGTCCATCACGCAAGGGAGGACGCGCGGCTCGTAGCCCCGCATTCCCTCTTTCCAAAGGCGGGCGACATCAGTTCCTTATTCATGGACGTCTGCTCCTTGATCAAAACTGGGATGATGGGATGTTGGTTCTTCCATTCATGGATTCCTCCTCGGAGCTCGTCACCTAATCTGGGTCTCCCTCATAGATTTAAGACGGGTTCTTGAAGCTCGTTCCCGGTGCCATATCTGCATGGACGCTAGTTAATTACGCTGCATCCGTCGAGACGCTCCAAGGGGTCTTTTGGGGAAGCGACCTTCGGTGAGGATAACGATCGCGTTGGGGTGTCGTTGGCATGTCTTGACGCTGGGGATCATTATTTATGTCTTCTTTCCCTTATCACATGGCTTCTCGAGGGCATGGAAGCCCAAGGCATGCCACATCGAATGTGGGGAATATGTACCATCTGAGGTTTTCCTCTGCTTCCCATGTTTAACACAGGGTATGCCGCGAGTTTAATGTCTTGCGTAGACGGATCAGGCTGATCAAAACACTGAGAGTTGATCAGATTGAAGGACCCCCTAGGGGGAACACCGATGTTGGGGCCAGCACATGGGCGGATTCCTGGATACTATGGAGTGGGGTGGAGTGGCATGATCTCACCGGGATGTGGTGGCCTGGGTAAGGATCAGGATGGATGATGGAGTGAGACATGGGGCTTATGCTCTGAGATGGACCAAGCGGGGGAATACAGTTTAACGTCATGTGGGACGAGATACAATTTAACGTCATGCGGGATGAATGATCTAGGGCTTACGCTCTGAGGCATCCCATGGTGGATATGGGGCTTACGCTCTGAGGTGGCCCATGGTGGTCCGGGAACCGACGTGGAGATGTCGGAACGACCGGGTGGTCTTGAACCTCATGGAGGCTTCCTACGTACCATGATTTAGCACAGTTCAAAGTCCACGTAGTTCGCTGGTATGGGTCTTACGCTCTGAGGAGGCCCAAAGGAGGATGTCATGGTCGATGCGCGCTCTAAGCCCACGTGAGTCATGCTCAGTGTGAGAAACATGAGGTAGCAGGGACTAGACGATCACGTCGTGAAGGGTGCATCCGTGAAAAGCGGAATGGGGCTTACGCGTTGAGTGGCCCAAAGAGGAAACAGGGGCTTACGCATCATTAGCAACCCTTGGTGTCGGGGCTTACTCCAAAGTGGAGGCCCGAAGAGGAAATAGGGGCTTACGCATGGTTATCGGCCCTTGGTGTTGGGGCTTAATCCAGAGTGGAGGCCTTTGGTGTGGCAAAGCACATTGGGAAAGGGACTCCACTGGCCTTGGCAGGGGGGAAGTATGGAGATGCACAGGTGCAACCTTCTGTAAGAGAGGCTAGGGGCTTATGCTATGAGGAAGCCATTCCCCCGTGGACAAACGCCCCTCCAATAAGGAGGATCTCATTCCATGCGAGGAACAGTCCATTCTCGTGGAACGAGTGGCGTAAAAAAATGTTCGAGCTAGGGGGGACCCTGCGTGCGAAGCATGGGGTCAGACCACAGTTTAACGCCATGTGTTAAGGATAAGGTTCTTAGCAGTTTAATGTCTTGCAGCTTGGATGAGGTGGGTTCGCTCCACACCCCTAGGGATTACATGCCCAATGCCCTCTACCCCGTGTGGGAGGGAAGGCATCGGCAAGGCCGAAAAGAAGGGGGGACACAGGGTGAACCATTGGGTGGTCCACGTTAGCGTGGCTATGCGAAGAAGCAATATCCATTAGCATGCCTATGCGGAGAATCATAAGGCAAAGCAACACTACGGGAAACACCACCCAAGGGACCTTGAGGTTACTTCGTACGAGCCTGGAAGGCCGTACGGGAAAACAACGAATGGCGTGCATGTCCGGCAGGGAAGGCATCAGGTGCCTGCGTGGAAAGGCAGCTAAGGGGTGTCAAGGTAAAGGGGTCCTAGGTGTTGCACGCAAAAGGAAGGTTTGCATGCAAAACACCGGGATGTCACACAATAGGGAAAGAGTATTGCGCGGATAGGTGATTGCACGCAAGGTATTGTGCACAGAGAAGGGGATTGCACGCAAGGGAAAAAGATCGCGCGCAAGGGAAGTACCCAGAGGAGGAGGCAAATTCACTTCAGCCAGTGGATTTGTGCACAATGGCGAACCCCGGGGCAAGGTTGCGTGAAAAGGGGGATTACCTGGAAGTCATATTGCACGCAGGGGGAGTCGAATTGAGTGCCTGAGAGCCGATCCAAATCCCTCAACCCCCAAACCGTCAGGGTTCGCCTTCTATTTATAGGAACCAGCCAGTGTGGAATCCAGGCGGCATGCGAAAGATTCTACGACGGGAACAGTCGGCGCGTAAATCTTCACTGTGCGGAACCGGGGCGCGCAAAATTGCCCGCACCAGCGGCTCGATTACACGAATCCCGGGAATGCTTCGCGCGTGCATCTTTAATTCGAACACGACCTCCTTTATTTCACGCACCACTTCTCGGGCCTCCAGACCGGGCCTCTGATTCCGAATATGACTTTTCTTTTCCATTTCGAAACTTCCTCTAGGATTTGCGGACTTTTTTTCAGCATCTACAAGGGTCACACAAAATAGTGTATTCAAGAAACCTCAATGTTCATTTGAATATGTATTTTGGACATGGTAGGCCCCAACATGGGGTGATAGTGTTGTCCAAGGTATCGATCATCGATAATTAAATAAATTCATTATTATTAATCGAGTAATAAATAAATTATTTCAGTTTATTTAAAGTATTTACATGTTTAGTAAATACAAGAAAAATATTAATTGATCAAATATTATTTTAATATTCAAGGTTGGTTTAGTATTAATAAGGATTGATGAGTTGGGTTAAAAGTCTGGGTTTTATCATGAAATATTATATATATATATATATATTAAAAGTATTTGATAAATTATTAATAATATTTATGGAATAGTTTAGTTTGTCATAATTATTATGGAGTGGATGTTAAATAAATAGGGGTTAGGGAACCGAACCATGTATTTTGAACTCCACTATAAATAAATAGATATGTTCTCCCCCAACAGACCATTCATTCAACAATGAATGAGAGCTTCTATTTCCTCACACTTTCTAGCAAGAGAGTCTATCCATTTCAAGTGTTGATCCAAGTTCCTTCTTCAATCATCGAAGGTATATTATTGTGGTGATCATTGGGATGTCGAAGATATCATCATATTTCCATACTATTACCTGGAATTCAATGATTGGTGATCCCATGGATTTTTGAATCCTGTGGATGATCTAGATGGATCCTAGTCTAGATCCTTCAAGTGATGATCACAAATGAAGAGATTCAGTTAACCATGCCTTCATATCTGAATAGGTATGTTCTCATTTTTATATTTGTGCTCTTTTAAATTACATGAGATCCTAGAACATTACCAGGGATCAGATCTTTGGCAGTAACAAGTTTTGTCATCCTGTCTATTAAAAATTTAAAATTCCCTAGCTCATCGGCTTCTGCAGTGGGGCCTGGTTCCCTCAATTGGTATTAGAGGGATCATGTAAATTTTCGGAGCCAAATAAAAATTAATATTCTTTAAATTATGTAGAGGGTTTGAAATTGGTCCCTATAGTTTAGGCTGCGCATCAATCCGATTTCAGACAACCATGTTATGACCATTTAAACTTTTAGATATGGATCAAATTGTTGATTTGATCTCATGTTTTAAAATTTTATTCATTATTTTTTATGATATTGAAAAATGGGTCATGTTGTAATCGGTATTAGTTCATAAGAAATAATTACAATCCTATGAAAATTATATTTTAAAATTATATAATTTACATACTAATTTTAAATATTATAATAATATTTATTTTATTATTATAATAATAATATAATAATAAATTTTTATTTTATTATAATAATATTTTTATTATTATATTGAAAGGATAAAAAAATAGCCTTTTAGAAAGTGTTTGAAGAAAATACACACCAAACCAAAAAACTAAAAACATAAGTGGAGTGTGGTGTGGATGGATATTAAACTTAAAAAAGGGAGGCCTTTTGAAATTTTTGGCCAAGGGTGGACCTCCCTATCCCCTTCACTTTATGTGGCTGACTGAACCAGGTAGCCGCTTCCTCCCCAATGTGTAGCGGCAATGTAGCCTCCCTCAGTCGGAGCCAACTACAACTTGTGTGCTACACCATCCTTCGGCCTCCCCCCAGATAGGCCTCCAGCCACCAATCACTCGAGTTCTTGTCATCCTCCCCTCTTAGATCCACCCCAAGCTTCATATCTGGTGTGGCCAGATCACCACTGCCCTTCTCCATCTCATTGACCAGCACCACCCCTGGCCAGTGACCTCCCGACCACGGCTCCTCCTAGTAACCCGAAAATACTTTTTGTGGCAGTTTTTAGACGACCTCATGCCATGTTTCGCCACCAGCTAGGAACCCTCGCTGGTAGCCCCAAGGTATTGTCTCATATCTTCAGAGACACTAGGAGAGCCTCCATGCAAGGTGACACCGACCCGCAGTGCGTACTAGCTGGCTACTGCTTCTACCGACCCACTCACCGTCATTCCATGAGCCCCGTGTAGCACCCACGACCACCGCCTAATGCCCTTCTAGTGTCTGGACACCCTGTGGTACCGTTGTACCACTTTGTAGGACCCTTAATGCTTGGGAAATGGCTCAGGTGGGTTTTACCAACCCGGAATGGGTGTGGACGGACCTATCTGGCTCAGATTATCCCTACACATGGTTTTTGGGGCCCGAACTAATTAAATTAATAGTATTCATTAATTTAACTATAGAATTAAATTAAATTAGTAAAAATATTTATTTTGAATAGACAAATTTTATTTTAATACCCAGGGTTTTGAATTAATTTAATTTTGGAATTGAATATAATTATATTAAATTAATTAATTTTATTTGGGTATTAAAATTAAATTAATACCTAGACAAATAAATAATTAAATTATTTTAATTATTCAATTCATTTAATTTAATAAAATAACCCTCATAATTATTTAATGCAATTTAATTTTTATCATGCAATATTTTAACCCTCTACTGGTCTTTAGCACCGACCCATGTATGTCTACATTTAATTAATTAATTAATTAATTATTTTAACTATGTGCGATGATTGTAATAAGTAGTTACTAAATTTAGGGTCTGTGAATCATTTTATTTTCAATTAAAATGTATAAGGCCTTGCATGTCCAATTTAACTTATATACATTTAAACCCATAGTCCCCCTCACCTGCACGTGAGTATCATTGTATTACAAACAATGATGGTGTATGAAGTGGACCCCGCCAAGATGAGGCGGTGTATATTAACCAAGATGATGCAAGATGTCATGTGGATCCCACCAAGACATGGTGGTACTCCGTGATGTGATGTGGACTGAACCAAGTCGAGGCAATACTTGAGATGAGAAGAGAACATACCCGATGAGGGTGAGCTGCATCAAGAGTCAAGCTACAACTCATTTATGATGCCCCTAGGACTTTTACATGCTCAATACCAGTTGGGTATTAGTTTACCTTTGTGCATTTATTTATTATTTTATGCGTTTTATAACAGTGGGAAAATACATAAAATAATAAATAATAAAATGCATAAAGAAACGATGTATGTTTTTTTATTAATGTTTAGTTGTGAGCGTGACAACATAGATGAACAAGATTTATAGAAATTTATTACATTCATTGAGATAAAAACTAAAAAAACTAAAAGTAATATTAGGTCATTATCACCTTCCATCATTAAAGTTTGAACAAATATGGGTGTTTGGGGTTCCGGTCATGCAAAAGCTGAGGGTGCATCTTACTACCAAGGAGTTCTTATAAGAGTGGTGGGTTGAATTAACTAAAATTGTAGAAAATAAATATCCAAATCATGTTTTTTGTAATTTTAGAGGAAAACATTGAGTAAATCATGTAATGATTTTTGATGCTTGGACTTAACTCAACTGATCAAGAAACATTGAGTTAATGTGGTTGGCCAGTCAAAAGCCTACAGTGAACCCTTCGAGTAGTAGTGTTGCCAAATATTGTAGACTATGAGGGGTGGTTAAGATATTCTTACCACTATAATAATCAATTGAAAAATTATTTCTATTCTAGTAAAGAGGGTTCCTAGAATTCGATAATATAGTGGGAGAAATTTATAGATGAAATTAATCAGTTTTGTCAAATCTGATAATCAACATAAAAGTAATTATCTGATACAATTTATTTTTTTGTATAAAAATGGAATGTAATACCATAGGACAAACTATGATATATGTTGGACCAAGTCAATTTCCAAACTAACAAGAAATTTTAAGTATAGTATAGAAACTTTCACACATTACTACTATACCAAAAATAAAAAGGTGTTGTTATCCCTACATGTTAGAACACCTCAAGAAGGGTGGGAGTGAAATTACTTACAAGAGACTCATGTATAAAGCATATTATGGTTATTTCATAATGTTATCATCGATGGATGATGTTAGTTACAGTCATGACATAGGGACATGGATGATAGGAATTTGTAGTCTCATCTCCGAGAAGTTACCAAGGATAAAGTTATGCTAGATTTGAATGTGATGATGACACTCGCATTGTGTAAACATGAAAGGTGAACTATGATCTTTCATCACATCTAATTCTTATACATTTTCACCCAGTTAATCTAGTTTTGTTTAAGGATACAAACATACAACGTGGATTAATAACTTCATTATGTTTTAGGTATGGTTCCCCATTTAATAAGAATATAAAAGATATATTAATATTTAATTTTTATGGTGTACATCTTGAAAGGAAAGGATAAAAGTCCAATGAAAAGTTACGCAATAGGAAACTTCAGAATGTTCTTCAATGAATAGAGGTTGGTTATTAAATAGGAGCTTATTCACACCACATATTATGAAATAAATTTATGGATGTTTAAAATGAATTGAACTGAATTAAAGAAACAAGAACATGATTATTATTTAGTGTATATTCATCAAATAAAAGTATTTTTTCTAACATACTTCTCGGTTATTAAATACCATATTCTTTTCACATAATTGTATTGAAATACATAAACCAATTAAGTATATAAGTATTACAAGAATGTGTTTTCTCCAAGCAACTGAAAAGGATTATTCTTAAGTCAGCAGTGAGAAATACATGACTTCTTATTGCTATGTGAATGATTTTAGTTAAAAAAGTTGTTGATTATAACCGAAACATTTATCTCACATTCCCGTTGGACATAATGAGACATTATTCCAAGTTCCGGAAAAAATGTTTTTTTGGTAAAATACTCTACAAAATAGTTCAATGGTACTTGAATCATGAGAAATAAGTGATTAATATAAAAAAATGTAAGCCTTTTACCAAGTTGTGGCTAGATAATTCTTTGTCAAGAAAAACTAAAAGTACGTTAAGGATATACCTAGTATGATATTTATTCTCAACATAACTAAAAACTTTTGTCATTATCGACGTCTTTAGTTTGGACAAAGAAAACATTATAAATAAATGTATGTCACAATGATTTTGGAATTAGTTCAACAAGTGTGAATGAACTATTACGAGAGAAAGATAGTGGTAAAGATACTTTATAATACTCCTTTAAGTTATTAAGGAATGTGATATAAGAGTATAAGCATGGTCAAAAGATATGAGTAGCTTCATATTAGCATGTCAAAGAATATCTTGATCAAGCATTCATCGATCAAGATAATGTAGTGTGGAGTAACTCCAAAATTCACATTACCTTATCTACATCACAACATTGGTGTTCATAAGGATGATCGATGATGAGTCTTACATATTAACATCAATCAACAAACATGTATTGTGGAGAAATTCATAAAATCACATGTTATTCATCAAAGTTATGATATATGCAGTATCAAGGTTACAACCTGTAGTAACATCCATCATATTTTAAGACATGCTTTGAAAATAACAGCAAAAACCCATAACCAATATGCCAACTAAAAATTAAAAAAATGGATATCATATGATTCATAGTATGATGTAAATCGATTATTTTATTAGAAATGTGTTTCGATGTAAATTGTTTTTTAGGATTTAAAAAAACCCGAATGAAGTTAAACACATTATTCTTATATGGTTATTTTAATAATTGTTTCATAGGTTATTATATAAATCCCTAAGATAGGAAAGTGGTATCCAAGTGATAGACTGCCTTTCTATAAAAGAGTTCACATATCTACTTGAGATAGTGGGAGAAAGATTGACATAGGATTATTCAGTGATATAAATGAACAATTGGTTGGAATAGGAACATGTTCCACAACTACAAGTGGAGGAGAAATGTTCCAGAGACACATACTGAGTAGGAAGGTTAAAACCATGGTGATGTTTTTATATTCACTATGGTCGGGGACACATTGTTCATTTAGAATAATAATTCCTACAATTAAGTAGTATATGGAAATTAGATATCAAAGTGAAAAGGGGATTATAAATTGAATATTGTGGTGGGTATTGAAGTGAATTCATATATTAGTGGTACAAGCAAAGTACCAATAAGGATCGATTAATTATACCAAGTCGGTGTGACTAAATCCATTAGAATTTTACTTATTATATCTATCTTATAAGATCATTAAATGGGATATTAGATGTTAAGATCTTCTATCATGGAAGGTTTCTAAATGACATAATCAGAAAAGGATGATGACATCATATGATGCCAGTAAAGGTTTCAAGTTACTGAAATCAAATTTAGGATTAAAGTAATAAAAAATATCATAGAGAATTAATTTGGAATGACTCTTTTCCATGTGTCTACCAGAGGTTATTGGGAACTCCATAGTTTTCCAAGAGAAATATGTTCGACAACATATGGAAAACAGATTTTGGTCTTACAATTAGTTAATACCATGATTAAAATAATTCACTAGTGATTCATTTAAAGTAGCAACATAAGTTCTAGGGAACATGATCTACTGAGGCAGATCTAAAGGTTTCTTGGACCTAGTCAATCATACATACAGTGACACTGTATTGAAAAATACAACCCATAAAACTTCAAGTTATGAATTTTTCCCAATTTCATATAGAATTATATCATTGAATTAACATGTTTGGAATATAGGAGGATATTAAAGTTGTGATTTGAGTTCCATATACTTTGGAAATGGATAAATCGCATATGACATGATATGTACAAGAATTTATATTACCATTATATAATTTATAGTAATCAAATATCAATTATATCTAGGTGCACTTCATGTTAAGCAATCAGAACTATCATATTTTACTTCATCTTGTACAAATGATATATACCTTGAAATTAGAGAATAAGGATACTAGTTATGGTGGGACACAAACTAGTCTTATTTAGATCAATTTTATCTAGTATCACATTTAGGATATGGTGATGAGCGAGGAAAGCTCCTATAAGCTAGTGGTAGTCATATCTATAATTACCGAGTACGTTGAAGCTTCTATGGTAGAAAAGAAGTAGTTATTAAATGAAATTATTTGTTGTAGTTCTTGGAATCTCACCTAGTAAGTATAGTTTTATCATAATGTAAATTATGATATTATTAATAGTCATGATTTAATGTTTAGATAGTGAAGAAAAGGGATATACTCAGGGGGCATATATTGAGAAGCTTTACTCAATGATATGAGGTTGCATATAGTTTAATTTCCATGCAATGAAAACATGGAAGACCCAATAGCTAAACTCATTACTCAAAAGAAACATGATATTTGTCATGAGATTAGCTGACAAGCATGGTTATAAAGTTGGCTCTAGTACAAGTGGGAGTGTAGAAATAATGGTTCCCTAGACCCAACTATGCCGTATTTTTAATTACCATATTTTGTAGACACTTAGTTATACATGATGTATTCTTACCATTATAGTGTAGAATTTTCTTTGTCCACTATTTAATGGTATTGTCCTAGATTAATTTCCACATTAAAAGGTTATAGAAGATCCTAATATATAATGAGAACCTCTTGATACAATGAAATTAATCTTAAACTAAGGTCCTACAGTCTATATACATCTTACTATCTGGACATAGTAAATGTTTGACTATCAGGTGCTGGGGGATCATAAGAATTGAGACTTCTTCTCATGAAGTTTTCACTTGGTGATATCTAATAGTGATATCATGAGGACAAACATGCCAATAGAAATACCAAATGTTTTGGGTGTCATTGGTTGTTCTTATGTATGGATATGTGTATTGGTCTCCTGACTTGAGACCATTACCAAAGTGTATCATTTGATTGCGTACTTTAATTCAAGGAAAAAAACATGATATTAAAATCATGGAGAGGTATATTGGGTTGGGTGCGTCGTCGGTTGTATGACATTGGTTCAATGGTAAAGAAATGATTTGTTGCTTCCAAGTTAAGAAAGTTGTAAATCTTAGTCTTGGGTGATCAGGACGGTGCAACCTTCATAAGCCTTGGGCTGAATTAGTTGAAAGTAAAATCTATCCAGATAGACCAATAAAGAAAAAATAGCAAGACTTGGGTGATGACACCAGTGTGCATCCTTATTTATGAGGTAGTTAAAGATAAAGCGACTACAGTACCCAATCAATTTTCATAGGTTGGTTTTCATTGCTATGACAATCCTTGTCTCTTTAGGGGACTTGATGGGTTGCTAGACTCCTCCCTTTGACTATGGATTTTATTCACTACTGTCAATATAAGGGCCTAGAGGGTCATGGATAATAGCGTATTCATGAATCCTCCCTATTCAGTTGAATATGTATTTTTGACATGGTGGGCCCCACCATGGGGTCTGAGTGTTATCCAAGCGATGGATCACTGATAATTAAATAAATTCATTATTATTTTTCATGTAATGAGTAATTGAGTTGAATTTATTTAAATTATTTACAAGTTTATTAAATATGAGAAAAATATTAATCGAATGAATATTATTTTAATATTCAATGTTCTTTTAATATTAAGCATGATTGGGGAGTCGAGTTAAATAGCTCAGTTTTATCACTTAATATTATATATATATGTATATATTAAAAATATGTGATAAATTATTAATAATATCTATGGCATAGTTTAATTCGTCATAATTATTATTGAGTGTATATTAAATAAAGGGGGGATGGGGAACCCAATAAGGTATTTTGAACACTATAAATTGAGAGAGGATCTCTCCCAAGAGACTATTCATTAATTTATGAATGAGATCCTCTCTCTCCTATCGATTTCTAAAGATAGAGTCTCTCCCTCTCAAGTGGTGAACCAAGTTTCACCTTCAAGCATCGAAGCTAGAGGATTGCAGTGATCGTCGGGATGTCGAAGATATCGTCGGATTACCATGCTAGCACTTAGAATTTGATGACAGGAACTCCTGTGGATTTTTAAAGCATGTGTGGATGATCTAGAAGGAACCTTCAATAGATCATTGAAGCAACGATATCCAGTGATGATCTGTAGTCAACCACAACATCAGATCTGAATAGGTATGTTCTCAGTTTTATTTTTGTGCTCTTTTAATTTACGAAATATCTTCATACCTTACTGGGGCATAGATCATCGGTGGAAACAAGTTCCACTATCCTAAAGATTAAAAATTTTAAATTGCCTCACCCATTGACTTATGATGTGGGATCTGGTTCCTTTATCTATGATAACCACCTATATTCAACCTACCATGACCAAATAGTAAAATATAAAAAACAAGCCTCTGAAAACCCTCTTTAAATCCCTTAGCCTGGATCTACTAAATCATGATCAAATTTGTCTACCACATACATCCAGAATTTAACTTCGTATGTTAGAGTCTTTTGACCAACAACAAGGGTCTATGTATATCATTAGGATATTATATCCTCTTCGATAAAGAAAAATATAAATCACTATGGGATAAATATAAAAAATAAATCATTGTAATATACAATCAGGGTAAATATATACATTTTAGCTATGTTCTAAACAAAATTAAATAACAATAATCATGCTATAAAAAATAAAACACTATAAATTTCATAAAATTCGTACAAGTAATAACTAGATCTTTTGTTGGTAGTTCATATAATTATATGTCTAAAATTAAAAAAAAGTAAAAGGAGACACCCACAAAATGGGTCCCAATTCTTTCATCAGTCCCATATACAAAATCTATCCTGAAATCCTTACTCAACCATCCAATAAAGAGGCCTTTCCCTTACCATCAGAAAAAACCATGAATTATAATTGGGTTCAAAGGTGTATGATCAGGGTGTGAGGGAAAATCCATAGGCCACCATCAATGATTTCCCTATCAATCCAATTAAAAAAAGTCCATGAATGATATAAAATTCTATTAAATAATATAAATAAAAGACTTATCATATCATGGAATTTTTAGTGGTGAAACAACAGGAGACCATACCTTCTTTTTCCAATGTTGGAGTAGGATGATGTACCCATGGTCAAAACATGCCTTGAGTTTGAAAAATATATTACTTCCCCTCTCATATTTATGGTGAATCAGTTATCTCCATTTAGTAATACTCATTGAATGATTCATCACTATCACAATACATCTAGGTTAATCATTGGTCAATACTTCCACATCATTGGTAAATGAGATATTTCATATTGAATGAGGAATTCTCACCCTAGGTTGAAAATATACAACCACTAACCAACTCTGGTGGATGACGTACCACTATCACATAACTCCTTGAGTGGATGATATACCACAACTGATAACTATAGGTGGATAATCCACCATAAAAACACCACTATCAGATTGATGATTCCCCAACAAAATCAAACTCATAGTGGATGATATTTCACTGATTCTATGTATTAGGTGGATGATATACCACCAGCATCAATCAAAAGGGGGATCATATACCACTAGCATGGATCCTTAAGTGGATGATTCAATACCATGAAAAAAACCATCCTAAATGATTTATCACAATAATGTATAACTCAGATAGAAAAATATACCACAAAAAATCTATGGGTGGAAGATGTACCACTATATCAAGGTATAGGTCACACATTGGCATGGTTAGAATATCACTAATCAAGCATTGTTGTTGAATGATTCATCATGGAAACATAAAACTTGGGCGGCTAATATTCCACTTCTATCCAATATATTAATAGTCACAATATATTTATCATGAAGAGGTTATGACCACATAGCCACTAACCCTTTCAAATACTAATTACTTGAATCGCTCACCTCTAAACAAACACATTCTTCAGACATTCCTAACTATGAAATTAGTCTAGGATTTCACAATAAACTCATAAGGTCAAGTCCCATGCATTGGGTACCCATTTAAGGACAAAAATAATGAATACATAACATATCCTACATTAAAAATGGATGATGATGAACATGTAATTGATACTCATCATTCATAGGACCACTCATGAGTCTGACTGATTCAATCTAAGCTATAGGTAATGAAGAATTTGATTTAAATCAATTTCTAGGGCATGCACACATAGTTGAAATTTTTTATTTCACTAGATGAATAACACATGAGTAAATACCATGGGGAAAGTAAGGGAACACCTAAGTGTGTCATGAAAGTTCCTTCTCATCAGAAACCACCAATAGAATCGATCATAAATGGCCGTAATCAATGAAAAACCCAAAAAAACACACATTATATTTTAGAAAATGATGCCTGGTGAACAGTGAGAGAAAATTAGAATATATGGTAAAAGAGTATTAGACTCACCCAATGAACTCTCAGGTAACATATTACACTCAAATTCATTAATGAATAAATGATTTCCTTATTTTGAGGAATACAAACAAAAGAGAATAGGGGAGAGGGTGGGTGTACTGCTCCTGGGAACAAATGATGTGACTTTCCCATTTATCAATATTTTAAACCCAATTAAATTAATTAAATAATAATTAAAAAATATAAAAATCCCTATTGAAACAAAAATGGGAATTCACAATAATTTTGACAGACTGTAGAGGTTATGAAGCACCCCCAGTTGAGTCTTGGTGGTATTTGTAGCTTCCATTGCCTCCTACATCAGAACACTAATATACTCCCATTGAATGTTTGATGTAAAATTTACTACTTCATATTTCCAATACTATCTTTTTTTATCAAAATGTAATCCCAATCCTCCTCTTACCCCTAAATAATCTAGAATTAAGTAAAAATAAATGTGTTTTTGTAGAATTTAAATTTAATAAATTGCTCATTCGTATCAGGAGTGGTATAGTAAACATATCATTTTACCCCAAGTATATCATGATCCATTAATGTTTAATTATTAGATAAAATAATACTCCTAATTAATTAAACATATATCCTATAACTGGAAGTTTTAATTATATACATCATCACTTTTCATTAAAAAACTAACCAAAAACATGACATGAAAAAATTTTCAACTACATGACCCATATACATATTTTTATAAAAATAAAAACATTTTTTCATTAAATTTTTTTAATTTTACAATATAACATGACATGATAATTGAAATTTTTTAACTCATAAAAATATACTAATAAAACCTGCTCATTATAAAATAATACACTACCTATACCTTTTCTTTTTTAACACCATCTAACAAACAGAATATCAAAATATTAAATCAAACCTCAGGATTGTTTCACAAATATAATACCATTATTGTTACCAATTATTCTTCAAATAATTTAACCCATCCTTAATTAATACCAAATTCTATTTAAAGGTTTCAATGTTTATTTATTAAAACATTCTCATTTTTAATTTAGTATAATTTACAAAATAATTTAAATCACTTTCCAAATACATTTTCTAAAACATTCCCAATTTATCTTAAAATGTATTTTTGGAAAAACTTTTATATCACAATGAAACTTATAACATAATTTTAGATAAATTAATTCATCATAAAACTTTATTTCTCATATTATCAAGCCACATGCAAAAATATCATCATGAAATAATATAATTTTTATGATATCCAATTTATAAACATATTCAATTATCTAACCAAAGAGTTATCAATTCATTTTCACCAATATCTTATTTTATTCACGTCAATGTGTCTTAATATACACATTCACAATAAATAAAAAATTTAGAAAAGTAAATTATTATTTATTAGTAGTTAACCACAACCAAACACATTTTAAAATACATGAAAATAACTTTTATAAATGATAAAAAAAACTTAAATCCATAAAACCCATTTCAATCAATCCCTTAGGTGTACAAAGAAAAAATAGTCTTGTTATATAGAAAATATATTTATTTAATCTGAAACCATTTAAATTATTTAACTTTCATTCTCCATTCCTAAAACCAAAAATGCCTCAACAAAGTGCATAATTATACATTTAAATTCTTGTACCATCATGTTTCATGTCACATTGTATCATTCATCACACTTCATGATTTCAATACTACATTAATAATCCGTATTTATAAATAAATAATATATTCAAAATCAATATAATTTTCAAATTAGTATTATATAATTTTAAAAAAATATGTTCATAAATTAGTTTATATAGAATCAATTATTCATTTCTAGTCTTGTCATACTTTTATTTAAAACAATTGAAACTATAATTTCAATAAATATCCATATGCATATTAAATATATTCTCATATTTATTTAATCATTTTCAATAAAAAAATATTCTTCTTCGTTATACATTTATAATAGAATAATCACTATATTAGTGATACAATCACATAATCTCACTTTCAATCACACCGTAACATCACTGTAATCATTTAATCAAAATAAATTTCCCCCTCATTTTATTTATACAGAATAGTTATCCTTGATTACCACATAATATCACATACCATAAATATAAATCATCATTCTTGGCATATATAATCCCAAGTTAGTTTACCAAATTCATAAAATCATATTAATTTCCACTGTGTTAGTTAACTAATCCATCTCTATTTATTGTTTTAAGAAAATATATTTTAAATTAGAAAAAACTATAACTTATTTAACTAACACATAATATCATATAATTTGAGTAATTTGAGTGAAATAATATACCCAAACACATATTTATTATTCCTATATGTTGAAAATGGTGTAGAAATAATCCATTATTCACTATAAATCCAAGTGAATTTTATACCTGAAAATATCAACTTAAAATCAATCAATACATTCCCATAAATTCCAGGTGATGTTGAATTATTATATGGTTGTGTTAGAAAGGAATACTAACATATATTTTATACCAATTAATGGCTCAAAATTTCATTATTTCCTTTACCCAAAAATTAAAATCATATAAATAAAAATAGATTTCATACCATTTTTTAATGTTGTTCCCTAGGAAAATAATGTTATAAATGAAACATCTAACATTTCATATGGTGTAATCCCTGGTCATAAGAGGTTGGTAGCTAACGATGAGGGTTTAAAGGATCTCTTGGCGGGTGACTTTCCTAATAATGTATAGTTTGATAAAATAAACATAAAAACATTAAAAAATATCTAAAATAAGGAAAAAATTATAAAATATCAATATCAACCCTATAAAATAATTTCCTAGTATAACCAATATGTTACACATCTAGAAATAGTTAAAAAAATATATTAATATAAGTATAATGAAATTTCATAATGAAATATCTCTGAATATTTGTAAAATGTAATCCCTCTACATACACTTCATACTCCCAGTCATTATTTCTTATCTAAGTCCGGTTACTTCCCTTTTGTAAATCATTTTATAATAATTATTTTGGTTTTAGAGATATGAATTTATAGTGTGTGAGAAATAAAAACTAGTATAATTCATTGTGACTGCAAATATTTTCATAGAGGATAATGCAATTTTATAAATGATTTAAAATAAAAAACAATGATTTAATCAAGTATAATGAAATAACAAAATAGTAATAATGTAATATTATATTCTTAGTGAAGTATCATAAAATATCATTTACCTACATCAACCAAATATTATTATTCATATCTATTTTAACCATATCCATAAAAATAATTAATCACATCACCAATCAGAAAACTCAATCATTGTGAGAATATCTATACCACATTGGGTATATTGTAACACACATCCATCTAGTAGGGAGGTATATCTACCAATTAACACTCCATCCCATACCTATATCATTCTCATATCAATTCCACCTTGAGAATCTAATACCACTCTTCCACCTGGTTGGGAGATTGATGTCCCTCTGAACACCCTTACTCCTAAAACTTTTATTCTTACATTAATATAAGACTCATTCTATATATTTACCAAACACAATTTCAAACATGTCATAATTTTATAATCACACTATAATGTTAACATTCATCACTAAAAACATAAACATTCCATTAACACACAATAATAATTTATTCCTTTTTGACACCAAATAAATGTTTTGAATATATTATTTATCCCTTTTATTATTCAAATTATCCCATTATTCATTAATAAGTATTTCATTTTAACAATTATCACACATATACCTAAAATTTTCATTTATCCCCATCAATTCATTGAAATAAACAAATTTGACATCATTCAACAAAACTAACCAAATAAAAATATATTATAAATCATTTTCAATGTATAAACCCATGTGTGACTTTTATTTATTTTTTAATAAAACTAATTTCATCATTTTGAAAAATAATATAGTACTATATCATTTCATCAATTTTTTACATTAATCTATTAACTTGATACATTCATATATAAAAAATCCAGATCAAGTAAATAAAATTTATATAATACCATTTTATCTCTAATTATACATTACAGTTATTAAATTTTATTTTTATACTTAAAAACAATTAATTACAAAATTTTAAATAGCATAATGTTAATGAGTTCATTAAAATTTAACTCACTGAGTAAAATATCATTTATTATTCCTTTTTTAACACATTAAATCATAATTCATTATATATCAAAAATCATGGTTCTACATTAACCAAAAAATACAAATTCAATTAAACTAAATTATTTTTTTGGCATAATATCCCTAATTAAAAATATATTTATTAATAACAACATGAAATTAAAATTTATTCTAATAGATTTATTAAGAATATAAAAATGATCTCAATTTCTTATTTTAATAAATTTATCACACACATAAAATTCAAAATGATCATTTCAATCTATTTAATTATCTTCATATTCAATTAAACACTATTCATTAACTGTGTTGCACATAATAATGATATTCACACTCTCCACATATATTTCACACATAAAATCACTTTTTAAATTCAAAAACTAGATTTAAGTCACTGATATAATGTTTTTCAAGTGTATCATAAAGGAAACAATGATAAAATTATAGTTAAATATTATATATACAAATTATCATCAAAACAGAGAGAAAATTGAAATTAGAACTAATATAAAATCAATCCATAACCCCTTTAAAAATAAACACAAGTCTAACCATATGAATTTGGTGAAGAATCCAATGTTTCTGACCATTCATTTTTTGGATGAGTATTAAAGACGACATGTACGAGATGAATTGAATGAATTTCTAGACAAGGAGGGTTATCTCTAAAATAACAACCACATAAACTAATATTAATCAATAATATTATTGAACATCATCCCATTATATTTATTTATTTACCGATATTATTTTTTAGACTAACTTAATTTGTAAAAATAAGCACAATCATTGACCCTCTTAAACATTACTCACACCCCCTCCTTTATATTTTATTTATTTTTTTAAACATTTAATTTTTATTTTATAATATATAACCTCCACAATTAACAAACATATCTCCCTCATCTAATTTAAATCTCACTCCCCACATACAACACCCCAAAAACTACACATATACACACTTTTTTCATTTATTTTCTTATTAAATTCATTTTTTAACCACACTTATATGCAGTTCTAAACAATTTTATAATAATTATAATATCACATGTTATTATTATTATCCAAAAAGTACCAAAAATAAATTTAATAAAAAAAATAATATCATTTATTACTTTTCATATTATTAAAAATTACCCAAAAAATAATTAATACAAAATTATACCATATAATTACAATTAAAAGTTAAATTTATTGTAGTATAATTAACTAAACACAATGACACTAAATTTCACTATGAAATATTATTATCATTAATAACATGCCAACAAAAATATCTATTTTACTAAATAAAAATATTTCACTCCGCAATCAGACAAAAAAATATTTATAACTCTTATTTAAATAGATTAAAAAACTCAAGTAAACACATAAAAGTAAAATTATCCATAATATAAATTTAAATTTTTAAATTTCCCCACATTTACATATTCAAATATAAAAATTCTAAAAATAAAAAACATGGGATGTTACATAACTCATATTTATCGATTCACCCATGTGGTATAAATATTTTTAAAGATCTAAGATAACACATTCGGTGAGACAACATGAAGAGGGATATTTCAGAGCATATATCACGACACTTGGTTTTCTATAAATTCATGTCTTAACATCAGAAGTAAATGGGGGTGATGTAACCATTGCCCAAAACATTTTGAAAATAGGAGAACATCACAATTGATTTCATTATAGAGATTTCCATGACATATAAAGGGAATAATAAAATTTGTGTTATAATTGATAACCATACAAATTTGGATCACTTAATTATTATTTGAGTGGATTTCTGACATGATCACATTTTGAAAATATACATAATAGAATTTATAAGGGTTTTTGGTGTTTCATTTTCAGTTATAAATTATCAAAATCAAAGGTTCAACTTAAAGTTCTTGAGAAACTATTCCACACATAGTAAATAAAAAACTGAAATTTAGTAAGGTTTTTCATCCTCAAACTGGCCATTAATTTAATATAATAATTTAGAATATGGATGATATATTGGATTATTTTTTGATTTCCTTAATAGTAGGTTGGGATCAAAATATTCAGTAGTATAGTTCTCATATAATAATAGTTTCCACTCAAGAATTCAAAATGCATCATATATGTCTCTTTATGAAAACCCATGTTGAACAATAACATACTAGGGTGAATTTTTAGAGTGAATAATAATAAAATAAGATCATTTCACGAACCAAGAGAAAATTAAATTCATTCAAACATATATAAAAAAAGTTTAAATTTGACAAAAAAAGTATATCGGCAATCATTAAAGATATATAGATATTGAAGTTAGAGGGAAAATATTCCTTCAAATATCAATAAAGAATAAGTTCATGGGATTTTGGAAGAAGGTAAAGTTGATAAATAGATGAATAATCCCCTTTTAGATTATTATTTTCACAAAATATTCATTATATCATTTTTAATAATAGTATACTAGGTCAATAACATGTACAAAACATAGTGGTTTTACAACATGAGCATGATCTCTATTATGAGGAAAAACTGGTGGATGTATTTTCTCATAGAAATAATGTATATTGAAATAAGGTCGCCCTTTATTCAAATATAGAACAACCCAGGATTTTAAAACATTAATATTACATCTTCTTATATGAATATTCATTACATTACACAAACATATATCCAAGGATCGTAATAGTTTATTTCCTTTGGAAATACTGAAAAAAACTTCTAATCTACTTAATGATCTTCAATATATGCCATAAATATCTTAATCTTTATTACTCCTACATAAAAACATTCTTTATAACCTGGGAAAATGAAACATAAGAAAGGGTAAACCTGAAATATATATAAGTATATCATGGGCATAATTTTATAATAATAGTAGAATAATATTTAGCAAGAAAACCCTACATATCAAATCTTATTATCATGAATCATGGTATTAAATATTAGAAGTTCATAAGACATAAATCATGTGGGAGTCAAGAGTATAAACCATGAAATCATGACATAGAAATAAGACATATAATAGTGGAAGACATGTAAACATGTAATATAATTCCCTATAAGTCAAGGTACATTACTGAAACATATCAGGGAACTACATGGGGGCTAAACCAGCTGGGTGGTACACACCATTATCCCTAATCGTAGTCCTTTCCTTATAAGTGATTGGGTTTCCACTTCTTCCCATATTAGATCAAGCATGACGACTTGTTTCCCATACTTATCTAATGAAATATAAATATTTACCCAATGAATTAAAGGGATACATATGTCCCACCAATCACATAATGAAAACCATACATATGTTTTCTACAAGAACATAATTCAATCATCATATCACAACCCATAAAAATAAATGGGTTTCATAAACATTATTCCATCAGAACATAACCCATGGAAAAGATATTAGTTTCACAAATATCATTCCATAATAAAGATAAACCAACCATATAAATAAAAGGGGTAAAATACTTGAAAAATATCCCTAATAAAGAATAATTGAGATCAAATAATTTTATCATAAATTGATTTTTTTTAGAAATCACTTGAAAATAATTCTTGATGAAAATATCCTTTCTACTTTGAAAAAAAATTCTTTTCTTAAAATTCCACTCAATATTGAAAGAAACAAATTTCATTAAAAATAAAATTTTAATATTGTAATCTAATCTTCAATGAATTAAGGCATCATGAGATAATAAAATTTTTTTCTTTCCATATAAGTTAAAAAACGTTTGTCTTTTATTTTTACCAAAAATTCACAAAGTACCACGTAAGGAAAATTAAAAAGTATTCCTTTAAAAAGAATTAGTAAACATTCACACATGGGTAAAAACGAAATAAAAAATTCAATAATAATAATAATACATTGAATTTTTTTAAGGAACATGGGAATGGATGATAAATATTCCCCAACAGATACATACATATAAACAATCCTAAATAAAAATGAGATCATGAAATTAACACTTACTACTTTATAATATATAGAAAATATTCCCCATGAAACAAATAAAATTATATGGATAATAAAATACCATAATATTAATAAGAATACTCTTAAAATAAATTCTTGGGCATTATATACACAATAAAAACGAATCAAGCTGTGTATAAGGCATGTATCCCACAAAAATAAAAGTGAGACAAAAATACCTTACCTTATGTTTTTATTCTCATCATACTCAGAAACAACTTTTATATAATAAATATAAGTTTATGATATATCTATTTCAGAATGGTATTAAATTATATCATACCATATATGATTTACTTATGGTCTTCCATTATCAATTTATTAACAATTTCATGTTAAAGTTACGTTTTGGGTAATAACCTCTTTGTTTTTCACATGTGTTTTGATTTGTTGTGTGTTTTATCCTCTTACTTATATCATGATTTCATTATCTCGAGAATGATAACCATGATATAAATATAATATATATTCAGTATAAAATTATTTATAATAATCTATAAAATATATAAAATTAAATGCATCATTAATGGAGATGGTAGGTCGTACGTATGCATGAACGTTGTGTCCATTTTCTTGTCTTACTAAAAGAAATAATGTAGATATAATATATACATATATATATATATATATCTAATATTATTATAGTATAATTATTATGACATAAATATCATATAAATTCACTAAACCCATCATTAATACATTACATGTAATGTATGAATGAATCAACACATCCGTCATTATGTCATATATTATTACACCACTTTGAGTTGGCGGTAGTCAACATGTCCACAAATGAAGTTATCATACTTACCAAAAATTTAAATCATGATAGTGTGTTATATAATAATTCAACAAGCATAAATAAATCTTAAATACCATATAAATCATATAAAAATATAAATTTCATCATTATTCACAACATTGAAAGGTGTAAATGGAAGAATGAATGACATCAGTTTGCAAGGTGGTAGTCTTCCATAAACACAAATGATGATTATGTCTCCCATTTAATGTAAAAGTTAGTGAGTGTAGGTTGAAAATTCAATATAACAATATATCAGTATATTTAGGATTCATATTCTATTATATTAACATGAAATAAGAATAATTGAATGGGTTTGAGGAATAAATTTGATTCACACAAAAGGACTTATTTGGTTGGATTTATGCAAAAATTAAGTGTTATATGACGAAGTAAGGGAATTTTAGAGGATAATTAGACAAAGGTTGGATAAACCAAATATGGTCTAATGTTTGTAGATAAGTTAATAATGGGTTCCCTTTTATAAGATACAGGAGGGGCACTTTTGGAATTTCGCAAAAGATTAATTTATAATAAAATAAGTCTCAATCCAAATAGATCCAAATGGAAATATATTCTAGGATAATGTGGTATAGTGTGATAATATGATCAAAAAATATATTTCAGACAAGTATTTTTGTAATTTAAATCCTTTTATTTTTTATTAACCCTTAATTAACTTGTTCTAATGATTACTACAAACAACATTTTCAATATTAAAAGGTTTAGATTTTTACTTATAAGGTGTAAATTCAACCATAAATGGTAAATTTAAGACATTATAGAGCATAATATTTCCCTTTTTCCTTATTTTTTATTTTAATGATTTTTAAATAATTTTATACAATATTATTTTCATAAAATATCATTAGTATCAATTTTTACACTATTCATTACATTGAATTTAAGAAAATAAATGAAGAAAAAAATACAAAAAAATAATTTAATACACCCCTAATGGGTTATATTCTCCTATATAATTCATTGATATCCTTAATAAATCCAAAATATGTTTATTTTAATAATTTTAATATAACATAATTGAGTTTCTCATTAATTAAACAATTACTGCATCATCATTGTATAATTATTTGAGATAATTATATATTCACAAAAAAATATAAATCTACATTATGTAGATAAATGTTTTATATTTAATAATAATCTATATAGTTGAGTATATATTCTATTTAATCTTATAATAAAAAAATTATACTTATTAAAAGTAAGAGTGTGACATTTTGTCACTCTCTTTTATTTTAATAATAACCAATACATTTTAATGTAAAAGTGTCTATTAAATTATTAAATATCAAAACATATGTTTTAATGGTCTAATTAGCTTCATCCAATAATATTTTGGCAAGGGTTAGTGTAATTTTATAATATTTATAATGTTATTTTTACCCCTAATTACTTGATTTATCCTTAAGTGTGGTAAAAAAAATTTATCAAAGTTATTATTCGTATTTTCCCAAAATAAAAAGAGAATATTTAATAAATTTAGATATTATGATTCCAAATATGGAATACATTTTTCAAAATTCAATTCACAAAAGATGCAACAAAATAATGAGTTTTCAAATTGAAAACGTTCAAATGGTTAAAATTTGTTTATATTCAATTTCAATTTGAAATTGGTTTTAATGAACTAAATTATATTAATTGATGAAAAATTTTAATAATTATAATTTTAAACCAATTAAAAACATAATTTTACTATATAAATAAGTTTAATTAAAAATAATCTTTCAATTAAAATTTTGTATTCATCACTATTAACCATAACATGAAACCTCTCAGAAAAATATAAAAAGTTCAGCCAAATTTAATTTTGATATCCCGATTTGATAGAATAATTTCATTTTATCTAATAAAATTTATTAAACCATCAAATTATAGTTTTTAAAAAAGTGCGCCATTAAAATTTGAAAAAACCGTTTTTAGAAAAATTCAATTTTTAAGAATAAAATTGGACTTATTTTTATATCATGTCTAGAAAAAACATAGTATGAATGTTAAACATTATTTTGAATTATATATATATATATCATTAATATAATCCAAAAAATGTGATTTTTTATTTTATTGGTATAAAATACAGTTGTGTGCATTTAAAAAGTTTTTTATAAAAAAGCATTTTAATTTGAAAAGGGTTTTACATGTATTAACCATACTTTCATTATTCAGTTAATCATATCCATACCCTCTATTCTAAAAAATAGGATATAATTGTAATATTTAAATAATTAAAGTAATAAAATTATGTTTCTTATAAACTAAGTGTTTCATGTAATGCAAACTAAGTCGGTGTTCCACATAGAGAAAGCTTAACATGGTGTATCAAGAAATGAAAGGTATCAAATAAATTAAAATATATATTTCATAAAAAAATCCAAATGTAACATTCTACCCCCCATAAAATGAACATCGTTATCTAAATTCTTTAGTGTCATCAATGTTTTTATACATGAAATTTACTTTCATAAAAACCCACATGAAAAAAAATGAACACTAAAACTTTATTTAAAAAAGAAATATGGGAACTTAACAGTTACCAAAAGTAACTCTTTACTAGGAATCCACATATGAAAAAATATGTAATAAGTGAAAAATTAGACATATTAGAGAAAACTAACTATCATGTTCTGATATAGAGTGATTTAAAACATGTTCAATATAAGTTAATGACCACAAAACCATAGACCAAATAGGTCTGAAAAAGTCAATTTCTATCCTCATAAATGATGATAATAGGATAACCATTTGTTTTAAATTACTTTGAGAATATATACAAACATTATTCCTTCTTATAATTTCAATCCCACTCTATGGTTATACCATGATCAATTTCCTCTTCATCACATACAAAACATTAATCTCTAAAACCTCATCCAAATATCAATGTAAACAATTTAACAAATTGTTACCCTTATTAACCTTCCAAAATATTAAAACCCAAAATAATAAAAAGAAGGTAACTAACTTTAAAAAATAAACTCATCATTAATCCCCCAAACAAGTTAATGTAGCTCTTCATTATCACACACCAAACATGTGAAGACTATTATTAGGTATTCTCATGAAACATGGTAATAACCTTAATTACAATAAAACCTTAGTGAAAACATGAATTCATTCAAAAATAAACTCTTTCCTAATACCATTAATCCAAAATTTATATAAACCCAATCCATGATATCATAAACCACATTGTTGACTTATCATCCCCAAGGATATTAGTAATATCCTGTTTATTTTATTACATTCAATCAACATTCTATTTTCATTATCCCAACATCATGCATTTGTAAAGGTTTGTCCTTCCCTTGATCATGTGTTTTCCAAAAATATCACCTTACCACCCGAATTACTTTTCATGGTTACCATTACCATTCATCATATTCTCTTAAATCCTTATGTAAAAACTACATTGTAATAATACTTAGATGTTTCTCTGTTACATAATATTATAAAAGTACATATAAAACATTATTCTTGAATTCCATTACATAAATACTCAATTACTCCACCACATCATTTTCATTATCGACATTTCCAATAATGATCACATGATATTTACCTTTGTCTTTGGATTTAGGAGGTTGTTGATGTCGATCATCATTGTTAACCCTTGGATTTGAACATCTATTAGTATAATTCCCACTTTCCTTACACATGAATCATTGATGTATAGGGGGTTCATTCGGTGTACCCTTCTCTCTATTCTCATCATTAGCTAACATATTCCCATTAATTCATCATTTGGTTACCATATAACCTATGTTTTCACAGTAGATACATTTACCAGCTCCCTTAATAAAATCTTTAGCATGCTTCTTTGCACACATTGAACATAAAGGAAACTCATCTTCATTTCTCTATTATTTTTATATTTTTATTTAAACACCATCTTCTTTTTCTTGTAAAAACCATGATATTGATACGTAAATTCAGCCTATATTCACATCATATGATTTATTCATAACTAATGAAGTCTCTTAGTGCTAACACCTTTCTTACACTTGGTTTTAAGCCACTAAAAATTTATCAAACTTCTATTTAGGTTGGATGATAATGCCAGAAGCATACCTCACAAATCTTGTAAAATGCACATCATGGGTTCCAAAAAATTAATCATCCTTTTTCATTAACTCAAGGAATTCCTTTTCTATTTTCATATGAATAATATGAGGAAAGTACTTATCGAAAGATATGTTCTTGAACTCCTCTCATTCCATGGATTCAATTAAATCTTGTTGCCTCATATTCTTGATAGCATTCCATCGTTGATCTTTTCACCATACAGATAAAAGATAGTAAAAATTTTGTTCTCATTTTCTAATCATTGGAGAACATAAAATATATTTTTAGTGATACCAATCCATTACTCAGATAATAGTGGATCATAAAACCCACTGAAAGAAGGTTGATTCTACCTCATGAAGGAATCAACATAATGTTGTTTAATACTTTTCTTATTTTATATTCAAGCATTATTCATATCTTTAGAATGTTGTGTGATCATAGTAACAATATTTTTCATTCATTCCCTTATAATATTAAGTTTCATAGGAGAACAATCATTAAATTTCCCATCGCATTCATCATTGACATAGTTCTTCCGGGTTCATACTATTTAATTAAATAATAATGAATAGTGTGATAAACATTTTTCATAGTGGTAGAACCACTTAATTATGTTAAATTAGTTGTAATAATTCAATCTATAACACCTTAGTTTTATTCCTAGGTTATTTATGATTATTATGAAAAATATTGGAATTTAAACTATAAATAGGCTTATCCTTCAAGAAATCTATATAAATATCCTTAAAAAATATATCTAGGGATCTCACAAAAGTTTTATCATCCTAGTTTCCAAAGGTTGACTAAAATTTTTCTCTGATACCAACTATAATGACACAGGAATTTGATTCATCAGATATTATACCTTTTTAAATGTATATTCATTAGATTACATAAAAAATGCTATAGAAACAAAATAGTTTAGTGCCTTGTGAAAAATGGAAAATAAAATTCTAATATGGTGAAAGATCTTATACATATCCCATAAATATTTTCCCCTCTAGTACTTTCACATAAAACCTTTCTTTATAACTTAGGGAAAGAAAACATAAGAAAGGGTGAGATGAAATGCTCAGTGAGGGTAAACATGGAAGATATATAAGAATATCTTGATCATAATGGTATCAAAATTGGATAATAATATTTGACAAGAAAACATTTCATATCAACGATCATAAAATTAAATAATAAAATTAAATACTATCAGTTAATAATACGTGAATCATAATGGATTCAATAGCCTAAACTATGAAAGCATGACATAGAAATAAAACAAATAATTGTGGAATATGCATAAACATGTAATATCATTCCCAATAATATGAGACTAATTTCTAAAAAAAATATCATGGAACTTCACGGGGGTTGAACATACTGATTTGGACACACCACCATCCCCGGTTGGAGTCATTTACTTATATGGGATTGGGTTTCCCCTTCTTCCCATAGTGGATCAAGCATGTATACTTGTTTACTATAATTATCTCATGAGATATAAATCATTAATAAATTCATTGGAGGGAGATATATCTCTCACCCATAATATAATGAAGATATTACATTTGTGTTCTATAAAAAATAATTTATTAATCATATCAGAACCCATAAAAACAAATGGGTTTCATAAACATCATTCCATTATAACATAACCCTTGGAAAAGAAATGGGTTTCATAAATATAATTCAATCATAAATAGAAAAGAATATTGAAATAATATGGACAGTATCCTATAAAATTATTCCAAATAAATCATAAGTAATTTCAAATAATTTTATCGTAAATGGAAAACAATTTTTTGAAATCACATGAAAGTAATTCTTGAGACAAATATCTGTTCTTGTTTGAAAACATTTTCTTTTCATAAAATTACATGAAATATTAAAATAAAATAATTTATTTGAAAATGACCATGGAATATTATAATGGAAGATTCAAAATATTAAGGCTTCATGAAGGTGAAAAAATCCATTCATGCTGTATAATTTTAAAAACACTCTTCACGTACTTTTGTCAGAAGATTCACAAAGTTACCCATTAAAAAAATGAACAAAATATTTATTTCAAACAATTTAGTAAAAATTAACACATAGGTAAAAATAAATTTTAAAAAATTATAATATTTGTAAAAATATTTTTGGAAAATATTTTTAATGAACATGGACATGGAAGATAAATATTCCTCAACCAATACGTATAAAAATCACGGAATAAAAATGAGACTGAAATTAACACTTACCACTTTATAATTAGTAGAATCATATGAACCATGAAAGAAAGAAAATTACATGGATATTAAAATATCATAATACTTAGAATAATACTCATAAAATATACTCATGGTCAATATATACACCACACAAAATAATCAATTATAAGGCATGTGTCCCAAAAAAATAAGAGTGAGAAAAAAATCTATTACCTCATGTATTGAATCACATCGTACTTGTGAAAACCTCTTGTATAATAGATATAAGTTTATTAAACATCTATTAAATAATCATATTCAATTATATCTTACTGTGTATGGTTTACGTATGGTATCTTATTATTCATTTATTGAAAATTCCATGTTAAAGTTACGTTTCACGTAATAACCACATTGTTTTCACATATGTTTTGATTTGTTATATTTATGTTCCTCTTATTTATATCATGATTTAATAATATAAAGACTGATAAAAATTATATAAATATCATATATATTCAGTATATAAGTATTTATAATAATCTATAAAATATATAAAATTATAAACACTATTCATGGAGACGGTAGGTTGTACGTACGCTTGAACGTTATTTCTATTTTCTTATCATATTGAATAAAAGAAATTGATTGAAATATATGTATATATATAGTATTATTACAGTAAAATTAATATTTCATATATATCATATAATTACACTAAACCTATCCCTAATACATTTCATGTAATGTGTGAACGAATCACATCGCTTTGAGGAGGCGGTAGTGAACACGTCCACAAACAATGTTATTGTACTTACACAAAATGGAAAGAATGAAGGTATGTGTTATATAATAATTCAAGAAGAATAAATAATTCATAAATAGAATATATATCATACAAAAATATAATCTACATCATTATTCCTAACGTTGAAAGGTGGCAATGGAGTAATAAATGACATCGATTTGAGAGGCGATATTCCACCGTACACATTATCTATGATTGCATATCCAATTTAATGGAAATGTGTTTGAGTGTTAGTAAAAACATTAATATAAAAACATATAAGTATATTTAGGATATTTAGGTTATTATATGAACATGAAATAAAAATAATTGAGTGGTTTCAAGGAATAAATAAAAAAATGTTCAATGATGAATGTAACCTCTTCTTTAGGTATCTTCTTTTGATTCACACAAAATGTCTTATTTGGTTGGATCTATGCCCAATGTATGGATTCTATGATGGGGCTAGGGAACCTTGGAGGATATTTGGATATATTTTTTCTAAACCTAATAGGTTTTTAATTTTTTATAAAAGAGATTAAGGGGTTCCCTTTTATAAGTGAGGGGAGGAGCACTTATCGAATTTCTCAAAATATTAATTAATAATAAATTAAATATATAGAAAATACCAAAAAATAAAAAGCTACTAAATTTATAAAGTGGTATAGTGTGGTAATAAAATCAATAAATATATTTTATACATGTTTGGTTGTAAATTAAAACCATATATTTTTTATTAACCCTTAATTAACTTATTCTAAGTTTAACTATACTAACAACTTGTTTAGTATTAAAAGGTCAAGAGTTTAACTTATGTGGTGTATAATGAACGGAAAGTGGTAAATTTATTATATTTTATAACATAATTTTTCTAATTTTTCATTAATAATTATTTTTTATTATTTTTAAACAATTATATACAATATTGGTTTCATAAAATATCATTAGTGTCAATTTTGAGACTATTCATCATAATGACTTCAAGAACATCAATAACGTTAGAAAACTTCAAAAAAATTCATTTAATACAACCATAATATGAAATAGTATCCTAGAAAATTTGTTTATTTCTCAATCTAATTCAAATTTTATTATTTTATTGCTTTTAATATAACTAAATTGAATTTTTGATTAATTAAGCAATTATTGCATCATCTTTGTGTAATTATTTATGATTTCTTAAATAAAAATTAAAAATAAATCTACATGATTTATATAAACCTTTTATATTTTATAATAATATATTTAGAAGATAATATCTTCTATTTAACCATATAATAAAAATATTATACTTATTAAAAGTAAGAGTGTGGCATTTTGTCACTCTTTTTTATTTTAATAATATCGAATTGATTTTCATGGAAAAATTTCCATTAAATTATTATGTTTAAAAATGTACATGTTAATAGTCAAATTAGCATCATTCAATAAAATTTGGTAAAATTTTAGTGTAATTTTATAATATTTATAATATTATTTTTACCCTCAATTACCGGATTTATCCTTAACCATGGTAGTAAAAATTTACTATTATTACTATTCATATTGTAAAAAAATAAAAAAGGTAATATTTTTTAAATTTTGACCTTATTATTCTAAAAATGGGATCTTTTTTTCAAAATTCAATTCAAATAATATGTATAAATTAATTTAAAATTAATCTCACATACGGAATGATACAAAGTGTTTTCAAAGTAAAAAAGTCCAAAAGATTGTAATATTTTTATAACCAATTTCAACATAAAATTTATTATAATGACCTAAATTAGATTAATTGATGTAAAATTTATATAATAATACTGTAAACCCAATTAAAAATATAATTTTACGATATAAATACGTTAGATGAAAAATCGGTTTTCAATTAAAATTCATCATTTTTCAATTTTCATCAAAATATGGAACATCTCAGAAAAATACCAACAGTTAAACCAGAGTAAGATTTGATATAATAATTTAAAATAATAAGTTTATTTTTTCAAATATAATTTATCAAATTTTAAAAATTTAGTTAAAAAAAATACGCCATTAAAAGGCGAAAAAACCGTTTATAGAAAAATACAGTTTTTAAGTATAAAACTGTGTTTATTTTTATATCATGTATTTAAAAAAAATTCAATGAATGTTAAAAATTATATTGATTATTATATATATATATATTTATTTAATTAATATAATCCATAATTTTTATTTTATTTTATTGGTATAAAACACACTTTTATTCATTTAAATAGTTTTTCAGAAAAAAATTCCTTTTATTTTAAAAATGGGTTTACATGTGTAAATAATACTTTCATAATTCAGTTAATCATGTTCATTCATAACATTATAAAATCTATGTTATAATTTTATTTTTTAAATAATTAAAATAAAAAAAATGTTTCGTAGAAACTCAACGTTGCGTGTAATGCAAGCTAAGCCGGGGTTGCATGTAGTGGAAGCTTAACTCGATGTAACATGCAATGAAATTTATCAAATAAATCCAAAAAACTATTCGATAAAAATATGAGGGTGTTACAAAATATATACGGTGAAATCATATGTATGTGGAAGCAACATAATATCCAAAATATTTTATGAGACAAAAGTACCCTCATCCATTTGATTTTTATGTGAGTAATAAAATTTTGAGTGTGAGGTTTTATTTAAGTGGACTATGTAAATAATGTGGATCCATTTTACTTATATTAAAAACATTATTTTAGACTCTTTTTAATCATTTTTATTAATGAAATTTATTTAAAATATAATATATATTTTTATTTTTTATTTAAATTAGAAATTTTTATATTTTTCTATGACAAATAGATTTTGTGTGCATGAAATGTTTATTTTATAATGTTATGATATTAGATATATTCTATGAGAAATTTTGGGAAGTAATTTTGGATTATTTATTTAAATATGTTTTTGATCAATTTTAACTTTGAATAAAATTTAAAATATCCATTTCGAAGATGACATGATTGAGAAAAGTTATTAAAAATGTTTTGTTTGATTAAATAAAAAATATTGAAACAAAAATTGTAATTTTCAAATTTTTTCAAATTTAAATGACTTCATAATTATTAAATGTTTTTCAGTAGATTTTAATTATAGTTATTAACGATGTTTTTCTAATTAATATTTTCAAGCATTTATATCTTCTTGCATAGGTGTGGTCACATAAAATTTATTCTAAACTGCTATGTAATTGTATCACTAATGTACATGGTGAATAGTTGATCAATACTTGTTTAAGAATATATTTTAAATTTTTTATCACATATAAGAATATATTTAAAAATAATAATCTCATGTAATATTCGGAATCTTCACCAACTCATGTATTAATAACCCAAACTAATCATTAGGTTATATTAAACAAATTTACAAACACATGCTTTAAGAAATAAATGAGATTCCTACCTCATGTATGAATCATAAACAATAGCTACATCACATCCATTAAACTTTCAAAAACTATAAATCAAAAAAACACTATTGAGATAATTTGTAAAATCAAAATTCAAGTGTAATAATGGAGAATAAAATAGATTCAGATTTAGGGTTCATTAAAGATACATGACATTGATCATTTGAGAATGAAAATAAAAGGTCAACTTATATAGAAGCTTCAAGAAACATCAGTGATCAACAAATGTGTTGGGGATATAGGTGTTTAATGGTATGTAATTTTTTTGGATGGTAGTATATGGATATCCCCATGGAATGTAGTAATTTTTCTATCCTTAATAGGGGATTCTCTAGCACCAAACTAGTACTGTAATGAGTTGAAATAAAATCCACTCTATGATAAAATAAAAAATTATTACAATATAATTTTAGATTGTTGAGTGTGACACTTTTAGACTATTTTTAATCAAGGGATTATATAAATATCTTTCTTTTTTCGCACTAATAAAGTGAATTTGATGCTTGTCGAAGACATAAGAGGAATCCAAATTTGACAAGGGTGGTGTAATTGTAATTCGGTTTATTTTTCCATCTAATGGTGAAACCATATTATAGGAATAGAATCAACAATTCAGATAAGTAATCATGGTTTCTTTATTTGGGTAGATACCTATTCGAAAAGTAACACATTTTTTAGATTTAATCATTACAATAAGATTGCACCTGATCTAACATGTTGCCCAGATCATAGTCACACAAAATGAATATGATTCCATTTGATTTCACCAGATCAAATCAGTAGTCTAGATCATACAAGTTTGGTGAAGGGGGTAGACCCGCTAAGTAAAGAAACACATTACACGATAACAAAATGCTAATAAATCACCACATTGTGTGATAATCTTCAAATATATGATTCAGTTCACCAGACCCCAGAGGATTTTCCTCCACACTCTATCTTTTTATATAATGATAAAAGTATTCCCACTTGTAAAGGGGGTCACACACTAATCCACTTTCCAATTTGGGGTTCAAAAACTTCTTCCCATTTTAAAAAAATTAAAAAAAATAAATTTATAAAACATAAAATCAAAAAATCCCACAACATTTTAAAATATTTTAATGGAATTTTTAAAAAATCAAGAATCATGCTCTCTTGGAAATTATTTTTCATAATTAAATTTAATTATTGATATGAACCTTAATATATTAAATACAAATAAAATTCGAATAGATAAATAATTAGGAAATAACATAGCTATATAACTCTTGTTATCAATGAGATTCATCATACATTAGTCTCTTCAAATTTAATAGTTCTTCATATGTTCCATGAAATCATTAATACCATGTGTCACTTATCAATTCATGAATGTTTGAGTTTGAAATCCATAATATCTTTACAGTGTCCACACTCTAACATCAACATATGTGAACCAAAAAATGTTCCCATGTTACAACACATATTTTATATCCTAGGTTCATTAAGAGTTTTATACACACCCTCCTTTTACCATAGACAGAAAACACTATTTACCTGGTATTAAACTTCTTTTGGTTTTTTATTCACACATAAGATAGAATTTACTACCTTAAACTTATACATGGGGATTTATCTCATTCTAAGTTGAGGCCCAATCATTATTGAATCATGTACAAGGAATTTAAACCCATTCCTAAGGATTTTTTTTATGCCAAATTACTTGAAAATAAATTTTTAAGTTGATTATCTACATTTTGGCTCAATATAAAAAACTCCACAGTTTTGGAATCATATTTTATCAACTTCCTGGCATGGTTGTGTCCAAGGCCCAAATGTCTTGGTTGTTTATTATAAGAATAACTATATGAACTACCTATCATGTCATGATTTTCATAATGTATAAAAACTAAAAAAAATCACCATAGACCAAAATGGGATATATGGTAAAAGAGATCTAGGTTTTTTTACATCTATTTTAGAAGTATTTAAATAAAAAAATTCTCATGATACAATTGAGAAAGTTATATAATTTTATTTCTTTGATACACAAGTGATATCTCCAATTCCCAGTGTAAATACTCAAACACACATTCAAGAGTGATCCTCTAGACTATAATTTCATCTTGAATAAAAAAAATCCTTCCAACTTCCTAGGATTTCCACTATAACATATATAGTAATCCATAGAGCACCTTATATACATAAGTAATCTATTAACCATGTCTCAATATGAAAAATCTAGATTACTTGTAAACCCTCTCAACTTTTAAATATCATATACAACATTAGTCATTATGTTATCCATTTCATCCACGTGACACCCAAAACCCCTTATATATTTTAGTTTACCAACTACCCTACCATGATTTGGTAGAATCCTGCTCCCTAAAGCATATAGGGTAGTAAGTGGTGAGCAGTAAAATAATTCAAATATCCTTAAACCTATTTCAATAAAATGAGATTTATAAAAAAACATTATTATTATTTATAGAAACATTAATTACAAAAATAACATTTTCTTAACTTATTTATTTCATATCAAAATTTCTAGATAAAATACTCTTAACACTAGTCACTTAGTTTATATAATTTCCAAATATTAACCCATCATCAATATATAAAGAATAAAAATTACATGTTTATTATAGAACCCACTATAAATTTTTTTGTTATATAGTTTAACTACAAACCCATTTGATAAAATTACATCATTAAATTTTTCATTCCATTTTTTGGATCTTGTTTTAAACTATATAGTGACCATACCAATGCTTAGTACTTATTTTATCTTCTAGGTACTATGAATCCTTTTGGTAGTTCATTTTATAATTATTAAAAAAATCATTATTTAAGAATCCTTTTTTATCATCCTTTTGGTGAATTTGAAAATTATATATGGAAGCTAAAGTAAGAATAATTATAATTGGAGCAGTAACAGACACAAGAGTATAGGTATTGAAATAATTTATTTCATTCATTTGAGTAAAACCCTATAGTTACCTATGTGTATTTATATTTTTCAATTATACTATTGACTTTAATTTTCCTTCAAAATACACATCTATAACTAGTTTTTGTGAACCTTGTGGTATATCAACTAATATTCAAGTATTATTCCCATTTAAATAGTCCATTTCATCACTAGTTGCTTCCTTACAAAGGGATAAATTATAATATGACATAGTTTTTTAAAAATAATTATATAATGAACTTTATTAAAAAAAATAGAGTTTTTTTACAATATTAAAATTATTTCCTTCAAAAAATATAATATAAAAATGAAATCCATATGCCTTGGGTATCGTAGGTGGTTTACTTTTGAAACCCTCCCCAGCCGTAAATTCTTCATATACTATCTTATTTTATCATGATTATGTAATTTGGAATTTCCTATATAAATAGTTAAACATATATTCATCAAAGATAGAATCACTTGATTGAATAACTCTGTTAACAGCTACTAAACAATTAGACTCTATAATTATGAATCTATAAGCTTTAAAATTCATTGGATATCAAAAAATAAATAATCAGTACCTATTTTACTAAACTTTTCCATTTTAGGTTCAATTACTATTAACATGAAATAAAACCCGAAAACCCATAAATAATTGAGTTTCAGTTTCCTATGATTTGGTGGTTCATATAGATTCATATTCTTCCCTTTTGTGGGAACCTTTTTTAAGATGTGGCACACAATTATTAATTCTTGTCCCCAAAATCCTCTTTTGAGTCATGAGATAGACATAATAGAATTAAAAATTCCCCTTAATATTATATAATATTATACTTCCCAATCATATCTAATTCATTTAATTGTAAGACCAATTTTTTTATCAACCTCAGTTTTATAGATACTAAACTTATCTATAATGTAATTTTTATCCCATAAAATATGGACATGAAAAAATATAGAATAATCATCAATAATAGTTAAAAATTAATTTTTATTACCAATGGTGGGTTTATCATAGATATCACATAAATTAAAATTTATTAATTATAATAAGATATTTTTCCATTTTATAGTTGGAAATGGTCTCCTGGCTATTTTATTTTTTAAGAAAGTCACACAATTATGATTACCTATATCCATTTTAGATTATTATTACTTTTTTTAAGTTTCAGGTATTTTATTATATTTTATGTAAACTAAACTATTATTCAATAAATTAAAAACTTGACCAATTAAATAGAAAAATATGAGTTTGAAAATGAAGACACAAATTTGTTGGAAAGTCATACATTTGGAAAATTTTCCCCTTTGATGACTTGGATTTACCAACTCCCTTTTCTATGAGGAACTTTGATTTATCATCCTTCTGTTTATTTTACTCCAATTTCTTTTTATATTACTCCTCAATTTATTAGTATTTATGAAACTCATTTAAGGAAATATCTTTTTTCTTGTATTTTATATATTTTTTAATATTATTCTGTAATGGGAGGAGTTTATCGATGATGGATGTCAACATTATTGAATCATACTTATTCATATTTTTTTTACTATAAATTTTGTATGATAAATTTCATTTCATCAAAATTATCTATGATAAATCTATTATCAACCATCATGTATGAAATAAACATTATTAATAGAAATTTATTAATTTTCACATCCATGGTTATATACCTTTTCTCTAAATCATCCCAAATATCCTATGTGGTTGGAATGTATTAATATGCATCTAAGGGGTAACCAAACAATGCATTGATAATTTTTGTTGCATCAGGTTGGCAGTACTGTTTCTCACTTGAATTGTTAGGTGAGCATCTCGATTGAGAGTTAAGTGTGTTAGAACGTATCATCTAATCCAATCTTTTTATATTTGAGTAGTGGGAGGGGTAATTTACCACATTGTCTCTTTACATCATGGAAAAAATTCTTCATAGGGGTGAAACATAATTGATGGTTGATTACTCTATTTCATCTTCTAGGAGATGGTGATGAGAATTTTTCTTTTTATTATCTGGTTGTTAGTTTCCCATTTTAAATTCAGGTTATTTATGTCCTTCGGGTCTTGTTTTCATAGGATTTTTCCTCTATGTTTGTAATTAGTTCGATCAACTCTTAGTTTTCAAAACATGACTTCTTAATTTTTTATTTAATAAAGGGGTATTAACACTAAAAATGATTAAGAAATGCATTGAGAATGTTTCATTAATAGATAAGATCGTCATTATCAAATTTTTCATTGTATGAGAGCCCTTGATTTTTTTATATTTGTATGTGGGGGGATACAGATTTGAAAGTACTTACACTGGCATATATGCATTGGATAATCCATATTTTCTTTTTAAGACATTGTTAAGGTTGTTAATGTAAAATTTTCCTTAGATAAACCATGTTTGTGAGATTATCTATGCATATAATTTTGATTTTCTGTTAAGAAATCTTCTACTTGAGATTATAAATTTTGATTCATAACCTAATATAGTCTATTCCAATATTTGGAAGTGGTGCCTAATGGAAGAAGGGGAATCAGTACATGTGGAAAATGTAGGGATTTCTCCACTAAACAAGTCAACACAGTCAATGTTGGAGTAGATCAGATCATGAACATATTGAGACAACTTACTCAGGTTGTGATGAATAACCATGTTAAACCAATGTTGGATTGTTTTATACAGAAGAAGCCCCCATATTTTAGTGGTACTACTAATCCAGTGGATAAAATCCCTTAAAAATATATTCATTGCATTAAGATACAAAGAAAATGAAAAGGTAGTGTTGGAAGTATATTTTCTCACGGGCTATGTTGATCAATGGTGGTACTTGATAAAGAATACCAAAGAGGAATGAGAAATATACGATATGGAATAAATTACTTTTAAGGAAATATTCTTTGACAAATATTTCCCTTGTGAGAAAAAACCCGAAATGAAGAGGAAATTGATTTTCTTAAATCAAATACAAGAATAAAGTGTTGTAGAGTATGTGTATACCTTCACAATACTATCAAGGTATTCCATAGATTACATACCTGACTCCAAAGATAAGATTGGTCATTTCTTTAAAGGTCTTAAGCCTGGTCTTCAAAAGTCACTGGCTTCCCAAAAAATTTCATCATATGATGATATTGTATTAAGTGAAATCAAAATAGAGAAGGAATTTTCTAGATCAAAATTTTTCAAGGGAAACCAAGATAATAAGTGGTACTCTGACAACCATGGAAAAGGTGAAGCTCGAAAAAAGAACAAGGTAATGAAGCAATTCCCATTATGCGAGAAGTGTAGAAAGAATCATCTTTGGAAATGCATGAAAGGCATGGGAGACTGCTATAAGTGTGGAGAAAAGGGTCATCGATCTAATGAATGCAAGGGTAAGAAATAAGTCAATTATTTTAAATGCTATAATTTTAGATATATGGGAAACTATGCAAATGAGTGTCCTAAGCGCCAAGGAAACATTCCTTAGAAAGGGCCACAAGAGAAAGGGAATTCTTATGCGATTACAACCACAGAGGTTGAAATTACTAATGATGTTGTGAAGGGTACTTTATTTTTGTTTCCTCAAACTTATCCAATGCTTTATATGATTCTGGATCACAACATTCATTTATATCTTCACAATTTTCCATGAAAAATAGACATGTCCAATTTGATTTAATAAAGGAGTTGTCTATAAAAAATCGTAGGGGAAATATCATTGTAACAAAGGCATTCCAGTCAATACCTCTCATGACACAAAAACGTGATTTAGTTTCTAACCTTGTCATCATACCAATGAATAAATTGGATATAATTCTTGGTATTAATATCAAATTATGATGTTAGGATCTATCATAAGAAGAAGGAAGTTACAATTTTTGAGAATGGTGTAGAATCCCTTATATTTAGAGAATGAACCTCTCCATCTGATTCTAATCTATATTCACCACTAGTAGATCTATTGAAATAAATTCTCGAGGAGGAAGAGAACGAGATATCTATGGGTGAGGAAAGAAATATTGAAATTGAAGATATACTTATTATGCAAGAATATATTTTTTTATTTTCATAGGATTTACCCAGACTTCATTGAGAGTGGGAAGTTGATTTCTCTATTGATTTAATTCCTAGTGCAATACATATATCAAAGACTCCCTATATAATGACCATTGTGGAATTAGTGGATCTAAAGAAAAAATAGAGTAAATGAGTGACAATGGATTTCTTTGACCCAGTGTTTCTCTATGGGGATCCCACGTCTTCATTGTCAAGAATAAATACGGATCTATGAGGATATGCATTGATTATAGGGAAATCAATTCTATTATAATAAATAATAAGTATCCTATTCCATGAATTGATGATTTATTTGATCAACTTCATGGAGCATAATATTTTTTGAAGATTGACCATCGATCTTGTAACACCCTGAGATTTTATGAAAAAATATTATTTTTAATTTCATTAATGTCTTGTGTAGTACGTTACACTAAAAGGAGATTGCACAACACACATCTTTGACTTGCCTTGCATGCAATCACGACCTTCCTCGATAGCGTGTGTAGTACGCAATAACGGGTTTCACTAAACATCGATATGTTATTAAAATATTATTAAAACTAGCCATTATGAATAGTAATAACCACTTTTTGAAATTTTGTAAATTTTATTTTTCAAAATGGACTTCATTTTTGGATTCGGAATATCGAAATTAGCCTTGGGTGAAATTTTGGTATTTTTCTGAAAACTTTCAATTTTTGATGAATAGTGAAACCACTAATTGGTAGTTAAAAAACAGAATTTTTCATAAAACTTAATGTTACCACTTCTGTGAGTCGAATTTCAAAAATCTGAGAGACATGGTTGATGTCAGTAAGTAAAATGTGGTTCAATGAGATGAAAATAATTTTTTGGTGAATAGTAACTTTTTACTTTTTTTACCACGGTTAAAACTAAATAGGGTAATTAAGGGTAAAAATGATATTATTATTACTCTAACACATGTCCTAATTATATTGGACAATTTTAATTGACCAATAACAATCTTAGGAATAAAATATGACCATTTAGGCCCACTTGGAATAGATTAGGACATTTATTATTAATTTATTTAAAGAAGGGATAAAATAGTTAAAATGAAAGTTTAATAAGTAAATCATTTTTAATATGGGGTTATACATAAGATAAATTCGACTATAAATATTCATTAGAAATATAAAAACATTTCCTACAGAATGGTATTTTATTTGTAATTTTTAGACATTAAATAATTTAATTTATTTATGAAACAATGATGATGGAGTAATTATCTTATTAATGAAATATTGACATAATTGATGTTATAAATACCCAAATAAATGTAATTTGAGAATTTTTATGAATTAAAATAATTTTATAGGTTAATATGACATGTTATTATTGATTTACGTAACTTGGTTCGAACTAATCATTCTTTTATGATTTTCACAAAAATAAATTAATAAATAGTTTCAAAATTGACATAAAATAGTTTTTAAAACAAATATTATATTAATAATTGTTATTTTATTCCTAAAAATATATGTTTCGGCCATATTACTTTGATAAGGTTATATATATTAATAATAAACAACTTGGGGTTCGTTTGGCTTGATATGGTATGTTTATTAACCTTACAGTATAAGAAAACAAGATGACACGGTAAAAGTTAAATTATCTAACTTAAAGTTAAATCTAAATGATAAGGTTACAATTGATACCTAAATTTGTATAAATTCTATTAGATGAGAGGAGTTCGACCCATACCCACCTTAGCTTTTAAATAAATCAATTTGGAGCTATTTAAAACCGAATTTGACTTTATAATAAAATAATAGTTTTAGTTATTCCAAAGGTACCCCTCTCCTCCCTTATAAAGGGGCACCTCCTCCCCCTCTTCCTCACACCACTTTGAGCCTTCATGCTCGGCCAACCCCTGCAAAATTCTCTTCTCCACTTCCATATAAATATCCTAGAGGTTCTGGTCTTCCTCAAAGACCAATGTTAGTGCCCTAAAAGGAGATCTCAAAGAGGTGCTTCAAAGAAGAGGCAAAGTTCGTGACCGATTCTTTCAACTTTATTTCTTCTTCCACTTCTTCTTCTTAGGTTGTTTCATTATGAAGTAATATCATCAGTATCAATAATATACTGATATGTTATTATAAGTATGAAACAACTTTATTTCACCATTTATCCATCCTATGGAAAATGAAATCACCGCGCGTGCGTACGTACGGAATACCGTCTCCACGCCGTGGTGTCATCTATTTTCCACCACCACCTTACTTGGATGGGTATAATGGTGTACATAATAACTATATATGATTATTTTAAAGTGATATTTATTATGAAATAGTATACATACACTTAAATACAATTCCACGATCATGAGAACGATATCATCGCTCGTGCGTACGTACGGACTACCGTCTCCACGACGCGATGAGATTCATTCTCCACGTTAACCATTCATGAATGATTATAAAGTATATATAATAAGTAATAATGAAATATATTACATAATAATGATACTGGATTTATGTGTATATATGTATGTCATATACTTAATTTCATTCAACTCAATAAGGAAAATAAAACAGCATTCATGCGTACGTACGGTCTACCGTCTCCATGAATGGTGTATTTCATTCCATTTACTGATCTATTATATAAATGTATATTATGAATATATATTATATATAAATCATGTTTTATATTATGGAATTAAGTAATCATTATCTATGTAATCATATGAATAATTACAATTCAAAACACTGACGACAAATGAAACGATTTTACCCAAAACGCTCTTTAACATGGAATTTACAAAAGAAGGAGTAAAATAAAGTCATAAGTGAACCATATATGATATCATAACAATGAGTATGATTCTGGAATAAGTCAATGACATTATTTAAATCATTATACAGGAGGTTCGGACACTTACGAAGCAAATCGGACCTAAGGTATGGGAAATATCACAATCTCATTTTTATCCAAGATTGTTTTTATTTTTAAATTTACTGGGTTGTATTTTATCATCCACATCCATGTTTCCTCAATATTTAATGTTATTTCCATCCACATACAATTGTTTAAATCCAATTTTACCCTTCGGTGATATTTTAGTAAAAGATATGAATGAAATCTTTTATCATTTTTCGTATGAGGTACTTTTTGACTTTTCTGACAAAAGTACGAGAAGAATGTTTTTTAACTTATACGGCTTGAATGGATTTTTAAAACATTATTTCCAAGAAGCTTCCTTTACAAGTTTTAAAGTTTATTTTTAATCAACTTCTTTTAGTTTAGAATTTTATTACATATTAAGAAAGTAAAAGTGTTTTTGAAGTAGAAAGGATATTTTTCTCAAGAATGGAGTTTAAGTGTTTTATCAAAATTATTTTCCATCTAAGATAATAAAGGATTCTGTTTTTATCCCTATTATTACATTTATTTGATTATGTTGTGATGGAATTATTTTTATGAATTCCTTTATCTTATATTAATTGTTTTATGATGCCATGATGTTTAAGATTCCCATTTTTATTATATGGGTTATGCTATGATATATACTTTATGATTTTGTGGCACACATAAGAATGGTATCCTTATGAGATGGGTGGGAAATATATCTCCCTCCAATGCATTGGGTAATGATTTTATATCTCATGAGAAAGACAAGGCTGGAACGGTAGGCTATACCGGTTCAGTGAAACAAGACTGAAACGAGGAGTGAACTCGGTTCAGAAATGGACTTTGTCCACTAAGATAGTCTTGGAAATGAGTCTTGACTGATAAGAAATGTTTCTCTAAGATTATGTGTGTATGCCAAAAAGTTTCATGTTTTAAGTTATTATTATTGGGATTATATTTCACTACTATGATTTATCCCATGTTATGATATTATGATCTGTTTTGCAGGTTAAGATTTCCAAAATGTTATGTTCTTATGAATATGATGTGATTGATATTTATTTTGCTTACCTTGAGCATTTGAGCTCACCCTTTTATGTTTTCTTTTCCCCAGGATATAAAGAAAGGTTTTAGGTACGAAAAAAGGGAAGATCTTTATGGGAGATGTTAAAGATCTTTCACCACGATTAGAAGATTATATTATGAGTTTCCAAAGACACTAAACTATTACGGTCCTTGTGTGTGTGTTTTTGTAATGTACTAAGTATTCCGAAAAAGTAATGTAATGTCCATGTACGTTAAGCTTCAGGTATCTATAGTTGGTATCAGAGGCAAAGGAGGTAGGAATGTATTCGATCCTTGGGAACTCTCACATGTGAGCGTTGGACGAAGCATGGCTCTCCGCCCAAGGGATTCATGAGGAAATGGCTGCCATTGGGGATGGTGGTGTGTCCCTCCTAGGGGGTGTATCCGCCCATCGAGTGCCCTGATAGGTATCAATTATAGTCCACTGGAAGTAATTCTAGACCGCTACAGTTGGTATCAGAGAAAGGTCTAGTCAACCTTTGGAAACTAGGATGCGTGAACCTTAGTGAGATCCCTAGAGATATTTCCAAGGTATGTCTAGGGATGTCCCTAAGGATAAGTATACGTATAGGATATAGTCTTAGAACTATGGTAACGATATTAGATTAAACCAAAGATGTTAGATATTGAAGTTACTCCCCCTTTATTTTGATTTTTTCCTCTCACACTTTTCCTTTTGGGTTTTAGAAAATGTCTAGAAACAAGACGATTCACGATAATGGAGGATTTGATGGAAAATGGAATGATATTCTTCATGAGCAACCAAATGAAATGGGATTTGGAAGTCCAAACATCATTATTATGCTGAATCAGCAATCTCATAATATGATCAATAAATTAAAATTTGGTAAGTTTCCTGACTCGGCTAAAAAGAGAAAGATGGAGTTTCATGATGATCATAGAGGAAAGAAAGTTCAATTTCCCCTATGTAAATCATGTGGGAAGAGGCATCAAGGAGAATCTTTCAAAGGAACTGGAAGATGCTTTGGGTGTGGAAAAGAAGGAAACAAAGCCAGTAAGTGCAAAGGAAAAGGTTCAGTTAACACCAGGGATGAGGATAATGGTATTTCTACGACATCAACAATGGTTAAATGTTTTAAATGAGGAATGTATGGGCATTATGCAAACCAATGCCCTAAGAGAAAGTCTCTTGAAGAGAATCAGTATGGTCGTATGGGTAGTATTTATGTTGACGATGATGAAGAGACTACAAATGATATGTGAGATGAAAGAATTGTTGAAGCTCGGTCAATGGTTTGTGAATGTAGTGGAATGATTACATGTTTATCATGTGTAATGTTGTATAAGTAATCTCATGGTACTATGGAATAAAGAGACATCTAAGTATTGTTACACTGTTGTCTTTCCTTGAGTTTTGAAAGTGTATGATTAATGGTACCAGTATCCATGAAAGGTTATTCAGATATTTTTGGAATGTGGATGATATGCACATAATGAAGGGATAAGGAGAAAATTAAATGTTTGATAGTATTCATGAGCTCATGACTGATATAAGGAGAAGGTTATATCATGGTTTGAGTATATAGAATTTTTGGATTTTGGTATGTAGAAAGAGTTAACTTTGGACTTCATTCATATTTTCACTAAGGTTCAATGGGTATTCATTCTTCAAGAGAATACATGATTAAGGTATTCAAATGTTTGTAATTTGACCATCAATATATATCCTGTGATATATGGGGGATAAATGGTGGAATTCACGTGATTGTTATGTGACATTTCAAGCAATCATTTTCTTTATACTATAATCTTGGACCGAAGTATATTAGATAATCCTAAAGATTAGAATAGATTATGTTGGACATAATTTAGGATAGAACTTTTTTCGATATTATTGATGGGATGTTATAGTAATATAGCTTTATAAAAATGACAACCTGTAGGACGGGCGACATCCCATCGCGTCGGACAAGGCTGTGGGAGTCGAACCCACCATCGAAGTGCGACTGGCCTTTAGCGCCTACCACTAGCCTACATGAAGTCCCTGTTTAGTAGGAAACTAGTTTTATTATATTAAGAGGTATTATATATGAAGTATAAGTCCATTTTAGGAACCATATATGATTAATCTCACTATAGATGGACTTATGTAAGTTTTGATAACTTTTCTAACCTTTTTGTTTCAGACCGATGGAATGACCCATCATTCTATCACATGATCTGCTAACACATCACGAATGAAAAATTCAACTTCATTTCATTAAGGGATGAAGTGGAAATTGTTCAATTCACGAACAACAGTGAGATTGTACCAAAATCATGTAAGTATTTCTTTTAATTCATCATCTTTAGGGAAATTATCTTGAAATCCAAAAATGTTGTCTTAGTGACCTTATATCTGATGGATTAGATGGTACCTTAGATCATCACAAATCTATGGCTTTGTGATTTTTGGCTTTTTCATAGCCATGTTCTCTACCACTCTCTATCAGAACATGATGGTTAGATTTCTCTACCATATCCATATTTTCACCTATGTGGAAACCCAATGATTAGTTTATTTGGGTAACAGTTACGTTTCATACATTTGTTTTAAAGATTGGTTTTGGTATTCCTTTTTACGATGTGGGTTTCTATTAAAGAAAATTTTGAGTAGTAATCCATTTATAACTCCGAAAAATTTCGAGGGCGAAATTCATTTTAAGGGGGGTAGAATGTAACACCCCGAGATTTTATGAAAAAATATTCTTTTTAATTTCATTAATGTCTTGTGTTGTATGATATAATAAAAGGAGCTTGCACAACACCCATCATTGACTTGACTTTCACGCAATCGCGACCTTCCTCGATAGCGTGTGTAGTACGCAATAACGAGTTTCACTAAACATCGATATGCTATTAAAATATTATTAAAACTAGCCGTTATGAATAGTAATAACCACTTTTTGAAATTTTGTAAATTTTATTTTTCAAAATGGACTTCATTTTTGGATTTGGAATATCGAAATTAGCCTAGGGTGAAATTTTGGTATTTTTCTGAAAACTTTCAATTTTTGTTGAATAGTGAAACCACAAAGTGGTAGTTAAAAAACTGAATTTTTCATAAAACTTAATTTTACCGCTTCTGGGAGTGGAATTTCGAAAATCTGAGAGACACGGTTGATGTCAGTAAGTAAAATATGGTTCAATGAGATGAAAATAATTTTTTGGTGAATAGTAACTTTCTTCTTTTTTTTACCACGGTTAAAAGTAAGTAGGGTAATTAAGGGTAAAAATGATATTATTATTATCCTAACACATGTCCTAATTCTAATGGTCAAGTGTAATTCGACCAAAAACAATCTTAGGAATAAAATATGACCATTTAGGCCCACTTGGATTAGATTAGGACATTTATTATTAATTTATTTAAAGAAGGGATAAAATAGTTAAAATCAAAGTTTAATAAGTAAATCATTTTTAATATTGGGTTATACATAAGATAAATTCGACTATAAATATTAATTAGAAAGCTAAAAGGATTTCCTACATAATGGTATTTTATTTGTAATTTTTAGACCTTAAATAATTTAATTTATTTATGACACAATGATGATGCATTAATTATCTTATTAATGAAATATTGACATAATTGATGTTATAAATACCCAAATAAATGTAATTTTAGACTTTTTATGAATTACACTAATTTTATAGGTTAATAGGACATGTTATTATCGATTTAAGTAACTTGTTTCGAACTAATCATTCTGTTATGATTTTCACAAAAATCAATTACTAAATAGTGTCAAAATTGACATAAAATAGTTTTAAAACAAATATTATATTACTAATTGTTATTTTATTCCTAAAAATATAAGGTTCGGCCAAATGTCTTAGATAAGGTTATATATATTAATAATAAACAACTTGGGGTTCGTTTGGCTTGATATGGTAGGTTTATTAACCTTATAGTATAAGAAAACAAGAAGGCAAGGTAAAAGATAAATTATCTAACTTAAAGTTAAATCTAAATGATAAGGTTAAAATTGATACCTAAACTTGTCTAAATTCTATTGGATCAGAGGATTCCTACCCATACCCACCTTAGCTTCGAAATAAATCAATTTGAAGCTATTTAAAACCGAATTTGACGTTATAATAAAATAATAGTTTTAGTCATTCCAAAGGTACCCCTCTCCTCCCTTATAAAAGGGCACCTACTCCCCCTCTTCCTCACACCACTTCGAGCCTTCAAACTCGGCCAACCCCTGCCAAATTCTCCTATCCACTTCCATATCAATATCCTAGAGGTTCTGGCCTTCCTCAAAGACCAATTTTAGTTCCCTAAAGGGAGATCTCAAAGAGGTGCTTCAAAGAAGAGGTAATGTCCGTTACCGATTCTTTCAACATTATTTCTTCTTCCACTTCTTCTTCATAAATTGTTTCATTATGAAGTAATAACATCAGTATCACTCATATACAGATATGTTATTATATGTATGAAATAACCTTATTTCACCATCTATCCATCCTACGGAAAACGAAATCACCGCGCGTGCGTACCTACGATATACCGTCTCCACGCCATGGTGTAATCTATTTTCCACCACCACCTTACATGGATTGGTATAATGGTGTACATAAAAACTATATATGATTATTGTAAAGTGATATTGATTCTGAAGTAGTATACATACACTTCAATATAATTCCACGATCATGATAACGATATCATCGCTCGTGCGTACGTACGGACTACCGTCTCCACGACACGATGAGATTAATTCTCCACGTTAACCACTCATGAATGATTATAAAGTATATATAATAAGTAAAAATGAAATATATGACATAATAATTATACTGGATTTATGTGTATATATATGTATGTCATATACTTAATTCCATTCAACTCAATAATGAAAAGAAAACAGCGTTCATGCGTACGTACGGTCTACCGTCTCCATGAACGGTGTATTTCATTCCATTTACTGATCTATTATATATATGTATATTATGAATATATATTATATATAAATCATGTTTTATATTCTGTAATTAAGTAATCATGATCTAAGTAATCATATGAATAATTACAATTCAAAACACGAACGACAAATGAAACGATTTTACCCAAAACGCTCTTTAACATGGAATTTACAAAAGAACGGGTAAAATAAAGTCATAAGTGAACCATATATGATATCATAACAATGAGTATTATTCTGGAATAAGTCAATGACATTATTTAAATCATTATACAGGAGGTTCGGACACTTACGAAGCAAATCGGACCTAAGGTAAGGGAAATATCACAATCTCATTTTTATCCGAGATTGTTTTTATTTTTAAATTTACTGGGTTGTATTTTATCATCCACATCCATGTTTCCTCAATATGTAATTTAATTTCCATCCACCTACAATTGTTTAAATCCAATTTTACCCTTACGTGATATTTTAGTAAAAGATATGAAAGGAATCTTTTATCATTTTTCGTACGAGGTACTTTTTGACTTTTCTGACAAAAGTACGAGAAGAATTTTTTTTAACTTATATGGATTGAATGGATTTTTAAAACATTATTTCCAAGAAGCTTCCTTTACAAGTTTTAAAGTTTATTTTTAATCAACTTCTTTTATTTTAGATTTGTATTACATATTAAGAAAGTAAAAGTCTTTTTGAAGTAGAAAGGATATTTTCCTCAAGAATGGAGTTCAAGTGTTATATCAAAATTATTTTCCATCTAAGATAATAAAGGGTTCTGTTTTTATCCTTATTATTACATTGATTTGATTATGTTTTGATGGAATTACTTTTAGGAATTCCTTTATCTTATATGAATTGTTTTATGATGTCATGATGTTTAAGATTCCCATTTTTATTATATGGGTTATGTTATGATGTATGGTTTATGATTTTTTGGCACACATAAGAATGGTATCATTATGAGATGGGTGGGACCTATATCTCCCTCAAATGCATTGGGTAATGATTTCATATCTCATGAGATAGACATGGATACAACGGTAGGCTATACCGGTTCAGTGAAACATGACTGAAACGAGGAGTGAACTCGGTTCAGAAATGGACTTTGTCCACTAAGATAGTCTTGGCAATGAGTATTGACTAATATGAAATGATTATCTATGATTATTTGTGTATGCCACAAAGTTTCATGTTTTATGTTATGATTATTGGGATTACATTTCACTACTATGATTTATCCCATGTTATGATATTATGATCTGTTTTGCAGGTTAAGATTTCCAAAATGTTATGTTGTTATGAATATGATGTGATTGATATTTATTTTGCTTACCCTTACTGAGCATTTGAGATCACCCTTTTATGTTTTCTTTTCCCCAGGATATAAAGAAAGGTTTTAGGTAGGAAAAAAAAGGAAGAACTTTATGGGAGATGTTGAAGATCTTTCACCATGATTAGAAGATTATATTCCGAGTTTCCAAAGACACTAAAATATTACGGTCCTTGTTTGTGTGTTTTTGTAATGTACTAAGAATTCCGAAAAAGTAATGTAATGTCCATGTACGTTAATATTTGGGTCTCTATAGTTGGTATCATAGGAAAAGGATGTAGTAATGTATCCGATCCTTGGGAACTCTCACATGTGAGCGTTGGATGAAGCATGGCTCTCCGCCCAAGGGCTTCATGAGGAAATGGCTGCCATTGGGGATGGTGGTGTGTCCCGACCAGGGGGTGTAGCTGCCCATGGAGTGCCCTGATAGGTATCAATTATAGTCCACTAGAAGTAATTCCAGATCGCTACAGATCTAGATATCATCATTTGTGTGTGAGGAAGGAATATATTCCAAAGACAGCATTTCTGAACCAGGTATGGGCACTACGTGTTTAGAGTAATGCCTTTTGATAGAGTAATGCACCCTTTGTTTTCATGGATCTTGTTAATAATGTTTTCATGGAATATCTTGATGAATTTTTTGTGATATTTATCGATGTTATCCTAGTGTACTCCAAAGGCTATGAAGACCATGATAATAACTTTCAGATTATTATGAAAACTCTTAGAAGAAATGAATTGTATGGGATGTTTAGAAAGTGCGAATTTTGGCTTCAAATAGTTTCTTTTATTGGCCATATTTTCTATAAGTATGAAATCTTAGTTGATCCAATGAAGGCAAAGGAAATCCCAGACTGTCCCATGCCAACGAACATACCTTAGGTACACATTTTTATTTGCTTAGCGGGTTACTTTCGTCATTTCATTCAAAATTTCACCCAACTGGATAACTCACTAACCAAGAACACACGTAAAGGGGTTAAGTTTATTTAGATGAAAGAATATATATAATTTGTTGAATAATTGAAAAGAAGATTGTTCATTGTTCCAATTTTAACTCTTCCATCTAGAAATGATGGATTTTTGATATACTGTGATGCATCAAAGAATAGACTGGGTTGTCTCCTTATAAAATATAATAATTTTATTGCTTATGCATCAAGGAAGTTAAAGACTCATGAGAAAAATTACCCAACTCATGATCTTGAGTTGGAAACAATAATCTTTTCTCTAAAAATTTGTAGACGTTATCTCTAAAGTGAAATATGTGAGATATATATGGATCACAAGAGATTGAAATACATTTTTACATAGAAAGAACATGACATGAGGTAAAAAAGATGGCTCGATTTACACAAAAACCAAGATTTTTAAATACACTACCACCAAGGAAATAGAAATAAGGTGGAAAATGCATTAATCGAGAAATATCATGGACTTCTAAACCAAATGAGGATTGAGGGAGATCCTATATTCATGGATCTACTAAATATTGATATCAGAATTGTTAAAGAAGGGGAAACATCTTTACTTTTTCAAATAATTGTTAAACTATCTTTACTACAGAAGATAAAAATATCTCAATCTGATGATGAGAATCTCCACAAGAGAATTAATGTTGTTAAGGATGGGAGGTTGGAAAACATCAAGTATCAGGAAGTAGTTCTGAAATTTGAGAAGAAGTTATGTGTTCCATTAGTACCAGAGCTAAAAATGGAACTATTTGATGATTCTCATAGCTCAAATTTATATATACATCCTGGTAACACAAATAGGTGTAGAGATGTAAAGGAAAATTTTTGGTAGGATAGTAAGAATATAGAAATTGTTGATTACGTGTAAAGGGGTCTAGTTTTTCAATAAGTGAAGGAAGATAGACAACATCCTAGAGGGGTGATGCAACCTATACATATTCTTATGTGGATGTGGGATGGAATTACGATGGATTTTGTTATATTACTACTGATGATGCCAAGAAGTAAAGATGAAATATGGGTAATTAATGATCATCTCACAAAATCAACACATTTCGTTTCTATAAGAGAGGATTTACCACTTGAGTGCCTGAAACGACTTTATATTAATGAAGTTTTCAGACTTCATGATGCACCTATATCAATTGTGTCTGATCGAGATCCTCGATGTACATCAAAATTCTGGAAAAGTCTCTAGAATGCTTTGGATACTGAGATTCACATGAGTACCGCTTATCACCCCCAAACTGACGAACAATCTGAATGGACTATTCAAACACTGGAAGACATATTGAGATCATGCTCTCTTGACTTTCATGGTTTGTGGGACCAATACTTGCATTTTATGTAATTTTTCTATAATAATAGTTTCTATTATGGAATTCAAATGGATCCATATGAAGTATTATATTCTAAGAGGTGTTGAACTCCAACTTGTTGGGATGAAATTGGAAAGAGGAAATTTTTAGGCCCATAAATTATTGAAGAGACAACTGTAAAGGTAATGAAAATTCAGGACCATATTAAAGTAGCTCAAAGTAGGAAAAAGAGTTATGCTAACAACAATATAAATGATTTGTAATTTCAAGTAGGTGATCATGTATTTCTAAAATTATCTTCGTGGAAGGGTGTCTTAAGGTTTGGTAATAAAGGGATGTTGAGCCCTAGGTACATTAGATAGTTTGAAATTCTCAAAACGGATTAGAGCTATAGTTTACCATTTAGTAATTCCACCAATTTCATTGTTAAATAAATACATGCTAGACCCAACACATGTACTCACCTATGAATAAATATAACTAGAACCGTATTTTTCATACTATAAAGAGCCGATCAAGATTATTGACACAAGGGATAAGGTATTGAGGAATTGGAAAAATATACTTGTAATGGATCTTTGGAGAAACCATAAAATGGAGGAAGAAACATGGGAACCTGAGGATATTATGAAGAAGAACCACCCACATATTTTTAGGGGGCTTAATACATGAAAAAGTTTGAGAAACGAATTTCTGAAGGAGAGAATAATATAACACCCCAAACATTTTATGGTATGTTTCTCTTAAAAGATTTTTATTCATTAGATAGCCTATATTTTAAAAAGAAATGAGTTTTTATGAAACAACACTTGGTTATTTAGGAAAAAGTCATAATATATCCATTAAATATAAATTTTACACTTCTGTGTTTTGAATTTTAAAAAATGGACATACACGCCTGTGATTAAGGTGATATTTGGAGTCTGATAGAATTAAGTTAATTTTTGGTGAATAGTAACTTACCCTTATGAATATTAATATACCATTATGAATATTAACCTACCCATATGAATATTAATATGTACCTTATTAACGGTAACCTTACTCATGAATGTATAAATAAATTTAGGCACCTTATAAAATGAAGGAGAATATTTTAAGTGTTGGTATTTTTAGATTAAGTAAAGACTTTAATTAAAAATTAACTTTCTCATATTTATAAAATTATTTTTGAAAAATGGAGTTCAATTTTGGATTCTACACATCAGGAATTTGTTAGGGTCAATTTTTTCTATTTTTCTGAAATACATTAAATTTTTGGTGAATAGTAAAATACATTAATTTGCCATATAAATACATTATAATTTAAATTAACTATTCCTAAAATCATGAGTGATGTAAGCACCAAAATATAGAAATTTAATGAACTTATTACTATTCTAGGTCATGTAATCCATCATATATCTTTTCCCACACCTCTTACACTAAAAATGAAAATACGGTCCGAGATGTGTTAATTTATCACATTCAAGGATGACAGGTTTTCAATTTCTATTATTATCTTCAAGACTGGTCATGAAACCTTTTCAATGGTTGAACCAGATCATGATATATTTATTTTACATTATTCATTGTTCTATAATACTTACACACTCATAATACAGAATAATAATGCAAAACAAGTTCTTTATGCCCAAAACTGCCAAGTTAAACCAAGAGTTTATCAATAACTTTTAACTAATGAGTCATCCTCAAGTTTTATAACTAAAAATAATTATAATATCACTTATAATGTCACTAATAATATATATTTACAATTATGGATGTTTAACCACATTTTAACCAAACTTCCATTCCAAAATACAAGTAAACCGGTCATGAAAACCAAGGAAGAAAATGCTTCCAAAACAATAAAATTGAATCTCTTAAACCCATATAAAAGGGAATGAATGAACATAATAAGGTTATTATATATCAATTAAATGTTTATTAGGTTCAGTAATTATTAATTAATGAACCTAAATTTGAATATACTGGCCCTTAAGATCAATCATGAACACCTTCATGCATAAGGTAAGAGATCCTCTCTGTCACTTTTATTCAATAATCCCCCCTATGTTGTGTCCTTTTATTTTGAATTAATAATGATGGGGTATGTTTTATCATCTCCCCCATAGTACCCTTATGATATATAAATTATGGGATACATTTTTACCTATCTTTAATCCCTCACAATAACACATGTTACCATGCTGAAATGTTTGTAAGGGGTTTCTCATCTCACTCTCAATTTCTTGGGATTTCCATTGTTCACCACTTATTTCTTATATGTGGTATATGTGTACTTCCATTTGATGTATACTATCATTATTATCTTTATATTCATGTTATTATATGATTTATGTTTTGATTAATGATTTTTTTTCCATGTGATTCAATTGATTACAATGTGGTAAGGGACTTTGTCTGAATTTCCATTTCATTGAGACCTACTAGGTATTATGCACCTAATCATTCTTATGTGGTTTATATACATCCCATTTGAGATCATTTTTCATTAGAAATTATAAATCTTGTAAATATCCACTTTCTTTTAATAATAATATGATTATTCTTTTAAGCCGTATACCCTATTATATACGGTGTTTATTTAGAATGTTGTTTCTACTATGGAAATATTGATGAATCTGTGTTCTCTAATCAATATGGATATTGAGAAATCAAATTGTAATTATATTGAATGTATTTATAGAGATTGATTTGGGCATACACTGATGGGTGGGGTTCACTATATCCCTTAGAATCATCGACAAGTCTCATGAGACAAATCAGTTGGTGACAAATCCTTTGAGTTTGTTTCCAAAAATCATGCGAGTATCAACCCACATACTTAAACCATTTCAATGGTATAGTGGTATCATGTGAAAGATACATGAAGCCCAATTAATAATAATTTTATTAATTCATTTTCAATTATTAATATCCACGAGGTTTTCACCATGATAAAATCCATGGATGTAGGTTCATTCTCAGTTTATTATTGGTGTGTCTCATTCATTCACCATGCCACACATGTTTATGATTCAGTTATTGTGGAATCATGATTTCAATATTTGTAACCCTTACTGAGAATTTGATCTCACCCCTTTTATTTTTTTACCTTCAACAAGTTATGAAGAGGATACCATTTATTGAGTTCTCATGGTTTCAGTTTATTAGTTTTTTTATTGTATTTTGTACCTTTCTCATTGTAATATGAGTTTCGTGTATGTATATAGTTTATTCAAGACAACTAAATTGATCGGTCCTTTAGGATTTAATTCCTTTTACTCATGCCAATGTGACACCTAATGCACTGGCTCCGGGATTTGGGGGTCGGGGCATTACACCTATGATCATATTCCCAATGATTATATATCCAATGGAAACATATAAAACACCCATATATATAATGATCAGATTTAATTCCTATATAAATCCTTATATATACATTGCTAAAAAAATTCATCCTATTCACTTAAAAATATTTCAATATGTCAATTATATTTTTCTTAGTTTACTCTATTTCCATATTTGCAATCGGCCAAATGATCTTCATTGGAAACCATGAAGATAAAGATTTTATTTTTGTGGTATTTATATTTACGTAATGATTTATTCAATTTATAATTTTATTAATGTTTAATCATATTTAATTTTCATAATGTAGTAATGTTTATACTATATTGTAATATTTTATAACAATAAAATGTATAATCGCTCATTTTAGTTCAATGTTTCATTTGAAACAAGAGATTCAACATATTTTTTATTTTAAAAATAAATTATTACTAAAATAACAATGTGTTACACTCTACATCCAATAAATAAATTATTTCCTATAAATTTTAACTTTCACTCACTAATGAAAATAACTAAGGGTATCCATAAGATATATATGAATCAAATTGTAATTTCTAATGAGATATTAACTTCAAAATGTTAGGTAATACTATGAAACTATTCCTTTCCATCATATTAGTAATATCCACAAAATTGATTTTCTGTTTAATTTGTTTTTCTTAATACCCCTTTTTTATTATGTATTAAGACACATATAATTAAAATAATTTTCATATGGAGTTTAAAGTCGTCATTTCACAGATAAATAATCATTGGAAAAATATGAATGACATGGTGGATCTGGGATAAAACATGTTAGAGATCACTTAACAGTACTTTCTTTTCATGAACCACATCAACAGTTGTGATTTCAGAGGATTTCAATTTTTTCCATTGGATTTAGGGGTTGTTGACATCAATCAATCATGAGATAATTTCTTTGATGAAGATGTTGATTTTCTGAACCTTTATTTGGGGTTTTATCTTTGATGTATTGTGAGGATCCAAAGTATAATCCCTCTAGAGATAATACTGACATGATCCTCTAATATTGAAGAATTTTCAATGGTAATCTGAGTGCTAGTGTGGAGATACCAATAATCTCATATCACTTCCTTTGATCACAACATAATCCATTATGCTGGAAGGGTTTGTTCATGTTCTCTCATTCTTGAGTGGGGGAGGGAGGTGGAAGAGATTCTCTTACTATTGAGTGGAAACCATAGATAATTTATTCCTGGAAATAATTCTCTATAGAGGAAATTATTTTTAACAACAAAATGATTTTTTTCACTTTCCTGAGAATGATATAATTGGGTTTATAGAGAGATGGGGTTAGAGAGTTGGTAATTGTACAATATACCTTATCCAATATCTTAATACTTGGTGAACCTCACATATAATAATATTATTTTTATTTATTTAACATTCACATGACTCACAGATAAAATAAAATTAAAAAAATTAATTAATATTTATTTAAATGATATTTATTATATAATTTCCATCACCGGGAACCTTACTCACTCTTTCCACCTTCTTTAGCATTTATCAAACCTCAAAATAATAAATATTATTCATTATATAATTAGATAAATATGTATAATTTTCATGATCTTGAAAATAAATATTATTTTAATATTCGACTCATATTAAATAATTAATGAATATATGAAATTAAAAAAACATTAATAAATATTATTCCTCAATCAATAGAATAATATTTGGTTCAATAACTAAATTAAAATATAATTTTTTTTTTGTTCAATGGAAGCACTAATTGTATGACCTTTTATGCCTCTTCCTCAAAGGAATTTGTTAGACATTCTTGATATAAAATATTAGCCTTTAGAAACACATAAGGGTTCCCATAGAATAAGAATTTAATACTACATTGAAGACAACTACATATGGATAATCACTATGTAATAAAATCCATTTCTCTTGATGTCTTATCAATCATGTTACAAACTCATATCATCCACCTATATGCTTGAAACATATTTCTTTGACTTCCTAAAATGAACCTGTCAATACACAATTGACATCAAATTTAGTCCAAAAAATATATTCCAATCAATGAATTGAGATACCAACTTCTATAAGGATATAATAGAGAAATCATTCATTAACTTATTTATTAATAATGTGTCACTGTTGAAGAACACAACATACCAAAATTCACCATGAATATATGTCATCATAATTTATGAAAATGTATTAAATTCCATGACTCATGAAGTGAAATAACAATAATCCTAAACTATAAATATCATTACACAAGTTTGTATATAGTAATATTCAATGAGACATTTCATGTGGAATTATTACTAGTAAGTAAGTCCTCATAACCTTTGATATTAATGATTACCAAGTGTGAACTTCATGAGATGATGACTCGTCTACTTATGACTACTCACATTTGATAGTCTGCATCACTTATGTCTCATTAGATGATGTCATGTGACTATACCACTTAAGCTTAAGAATATCTTCATATAAATTCAATGTTCTCATCATAGTTGGTAACTTTTATTACCTTTTCAATGTGAAAGATGCTCTAGGAAATCATCATATTAAATTTAAACAGAATAATAATAAATACGTGAAAAGGTATTTATTAATACTCGCATCTATGAATATAAAAGTAATCTAAATTAAAAAAATTAGTTAGTTCTAAGGAATGAACTCTAGTAGGCTCCCACTTAGATAAGAAGAAGTTGCTAACAAATTTTATTCTATTATCTCTCTAATGATGTTTATATTATTGGTGAGATAAGGATTTAGTCAACATATTATCCAGCTTATTTTCCATTGAAACATTTCTTACTTCAACAACACCTCATTAAGAAAAATCACACAAAATATGATATTTTTTATGTATGTTATTTATCCTCTAATGTGACATTAGAAACATTAAAACATCCAATAATGCAATATTATAATTGTAAAATGTGAAAGAATATTTACTAATAGAAACCATGTCAAGATTATAGATGAGTATTATATCCAAAATTCTTCTTTAGCTGTACCATAAACTAAAATATACTCAGAATTTATTATAGAATTGGAAACCATGGATTTATTTAATATCTTCCAACTTAAAATAACTCCATTTAGAGTAATGATATAACCTAACTGTGATTTTATATTACCTTGATCTAATTGGAAAGTTGAATATGTATATCCCATGATTACTAGCTCCTCATATCCTATATAAACTTGGAACATATCCTTAGTATGACTTAGGTAATTTATTATTGACTTTACTACCATACAATGGAGATATCCTAGAACATCTTGTTATCTTCCCACCATGATCAAGGATTAGGTGATATCTAGCCTAGTAAATACCATGGAATATATAAATAACCCAATCACTGACACATATGGAATCCTTGTCTTCCTAGTTACATCTTCATGCTTTTGAAGTCATATATTCATGGAGTGATGAATTCCAATTGTTATAGAAAAACAATCCCCTATTGGATTGTTCCATGTTGAATCCCTTCAGTCTCTTTTCAATATATGTACATTGACTTAGTCTAAATAGCATCGTGGATCTATCATGATGGATCTTAATCCCAAGAATGTATTTTTCATCTCCTAATTCCTTTATGGAGAGGAATTTGTTTAACCACGTTTTAATAGAATTTAATATTTTTAGCTCATTTCAAATAAGTTCTATGTCATTAACATATAATATTAGGAAAATGATCTCACTCCCACTAAACATTTTTTAAAATTAGTGATCACATACATTATTTATGAGACCAAATTCTGTTATGGATTCATCAAAGTGAATTTTCCATGATATGGATCATTACTTTAATCCTAAATGCATCACTGTAGTTTTCATAACTTTTTTTCACCCTTCAAAATCACAACCTCTGTTGGTTGTGTTATAAAGAAAAATTCTTAAAGGATTCAATTAAGGAAAAATAATATGAAATCCATCTAAAAAAATTCATATTCACGAAAATTTGTTATGGAATGTATCTTTTAGATGGATTTTTGAAATGTAACTCATTAAAAGGTTTCATCATATTCAACGAGTGATGTTTTTTTGTACCCTTTTCAACTATTCATACATTATTGGTATTGAATTTTCTATCTATGACCATTATTTTATTGAATACCCTGTTATAGCCAGGGATATTTACATCAACTAGAGTATATACTAACATCCATACATAGTTTTAGTACATGAAATACATTTTAAAATTCATAAAAACTTTCCATTTGGAAGTTTCTATGTCACTTACTACTTATTTATAAGTTATAGGATCATTATTATCTACTAATAAAGACCATTTATCCTTAGTTACTATAAAGTCATACCTTTCATGTTCTTTAACATCTCTTATACTCTTAAGAAACTCTTTTATTTATGCAAAGTACTCTTCTATGTGGATTTTTTGAATCTGTTAATGTTCCAACTTATTTGTATCTTAATACATGACTGCATTAAAGTATTTAAATCTATCATGATCTCTGTTATAGATGTGATCCATCTCAAGAAATATGGTAAATATGTTAACCACAACCTTCTTATTTGAGGGTTCAAATAGTTAATATCCTTTTGTCTCCTTAGTATACTATATAAAGATATACATAATGCCTCGAGGTGTAAGTTTTTTACCTAAAGAGGCATTAACAAATTCTCTACAACCCCAAACTCATATATGAAACCACATAATTTATATTTTATACCAAAGTTCAAAAATAATACCATTTTATACTTTATTTTTCACTCAATTTATTATTTTCACCACTATCTATAATGTGTATCCACAAAAGGATATTGGATTAATTCATGATGCACCATTGATATCACTGTGTTTAGAAAGGTGTAATTCCTCCTTTCACTTAAACTATTACACAATGGTGTCTCATGAGGATTAATTTGGGATAAAATAACCAATTCCCATTAATAATAATTGAACACTTGGTTAAGATATTCTTTTTCATGGTTTTGGTGAAGTTTCTTTGTCTTTTTATTAAATTTGTTCTCAACTTTATTCAGATATTCCTTGAATTTATCAAAAAAATATGATTTATACCTCACTAAGTAAACATATCCATATATGTTATAGTCATAAATACAAATTTATTAAACATGAGTATCCACCCATTACTTCAATAGGAAGTAGTCTACACACATCTACTTGAATAAATTCAACAAATTCAATAGACCATACACTATATTCAATAAATCGAGCTTTGTACATTTTTTCATGCATACAGTCATGCAATATACCAAGTGGTTTTAGTTAAATAGGAATCTAAATATTCTTCTTGGTAAAAAACATTAGATCTTTTAATCTACATGACCTAGATGTTTATTCCACAAATTGGTGTTATATGATTTATTCAAACTAAATTTGTTTTTGATTTCCCTTGGTTTTTATAATCCAACACAAAAATAACATTATTAAGTTATTCCTTGAAATAACATATTATATCATTCTAAAATCAAAAAAAAAATTCCCAAATTTGAAAATAAACCCATCCATATAAATATTGGTTTCCTAAATAATTTTTTAGTATATGAAACATAATAAATTTTTTCCAATACCAAGTCCTTATTAGTTCATAATGTTAGGTGATAATCTTAAATAGCTACCATAATGAGTCTGTCTCTATTTGTGACAAAAAATTCCACCACACCTCATGAATCTCTTCTAAATATATATGATTCCTATAATTGGATAATAGCATCATGAGTTGTATCTAATACTAAATTTGTATAAAATGATAGGTTGTACTCAGTAATTAACACACTTGAAGATTCCCCCTACTTCTCTATCTGAGTGAAATTATTCTTCCATTGGACCTTATTGGAAAAAGAAAAAATAATAATACATATTATTCCCTTTCATTCCCCTTGATCTGAAATATTTTAAAATAATAATTTGAAGTGGTCTTATACATGAAGTTAATATAGGTGTCTTTAACCCTTTCCTTCCTCAAATTCACCATAGGAACTGAAGTATTTTTGTTCATTATATCATTATTAACCAGGTGAATGAGAGTAAAGAGATTATAGAGATAATTATCAATGTTTTTCATGTTAAAATTCACAATAAATGTGTAAAAAATATAATTAAGAGATGTAATTATAATATCATTGTGAAATTATAAAAGTATCATAAACACAAGAATATCATTTCATTCAATATAAAAAATCATTCTGACTATGTGATGACTAGTTAGGGAACTCTATCTATGTTTTTCTCATAAAGAGAACCCTAGAAATCTAATACCAAACATGTCTTTCCCTCTCCTGATAAAGTTCATGTAGATGGGTGAGAATGTTGTATAAACTCATAGTCACATGTGACTTTTTAAGTTTAGTAAAAATAGATGGGAACATAAAAAACTTATACATATTGTGCATCATCAATGTTTTTCTCATATATATAGAGATCATCATAACTTTCCTCTTTAGCCGTTATATCAAAAATTGGGGACTCTAGCATGTAATGCTTCAATTCATGGTTTAATACAATGCAAAATCCCTTGTCTTGTTCCTATAAGATACTTCAAATTAGGATATTTCCCTTATATAGTATTAATCATTGGGATATAATGATTTATGAACTTTACATTATACAAAAATAATATAAAAATAGATATAATTACATCATCTTGATTACTAAAATGATTGAGATGAAAATATTTAATTATCACATTAGTCTCACACTATTTTATCACGTCCTAATATCACTCACCATTAGAATAAACATTTCATGTCGCATGGTCATTATAGTGTTAAGGATCTCAATTTTACTTCTCATAATATATATTATGACCATGAAAATTATAAAATGGTTTTTAGGTAGGAAGACTTCCCTTATTCTATCATACAACACCTTGATCCACTGAGTAGGATCCCCCATCCTGAAATCCTAAATTGGATTTCATAAACTCTTTCCTCTAGAATTTTTATTTAATAGTCCAATGATATTAAAATTAATACACATTTGGTTAATTCGACCCATCATATTATTTTATACTCTATGACAATTAAAAGTTCCCCTGACAATGGAATGATTCTACACTTTTACTATGGGTGTATCGTAACTCAGATAATAGAAGGATTTTATTTATTATTCATAAATATTCATTATTTTATCGTTTTATGTGACTTTTTAATATTTAGTGGATTTTATCTATGTGATTAACCATGTGTTGATAAAATATTTATGTATATTTATTTTATTTTATTCCATTTGATAATGATTGTTATTTAGAACATTTATTTATGTGATCATGATTGGACATACATAAAATTAAATAAATAACCATGCATAAGATAGAATCAATATTTGGTATGATCATGATTTTATATACCATTTTGTAGTGGATAATAAAAAAACATTGACCATAGTTGAAAACCCCATTGAGTCAATCTTGGATTAAATTACTTTATTCCCCCATTTTCATTTGTGTCACCTAGGTTGATTTCACCTTGGATCCATCTTGAACCACCATCAATCTCCTGAGAGCTGCATCCTATCATATTCTTAAATCACATGTTGGTGAGGGGAACCAATGGAATGGTCATGGGGTTTTCATAAAAGAAATTGTGGACACATAGGTCCCTATATAATAAGAGGAGGGAAAACCCTTAGAAAATCATTTTAATTTAATAATAATAATTAAAAAGACCATGAAATAATTATATTAAAATAAATCTATTTCATGCACTAGTAATTCAACATCACTATTATCCATGGGTGAAATGAATAGTCATTTAATAAACTAGAATTCATTTCATTCATTTTTAATTAAGATATAACATGCTCAAATTAATTAATTGTATCAATTAATTAATTCATTCATTTATCTTAATTTCTATCCTAATAGTCCTAAAAATTCATATCCATTATATTTTTAAACAAATTAATTTTATTTAAAATTAATTATGTATATTATGTGTAAATGAAGTAAAATAGAGTGTACCCCTTTGAACTACCTGGTATGGACATCATCATCATGTACTGTGAAATCATAGGGAATGTGGAATACATAAAATGTCACATAATTACATGGTTTGTACATTCAATAGATTAAAAATGAAAAAAATTTAATTTATGTGGTATGTACTACTTTTATTACCAGAAGAGTACACAATATTTAGTGATGACCGTACAAAGCATGTAGTTCTGAATTTAACATAGAAATGGATTAATATTATTTAAATCCTATCACATAGTATATACTCTTAATTAATGACACACAGACAAATGTAGATTAGGTTTAATAGATTAATTAATATTCGTTACATGTTAAATTAATTACACAATGCATAGTGGGTCTTGGAGTGTATTTCATATAGATGTGTATTCATTACATTCCATGTACAACTGGTTGCAAACTATGTAACAACTTCTACCCATGTTTAAGATACACAACTAGGGACTTGTAATTTATCTCAAAAATATAAATTTATGTGGTACACAACATCTATTCTAGATACACGTTGTGTGACCATAGTGTTTTCTGACTTCCTACCCCATACATCATGTATAAATACTTGATGTGTCCTCGACCACAAGGATTCCACAATAAAAACACATAGACTGCATGATGTGTATGTGATTTACACACCATGTAATCTAGTAATATGTGACCCCGGATAACCAGTAAATATGTGACATTTAATGATGTTGGGTTTTTTCACAGTGTGCATAAATAAATTTATAGTTCATTTTGGTGCAACGAAATTGGATACATTCCATGTACCAATGAGCTACACATCATGTAATATTGTGTTATCCGACTAGAATAACTGACACCTCAATATGGGTACTTCATATTTTTTTCCTGTGTTATTAACATTTTTTGGGTTATATAATGGTGAATGAATAAGAAATATCAACTTTGGAATTAAAGAATGAATTTATTGAGATGAAAAACTATAAAAATGTATCTAATAATCAAAAAAAATATTATAAATTTTAATGTGACTACTTTGATACCACCTGAATGTTTTGAATGCTATAAAATCACCTATTAGGGTCATTTACACCTTGGTTATTATTGGATTCAATGAATAATATACAATGTACATGAAGATAAATTTCATGAATAATTAATATGTATGATAAAAATTGGGAAAATTTTCATAAAGAAGAGATAGAACCTTTTAATGTTAATTTTATAATTAATTAAATAATAATAATTTCCATGATATTAATATTAATTATTTTTTGAAGATATTGACCATCTAATCCTCTATTCAAGTTGTGTCATCATTGCATCAAGAGGATACTAAGTAGAATCCCATTAGTGATAATCCACACATGCTCCTTTAATCTTGAAGAATCTCCAATGGTTCTTTTAGTGCTAGTGTGGCGGTACCAATCTTCTTATGTCACTTCATTTGATCTTAACACAATATTTTTGGGATTAAAGAATAAATTATTTTTCTATCATACTTGAGGGGGATATGGGAGATGGAATTGATTCTCTTATGCTTGAGATAAACCCTTGGAGATTTATTAGGAAAATCTCTAGAGAGGAAATCATTATGCATAAAAAATGATTTCTACATCATCCCATAAATGATATAATTGAGTATATTTAGAGATGTGGTTAGAGAGTTAGTAATTAAACAAAGTCCCTTAGCCAATCTCTTAATCCTCAGAGAACCTCACCTTTAATAATAACAATATTTTTATTTCAATAAAGGTTCCATGACTCACAAATAAAATAAATATAAATAAATAAATTCATATTAATTTTAATGTATTTAGTATATCATTATTGTTATTGGGAGCCTAATTCAGACTGTTTACCTTCCAATAAATTTTCAGAACTATAAAAAATAAATATTATTAATTTTATAAATATAATATAATATAATATAATTTCCATGATCTTCATAATATATATTTATTTTAATATTTAACTAACATAAAATAGTGATTTGACGTATGAGATCAAGAGATCCTGAATAAATATTATTCCTTGATCTAGAGAATAAAATTAATTCAAACAATTAAATTCTAATAGAAATAGATTTAGATAAATTGTAACACAAAGTGTGTGACCCTATCATGTTATTCCTCAATTTCATTAGGTGGTGTTTCCTAAATTCCAATATAAATATCTATAAACACATTTAAAGGAACCCAAGAATAAAGAAGTTAATTTCAGACCAACAACTATCACATGTGGAAACTCACTATGTATTATAATCCCTTTTTTGTGATGTATCATCAAGAAGGATGCATATTCATGTCATAAAACTATGTGATTAATACATATTTCATTAAATTCATAAAATGAACTCATGAATAAACAATTTCTAGAGAATTTAGTTTGATGACTCCATTCCAATAAAAGTAATGTGATATCAACTTTCGAACATATTGAAGTGACAATCCTTTGATGACCTATTCTTTAACAGTATATCACCCATGATGCGCCCAATATGATCAACTTCATTATGAAAACATGTCATAATGATTTATGGAAATACATAAAAGTAAAAAATTCGTGAAATAAATTAATAGTAATCTTAATTATAAGTATAATAACAGAAATTTATAGAAAGGAATATATAATGACATGTTACAAGTGGAATTCCTTCTGGTGAGTCTACCCTCCTTTTCTATGGTCTTGAAGATTATTAATTATAAACATTATGAGGTAAAATCTCATCAATTTATGAGTACTCACACTTGATAGTCTATATCATTTTTTTAAAATCAGATGATGGCATACAAACACATGAATGTTTTTTAAGAATATCATCACAACACTTAAAGTCTCTCATTATAATACAGAACAATTATTAACTTTTCAATGTAAAGATCCACTAGGAAATTATTGAAATACATTTATATAAAAGAAAAATATTTATAAGATAATTTATTTATAAATATTCAAGTCTTGAATATTCATATAATCTATAGTAAAAAAGTAGTTTGTTTTAGGTAAAATCACCAAAAAAGTGTATATAAATAATTTTATTCACAGCTACCAAATTCACTTTTAGGTAATGTATTTTCATGATATGTTTTTTGGACATTAAATAAATGATCAATATTGAATTTATGGTTAAAATTAAAATTATAGGAATACCTTGTGAGTCTCATGTTGTTTTCTACATATGTACCACTGGATTTAACCGATTTTTTGTTTCGTCCATGGGAATTCTCTCTCTATTTTAGGAGAAAGAGTTGATGCAAAATATTTATTGAAAAATGCATACCTAACTCCTCTCATTTCATAGATTATATTTCTTCCACTTCCATTATATTCTTGATGGGATTCCACCATTGATCACCTTAACCATCAAAATGATAAATTAATAAAATAACATTTTCGTGGTCTAAATATTAGAGAAGGAAAAATATATTTTAATAGTGTAAATTCATTTTTTGAATAACTATTGGATCTAAGGGACCACAAAAGGAAGGTGTATGTTTACCTGTAATGGACTCAATACCTTGTTTTTACTTTATTAGGGCATCTGAGAGATTGCAATGATTCAGGTTATTGTTCATAGATTAGAATAACATTTCTATAAAAATTTTCACTCTTTCTCCTATCACATTTGGTTTCTCATTAGAAAAATATCTATATTTCCCTATCATAATAATTGTTAACTTTACTCCTTATAGTTATAGACAATGAATAAAAAAAATATTAGTGTCAGTATCAATATAAAATAAACAATGTAAAAAATTATAAAATAGGGGAAATAAATCCTAAGAGGTCCTAAATTATGATACCTATGACATTTTGGGTTCATCCTACTTCACTTTTAGTTTATCATAGACTATTTTAGGTTCTATCCTCATATCCTTCGAAAACATAATTCCACAAAATAAGTAAACCCCCATTTGATACCAATAGAAGAGCCTCAGAACCTCACTCTCTGATATATTACTAAAAAAATTATTTATACAATAGATTTGAAATCAAGTGACTTTAAATAGGAATAGAATAACTAAATTTTACGTCATTAGATGTCACATATTAAAATTCAAACACAATCCTAGAACCCAAAGGTTTATCATCTTTGGATATTTTCTAATTAAATGTATTTTTTCACATTATTTCTTTAACATATCACATAAATAATCTTCTCAAATTCTATCTGTAACACCTCAAGATTTAAATATGTAATTATCCATTAAATAAGTAATTTTTTTTAAACTTTTTCCAAACAAAACACCAAACTAAATGAACCATGATGCACTTTATTAAGATAAAATTATACATAGTAAATATAACTATTATAATGTAGTCGTTAAGTTGGAGGGCATAAATAGAGTTAACCACATTATAAAATATATATTAAAATTAAAATAAATTCCATAATTAATACTAATTAATGAATAAAATTCAATTTTTATTTCTAAATAACTAATAAGATCATTTTATAACTAAAAATGTATTTTTTTAAAAAAAATTATTGTTTTATGCACTATGTATTTTAATTTTAAGAAACACAATATATTATTTTTATATAATGATAAAATATATTGTTTATATGAATGATATATTAACACTAATTTAGATATTAATTGTTATTAAATAATAATAATAACTGTTAATATTTAAAAATTCATTTTCTAATAGAAATAGTTTTCATTGTAATTTATATTTCCATTTAAATATTAAATTTATATATTTTAGAATTTTAATTTGAAAAAATGAACTTTATTTTTAGATTTATTGTTTCAATTTTATCTTAATATGATTTTTTAGGATTTTTCTAAAAATATATATTTTTAGGTGAAACGTATAAAATATTATTTTTTACAAATACTACAAATTGTATGACTTCATTAGGATATAAGCATGTATTAAAAATTTATGAAACATTTTTTCTTATAAAATATTTATTTAATAAATAAAATTATAAATATATAATATTATTTTTAATTTAAAAATTTATGATAAATATTTTGAAACCTAAGTAATATTTTTCATTAAAAAAAATTATGTGTTATGTTCTTAATATATTGAAATTAATTTTTATCAATTTTGTAGATTTAATATTATAAAAAAATTCATATTTTTAAAAATAATAACCAAATAAATTAATAAGGTTAATTATATTTTGGGTTATTAAAAATAAGTTAATAAGGTAAAAAATAAGTTACCATGGTAAAATTAAATATGGAAACAGTTAAAAATATGTTGAAAAATCCTAAAATAACTCAAAACTTGTATCCCATTGATTTTTGAAGACTTTCATCAACCCATAATCACCCCTATAAATTATATTCCACCTTTTAGCCTTATTTATTAGTAAGTGACATAAAATTAGTATAAAAGTTTGGTTATTTACAAAAAAAAATCAATCCCCTCAATCACTAACCCATTTTCCTCACACAATATACCAATTCGTTCTAATATACTCTACCAAAATCCCTCCCCAGCACTCCTAGTAGATCATATAGGTTCTGTTTACCTCAATAGACCACCCCTCAAAGCCTTAATTTAATTTTTAAAAGAGTTATTCCAATGAGTAAGGTAAAAAATCATAAATCACCCCTTTTCAATTCTATTTCCTTAAGTCTTATTCCTATACCTCAAGGTATATTACCAAATTTTAAAACAATAATATCAATATCATTATTATAATAAAAGATTTAGGTATTTACCAAAATTTCACTCTCGTCGGTCACTGACCCATTTTTCTTCAGACCATAAACCCCATAGTTCAACTATACTCTACCCAAATCCCTCCCAAACACTCCTACACACATCATAAAGGTTATGTTTACCTCAATAGACCACAATTAATAGACCTAATTTAATTTTCAAATGAGTTATTCTAAGGAGTAAGGTAAAAAATGCGATATATTACATTTTCGATTCTGTTTCCTTAAGTCTTATTATTATAACTCAAAGTATATTACTTAGTCTTAAAATAATAACATTAATATCATTAGTGTACTGATGTTTTGTTATATTTATGAAACATTCATTATATGAAACATCGTGATCTTTTCTTTCTGGTGGATTATTTGGTTCATGATGTTTTCTATCCGTTTCAGAATTTTTGGGGACTTTATATGCTCTTTATAACCCCTTCGGATTTAATTTATAGAGTCTTCTAAAATTAAATATAATAAATTTTAAGAAAAAATTTACCCAGACATAAATCATGTGGTCTTTATAAGGTTAAGGGCCTTCTAAGCATACGCAGGAGGTTCTTTAGAACGATAAAATGTAAATTTAAAGGGTTGGTTAAGGGTATATCACCCACTATAAAAGGGTTGTGTGACACTCTTATGCACGACATAAGTGTATTTTATATGCTATGTAAGGGTAAATATCTTTTTAATGTGATTTTTTATTGGTTAATCCACGCTGACTAGGGGTTACCCTATGTTTTCCAATGATGAATTTGCGAACCTCAGGCATCGTGTAAGGGTAAGTTACACTATATAAGGGTACAATAGGTGCTGAATAAGAGTAAGACACACTATGTAAGGGTTACTAGAGTTTAATATAGGTAATCCATAGTTTTCAAAGGATTTTTAAGGGTAATAATCCACTTCATATAGGTATGTATGGGTGTGAGAACTACCTAACTGTAAAACCCCTTACCCATATGTATATGTTATTTGTTGTGTAAGTGTAAACTATGTAACCCTTATGCAATGAATTTTTTATGATTTTTTAAAAACCCAATTTTCATTCTTCCTCTTCCAAAAAAACATAAAACCCCATTTTAGTTATTACAAAATCTAAAAACCATGGGAATTAAATTTTTACCCCATAAAGGTTGTAATAGCTATTTTAGATTATTTTAATCTTTTTTCATTCAATATTCAGTTGAAAATGGAAAATTAAAAAGTGTTTGGATTTGCGGTTTTCTTTCTAAGAACCAAAACACCCACGATATTTTTAAAAATACCCAAACATATGTTTATTAATTTTTTTTCCCTTTTAGGTTAGTTAAGGGAATCTATCTACTAGGTGATTGACATGAGAGTTTTTGTTTTTTTTTCTTCGATCATAGGGTGTGGACCTATGCGTATTTCTTTTTACAGTTCCCTTGTTCATGTATTGTGATATTTAAATTAAGGTTAGTGATTTAATTAGGTAATTATTATATCTTTAAACCCTTTCATAATAATTTATCAAAAATGGATTTCAAATTTATTTTTATGGTTATATTTTAATCTTTGATAAATAATATCAAAATGGCATGGTGGGTGTGATGAAATCCCTTTGAAAATGGAATTAAAAATTATGTGTGATTTCTAGAAAATTAATTTTATCTAGAATGTATTTTTGTAGCATGATGTTGATTGTTTCCTTAGAAGATGGTATGCTACCCCCGGTATGGGAGAAAATAAGACTAATGTCTATCATAATTTAGTTATTTTTTATTTATATTCTCTCACATTAGGTTCATCATTTTTATTTCCCATTAGAGGAATAGGGTATGGCGATTGATTGTGTTAGGTTCAAGTACAGTTTCACAATTATTCAATCCATATTCACTATTTTTATCTCTTATGGGAACTCCCAATAAGACCGACATCCATAATATGGTAAAGAACTACTTTCCAAAGGCAGTCAGTCATTTGGAGTTCCAGACCCAACAAGAACTTATGAACTCACATTGGAAAGATTATGGGAGGATAGGATCACCACACTATTTTGGGAATCATTTTTACCTGTTTCGGGACTCTCTTATATATTTAAAATATTTTTCCGAATCTATTCCAAATACTGATATGTGACTAGTTACCTTATGAAAATGATCAGTTGTTGAATCCTTATGAATGTAAAAGGCATTATATTAATGAGACTATCTGTATGTATCCAGGGATCTTTCTATTTCATGTTATTTGTTATCAATGGGTAGCTATTTATAATTTGAAGACATATAACTGGTAACTCTTGAGGTTACTACTATCTAGGGAGGTGATTATTATTTCTACAATGGAATTGAAACTTCATGATGTGTTCTATATATCCTATTAATAACAGGAATCAAAAACTATATAGTTCATTTGATTTTAAGTCATATAGTTTAACATCATATTGAAAGGAAATGTATATGGGTACATATGAACTGGGTATATACCTCAATCCATAGGAGGTTTTACTATGTAACTTACTTATAATAAGAATTTGATTCATCATAGATTGATGTTACATCAACCCCCTTATGGATGATAATAAATAATTAATGCTCACAAGGGTTATTTCCCTATGGTTTACCAAAACAGTAATGTCTTTGGGACATACACCAAGGTTGATTCCCTTATTTGGATAAATTTTTAGGTCACTGAATAGGGATTATACATTGAGGTTTCCCTGGTGGGGGGAAATTTTATAATGCTAGTGATATGATCATTGAAAATCTCTAAGCCCACATGCGTTATGCTTGGTGTGATAAATAAGGGATATTATGTGAATAGACTCACTACATATGGATACAGGAGTTATGTACTGGGGTGGCCCTAATGGGGTGTTTTATATAAAGCTCGGACCTTAGGAATATGTCCTATATATCATACTTATAGATTGAATCGTAGTCTTTATAGTTCAATTAGTTTCCTAATCCGTTTATGGATGAGGAAGAATGGTAAACCCAAAGGGGGTTTTGGGTCTCATGGGTTAGACCGACTGGGATATAGAGAGATATACACTGAGGTAGATGCCCAATTAGAGCTCAAGCCCTAAGAATTTATCCTATGTATTCTATTTGGATAGAAATAATAGTCATCATAGTTCAAAATGGTGTATATACAAGTGTGTCTACCAGATGAGGTTATTGTGCCCTATGGTGTCTTCCTAAATCTCTGGAAATGTCAGGAATATCTATTAGACAACGATGCGATGTCTTTTTAACATGTATGAGGATGTATGGAAATGTCCTATTCATCTTTCTAACATGCCAGAACATGTTTGGCAGACATGTATATGGTGTCTGACGCGTGATCTAAATGATTTTACTTAGGTCCACCATATGAAAATGTTGACATGTTCAAGATGCATCAGTTGATTCAAGTCGACATATCAAAGGGCTACTATATGAATCAACCGATTTGTCTGAGATCTATCAAATGGAAAGTATGACTTTTCCAAGGCACTTCACATGATTTAAGTAGAAAATTCATAGGGATGCCACATGATTCAACTGACTTTTATGAGGATGTTGCATGATAAGGATAACATATCAAAGGTGATTCACATGATTCAAGAAAACATGTAAGAGGGATTCTATATGATTCAACTGACTTTTCTAGGGAGCCTTTATGTGATCGATGCAAAAACATCCAAGGGTTTTTCCTGATCAGAGTTGACATGTCAGAGGTATGTCACATGATTCAACTGACATGTCTGGGGATCCTTTACATGATCGATGCAGAGATGACCAAAGATGTTGCATAACTAGGGATGACATGTCATAAGGTTGTTTCATGATTTAGATAAAATTTCTAGAGGACTTCATCTGTCTCGTACAGTATGTATGGAGGACATAAAATTACTTTGTTAACTTGTCTAGAGGACTTCACAAGACATGGATGACATTTCTAGAGGACTTCATGTGACTTGGCTAAGATAACTAGGTATTGTCACGTGATTTGGATAGGTCCTTTGACGTGTATAATTCCTTCTCATGAAAATGATATATTCTTATTCATGCTAGGCTTCCATTTTTTCATCCTTTATTGCATAAATGACTCAATGTTCATTAGGCGTGTCTTTTTGGGGTCTTGTGCAACAAATTCGACATTTTTAACTTCTTTAATGATTCGGTCGGTGTACCATAAGTCATTTTCATGATCAATAGGGTGGTCATGTGAAGCATATATACAAGTCATATAATCCCTTAAGTTGTTCCCTTGGATTTACCTAGTGAAAGACCCTCGTAATTGCGTGGATTTACACTCAGATAAGTCTTCTATTTCCTCTACAATCCCATGTGTGCCTTTTGTGTGATGACGAAGAGGAATTTATAGGCCTTTCTACCCTAGTTATATGCCACTAGGAATATAATATATAGTAATTATATGGTCTTGAGTTAGTGGATCATCACATGTTTCACGTGAACCTTCCACGTGTCATCCATGGTGTTGTCTTTTTGTTGCGTGATAAACAATGAACATAATATCAATCCATCATCATCAATTTTATTAGATCCAAGGATTGTCAAATGGATTTCTCATAATCAAATAGACATGTAAAACGGACTTTTCAAGATCATATTGACATGTCATGGAGTCTTCATGAGATCAATATTCTTGTCGAAGAGGTTTTCGCATGATTAAGGGAGACTTGTCTGGGGGCTTCATATAAGTTGTCTCATTAGAGGGACTTCTCATGAAAAACATCAGAACTCTCCATAATATAAGGGTACCATATTTTTTATATTTTATTTTATATATCCTATGGTGTTCTCCCATCGATTGTCTATCAGAGTGTCATGTGATGAAATGGACATGTCAGATATAATTCGTATAAAAGAGGTGACATATCCAAAGACTTTCACATAATTAGCCTAGCATGTGTTTGGGGATTTATCATGATCAAGGGCCTGATCATATGGATCTCATCCAACCTTAACATGAAAGAAAACATATAATCCTTTCACATGAGTCTTCAGCCTTTTGTGTATTTTTGTCTACTATTTTTTAATACAATCAACCATTGTCCATTATTTGTCCATCGGGGTGTTGTGTGATCAATAATGGATATCATTATGGTTTGCATGTATGTTGATGTGGCGTTTAAATCACATTATTTTCAACAGGTTTTATTTAATTTTTAATCATTTAATTAAATATATATATTGTTTTTCTTAAATAAATACACTTTAATAATTTAAGAGTTTCATTAATAAATTAACTAATTTTTTAAATTAATATTTTATTTTTATCCTTTAAAATCATTATTTCTGTTTTAATTATTTTTATTTTTATTTAATTTTAAATTTACTTTTTTATGATTTAATTTTTAATTTTATGTGATAATTATTTTTTTAATTAATGTCTCTTTCATTTTGTCTTCATTTAATTAACTAAAATTTTAATTTCATTTTACTATGGAATTATTATTTAACTTTAATTGTCAATTTTATTATTTAATTTTGATCTTAATTAAATAATTTAAATAATTTAAATATAATTCCTTCAATAAATTGAATTTTTTATTATCAAATTTATTTATTTCTGTTTCGATTTTTGGTTTTAGAGAATTTTTAATTTAAGTTTAAGTTTAATTTATAATTTTAGTCTTTTGTTTTGAATTTATTAATTAGTTAACAATTTTTAATTTTTATTAATTCATATTTTAGTTTATGTTTTATTTATTCAATTAATTGAATCATGTTTTTAATTTTAAATTTATTAATTCTTTATTATTTTAATTTTATTAATTTTTGTTAATTAATATTTTATGTTTTAGTTTCTAGTTTTAAAATTAAAACACTTCCAATTACAACGATGTCTCATGGAACACCCCCAATAGCCAAAAAGAGAGACCACCAAATTTCATCAATGACACACCACCAGCCTATAGTGGTGTCTCAAAACATTGCCAGTAGAGGACCCTACCCAACAGTTTCTCGACACACCGCCATGAATATCGATGACACACCATTGGTATTTTTCCTCTGTTTAAAAAACATGAGACACCGCCACATGGTGAACCCTCCTCTCTACAGTGAGATAGCACCATCCAGCCTCAATACTCAAAGCCATCTACTACCCATCCCACACATCATTGTCCAAATTATTCACACTACCACCTTTAGAATCCAATGATGACTACACTGTCACCACTGCCCAATGCTATACCACCCACCATTGTTTCTCAACCTCACCAGACTTGAATCAGATCCAATCAGATATAAAATCCTCCAAACCTCAACTCACTGGACATATAACCAAAACCATCTGAATCCATCATGATGTACTGCCGACCACCCTTTTCACAGATCTGAACCAACACCGTCCGTAGCCGTCAAAGGGTATGCTGACCAAGAAAAACATGATGCCACCGTTTTTTGGAGTCACCACTGTGAACACCTTATGAGGAGTAATGTGTCACCACAATCACCCTTCTTCGACAAATATGAAGTTTCCATCACTATTTTAGGTGGATGATCTGATGCCTCCACGAGCTGCTAAGGAGGACCACCATCACCATGCGCTATGGTGGGAGGAGCTCATTGAGCCACATCCATGGAGGAATTTACCGCCACTATAGAGAAGACCCAAGTGGCTTCTCTAGGAAGCCAGGATCCCCCTGCACATAGATAAGGTTTAAATAGAGGATTAAAAATAATAATAATAGTTAATTGAAGTTTTAAATAATATTAAATACTTAAATTAATATTTAAAAATTAAAATAATAAATTATAAATAAATTATAATTAAATATAAATTAAATAACATAATAATTTAATTATTACACTAATCTTTAATTATAATAATATTAACTAAATAATTATTTATTTATAAAAGGTAAAAATTTACAATGAGTTCAAAAAAATTATTAATTATCCTCTTTTTTTAACTGTACAGTTTTACACCATATCTGATGTGATGTCAAGATTCACTGAAACCATTTACATTCAGTTAGAATGGTTTTACTCAGTCTAAGTGCGGGTCTTAGTTGAAGGTGGAGTTTTCCAAGTGTGTTGGGATCTACAGAAGACAAAGTGATGTCGATTGAAGGATAGTGGTGAAAAAAAGGTATAAAACAAGGGATTTAAATTTGAGGCAAGAAACAACACAGGTGGTATGACATATTTTTAAAACTAATATATACCTTTGACATTTTCTTGAAGAACGGGAGACAGCGAGATGCAGAACTTTGCAAGAGAAAGGAAACATAAGCAACTTTCGATCATTCTCTTATGGGAGAATCCTTATCCCCTATTTTTAATATTTTTCATTAAATTTTTAATAGGAATTTCTTTTTCCTAAATTGAATATGATTTGTTGGTAATACTTTTTTCTCTAGAATTTAAATTTGATTGGTTTATATATTTTTTATTCTTCCTGATCTATTTTCTAAAAACATAGATTAGATCGGTGAGATCATCATTATGTTTTATAAAATTGTTTAGCACCTATTAAAGCTCTAATTCTGATTTCATAATCAATTTGTGAGACTGATCTTAAACACTTCTTCTCATGCGTATATTTTCAAAACATTGGAATATTATAGAGAATTATATTCTATTTAACCCATTTTTAATTTTCATTTTAGTTTGATGATTCTCAGAGTGGAAAACTCTAAGAATTAATTTTTCTGAGTGATGAATCTCTTAGTGAGGGAGATTAGTCAATCTTTATTTGAGGTGTGATCAATTAAATTGTTATAAAGAATACATCATTTTCAACCAGTAGATTTAGAATTCTCTAGCATCTTCCCTGATCACTTTTACTCATTCTTTGTTCCTTTCATTGAAACACTTTCTTCATTATTGTTCTCATTACTCCATATTCAATTTTCCCTATAAAAAAGTAACCATTTCATCATTACATCTTCTACCAAAATATAAAAAAAGTAAAAATATTAAAAAAATACTCAACCCTCTATTTAAAATAGTGGGATTTTTTTTTGAAAACTTTGTCACTCAAACACTTTTTTGTCTTCATTTGGGTTGTCACCCCACTTACCATATTACTATAGTTTGTAGGAGTTATAAATTTTTGAACTTTGGAAAATATTCAAAGATGTCTATTTCATGTTTTTGGTGCTGTTACTAGGGAAGGATTCAAGAAAACAATATTTTTTTAAAACATAAAAAAATTACTTTAAAAAAAATTATTTATATTTTTTCAAAAAAAACCTTTATAAACTGCATATCTTGTAGATATACTGTGAAATTTTTTCACTACTTGAGATGATGGTCAAATTTCTTCTTGTTATGCATGAATTTGTATTATTGACCTAACTGATTACATTTAGTTAATTCTGTGTGATTGTTCCCTAATGTTGTTTTTAAAATATGGTGATATATTTTTAAAAAAACATGAATGAACTTGAGGGATTGAATCATGCTAGTAGACCTTACTATGTTTGTTGTGGTAGATAGAGATAAACTACCTTGAAGTGTTTCTTTAATCAACAATAAAAAATTAATAGCTTTAGAGAAAATGGACATCACATTGAGCCTAGACCTGATTTATTAGCAAAATTTGACCAATTGTTTTATTGAGATGGATTCTATGCTTGATGATAGGTTGAACCAAATCTGTGAACATAAAATAAAAAAATATCAAGAAAAATATATACAACATAAAAAGTTAGAATTCATATTCATAGAGTTACAAAAATGGTTTAATGAATAAGAAAAAGTTGACATAATTGGACAACAAATGGAATTGAGAACTTCTAATAATGAACATACAGTAGACATTGAGGCTGAAACATAGCCAAAAACATTTTTTTTTAAATATTAAACTAATGGAGAAAGGATTGTGGAAATAACAAACTCATTAGATGAAGAAAATAATTTTTATAAATATGTCAAAAACTTAATGGAGGAAGAGTTAGAAAATTTTGAGAAATAACTTAAAGTGATTGAATAGGATTCCCTCATTATGTACATGGTTACTACCTTTGAAAATGTTTATTATTATAGGATCATTGAAAATTAGATTTTTTGGGGTTGAGAAAAATCTAGAAAATAATATCTTCAATGTAAAAAACCATTCACCTAGCTTTTTTGAAATTTTTAATGATGAATATGAACATGAGATTAGGTATATTTTGGGAGATAATAATAAAACCTAAAGTCAGTGACTATGATAATTTTGAAACTATTAATAAATTTTATCTCTATGATTTAAAAATTTTAAACCCAACAATCATTGTAATGAATTTTGATGAAGGGGGTGAGGGAATGTTCTTTGAAGAAATATTAACTGATGAGCTTACAATTCCTAAATCTATGATTGTTGACACTACATAAAAAGAATAAAAAGAGTACAAGGGAAAAATAAACAAATAATCCCAATAACTTTGTGATTTAGTAACATCCAGCAGCTTCACGAGCGAGCTATGTGGCTAAGCATCACGAGTGAGCTACGCGGCTGAGCTTCGCGAGCGAGATATGCGGCTGAGCTACGCGCAAGAAGATTTTTGATGTCTCTACTTGGAGCACCTGTGCGGTGGATCTACACGGAATACCTGTGTGGTCATGTTTTCTTCGGCCAGGCCTCATCCGTGCCTATAAATAGGACCCCTGGGCTCCCCATTCTCAGACTCAAAAAAAGTGAATGACTCTCTGAAGCTCCCATTGTGTATCCCTTTCTTTTAGATCTCTCAAATTGTCTCAGTTAGTTCTATAAACTAAAAAAGTAGGGATAATTAAAATGGATATGCAGGTTTTAAAATTCATCCCATTCTTCTGTCCTCATCCATACCTACGCGGTGTATCTGCGTGCCGAATCTAGGCAGTGTATCTGTGTGCCACACCTACGCGATAGGGCAATACGGGGTACCTACACAGAATACTTGTGTGAGGTACCAATGTGACTAGCTCAAGTTCCCTTCTTTAAATCCATCCATGGAAGGGTATCTCCTTCCTTGGATCCCTTATCCGAAAGGGGATAAGTTGAATCCTCCACTAAAACCTCCTGACTTCTCAGACCTTTGGGAAAGGCACATCAACGTGTCTCCAATTTGGGTTTGTATTTCCGCATTCAAAAGTTTCCCACATTCGTTTCACAATGGGGTTAAGATTCATGGGATGTTTTTGGGATTGTATATTTATAGTCACAATGACTTTTCACCCAGAAATAGTGTTGGGAAGTTCTTGGTTTGGAGGATGGTTGGTTACCGGACTCTCCCTTTTCAAAGAGGTGACCTGGGACCTCAGTTCTCCGGTAGGGAAGGTACACTTCGCACTTTCCATTCCGCATAAGTATAGGAGAAGTCTCCCTCCCCTATGAGAACCAATTTCAGGGAAGCCATCATGGTATAATCCTTTCACCTTTACCCCTTCTTCCTTACATTAGACCCTTGCCCAATGTAAATATAACAGAGGGAAGGTTCGTCGCCTCGCCCTCTTCCACGGTCAATACGACCTCTTCCACGGTCAATACGACCTCTTCCATCAGTGGAGGAGGAAATGTGTGAAGTGATATTGTTGAATCTTTCACATCCTCTTTTTTCTCACATAGAGCATGACTCATGTGAGCTTAGAGATATGTAATGGTTAGAAAATGTACATAAACACTAAGTAATGAACTACAAGAACTCTGATTCCTGTTCAAGCTAGGATACGTAGGAAGCCCTTTTAGGGCCCGAGCTCATCCAGCCCTAATTCTCCCAATTTGGGAATCCTCCTTAGGAAATAAGCCCCAAATACAATCCTCAAATCATCAAGGCATCCTTTTTTAGGAATTATACCCAAAAATCATCCCTCTCATAGGACCGTACTCTCCTATGAGACACATCAAACTATGTGGCCTTAGATTCCCATTAATATGGGATACGTAGGAAGCCTCCTTGAGGTTCAAACCCAACACTTCAAATTAACCTTGTTCACTTTGGGCTATATTCCCAACAAGGTTTGATTCTATTTGGAAACTCATATCCTTTTCAAGTTCCTTGGGCTGCTTCAGCATAATTCCCGCACTAAGTTCCAACTAAGCATATTCCGCTTAGAGGTCCTTATTACATGAACTTAAAAGGTATGATGTGTCCTGTTAAGTGGCACCAAACTATGAGGGTTCTGATTCCGTTTACAAGGTTACATAGGCAGCTCATTTTATGAGCACGATCCCAAGATTAAAAAAAATTCATCTCCGTGGATGACAATAAATTCTAGAGTGCCCCACTAAGTGGCTTAAAAACCAATATCATCATAATGATGATTAAAAGAATTTATAATTAGTGTATTAGAGGATACCATTGATGGAAAACCTCGAATACATACAGGTGTTTCCATTGAAGAAGAACCTTGAATGCAATCTAATGATTCTAAATTTTAAACATGTTAATAATTGATTGTAAATTCCAAGGGATACAAATGATATACTAGGTGAATTAATAAGTATTCATGAAAAAAAATATTTTAATTTTATAAAGAGAGTCCTGGAGTAGATAATAATTTCCCCCAAAAGGGTGTGATGAGTCCGACCTCCCATCCTCTAGACCAATGCACGTTCTTAAATATCGTAAAGTTAAAAAATTAATGAATTTCAGCCTTTGTAAAGCATGTACTTTTTGGATAAAGAACTATTCTAAGATTCCATTTCCATGAGGAAATTCAATGGAAACTGCCTGAAAACAGTAATTCTTAAATCTAGAACACACATTTCAAGGAACTAAGAAACAAAAATGTTGAACCTGATGTGAATCCTTAACCATGTTAATAATTTTACCCACATGTTAGGCCCCTATAAATTGACAACGGAAGGCCATTAATCATGCATGTATCCATCCTAAAATATGTCACTTTAATATAACTTGTTGTTGTTCTCGGTTTTCCACAGAATTCCCTTCAATCTAAAGAATGGATTTCTCCAAGACAACATCTGTGAACTTTCTGACTGCTTCTCAAGATGGATCTCTATCGATAGGAAGGACATTATCACCAACCCAATGTCTTTAATGTTGGATCTCTAATGTGATGATAAGGGAATATTGTGAGCACAATACAATTCAGACTTTGGAGTCTTCTCGATAAGCCCTCCAGGTCAACAATAATCCTCGATCATCTGGCCAACAGCGACCAATGATCAAGAAGAAAAATGTGCCAACCACCGTCTTCAACCATTTCGGGTCTTTATCCCTAGAATGCAACAGTCAATATCTCCCATAATGCAGGGAGGTGGATCAAGAGGTCACTGAATGCCTCAATTCAAGAATACATGAGTCCTTCCTGAGAAATCCCACCTACAATCACCGCCAGAATCATGCGGTAGTATATCCCCAACATGCTGGGGGTGTTGCCTCTAGACGTTTGGCCCAGGTATCTCAGACCCAGGCACACAAGAAGAACCGCTAGGGACAACTTTTGGTTAACAGTAAGTAGGTTCTCAACTCTACCTCCACTAGACAGGTCCATCGATCAAACTTGATGGCAAACAACGAGCGGGCACATACACCCGTTTATCCTAATTTTGGTGCTCAGCAGTCTCATCTGACAAAAACCCACCAATACCACCAGATAAACCCAGTGGAGTACCGTGAACAGGCACATACACCTGTTTACATGTTATCAGCCAGTCAGCAGGCTCGTATGACTGCATTTAAAGAGACCCACCAATGTAATATGGTGGAAACTGGTAAACATGAACATACACCTGTTTACAATCAACAATTCCGTCAGCAGTCTCGTCTCCCAGTATTGAAGGAAACCCGTCAACCATACTTGACAGAGTATATCCAGCATGCACATACACCTACCAATGGTCATCAATCATGACAACAGTCTCGTTTGATAGCACTCAGAGAAGTCATTCGAAAAGCTCCAATGATAAATTTGGGGCAGACCGAACTCTCTACCCCTATGCATGAGTAATATCTATATTAGTTGATAGGAAAATGAGGTCATGTGCAGGCACATACACCTACTCCAGATACAGAATGGACGTATATTCCCATTCCGGATGTTGAATTCCCTAAACACATCTTATCAATGGTGAAAGGGCAGACTCATATCCCTGCCCATATTCTGGAAGCATTTTAGGATATTTTAACAACTTCTTCTACAGTATCAGGGGAACATACATATAAATATGTCCCCACACATGGGATGAAACATTGGCATGCCATCCCAGAGCAGATACAAACCTCTGTTCCATTCCAGGTGGGTCATGGGGAATACTCTCCCATATCATTTGGACAACATGATTGGGAACATACACCCTTTCCAATTGGAGGTTACCGGTCTATTCGGGTAACTAATCAAAATCAGGCACATATACCTTCCCATGATAACCAATTTTCCCAAAAAGTGGCCCCAACAAAGTTTAAGAGAACATCCAAGAAGAAATCTCACCAAATATCATTGGAAAGTCAAGAGTCAAGTTGTAATTTTTCTCCTCTTAATGCTGGATTTCTCGAAGCCCTCAGACATTTATCTATTTCTGCTCAAGATCCTACCCTCTCATTACTAAATTTTGGGAGTGGTAGTTGTAATTATAAATTTTCTCACCAGACACTTCATCATGAAGGCTTGCTTCATGAAAATTTGGTCAATCTAGAGTGTAAATCTTTTGATGAGAGCCATAGAAACCCTCTGTGTGGCCAGAAGACCAGGGAGAAAGCAGATTTAACCCTTGCTGTAATCCATCATGGTGATCCTCCCCATGATGGAATTCGCTGCGAGTGTCCTCTCTGTAGTAGTATTTCGCATTGCCAAAACAATTCTATAATTGAAAATGTAGCAACAAGAAAACCCTCTTGTCTTGAGGCACTTGAAAACACAAGTCCAGTCATGTCTAATGGCTTTTCATTGAAAGGTGAAACACTTTCCTAGTCATAAGACATCTTAAGGGAACATTCATTCGTTGAACCTCCCTTGGGTCATTTATCCTCTAATGTAGTGCATCCACTTTGGTCATACCATGTGGGGAAACCTCTAGTATAAGATGATGAAGGCGTGTTGAACATGAGGAAAAAATTAGCTAAAGGAGAAATATCAGTCATGTTCTGTCCTTCAACAAATTCTTAGTTTGATATTCTAGAATTGATGACACAAGATTGCATTCGTGACATTTGTCTCAACTTATGGAAAACTCTTTGTCATTTGAAAACTAAAGTATTACTATATGATGAATATCAAAATCATATAAATTTAATAGAAGGGTTACAACGCCAAATTTACTTGGCATCGCTTGCAGTTTCTCAACATCCAAGGGTTGAAAAACAACATAGAACCCTTCAGTGTGCAAGTCTCAATGCTCTGAAGAGGATACACCAATTAGTTTCGGATTCCCCATCTAATGTTCACATTAGAGGATGGGGTTCATATGGAGCATTGAATTTCACTCCACTCCAAAATCAGCAAAGTCCACCCAAAGTGGTCTCATGCAATGTTATTGCCCATGGATGGCCACAGTCAATTGGTTTTGTGTGTAATCAAATGTACGCTCAAGAACAGGCCTCAACCAGTTCTCATCAGAATCAGGCCCAAATAAAAGAAATTGTGGAACTACTTCTACATCAAGCCTCCGAGAATCTTTAATAGGCATCCCATTTATAGGATTTCAGGCGTCAGAGGATGTAAATGTTCAAAATAGCACAGAGATATTCTAAAGAAAGTGATTTAAGTAATTGTCGAATGATGCATCCAGCTAATGTCCGAACCAAAATCTGCAAAATCAGAAGAGTAGTTGCACAAATGTCGGCTGTAGAAGTTCAAGAATCACCCCATCTTTCCAGGATTGGGGATAATTTAATGTACCCTTCAAATTCATTAAACAATGTTCAAATATTTGAAGAAGAAGAACAGGACAAACCCCATCCTGCAAGGCCGGGGGCTATTTGGAATCTACAATTCCTTCCTCAATGGAAGTCATTTTTCTCCTGTTTAGGGAATAAACCATAATGAAGGCATAAATGTGAACTATCCAATGATTCCCTTCATGTTACTGTCCACCAAACAGTTCCGGAGAATTCTTCATATAGGAGAAGAGTGTTTTGTGAAAGATAAAAAGGGAGACGATCAACCAAAAACAATGAAAGAATGCCATTAATTCATTATGTATAAGTGAATGTTGTCAATACCATTGCATAAGATCCTCTAGAAAAAAATTCTAGTTCAGGGGAATCAGAAGATGAAGTTCTTGTCCACAATGTGGTACACACTAAGGAAAATGAAGAAGGCGTGCATACCTAAAATCAAAGGCTTACCCAGAATCTTGGTATGCCTTCAAATAACCAACTCCCCCCTCTCTGAAAGGTGTCCAACAAGAGGAAAGGAAAAAAGTCAGATTGCATCTCACTATTCCACTGGAGTAGGTCAACCTATTTCACTTGAATAGAGACTTGCACATCAAGAATAGGAAATGAAGGAGTTGAAAAGACTCAACATGGAGTTACTTTACATTTCTGCTAGATAGTATCCCCAGGAAAGTCCTCAACTTGCAAATCTGGTAGTATCTCCCCAGAAAAGTGGATTTTTAGTAACTACAGAGGTAGATAATGAATTCCCTCCATTGGGTACACAATCAAGACAAGATCTTGTACATCTTGATAGACATGTTTCTATGGGTTATCCATAATAGATATCGGCACCACCATCAGTGGTATTACAGGTTATTCCACCAGCTCAAGTTCCAGTTGCAATACCTACACAAAATCTTGATCATCCAGATATTCCCCAAATGCTTATGAACACAATTGAGGCATTAACGACTCGATTGGAAGCTGTGGAGGAACTAAGTTCACTCGTTCTACCAAAAAAAATATCTTACCCTGAATGGGTGGATGCAATTCCTCCCTCACCAAATTTTGTAAATACCACATTCCCAATTTTTAACGGTTCGGGAGATCTGAAACAACACATAACACATTTTTTTTCTCATTGTGATCCATTTATGGGAACTCCTCAACAACAAGAAGTAGTTAATCATAGGTGTTTTGTGCAGTCATTACAAGGACCATCTTTTTTCTGGTATACAAGTTTACAATCTTGATCAATTACTGGGTGGGAAGATCACCGTCAAAAATTCCTTCTTCAATTTAGCTCAACATTACCAAAAATGATAGTTTTATATCTTAACAATTGTAAACAAATAGAAAATGAAATATTTTCATATTTCTTTGCTCGATGGAATGAATTAACATATTCCTTATATTTAGAACTACCTCAAGAAGAGTTGCAGCCAATATATGAGGAAAATCTATGTGATGAATTACGCACACCATTGATCCATGTGAAATACAGAGGAGGGTTTCGAGACCTTACTTCAATCGCTCAGAAGATAGAAAACTCTATTATAGAGACTAGGGATAAAACTCATGTAATTCCATCAGTTTCAGGAAGAAATATAGGAAAGGTAGAAGCTGATACAGTTACACTCAAATAGGCACCTATACCTACTTCAACTTCAAGACCATCATCAAACTGAAGGGCTCCACTTCCTAAGCATCAGCAACAATGACTACTTCTTCAAGATGACCAAAGAGATCAAAGTCAGAAATAGTTTGAGGAATTAAAGAATAAAATCTATTCTCTCAGGAATGATCATGTTCCTAGCTACTTCTTATCAACCTTAGAAAACAATTTGGTTCAGTTTCCAAGTCTTAAGAATCCAAATAAAGACGGATATGAAGATCACACGAACTACTGTCCCTTTCATCAGATGTTGGGACACCCCATTTAGGAGTGATTTTTTGTCAAAGACCTTCTGCAAAAGATTTTAGACTCTGCATAAGTAAAATTGAAAAGTTCATCAGCTCAGGTAGCATGTGTTACTACCACCAATCCAGATGAAGAAGGAGAATGGAAAGAGGTTAAAAGTAAAAATGTACAAAAATATGATGATTGGATGATCACGAAAATGATCAACCAAACTCATTCTATTTTACGAACACAGTTGAAACAACAAATTGTGTCTTAGACCACTCCTGCCACATCAAAACCATCATCATCAAAGGTTCTTTCCTCAATGAAACAAAGTGGTCATAAGGATAAAGAGCAGTTAGAAGAAGACGAGCTCGCATCAAGGCCAAAGTTGTCCTTAACCCTGGAAGATTTCATGCCATCTATTTCAAAATCATGGGAACTGCCCTGGAAAATCGTATAACTAGAAGTAGCATGTCGGGAAGAATCCTCATTAGATGAAGAATTGATTTGTGGTTCCCTTAACGTTATCCAGTTAACAAATCCTTATGCCAATGGTGATTCTGATTGTATTGAGCCAGAATTCCTTATGCCTAATTGGGGAACTAGAGGAAGAGGACAAGGTTAAGGATACATGGAAAGACGTTGGAATTCCAGAAACCATCATTTTAACTCTACCCCTGCTCAAACCATATATGCAGCAGAAACTCATAGAAGATCCCTTTTACGAGCTCAATAAGAACAAGGGGTTTCTTCCATGAAAAACAAGTCTAGTTCTGGCACAATTATTCTTGAGGACCGATTAGAAGCTACGCTATCTTCTTCTCAGAATATGAATAGACTTAGTTAGTCTAATTTTCCAAAGTCCCTGGTATTTACCACATCTGTTTCAACACAAAATATATCTACAACAGAAGTATCAACTTCCAATGTACCTTCAAAACCACATCTCCATGCTGGGAAATGCAGACCTTTGGACCAAAATTATGATGTCTTGAAATAATTGGCCCAGGTACCGTCCAATTTATCAATTTTGGATTCTTTTAATATGTCAAAAGATCTTCAAGAAGCACTCATTGAGGCCTTGTTAAGTCCTCAAGAATTCGAAACTGACGTTGTTGCTACTGATGATTACTGTATAGAGAATGATTCTACCGAATGTCATGCAGTCATATATTTTAAAGATGAAGATGAATACCATGTAGTACATAGACACATCATACCTTTGTATCTGTTTGGAAAGGACAATGACATGGATATCCGACGAACTTTCATTGATAATGGATCTGGGGTTAACCTCATTCAAATTCGTACACTTCGTCGATTGGGCCTGACTGAATATGAATTATCTCCTTCATCTTTAATGTTTCAACAATATAACAAGAATGAACAAGAACCTCTAGGTGAAATTACACTCATAAATCGGTTTGGAGATCTTGTGTCTAATTCAGATTTCAGGGTTGTTCGTTAGGACACAACCTTCAATATTCTTCTTGGAAGGCATTGGCTGCATCAACATGCAGCCATACCTTCATCATACCACCAATTTTTGAAATACTGTTTCAATGGTCAAATAGGAACATTCTATGTTGTCAAGGATCAATTGAAAACTTGTGAATCTCAATATATTGAGGTAGATTTTTATCAAACAAAAGGAATGAAGTCCATGAAAAAGGAGATAACTAGAGTTAATGCTTCAAATGGAATGGAAAAAATTCCAGAAAATCCATCCATGCATTTGAGTACATATTATTTTTTACCCATCAATCAAGTTGAAAGGGTAAAGAATAATCCATGCACTCATCCAATAATTCCCATAATGTCAATTATGGAAATTGAGCCTAATAACATGTGAGAAATTATTAATGCACCATGAAATGAAGATGCTTGAATGGAGATGTTTTTATTTCATCTACTGAACTACAATGAGCCTCTACTTCATTAATCAGAACAGAAGATATTATAGCAATGTTAGTGTAAGACAAAGATGTTTATTATTAATCCACAAATCCCTCCTTACCACAGGAAGACTCTTCATCATTAGTAGGGTTAGATGTGGTGGCTAATTCTTCAAGATATTCAAATACTGACTCCTCCCCTAAATTTGGGAGTTTTTCCTTGTCATCTACCATGAAAATGGAAGTAGAAGAAGTAACATGTAATGAAGAAGAATAGGAAGATCTCGGGGATGCTACTCCAACATTTGAAGAAGGTTTTTCTACCACCGTGGATGAACTAAGAGATATTAATATGGGTACAGGAGAAGATCCATGCCCACCTTAATTAATGAGGCTATGACCTCTGAGGAACAAGAGGTGTATACTTCCTTTCTAAAGAAAAATCGAGATATATTTTCTTGGAATTATATGGAAATTCCAGGTCTTGATCCTGATGTAACCACCCATCATTTGGGTTTTCCAGAATAACATCGTGGGTTCAAGCAAGCAGCAAGGAGAAGACACCCAACTCATGCCTCTAAAATTGAAGTTGAAGTTGATAAGATTATAAAGGATAAATTGTTTAGGGAAGTTAAGTATCCCATATGGTAGGCCAATATTGTCCCAGCGAAAAAGAAGAACTATCAAATTAGAGTCTTCATTGATTTCAGAGATCTTAACCGGAATTTTCCTAATGATGATTTTGTAGTCCCGATTACAGAACTTCTGATTGATGAAACGACTGGATATGGAGCTCTTTCCTTCATGGATGGATATTTTGAGTATAATAAAATTCGAATGGCCCTAGAGGTTGAAGAATCTACATCCTTTAGAGATCCTCAAGGTTTGTTTTGTTATCGGGTAATGCCCTTTGTCTTAAAGAATGTAGGAACGACATACCAACGTGTCATACACCATATCTTCAAACCCTTATTAGGGAAATTTATTGAATGTTATGTGGATGATTTGGTAGTCAAATCCAAACAATGTTCCAGTCACTTGGCTGATTTGGAAACCATATTTCGCAAACTTCGGCAACATAATTTTAAGATGAACCCCTTAATATGGGCTTTCGGGGTAACCTCAGGAAAATTCCTTGGCTTTATTGTATGCCATCATGGTATCAAAGTTGAACCTAAGAAAACAAGATTAATCTTTGGTATGTCACCTCCTCAAAATTTTAAATAATTAAGAGGACTTCAAGGACACTTGGCCTATATTAGGCGCTTTATCGCCAATTTGGCAGGAAAATGTTTACATTTCACCATATTAATGAAGAAGAGAGTCACTTATCAATGGACTCGAGATTGTAAAGAATAATTTGATATACTCAAGAAATATCTCTTAAGTCCACCAGTATTGTTTCCACCTTTTGAAGGAAGACCACTCTTTCTCTACGTGACAGCTTTAGAGTAATCACTAGGTGCCTTCCTTGCCCAAAAGAATGATGCTGGAAATGAAAACATGCTGAATTATCTCAGTTTCACTATGCTTGATGCAGAAACTCGATATTCAAGTATTGACATGTGCTTTTTGGCATTAATATTTGTTGTTAAGAAATTGAGACATTACCTGCAACATTATGAAGTCCAATTGGTATCCCGAAATAACCCGCTAAAATTTATCCTCAGTCAACCTATGCTTACAAAATGTCTAGCATGGTGGGAGGTTATTTTGTAATAGTTTGATATCCAGTTTGTGCCACAAAAGGTAATAAAAGGCCAAGATCTAGCTACTCTCCTTGCTGATCATCCATCCACGGAAGATAAAACGTTCAATATTGAACTTCCTGATGAAGAGGTCTTCTCTATTCAAGATAATTCCCAAACATGGGAATTGTATTTTGATGGTGATTCTAGAATTCTGACAGGGAAGATACTGGAAAATCTTAAAATTGACAAGGTTGGATTAGGAATATTCCTTACTTCCCTAGAAAATTATTCTTTTCTATTATTGGAAGGTGGTACCAACAATGAAGTAGAGTATCAAGATCTCATCGCAGGTTTGGAATTGGCCCTTCAGGTGCAAATGGATCATTTAAAGGTAAAAGTTGATTCAGAATTTCTAATCAAACAAATCAATGGGGAATACTCTATTAGAAAAGATGAGTTAATGCCTTTGTGTGATTATGTCAAAGAGTGAATGGCAGAATTTCCCTCAGATCTGACATTTTCCTTTGTCCTGTGATCACAAAATACCCAAGTAGATGCACTGGATAATGCAGCTACCGCCTTGGCAAGTCCAAATCTGGATGAGATAGTTATCAGTATAACCCATCTCTGCATGGTTTCACCTTTTGTTGAAACCATAAGGGAAGAAATTAATGAAATTTTCTCTATTTCTGAACTGTATGGTCATACCACGGGTTGGAGAACATCCATCATGGAATATCTTCAAAATGAGATACTTCCACTAAATAAGACTGAGAAAGAGAAGATCCGGTGACGAGAGGCTAATTTCACTCTTTATGATGGTACAGACCACCAAAATATCCTTTACAAGTGAGGATTTGATGTAATTATCTTCAAATGTATTGATGGAGAAGTGACTATGGTTTTCATGAAAGAAGTACATTCAGGAGCCTGTGGCACCCACCAATCTTGGCACAGACTCTCCGATCAGATTCGAAGGTTTGGATACTTTTGGCCTTCAATGACACAAGATTGTACAGAATTCACAAAAAATTATCATCCCTGTCAATTTCATGACAACATCATTCATCAACCCCCAGAGTTTATACATACAGCTAAATAATCTTTGTGATTTTCCACATGGGGAATGGATTTAGTAGGGCATTATCCTCCAGCCACGGCTAATAAATTCAAGTATATTATCACTGCTACTGATTTTTTCTCTAAGTGGGATGAGGAAATACCTCTCAAGGAAGTTGGAGGCAAAAGCATCATTAGTTTTTTCAAAACTAATATCATCACCAGATATAGAGTCCCTCGTACTATCTTGACAGACAGTGGAACCAATTTTTGTTCTACTGAAGTAAAATATTTATACCAGGAATATAATATCAAATCCAACCATTCATCTCGCTATTATGCGGCTGCAAATGGATAGATAGAGGCTTTCAATAAAACCCTATCAAATAAACTCCAGAAGATGGTGGATAAAGATAAGAAATCATGGCCTGATAAATTTTTTAATGCTTTATCGGATTATCAGACAACTATCTGTACTGTTACCCAAGAAACACTTTATTCATTGGTATATGGAACTGAAGAGGTTTTTCCAATTGAAGTACAATTTCCTCACTTAGAGTTGCAATCTGTGATCAGTTATCTACGGATAATAGATCTCAAAAACATTTTAATGAGATGGAATGATTAGATGAGAAATTATTGCATACATTACATCATCTATAAGTCTATCAGAACTGAGTAACTCAAGATTTTAATAAGAAAGTTCGTCTTCATTCATTCCTTCAAATAGAATTCGTATTAGTTCTTAGGAATACAATGATACCAAGAAATAAACCTCCAAAACCTGAAAAAAAATGAGAACGACCTTATTCCATACATAAGGTCTATTGAAATGGATCCTATTCTTTAATCTCAATGGATGAAGAGCTCATTACATCTCTAACCAATGTGAGATTCTTGAATAAATTCTTTGTGTAATTATACACATTATTCCTCACTACAAGACTTTAAACTGCACAGTACCATGTCCTTATTGCAAGACATAAAACTACACAGTCCCCATATCCTAGTTGCAAGACATTAAACTGCATAACAACCATGATCATCCATGTTGCATGATGTTAAAGTGTATAGAATTGTTTTCCTTGTCTCATGACATTAAACTGCATGAAATCATTTGTACAACTAAAATTTTATCTATAATACACTAGAAGTTTCCATAAGAAAATTTCATTGACTTCATCACTACTCCTTAGTAGTACATGAATCCCTCTCTTTCCTATGTCGGAGTCTGATCTTCATAGAGACCATGTTTCAAGAACTACGTATGGAATGATTCTCATTTCAATGAGATACATAGAGACGTCTGAATCTCTAATTCTGGGCCCATCCACAATCACAAAATTTTCTTATTTTCATTTCTCCTCCTGTATATGAATTAGATCTATAAAGAGTGTTTCATTAAGATATATGATTCGGTCCTTATACCATTTAATGTCTTAATATTTATCGTTCTCTCAGAACGTATCAAAAATCCCCTATTCTTAATGTCAAACTTAGCAAGAGGAATGATTGTTTCAAGAACTATGTATGGCTTGATTCTCATATATTTTTGAGATACGTAGAGACGCCTAGATCTCCAATCTTGGGCCCAGCCACAATAATAAAAAACCCTTTATTTATTGTATAAAATCAAATCCGCATAGGGAATGTTTTAAAAACTATGTATGACTTGATCCTTTCCCCACCAAAAAATATAGTGATACATGGGTTTTATTCCTTAATCTAGTTCCAATATGTATTTCCTTTCATATCAGTTCATTTCCATCCTTACCTCATAACGTTACACTGAATGAAAATCTAATACCCCTATTCTTCATTTGTATCACCTTTGCATTATAAAGGAAACCCACATTGCTCCTTGTTTCTCACACTGAGCATAGCTCACATGGGCTTGAGAATTGAGTAAATGGATACTTTATATAAGGTGTTTTAATTTCTTATGGGGTTACTAATGTCCTTACTGCATGACTTAAAACTGCACATTACCATATTCATTCAAAGGAAACAAAGAAAGTCTCCATTTTACATATGAGTTAGATCTATGTAAAGGACATTAAATTCATTGTGAATATTGATTCAGATATTTCTCATATACATTTGGAATAACCCCATTCCATATCTCACACTCTTAATATTTAATGTTTCTTTCAGATTTTCATAATCTTTTATGGTTTCTGGTGACAAGGTTTCCAATATCGGAGAGCTCTTTTGCCTGACCATGCAACACATTCCCTAAGTCAGTCTTGCGTAAGATGCCTACATAACAGGAATGTCAGCCAAAAGATGCCATTATTTGGCTATGCAGCATATTCCCCAGTTGACCCTGCATAATATAGCCCATATAATAGGTTTTTTAAATAATGGTAATTTCTTTCTTGGTTATAGTATCTTTTTCCCCTTTAATCATTGATGACAATATACAATAATCTGTATTTTAAAACAGTCATTCAAGTATACTTGTCCCATTATCTTTCTCACAATCTTAAAGTCTTCAAGACCATGGTTTTCACATTTTCCTCATCATGTGCTCGATACACTATGAAATAATCTTGAAATAAATTGGCCACATGTTATATATTGATTCTTTTTCTGGTCCTAGTTGTATGACCTAAAACTATAGACACCATATCTTTTATATTTGGGTCAGAACTTTGTAAAAAGTATTATTCCTCTAATTCTTTGGATATCTTGATTTGAAATACCCATTTCATATTTAGGTACCTTTCTCCATAAACCAAACTCTATGCTTTGGAAAATCTAAATCTCCATAAACATTCTTCGACTTTTAGAAATAGAACGTCAAACATCTAAGAGGTCTTTTTCCTGACTATGCAGCACGTGCCCTTAGGTAGCCTTGCATAAGTTTCATACATAACAGGTTTATTAGTCCAAAGATGCCACTATTTGACTATGAAACATATTCCTCTGTTGGCCTTGCATAATACAGCCCCCATAATGGGTTTGTCAAGTAATGACTAATTCTTTCTTAGAAAAGACTTCCTCTAATGCTTCTAGCCCTTTTCCCATACCATTCATCAGTTTCAAAAAAAATTCAAATCACAGTTTAAAATTTTTATTTTCATACCTGAATATAATAGTATATTTTCAAACAAATTATCAAGAAATTGGGAGAGTTTTTTACTTTTGGTTAGAGATAAAGACCTTAAATTACAGCACCCCATGTCCTCACTGCATGACTTAAAACTGCACAACACCCCATGCCCTCACTACATGACTTAAAACTACACAGTACCAATGTCCTCACAGCATGGCTTAAAACTACACAGTACCAATGTCCTTAATGTATGACTGTTGGTTTAAAATAACCCTCTTTTCATTATTAAAATTCATTTCCTTGAAAAAAATCTCCTACTGTGTTCTTAAGTCATCCAAATCTTATTTTCCCTTATCTATCAATAGCAAAACGTTAAAATCCTAAAGAGCTATTTTTCTTGACTATGCATCACGTTCCCATAGGTGGCCTTGAATAAGTTGCTTATATAACAGAAATGTCTGTCAAAAGATGCCACTATTTGGCTATGAATCATATTCCCCAGTTGGCCCAACACAATACAGCTACCATAACGGGTTTTTCAAATAATGGTAACTTTGTTCTTGTAAAAGACACACATTATGTTGATTCAGGCTTTAAGATCTGGTATCCATAAAAAATCATGGCCCAAGATTCCCATTGGAAATTTTTAAAGAATATTAATGTAATTCTTAGCCACATTGTTTTGTTTGGGATTTAATTCAAACTTTATGGTCAAAACTATTTCGACCCTAAATATTAGCCCTTTTACTGTCCAACATGCATGAATTTAAACTACCAGTAGCAAAAGACTCAGTAATCATTAGATTGATAACTTGTAAGGATAACTCCAAACAAAAGTAGAGTCCCGTCTCACTAAACATACAATTTTTTTTATGAATTAGGTAATATTGAGCAATAAAAAGCTCAAAAGACACAAAATTTTTGGTGTTATCTATATAACCCTAGCAACAGTCAAATTATGCTCATTAGGTCCCTTAGCTTAATAAGAAAATTTTGAGCACTTCATTCTTATTATTATAAATTATTATTGTTTAATATAAATGAATCATTATCATCATTTACATTTCATATTGCTATCATGAAAAATAGGAATGAAGACATATATGATTGAAAAAAAATATTTCATTTATATGAAAATAGAGGGTAATTCACAAAATGGGGCCTCCCTATCATGTTCCAGAATAAACTCTCAACATTACTTTTCATTTGTTGGATTGCTTCATAAGCTCTATCAGCTGCTTGTTGAAGTTGAGATAGTTGAGCAACTTCAGCCTTCTCTGCCCGACGAAGTGCTTCCTTTGTAGTTGACCTGGCATTTATCCCCTCTAATTGGATTTCTACTAATTTTTGATTCAATTGCTCAAGTTTATTATGAACAAAATCCAGTTGTTGTTTAAGAGATAACAACTCCTTTGTGGATTCTTTGATTTGTTGGCTAATCTAGAGTGATTTCTTGTTATGATTTTCCTCCACCTCAACTACTGCAGCTTGAAAGACCTCAATATTGATGAGTCGTTTAGCCCCTTAAAAATCATATCACAGCTTATCCTCCTGCTCTCGTCGGCGAATAGTCTCTTTCATGGCATCGTAGACCAGTCGATAATTGAACCCACCAAATCCCAACACGTAGAATAATGCTAGGAGTTTTGAAAAAATGGGACATCAATTCATTTAAAAACTTTTTAGAAATTATTCTCCAAATATTTCACCATGCCTTTTTACGTGCTATTCCAAAAGCATATTACATCTCTAAATCTAAATCAGAGTCACTACCATGAGGTAAAATGTACTCCGGAAACAGGTCTCTTAGAGAGCTACCTTGTTCTACTTCTCTTGGGACAGTAGAAGCTTCACCTTCTGATCTAGGAGCTGATAAACCTAAATAATAAATCAAGGTCATTATTAGTTTGAAATGGAGGAAACAAATATGATTCAAATGGATGATTATATTTACCAAACAATAAATCAACTACTTGATGGGATTCATCCCCTGTATTCTCAACATTAGTATTTTAAGAAAATGATTCTTGAGATGGGTTATTTTCATGAATTTTCTCGGTTATAACATTTGTAGGCTATAGAACATCTTTTGATTAAAGATCCTCTATTGATATTTCCCCAACTCCAGCAGAAGGTTAATGTCGAATACCCCATTCCGGAAGAGTCCTTGTGACATTTTCTACAGATAAAGCTGCATAATATGATTTTTGATGTAATGAATAAATTTGAAGAACAAATTATGTATGGAAAATGAAAGAATAAGGACTTACACCCTTCTAATTCCACATGAAAATCCCCAAACTCCATGATGGAACAGGGAATATCAATATTTGGATTAAGGGTGTCCATCATTTCAGGGTATACGGCATGAAAATTTACAGCATACTCAAAATTTATGGTATCCAACAATTGTTGGTTGAGGCCCAAATTAGCTCTATTGAAATTTGGTTCTGTTTTCTCTTCAATTGATATGGCAGCATCAGGTCCTTTCAGATTTGGGTCAATATCAGCATCTGTCTTAGATTTCCCTGGATCTTCATTCCTTTATTCTGAAGCAATAAGAATATCAGTGTTGATTATTTCAGCATTCTTTGACAAAAGTTACTTCGGAATGCATTTAATATTACCATGACTTTCCTCTCTCTCAATAGATCTAGGATTCGGTATAGCTGAATCTCTTGATGATTTATCTACAAAAATTTCATATTCATCAGCGAAAACCTGGGTTTCCCCTAGGGCTTCTTTTTCTGGTCTTAAATAATCAACTCTTAATCCCTTGAGAGAGGAGAGAGACATAGATCCTACAAGAGGATAAAATGTGGTTACCAGAATGTCTTGAGAAAGTTGTATTCCCAAAGGATTGTATAAATACTTACTCTTTTGGCGAAAGCATCGAAGCAATCTCATTGCTCTATTGCGTTTCTTTTCAAAATCCTGAGGAGTGATTGAAACACTTCTCTTAGCAAGGGAAACTTCAGGTAATGGTAGGGGATTATCTATCACCATTACCCTAGTCATAATTCTTGCTCTTGGAGATAGTTTTGGCGACTAGGGAGGATCATTTTTTGTGTCAATGAGAGAACATGTAGGACTATACTAAGGCGATTCAAGAATCGGTACAGATCTTCCTTCTCTACATTCAAGCTTCATAAATAAATTTTTATCAAGATTAATGATGATAAATGATAAAGAAAATTTGAGAAGAAAGAAAAAGGGAAATACATTTTCAGTATTAACAGAAATATCCCACTCCTCCTTAGAGTCGATAATTACCCCTTCACGGACTGCTAAGTCCAGCATATGAGATACTCATTTAGAGGCTGTGATTTGTACATCAGTTTCATATATTAAAGTCTCTAACTCTGCAATATACTTCTATACTTCAGAAAAGTTATTGTCCGGATTTCAATCAGATGGTGCCTTGATACCACCAATATTTGGTATTTGAATGCCATGCTGATGAAATGCCCAGGCGTCCCTAAGATCATAGGTTACACTCTCCCAATGATGAATGGCTGAAGTTCACACATAATTTGATTTTGGCCTAGCTGACTGTGGAAGAGATTCGACACCTTCCGATTGAAGAGCTTCTTCAGACCTTTCTTCCTTAAAAAGTTCAACAGATGGAATATGAATCTCTATTTGACGGTGGGGACAATATCGTCTTGGTTTTGGAGGAATTTCTTCTCTTTCCTTGGTCTTCTCGGTATATTTCCTACGAAGATGTTTTGAGGGCTCTAAAACCTCTGAAATGTCAGTATCATCTCTAGCCTTGGACTTTTTGCCACGATTTCCACAAGCAACAATCATTGAATCCACCACTCAATATATTCCTTTTGTTAGAGCCCCTTGAGGATATGAAGAAACCCATGCTTTGGCATACCCAGCTTCCAATACGATTGATGCATCTAGTGGAGGTAATGTAATTGAAAGTTTGGATACCTCTAAAGCTATGAGAATCTATAATTGTCACGCTACCATTAGGTGCTTCTCATGTCTAACATATGTGGGTGGAAAGGTGCTTGATTTTTGAAGACACCTGAACTGATGAGCAAACCTATGGAACACATAAGACTCAAAGATAATTTCTCCATCAATCTTGGTTGATAGTACACCATCTCTGAATGCCATCATATAAGATCTTAGCTCATAATTCTTTTCTTTACCATCCTCAATAAATGTTTCAGTTGGTGGATTATCAAAAAGAACGAAGTTGAATTCTCTTGAGACATTCAATACCATCAATACCTCGTCCATACTCAATTTTAGAGTCTTAATACCAGAGCTTTTTGTAAAAACATGGTGAATCGACCATTAGGAACTTTGAATGAGTTCAACACTATGTATGAAGAAAAATGTTCCTCAATTCAGCCCCACAACACTTGGAATGGACCTACAATTCTAAATGGAGCCTTCCCACTGTATAAATGCAGCAGGAGATGTTAAATTCTTTCCAAAATAGGGGTCTCTAGCCCAATATACTTCCCCTCTACCAATTTAGCTGGAATGATGAAATTCTCTAATATTACACCACCTCCGAATTCACAGACTGGAAGCAAATAAATACTTATCCACATAGAAAGAAAGGTATCTAAGTGTAATTTTTCATCTATATACGGTTTGACTTTATAACCCCAGTGCTTGTAATTGCCTCTTTCCAGTGTAGGACAAGGTGTGTCTGAACTGCCTCAGTTTTTGACAGAAGAACAAATAGTAGGACGTCCACAGGTTGGACCTTTCTCTATTGTTGGTTCTAAGAAGGCTTCCATCCACACTCTTGCTTGCATATCTTTCTTATCCTTGGGTAAATTCTTTGCTATCTTAAGTAATTCATGGGCCAGCAGTGATGTTATAGTAACATCACCCAATGTTAAAGTAGGTGGGATGAATTTATCATACATTTCCCCAAGAATAGGAATTCTAGATATTTGGTAAATTTTCCAGAGACTAATACCAACTTCAACATGCATCAAATGAAAGGAATCCGTTTGTGGACTCCATCGGCTCAGTAATTCAGGAATGAATTCAATTTTTTATACATAAGTTTTCTCCATCCAGACAGATTCATAGAAATGAACATCTAATAACTCTTTTCTGAATTCTACACAAGTTCGACGTACTCAGAATGCCCACATCCACTCGGGTTTTACACCCCCTCTAGAACGAAGGTCCTATTCTCCTTTCCAACCATTAGATTGATCTGTTTGAGAATCCCAAAAAGTGGAATCATAATAATGTGGTGTTCTCTCTAAAAAATGATCCTTCATGTCTGGAGTGCAACCACTGTGATGAAGGATGCAACTAATAGGGATCTTTCCTTCTTGTATTGGAACCTCCGTTGCACTAATATTAATGAAATCATAGTTGGAATACTGAAGAAACCAATTATTTGGAAAGTACATCGTAATAGATAGAACATGGGTCTCTTGCAAAGGCCCATGCCCGTACAGGGGGAAGTAAGAACATTTTGGATAGTCACACTTGTATGGAATCAAACCCTTCCATATTCCAGGAAGAGTAATTTCAACAAAATCATAATAGTTTGTCCTGACGATCCTTGTCATTTCATTTTGGCGAACCTTCTCTTATTTGGTATGGGTCATCAAATGAGTCATTATTATCTTTAAAAAGAATTATCAAACATTCAAGTCATATTTTAGAGAAGAAAGTGAATTTTTTTGGCAAAGGACACTGCTTTCATAGATCCTTCGACGAGGTCCTTCAACAAGGTCCTTCGACGAGGTCCTTCTATGAGGTCCTTCAACGAGGTGCTTCGACAAAGTCATTCAACCAGGTCCTTCAACAAGGTCACTCATGTAGTTCCTTCGACAAAGATCCTAGCACAACTCTATTAGTGAATTCTTTTTGGCATAGCTCAATTGCGTGAACAATTTTACCTTGAAGAAATTTCAAGAGAATTATGCGAGAGCACAACGCGATGCAGCTGGGTGAACAAGCTATGCAACAAGAGATCTAAATTTTGGACAAAGAACAAGTGAAGAAGAAAACACGAAAGTTTGAGACCTATTTGTTGGAAACAGAAGATCTACACATCATGACTACATTCCATATCTACGTGACAGACCTGCACGAAGTACTGGAATGACAACGTTGTGTTATTCATTAATCCATACTGATCTTTTTCCGAGAAATTCACCTCCGGACATGACCCTCTTTGTATATTTCGGATCCAATACTAAGGGGGGGGGCTTTTTTTAACACTACTTAAAAAGATACAAATATTACAAGGGAAACATCAACAAATACTCCCAATCTCTACGCGATGTAGTAACATCCAGCAGCTTCGTGAGCAAGCTACACGACTATGCTTCATGAGCGAGATACGCGGCCAAGCTTTTCGAGCGAGCTACGCGGCTGAGCTATGTGCGATAAAAATTTTGGTATCCCTACATGGAGCGCTTGCGCGTTGTATCTACACGGAATACCTATGTGGGAAAAGTTTCTTCAGCCCTGCCTCATCCGTGCCAATAAATAGGACCCTTGGGCTATCCATTTTCAGACTGAAAAAAGTGAAAGACTCTCTGAAGCTCCCATTGCATAGCTCTTTTTCATAGATCTCTCACATTGTCTCAGGTAGTTCTCTAAACTACAAAATAAGGGATAATTAAAAGGGATAGGCATGTTTTGAAATTATTCCCATTATTCAGTCCTCATCCATACCTACACGGTGTATCTGCGCGCCAAATCTACGTGGTGTATCTGTGTGCCACACCTGCATGATAGGGAAATTCGGGGTACCTACGCGGCATAATTGTGTGAGGTACCTACGTGACTAGCTCAATTACCCTTATTTAAATCCATCCATGTCAGGGTATCTCCTTCCTTGGTTCCCTTATTCGAAAGGGGCTAAGTTGAAGCCTCCACCAAAACCTCCTGACTTCTCAGACCTTTGGGTAAGGCACACCAGCGTGTCTCCAATTTGGTTTTGTATTTCCGCAGTCAGAAGTTTCCCACATTCATTTTACAATGGAGTTAAGATTCATGGGATGCTTGCAGGATTTTATATCTGCAGTCACATGGACTTTTCTCCCAGAAACAGTGTTGTGAAGTTCTCGGTTTGGAGGATGGTTGGTTACTGGCCTTGCCCTTTTCAAATGTGGTTGAAAATCACTAACCTTCGTTTCATCATTTTTAACTCTTATGGAAACACCCAATGGCTCCCAAATCCATAATAATGTACATATCTACTTTTTAAAGGTATCCAGTCATTTGGGGTTTTAGGCCCAATGATACTTAGGAACTCACATTGGTTGAGAGGATGGGAGGCCTAGATTATCGCACCCTTTGGGGGGAATTTTTACCAATTATGGGACTCTATTATATATTTATGATATGTTCAAGCATATCTTCCAAATCCTGATTCAGGACTAGTTACCCTAATGAAATGAGTAGGTACTTATTTGTGTAAAGGGGGTTCTATTAATTAGACAATTTGTATGTATCTGAGGTTCTCCATATACTCCCAATTATTGTTTATTAATGGGTACCTGTTTATATTTTGAATCTTTATAACCTAGAACTATAGAGTTTAATACAATCAAAGGAGGCGATTGGAATTTCTAGGATAGGACTGAACCTTCATGAGTTGTCTTATATGTCATTTTTATAACAGGAATAAAACCTCCATAGTTAATTTGAATCCAAGTGATGTAGTTTAACATAATGTGTAAAAGATATATATGAGGACATTTAGGAACTAGGTATGGAGCTCGATTCTTGGGAATGTGTCCTAGGTATCATTCTTATGATTAGAATCCAATTCAGCATATTTCAATTTGGCCTCAACCCATTGATGGACGATATTAGCTAATTAAATCCCCTAATGGTTATTTCCCAAGGGTTTACCAATACAGTAATGCATTCAAGACTTATAACAAGGTAGATACCCTTGTAATGGGAAACCATATTAGGTCACTAAATAGGGATTAAACACTGAGGTTACCATGGATGGGGGATATTTTATAATTCTATTAATATGATAGTGGAAAATCCCTAAGCTCACATGATTCATTCTAAGTGTGAGAAATAAGGGATATCAAGTGATCTAACTTACAATATATATATATTGGAATTATGCACCGGTGTGTCCCTAATGGGGTGATTGATATAGATCTCAGACCTCTGGAAGTCATCCTACATATCCTACTTATAATAGGAACCAGAGTTTTCATAGTTCAATTAGCTTTAGAATCCATCGATGGGTGAGAAAAACCGATAAGACTATATGAGTGTTTGGGTCCCATGGGTTAGAGTGTCTGGGATACGGAGGGACATACACTGAGCTGGATTCCCAATTAGAGATTAGGACTTAGGAATGCATCCTATGTATCCTATTTGGATAGGAATTTGAGTCATTTTAGTTCAAAAATTGTGTATTTACATGTGTGTCCACCAAAAAAGGTTATCTTGTCTCAGGGTTTCTTTTATACATTCCTGGAATGTTAGGGATGTTTTCTAGACATGTCCTTGTTGTTTTCCTAAAATTAATGAGGATATTTTTACATTTACTAGTAATCTTCCTAACACATTTAAGGATGTCTGTGGTACTTGTTTGAGGTGTCTTCTATGTGATCCAATTGACTTGTCTGGGAGCCACCACATGGCATAGATGACCCGTACAAGGTGTTTCACATGATTTAAGTAGAAATGTTAAGGGTATGTCACATGATTCAAATAACTTTTTTTGGGTCCACCACATGAAATTGATAAAATGTACAAGGTGATTTGCTTGATTGAAGAATACATGTTAGAGGGATACCTCTTGATTTAGATAACTTATTTTTGGGTCATAACATGACAAGGCTGATATTTCCAAGTAACTTCACATGATTGAAGCAGACATGTCAGAGGGTTTTCATGTGATTCAAATGATTTTTTCATGGGACCTTCACCTGATCAATGTAAGAAAATCTAAATGAGTCATGGGATCAGGGATTACATGTTAGAGGGATGCCATGTGATTCAACAAACTTGTCTACAGAGCCTTTGCATGATCAATGTAGATATGTTCAAAGTTGTTGTGTAATCAAGGATAACCTATTAGAGGGTTTCAACATGATTTGGATTAAATTTCTAGAGGACTTCATGTGGCTTGGTCTATATCTATGGATGACTTCATGTGACATTGATAACATGTATGGATGATTTCGCATGACTTGGATGACATGTCAAGAAGACTTTATATGACTTTTCTAACATACTTATGTGTTGTGGCATGAAATGGATTTGTCAAGAGAAGTGCATGGCACGTTTTCATGAAAATTAGTGTATCATTCTTCACATAAGGCTTACATATTTTTCATACTTTATTGTATAAATGACCCAATGTTATTCAAGAATCACATGTTGGGGTCTCACGTGACCATGTCAACACACAGAATATCCTTTGTATAATATGGTCATTGAACCGAATGTCCTTCGTGTGATTAATAAGCTGATCATGTGAAGCATATATACATTCCTCATAGTCCCATAAGTTGTTCCCCATGTTTTAAGCAGAGGAATACCCTTGTGATTGTGTGGATTTCCTCTTTGAGAAGTATTCTCTTTCCCATGTGCACCTATGTGTGTCTTTTTCTTTTCTAATGGAGGAGGAGAATTTATAGGCCTCGATGTCCCAATTCTATGGTGCCTTATATGGTATTTATATCACATATATGGGCTTGAGATGGTGGATCATCACACGTTTTTCATGGACCTACTGTGGGTTATCCATGGAATCATCTTTTTGTCATGTGATAAATAAAAACAATGAAATCACTCTACCATCCCAATATTTATAGGACCCATAGATTATCAAAGGTGTTTTTCATAACAAAATCCACATTTCAATGTTCCATAGGATTATTAGGATGACTTTTGATGGAGTCTTTACAAGATCGAGATTCATTTCAGAGATGATTTTTTATGATTGAGTGAGAATTATATGGGTCCCTTCATGAGATCATGTTGTCTTGTTAGAGGGCCTTCACATGAAACGTAGTGTATATGTCCCTAATATAATGGGGCTTAATTTTTCGTTTTTAATTTTATAAGGCCCATGAAACTCGCCCATCGATGTTTTATCTGGGCATCACATGATCAAATAGACATTTCAGATATGCTTTTTAGGACGGAGGTGACAAGTCCATCAACCTTCACATGATGAGACTAACATGTTAGTGGGGGATTTCACATCATCAATGGGCTGATAATGAAGATCTCATCCACCCTTCATATGAAAAATAGTGTGTAATTTCCTTTCACATGTGGCTTTCACCTTTTCCATATTTTTGTATACTATTTTGCAAGACCTTTTAATTTTTACCATTGGTTGTCCATTAGGGAATTTCATGATCGATAATGGATCACATGACGGTGTATGATCATTTTTATGGATGGTCATTCCACTTTTCGGTGGTGCATCATGTGATGAAGGATGAATCTCAAAATGGCATGTGATCCTTATCTTGGATAATCGCTCTTCTTTTCTATGGATTCCAAGGGTGTCTCATGACCCGATGGACATTTCCAAGGACCTTATCATGATCAAGGTGACATATACAAAGGATTTTACAGTATATTAATAACACGACTCTAGATATCTCACATGATCAGTTAGCTGATGACATGAGTCATATGATCCCTTAATGTAAAAATTAACCAAACTTCCATCACATGAAGCTTCTAAATTTTTTTATCTTTCATTTCATAAGGTTCATTGGGTAAAGATCAAGAATCTATTGGTTAACATGTCTCATGATTGGTGAAACACATCTGAAAGCCTTGACATGATCATGGGGTCTTGTTAGAGGGGCCTCACATGATCATGAACAGATAATGTGAAGAACATGAATTATTTGCATGATGTTCTCAGTGTCATGTGATCACATGTATTTTAAGGTCATAAGATGCACATAAACAAGCCACTTGATCTACATGTACCCATGTTTTTCCTTACATCATTTTCTAGAGGAAATGATACCTATTCTTCAGGTATTTCTTCAATTCTAAAATTTTCTATTCTCATTTACTGGGAGTCAACTTTGATAAAAACGATTTGATGTTCATTTTTAAAAGAAAGTAATGGGTTTTAGATAGAAAATATTTGATTTTGGTTGTCAAAATGAATGGAATTCATACATTATAAAAAAATCATTTGATGTTGTTTTTCAAAATTAATGTAATGTTTTGAAACTAGAAATTAGGGATGAATGAAATAATAATTGAAATTATATAAGAATGTTTGAAAAAATTATATCCCCTCATAAATATTTGGTTTACCCTGAAGTACATGGGAGTATAGGTAGTTATCCAAGAAGAACACACACTATGCATATATTATATCTACCTGGAAATGGATAGATGATAATAATACTAACTAAACTACTTGTGGGTAGATAGATTAGTCCTTAGGGATATTTTATTAACAATACTTAGGGATGTACTTTTCCTTTTTTCCTTGGGATTAGGCCTATACACTATTCCCATCGAGATCCATAATTCAATGATATGTGTGTGAATATATAAAAAAATACTATTACTAAGTATCTTAACCATGGTGATACAATATATTTATCGATTATTGAAAATGATTAAAACATTCAAATGTTATGAAATTATTTACTGTTGACGCTCCTTTCATCACAGAATCTAAAGATCGGAAAAGGGAATATCTCAGCTGAAAGTGATTCATCCTTTGAAGAAAACATCAAAAATTGACAAAGGCATGAACAAAGGATCAACAGCAAATCCACCGCGCAAGTTATACCACTGGCGCGCAAGTGTACTTGCGCGGCCACCTTGGTCGCGCAGGTGACTTGCGCGACCTAATTGGTAACCGCCCGGTAACCGCCCAGGGTCTTCTTTTGCCTATAAATAGACCCTGTGGGGCCCCCATTCAGGAGGATTTTTTTTCCAGAAACTCGGACTGAAGCTCCCGACGCCCAAGTCTCTTCTCAAAGCTTCCGGAACACTTCTAAGGTAATTTCTTACCTAGAACGGAAGATCTAAAGAGAAGAAGGAAGGCCTAAGTGTTGAAACTTATCAAACACTTGTGCGCCGACTTAATCCCTTCAATATAACTTGCGCGTCCCTTTTCTGGAAGAACCTCAAGGGGATTCTAAAGGGTTTTATCAAGAGTCGCTCAAGTATTTCAATTCTGATTGAAAATCGCGCAAGTACACCATGTGTCGCGCAAGTATACTTGTGTGACCAATACTTGCGCGCCGCCGCAGGACTTGCGCGCCTTTCAAGACTTGCGCGCCCCTATCTTTTTGGGTGGCCATCTTGCCCATTTTACCCCTCTTAAGCCATTTCACCTTTCCTTTTTAAGATTCAGTCTTCAAGACACTCTTCAAAGCCATTTATTGCATGATTTCTTGATTTGACTTTCTTATCTGAAAGGAATTCTGTGAAATCTCTCTCAAAGTCTAGTGATTTAAATATCCTTATGTCACTAAAATACGGAGAGTTCATTCATTCAACCTCAACCTTTAAGATGAGAAAATCCTAACTTGGGTCTCCTTTTCAGGAATCATCCCCAGTTATAAAACCTTTGATCTGGGCATCATCCTCAGGAGTAAGCCCCAATCAAGTCCTCTAATCTTGGGCATCTTTCTTAAGAATAAGCCCCAAACCTTAATCCCTAACCTGGGTATCCTTTTTCAGGAATAAGACTCAGTCATAACCTTGGGCTTCCTTTTCAGGAGTAAAGCTCCAAGTCCCTTAACCTGGGTCTCCTTTTCAGGAATAAGACTCAGTCATAACCTTGGGCTTCCTTTTCAGGAATAAGCCCCAAGTCCCCTTAAACTTCTCTTAACCAGTCATAAATTACCTTTGATTTGGGTTTCCTTTTCAGGAATAAAACCCAATCATAAGTCCCCTCCTAACATGGGCATCCTCCTTAGGAGTAAGTCCCAAGATTAGAGTATTCAAATCTCCATGAAGCACATATAACTTTGTGGTCCCTGTTCATGGATTTTCTCCCTAAAAGTAAATCCTTAACCTTCATCTATCTGGGCATTCATCTATACATAAGCCCCAAACAAATTCTTATGATTGCATCTTTTATGGAACAATTGTCTAAATTTTACCAATACCTCTTGTTTCTCACACCGAGCATGACTCACGTGAGCTTAGAGTGTAAAAGTAATTATGACATTCATCTTTGAGCCATCAATCATAAACATCATACCCCATTTCTCGAACTACGTGGGTTCTGATTCCTTTTCCAAAACAAAGGATACGTAGGTAGCCCATTTATGGGTTCGATCCCAACTTTGAGATAATCTCTGTCCTTCTGAATGACGATAAACTTCAAGTGCCCCACTGAGTGGCTTTAAAATCAGCCTGGTCATCATAAATGACCAAGATACTTTTTATATAAATGTTTTGAAGGATACCATTGACCAAGAATCTCTAAACAAATATAGATGATTCTCTATTGATGAAGAACCTTGAATACATATAAAAGATTCTCTAAATTTCTTTGAATATTTAATCATTGATTGTTAAAACTAAAGGAAAGAACATTTTATACTTGGTAATGTAATAAGGATTCACGAACATAACTTAAATCTATAAAGAGAGTTCTGGAGTAGACAATAATTCCCCTCAAAAAGGTGTGATGAGTCCGACCTCCCATCCTCTCGACCAATGCAAATTCCTAAGCCTCATTAGTCCACATGATAATGGGCGCCTGCCTTTGGAAAGTAGGTCCAAACGGATATGGAATCATTGGATGTTTCTGGTTCTACGAACAAACCCGTTAGAAACCGATCGGAATGTTTGAATCTCCCGTCCAGGAGGTCATCCCCAGATTCCGTGCGAAACAAAAATGGTGAACCCGAAGTGAATCCTTAACCAAGTGAAAGTGATGTTCTTCTTATTTGTTAGGCCCCTTGGGCCAAAAAAGCAATCATTGACATATGCTCATCCAAAAAATGCAGTGGTCAGATTCATCTTGATTATGTCTGTTACATGGAACAGGCACTCTTTTTTCAAGATCTTCTGAAAAAATGGCTTTCCTTAAATTCACCCCTGTGAATACTGCTGCTGTGAACACCTCTACTGTGAGGTCTGCTGCTGTGAAAACCAATGCTGCTACTCCTGCTGGAACGTCATCCGCTCTAAGGATGACATCACCAACTCAGCTTCTTCAACGCTGTGTTTCTAATGCACTGGTTAAGGAGTACCGTCGCAACTGTACTATCCCAACTCTGGAGGCCGCTCGTCAAGCCCTCCAAGTTAACAACTCTACCTGGTCGTCCGGACAACGGCGGCCAGCAATCAAGAAGCAGGCGGTGCTGACTACCGTCTCCAACCGTTTCGGGTCGTTATCCCCGGAACGCAATTTCCATTCACTCCCTTACTCCGAGGAAGTGAATGAGCAGGTCCCTCGGGGCCTTAATTCAAAAAGACAGGATTCCTTCCCGAGGGCTCCCATCAACAATCGCCGCCAGACTCGTGCGGTAGTGCACCCTCAACATGATGAGGGTACCGACTCCAGGCATTCAGCTCAGATTCCTCGAACCCGAGCAGGCAAGATGAACCGCCAGAGACGGAATCCGGTTAACAATAGGCAGGTTGTCATCCCTGCCATCTCCGGAGAAGTCCACCAACCTAACTTGGTGGCAAACAACGAGCAGGCATACACACCTGCCCGTTTTAATTCAGCTGTCTAGCAGACTCGTCTGATAGCATCAAGCCGATCCCGCCAGGAAATTCCGACGGAGTACCATAGGCAGGAACATACACCTGCTTATACATCATCAGTTAGTCAGCAGGCTCGTATGACTACATATGATAGATCTCGTCAACCGCGTTTGGCGAAGTGTAATCATCAGGCACATACACCTGCTAATACTAATCAGGTCTACCAACAGTCTCTCTTGGTAGCACCCGGAGAAGTCAGTCAGAAAGTCCCGACGACAAACAGGGGGCAGACTCAACTCTCTGCCTCCACACACGAGTACTATCAGGATTCATTGACAGGAAAAGGAGGACAGGAGCAGGCACATACACCTACTCCAAGCCCGGAATGGAGGTATATTCCTGTTCCGGCAGCTGAAGTCACCAAACATATTTTGTCAATGGTGAAAGAGCAGAAGCAAATTCCTGCTCATATTCTGGATGCTTGCCAGGATATCATAACAGCTTCAGCATCATCTCAGGGACAGACACATAAATCTATCCCTAGCAATAGAGTGACACATCAACGATTCACTCCGGAATAGACACACACATTTGTTCCAGTCCAAGAGGGTTATGGGGCATACTCCCCCATATCATACGGACAACCAAGTCAGGCACATACACCTGATTTGAGTGGAGATCGTCAGCCTAACCTGACCATCTTTCCTGATCAGGCACATACACCTGCTCAGAGCAATCACTTTCGTCATCAAGTGGTTTCTAAAGCGAGTAAGAAGGCATCTAAGAAAAAGATCCGCTCAGCACAGTCAGGAGATCAAAGGCCAATCTGTAACCAAGCCTTGCTCGATGCTGGAGTTCTTGAAGCCCTCAGACATTTATCTGTCGGAATTCAAGATTCTACTCCCTCAGTTCCCAATAACAGGAACATTAATTTTGAAGGTCTTCAACAGACAGTTCCTCATGAAAACTTGCTTCATGAAAATTCGGTCAATCTTGAAGTTTCTTCTTCAGATGAGAGCCACAGGAACCCTCTGTGTGGTCAGAAGGCCAAGGAGCAAGAGATTTCATCTTTTGCTGTAACCCATCATGACGGTCCTCCTCATGGTGATGAACTTTGCTGCGAAAGTCCTCTCCGCAGTAGTGATTCACGTTGTCTCGAAAATTCTTCAGAAGGCAATGTAGTGACGAGAAAGCCCTCCTATCTTGAGGCACTTGCAAACGTAAAACCAGTCATGTATGATGCTTTACTATCGGCAGGTGAAACTCTTTCTCCATCAGAAGATAGCCTGGGGTTCAGGTTATTATCCGAACCTTCCCTGGGTCATTCATCTTCCAGCATGAATAGTGATTTCTCTACCAATCTTGTTGAATCCGATGAAGCAACAAGGAAACAACAACTCTGGTCCAAACAGGTAGAAGAATCTTCATTTAATGATAAAGAGGAAATGCTGAACATGAGGAAAAAACTGGCAAAAGGTGAAGTACCAGTCATGTTTTGGCCTTTGGCTGATTCCCAGTACGACATTCCAAAGATGTTGACGGATGATGGAATCCATGATATTCGTCTCAACATATGGAAAACTCTTTGTCAACTAAAGAAGAAGGTATTATCTTACGATGAATATTAAAATCATCTTAAGATAATAGAAGGGTTACAACGCCAGATTGATTTGGCATCTCTATCAGTCTCTCGGTATCCGAAGGGTGAAAAGCAACAGAGAACCCTTCAACGTTCATGCCTTGGCGCACTAAGAAGATTGCGTCAGTTAATTTCCAATGCTCCATCTAATGTTCATATCAGGGGACGGGGTGTTCACGGAGCACTACATTTCACAGTGCTTTCCGGTCTGCAAAGCCCGCCGAAAATGGTCTCATGCAATGTTATTGCCCATGGCCGGCCACAGTCAATGGGCTTTGTTCATAATCAAAAGCTTGCTCGAGAACAAGCTTCAACTAGTTCCTCTCAAAAACAAGTATATAGAGAACAGGTTTTTGAATTGCTCCTACATCAAGCAGGCGAGAATATTGCACAAGCCTCTCGTCTGGAGCAAACACGTCATCAAATGACAGAAGTTTCGGAAATCATCCAACGGTCTGTTGAACCGGGTGATAAAAGTGGATACAGGTTAATGCATCCAGCTAATTTCCGAACTAAGATTCGCAAGATCAAGAGAGATTTCAAGAATATCTCAGACATAGCATGTCAAGAGACACCCCAGCTTGCCAGACTGGGGACTTCTCTAACCCAACCCTCAGAGTCAACGAATGGGATTCGAGGAGTTGAGCGGAAGCAGCAGGAACACCCCCAGTCCACCGGACTGGGGAGTTTTTCAAATCTTCAATCCCTCCCTCAGAGAAAGTCAGTATTCTCTCGATTAGGGAATAAGCCTCAAGAGGAACGAAGAGCCAAGCTGTCAGGAGATTCTCTCCAAGTGACGGTTCTCCAAGAAATTCCTGAGGGATGAAGTAAACGGAATGCCATGTCTCATCATGGACATAGAAGAAGACAATATCCCAGAAATGCTGATAGAAAGGATTCCATGAAATATGCATCCATTAATGTCATCAATGCCGTTGCTGCTGATTCACCAGATGAGGCTCAATCAGAGGGATCAGACGAAGAGGTTCCTGCTCAAGAAGTTGCGCACACAGACCTAAATGAAGAAGGTGTGCGCACACGTAATCAAAGGCTTACCCAAAATCTGGGTATTCCTTCAAGTAACCCACTTCCCCCTCTCCGAAAAGGATCCAATAAGGGGAAAGGAAAGAATCAGGTTACTTCTCACCCTTCCTCTGAAGGAGGTCAATCGCTCTCATTAGAGAAAAGATTTGCACAACAGGAGGAAGAAATGAAAGAATTAAGAAGGTTGAATGCAGAACTACTTCAGAGTAGTCTTCTTCTTAAGAATGCTGAAGTCCGACAGCCGAAAGAATTTGATGTAACTAATGAGATGGATCAAGAATATCCTCCTTTGTCAGTACACCCACAGAGGTCAAATCCTACGGGTCAAACGCAACAACGGTTGGCAGCACTACCATCAGTTGCAGCACCAACCACCACGTCTATCCAAGCTCCATTCATTGCACCTACCCAAAACCAAGTTCAACCTGACGTTTCTCAAAAGTTAATAACTACTATTGAGTCATTAACAGCTCAGTTAGAAACTATGGAAGGGAAACGGGCGCAAGTTCAACCTGAAAAGAAAGTTTACCCTGAATGGGTAGATTCAATTTCTCCTCCTTCCAGTTTTGGAAACCCTATTTTACCTACTTTCAATGGATCAGGCGACCCTGAACAACATTTGACGCATTACGTATCTTGTTGTGATCCTATGATGGGAACTCCAGAGCGGCAAGAAGCAGTGAAACTCAGATGCTTCGTGCGAACCTTGCAAGGACCAGCTTTTGTCTGGTATACAAGCTTGCAATCCCGGTCAGTAATCAGATGAGAGGATCTTCGTTAAAAATTCCTTCTTCAGTTTAGCTCAACTTTGCCAAAAACGATAGTTTTCGATCTTACAAACTGCAAGCAAAGGGAGAATGAAAGAGTCTCTGATTTCATTGCTCGTTGGAAGGGATTAACGTATTCCTTGAGTTGATCACTCCCTCAGGAGGAATTGTTGCCAATCTGTGTGGCAAATTTGCGTGACGAATTACGCACGCCATTGATCCCTGTGAAATACACAGGAGGGTTTCGAGACCTTACTTCAATCGATCAACAGATTGAAGATTCCCTTATACAGGCTAAGGTTAAATCTCGTGTAATTCCATCAGCTCCAGGAAGAAGAATGGGTAAAGCAGAAACTGCTACAGTTATGCTTAAACAGGCATCTGTACCTATTTCTACTTCAAAACCTTCATCTTCTCGAAGGGCTCCACCTCCTGAACGCCAACAACAAAGGCTGTTTCGTCCAAATGATTAAAAAGATCAACGATGAAAACAATTTGAGGATATGAAGAGTAAAACATACTCTTTTCGAAGTGAGCAAGTTCCTGGTTACTTCATTTCAGCTCTAGAAAATAATTTGGTTCAATTACCAGTGCCGAAGAGGCCAAACAAGGAAGGAGATGAAGACCGTCCCAATTATTGTCCCTTTCATCAAATGTTGGGGCATCCCATCCAGGAGTGTTTTGTCTTTAAAGACCTCCTGAAAAAGATGGTCGACTTAGGACAAGTCAAATTGAAGGGTTCTTCAGCTCATGTAGCGTGTATTACCGCTACAGATCCAGAAGAAGGAGGCGAGTGGCAGGAAGTCAAAAGCAAAACTGCGAAAAAATATGATGATTTTATGGTCAGAAAGACAATCAATCAGACCCATTCCATTTTTTGAACACAATTGAAGAATCCAATTGTGTCTCCTACAAAAGCTGCAGTAAAGCCTCCATCAAAAGACAAATCCTCAAAAGGGCAGCGCAATTCAAAGAAGAAAGAGGAATCAGGAGAAGATGAGTATGCATCAAAGCCTAAATTGTCTTTGACTCTGGCAGATTTCATGCCATCCACTTCAAAGCCACGGGCACCGTCCCACCAAACGGCACAGCCTAAACAGGCTAACCAGGCAGAGTCTTTATCAGACGAAGAGTTAATCTTTGGTTCTGTTAATATGATTCAATTAAGAGATTCATATTCCAGTCTTGATGAGCCTGAATTCCCTGTATCAAATAAGGGAACCCGAGGAAGTTCTAGAGGTTCAAGATATAGGGGAAGACGTGGATCTTTCCGAAGCCACTACTCTAATTCTACCCCTGCTAGCACTGTATATGCAGCAGAAACTCGTGGTAGAGCCCTTCAGCGAGCTCAAAAAGAACAAGCAAGTTCTTCTGCCAATGGCCAACTCAGCTTCGGCACAGTTATTTTGGAAGACCGATTAAAGGTTCCATATTCTTTATCTCAGCAAGTAAATGGATCTAATCAGTCTAATTTTCCAAAACCAAAGATGTTGCCAACTTCAAAACAAGATGCATCAGCTTCCAAAGCATCTGCTTCCAAGGTACCTGCTAAACCGCATATTCCTATTGGGAAACGCAGACATCTAGATCAAAAGTATGATATATTTAAACACTTGGCCCAAGTACCAGCCAAATTATCAATTTTGGATGCTTTGAATCTATCAATAGATCTTCGGGAAGCACTCATTGAAGCTTTGTCAAGTCCTCAGGAGTTTGAAGCTGAAATTGTTGCAGCTGAAATTTATCACATAGAGCATAATCCTGCAGAATGCCATGCAGTGTTATCTTTTACTGATAAAGATGAAGATGATGTTGTGCATGGGCACATAAAACCTTTGTACTTATCTGGCAAAGTCAATGGTATAGATGTTCGAAGATCTTTTATTGACAATGGTTCAGGAGTCAACCTCATGCCCATTCACACACTTCGTCGATTGGGCCTCACAGAATCTGATTTATCTCCTTCTACCATGATGTTGCAAGGATATGATAAAAATGAACAAGAACCACTGGGAGAAGTTACGCTCAGAACTCAGTTTGGAGATCTTGTTTCCAATTCGGATTTCATGATTGTTGATCAAGACTCAGCTTTCAATATCTTGCTTGGAAGACCCTGGCTACATCAGCATGCAGCTATTCCGTCATCATACCATCAATGTCTCAAATACTGTTTCGATGGTCAAGTTGGAACATTGTATGGTGATAATGCCCCGTTCAAGACATGTGAGTCTCAATACATTGAGGCGGAATTTTATCACATGAAGGGAAGAGAAAAATCTACAATGAAGGAAATTACCAAAGTTAATGCTCCATATGGTTTGGAAAAAATTACAATAAATCCATTTTCACATGTGAGTACAGATTATGTGTTACCTATCAGTCAAATTGACAATATAGGCCCAAATCAAAATACTCTTATGGAAAGATCCATAATGTCAATTACGGCAATTGAGCCAGACAACATGGGAGAAATTGGTAACTTACCAAGCAGTGATGAAAGCATAAGTGGTGACGTTTTCATTTCGTCTGCTGAAATCCAACAAGTCTATACTTCGCTAATCAGACCAGAAGAAGTTATAGCAACACCAGAGGTGAATATCGATGTCGATTCTCAATCCATCATCTCCTCTTTGATTCCCAAAGAAGACCCTTTATCATCAATAGGGTCGGAAATGGAAGCTTCTTCTTCAAAATGTGAAAATTTTGACATCTCTTATGATCACGAGAATTTCGTTTTTTCATCTACTTTGCAAGTAGAAACGGAAGAAATAACACATGATGAAGAGGAAGAGGAAGATCTTAGAGATGCTCCTCCAGCATTTGAAGAGGGTATCTCTACCACTGTGGATGAACTCAGAGAAGTAAATCTGGGTACAGAGAAAGATCCACGCCCCACTTTAATTAGTGCGGCCATGACCCTTGAAGAACAAGAGATGTATATTTCTTTTCTAAAGAAAAATAAAGATATTTTTTCTTGGAATTATACAGAGATGCTTGGCCTTGTTCTTGATGTTGCCACCCATCATTTGGGTTTGCCAAAAGAACATCGAGGATTCAAGCAAGCCGCGAGAAGAACACACCCAACCTATGATTCCAAAATCGAGGCTGAAGTGGATAAGCTTATCAAAGCTAATTTCGTCAGAGAAGTTCAATATCCCAAGTGGTTGGCTAATATTGTCCCTGTAAAGAAGAAGAATGGACAAATTAGGGTTTTCATCGATTTCAGAGATCTTAATCAGTATTGTCCCAAAGATGATTTTCCAGTTCCGATTACAGAACTATTAATTGATGCGACGGCTGGCTATGAAGTACTTTCTTTCATGGATGGATATTCTGGATATAATCAGATCCGAATGGCCCCAGAAGATGAGGAATATACAGCCTTCAGAGCTCCTCAAGGTGTGTTTTGTTACCGGGTGATGCCCTTTGGTTTAAAGAATGCAGGTGCAACATATCAACGCGCCATGCATCGTATCTTCAAACCTTTTCTAGGGAAATTTGTTGAATGCTATGTAGATGATCTGGTGGTTAAATCCAAACAATGTTTTGATCACTTGGCTGATTTGGAAGTCTTATTCCACAAGCTTCGACAACATAATTTGAAGATGAACCCCTTAAAATGTGCTTTTGGGGTAACCTCAGGAAAATTCCTCGGCTTTGTTGTATGCCATCATGGTATTGAAGTCGTTCCTGAGAAGACCAAATCAATCCTTGGTATGTCACCTCCTCGGAATTTGAATGAATTAAGAGGACTTCAAGGACACTTATCCTATATTCGGCGTTTCATCGCTAATTTGGCAGGAAAAAGTTTACCCTTTACCAAATTATTGAAGAAAGGAGTCACTTACCAGTGGACTGATGAATGTCAAGAAGCATTTGATGTTCTCAAGAAATACCTCTTGAGTCCACCAGTACTCATGCCACCTGTTGAGGGTAGGCCTCTTATCCTCTATGTGACAGCTTTAGAGCGATCATTGGGTGCCTTTCTCGCTCAAAAGAATGATGTTGGGAATGAAAATAGTCTCTACTATCTCAGTAGAACTATGCTTGAAGCAGAAAACCGGTATTCAAGTATTGAAAAGTGCTGCCTAGCATTAATCTTTGCAGTTCAGAAACTGAGACACTACCTGCAACATCACGAGGTCCAATTGGTATCTCGTAATAATCCACTCAAATTCATCCTTAGTCGTCCAATGCTTACAGGACGTCTGGCAAGGTGGGCGGTTATTCTACAACAGTTCGACATCCAGTATGTGTCTCAAAAGGCAATTAAGGGCCAAGCTCTGGCTGATTTCCTGGCTGAACATCCTTCAGTGGAAGACACGTATTCAGATATCGAACTCCCTGATGAGGAAATTTTCTCTATTCAAGAGAGTCCTCAAACATGGGAAATGTATTTTGATGGTGCTTCTAGAAGTCCAACAGGGAAGAAAATGGAAAATCCTAAATTCAATAAAGTTGGTTTAGGAATTGTGCTCATTTCTCCAGATAAGGCAGTATTACCTTATTCCTTTTTGTTGGGGGAAGGTGGTACCAATAATGAAGCTGAATACCAAACTCTCATTGCAGGCTTGGAGTTAGCGCTTCAAGCACAAGTGAATCACTTAAAGGTGAAAGGTGATTCAGACCTGGTAATCAAACAAGTCAATGGGGATTATGCCATCAGAAAAGAAGAATTAATCCCTTTGTATGATTACGTCAGAGAGTTAATGTCAGAATTCCCTTCAGAACCGACATTTTCTTATGTCCCAAGATCACAAAATGCTCAAGATGATGCAATGGCTAATATAGACACAGCTTTAGCAGATCCAAATCAGGACGAGACAACCATCGGTATTGCCCACCGTCGTGCAATTTCACCTTATGTTCAAGTCAGAACAGAGGAAATTAATGAAATTAGTCCCATTCCTGAACCGTATGGTCATACTGCAGGATGGATGTCACCTATCAAGGAATACCTTCAAAATGGAACACTTCCACCTGATAGAGCCGAGAAAGAACAAATTCGGCGACGTGTGGTCAATTTTACTCTTTATGATGGTCCAAACCACCTCGAGAAAATTATCTACAAACGTGGTTTTGATGGAGTTCTCTTCAGATGTATTGATGTTGAAGAGACAATGGCTGTCATAAAAGAAGTACATGCAGGAGTCTGTGGTGCCCACCAGTGTGGACATAGATTGTCTGATCAAATTCGAAGGCTTGGATACTTCTGGCCTTCAATGATACAAGATTGTGTTAATTTCACAAAGAAGTGTCATTCATGGCAAGTATATTCCAACTTCATTCATCAACCTCTAGAGTTGCTTCATACAGCTAAATACTCATGGCCATTTTCCACATGGGGAATGGATGTGGTGGGACCTTACCCTTCAGCTACGAAGAAGCAGTTTAAGTACATTCTTACTGCTATTGATTTCTTTTCCAAATGGGCAGAGGCAGTACCTCTCAAAGAAGTCAGTTCTAAATGCATTTTTAGCTTCATGAAGTCTAACATCATTAATAGATTTGGTGTCCCTCATACCATATTGACGGACAACGGCACCAACTTCTGTTCTTCTGAGGTAAAGAAATTGTATCAAGAATACAACATTAAGTCCAACCATTCATCTCGATATCATGCAGCGGCTAATGGCCAGATAGAGGCCTTCAACAAGACTCTTTCAAATATACTGCAAAAGATGGTGTATAAAGATAAGAGGTCATGGCCTGATAAACTCTATCATGATTTATGGGCTTATCGGACTACCACTCGCAATGCAACGCGGTCTACTCCATATTCATTGGTATATGGAACAGAAGCAGTCTTGCCAATTGAAGTTCAATTGCCCTCACTCAGAATAGCCATTTGTGATCAGTTATCAACAGATGAGCAATCCCAAAAGCGGTTGAATGAATTGGAACAATTAGATGAGAAGAGATTGTGCACTTTGCACCACTTGGAAATCTATCAGAATCGGATAGCACGAGCTTTTAACAAAAAAGTTCGTCTTCGTTCATTCATTCAGGGAGAATTGGTATTGGTTCTCAGAACACCAATGATACCAGGAAAGAAGCCTCCCAAGCTTGAACCAAAATGGGAAGGACCTTATTCAATACATAAGGTCTACTCCAATGTAGCGTATTCTCTGATCTCAATGGATGGAGAACACATCACGACTCCAACTAATGCCAGATTTCTGAAGAAGTATTTTGTATAAACACAAAATATTGTTCCCAGAACCAAGACTCTTACATTTGGTTCATACAGTAATGGTCCAGTATGACCTTAAACTGCAACTTCGTCCAACATGACGTTAAACTGTGTCACCTTCAATGTCCTACATGACATTAAACTGTATAATGTTCTATCTACATGACATTAAACTATACAGAAGTTCCTTATTTGTCCGAGATGACATTAAACTATATTTTGTCCGAGATAACATTAAACTATATTTTGTCCAACATGACATTAAACTGTTATTGTGTCCTAGCAACATGACATTAAACTGTGTGGCACTTCCAACGTCCAGCATGACGTTAAACTGTAAAAAGTCCCCAGAACTGATATCCTCATATTGGTTCACCTTAGTCCTAGCTACATGACTTTAAACTGTACAGCACCATTTCGTCCTTGCTATATGACATTAAAATATACAGTAATGGTCCAGTATGACTTTAAACTGCAACTTCGTCCCACACGACATTAAACTGTGAAAAAGTTCCATAAACTGTCCAGCATGACCTTAAACTGCATCATCCCTGGTCCATGTATATGACCATAAACTATTTGCAAATCCCTTATGTCCAGCAAGACGTTAAACTGTGACGTCCTAAACTACATGACGCTAAACTGTATAAAAGTCCCTCACGTCCGGAAAGACGTTAAAACTATATAATCATCAAATGTCCAACATGACATTAAACTGCACCATCCACGGTCCATGCATATGACCTTAAACTATTCGCACTTTCGTCCGACATGACGTTAAAATGGTACACTCTTTTGTCCTTACTGCATGACATTAAACTGCACAGTCCCCCTTTTCGTCCAATATGACGTTAAACTATATTGTCCCCATCGTCCTAACTACATGACGCTAAACTGTACAGAAAGTCCTTGATATGCCCTACATGACATTAAACTGTTATTTTGTCCCTGCTACATGACACTAAACTGTGCAGCACCAATAGTCCTAACTGTAAGACTTTAAACTGCATAGTCCCTTTTTTTATGTCCTACATGACATTAAATTGTACATCGTTAAGGTTGTTATTATCTCTTGTTTCTCACACCGAGTATGACTCACATGAGCTTAGAGTGAACATTAACCATAACACTCCCTTTGGGCCACTAACCATGTGTAAGTCCCAACAACATTTTTATTAGATCATTGTCCCCAAGAATAACTTGATCATTGATTCATTCTTTAATTGAACTACACGGACTTTGATCCTCGCCCTCCAGGCTAGGTATGTAGGCAACCTCCCAAGGTTCAAGCCCAAAAAAAATCTCTTCACATCGGTTCACCACAACCTCATATGATGTTGATTTGTGAAACCCCCCCTGGAATCAATATCTTTACATTGATTCACTTTCGTCCTTTTTATATGACGTTAAACTATACAACACTTTTGTCCGGTACGACAATAAACTACAATATTCTTTGATTCCATCATTTGAGAAGGAACCATTATTGACATTGATTTTTTTTCAATCATTGTTTTCATTTTCAAAAGACTACGTGCATACATGGTAATGCCTGAACTTTTTATCTTAGGTTAAACCATCATTACACTAAAGTCCCCTTTCACCCTTCACAGGTACGAACCAAATTTGTACTAAGGGTAATTCTAGAACTACGTGGACTTGATTCCCATCCTTATGGGATACGTAGGAACATTCGAGTGTCCCTCGAATCCAGTCCCAAGCCTTTTGGGCCTAACCCCAAAATTTCACTTTTAGTCCCTTGGCTGAAAAGTCCTCATGAAAACACACACTGTGTATTCATTATTATGGTCCGAATTCTATGACCATAAACTAAGATCACTCGTACTTTCGTCCTGCACGACATTAAAATTCATTTCAAGAACTACGTATGGCTTGATTCTCATTCTTATGAGATATGTAGTGAAGTCCATGTTTCAATTTAGGACCCAGCCACAACATGATTATGGTTATCATTGACCTATGTATCTATATATACATTGGACAATACCCATCATTATGTGTTATAATCCTAACCTTAAATATTTTCAGATCTTCATAACCCTTTTCATGACTTCTAGTCACAAAAATGTCAAACTTCTGAGAATTCTTTTGCCTGACTATGCAGCACGTGCCCATAGGTGGCCTTGCATAAACAGTCCACATAACAGACTTTTCAGCCAAAAGATGCTATTTTATTTGACCATGCATCCAATGCCCATAGGTGGACCTACATGTTTTCAACCCCCTAACGGGTTTGTTAAATAATGGTAACTTCATTCTTGGGAAGAATGCCTCTTTTGTACTTATTTGTCTTAAAACGACAGTATGTAGGGATCCGCAAAAATAGCCATCCTTAACATATTTGTCCCATATCCTTTTTCATGATCTGAAAGTATTCAAGTCTATGGTTTATTCTTCTTCCCTACGTTTGGGTCAGACCTTCGTAGGAGTGATATTCATCCAGTTCTTCGATATTCTTGTTTGGAAATATCTTCTCCATATTCAAGTACCTCTTTCCATACAACAAACTCTATTCTTTAGAAAATTTGAATCTCCATAAACATTCACTGGCTTTTAGCACTAGGAAAGTAAATTTCTGGGAGTTCTTTTGCCTGACTATGCAGCACGTGCCCATAGGTGGCCTTGCATAAACAGTCCACATAATAGACTTGTCAGCCAAAAGATGCTATTTTATTTGACTATGCAGCCAATGCCCATAGGTGGCCCTGCATATTTCAACCCCCTAACGGGTTTTGTTAAATAATAGTAACTTCATTCTTGGAAACTACTTCTTCTAATGCCTTTTAGCTCTTTTTCATATCATTCCTCAGATTCAAATATTCTTAAGCCATAGTTTACATTTTTTCCCTCATACTTGAGTATGGTAATATGTTTTCAGATAAATTGTCAAAGAATTAAATCCATTTTTAATCTATTTTCGGTCAAAGCTATTTCGACCTTAAACATTAGCCCCTTTATGTCCGGCGTGCATGACATTAAACTGCCCACACAAAAGACAAAGGAACTCTGAATAAAAGTCAAGTTCCAGCTCACTAATTATACATTTTTTGTATGATTTAGGTAATATTGAGCAGTTAAAAGGTTCAAAGTTTGTAGGATTATTTGTAATAATCCTAGTAAAAATCAAACTATGCTTACTAGGCCCATTGGCTTACGTAAATTTGAAGCAGGTAATGGAAGAATTCAAGTACAAATGATTGAAGACAAAAGTGTTTTTCATTGATACACAAGAGTTAGAAGGACATCCACAGACTGGAATCTCTTCTCTTTTTCAAGAATTACAGAAGATTGTCAACATAAGTCTTCATTTGATGTATAGCATCCTGAGCCTTATCAACAGTTACTTGAAGCTCATGCACTTGACCAACTTCACTCTTTTCAGCTTGCTGAAGTGCCTTCTTAGCATCTGCAATGGCTTTCATGCCATTCATATGAGTTTCATCCAATGATTTATTAAGCTGATCAAGTTCCCCAGTAACAGCATCTAACTGTTGCTGGAGTTGCACCTGTTGGACGACCTTTTCTTTGATTTTTTGCTTCAGATCCTTCATCTTGACAGCATAATCAGCTTCAGCCTGGGATATCGCAGCCTCAAATTCGCCTATATTGACTGAAAATTTCACTCTGGTCAAATCTTCGCGACTTGTCTGCATTTGCTCCCTCCTGAAAATGATCTGTTTCACCGCAGCATGGATCTTTTCATACCCAAAACCACCAAGTCCCATTATAACAAATTGGGATGACAATCGGGAAATTTTTGATGGTAGCTCTTCTAAAGTCACCCCCGATATGATGTTCCATATGTTATTCCATGCCTTACGTCGTGAAAAGCTGAATGCTTTAAGCATATCTGGATCTGATTCAATATCATCGTCAGAAGGGGGTATGTAATCTGGAATTAGCGCACTTAGGGAGGTGACTTGTCCTGCTCTTTCCCCCCTGACTTGTGCTTCTTCACTTTCAATTCCCGTTGGGGCAGAGGCTGAGGCCTCATCTTCGGATCTAGTTATTGCAGTTGATGGTCCTGCATGATTAATTGAAAGGTTTAGTCAGCTTCAAAGGATAACAAAAGAATGGATTGTCTTGCGAATAAAGTACAATCACAAATATTGTTATCCATTACCCAATGGTGGTTCCGCAACCTGAGAATAATTCTCCCTATCTTTCCCAGTTTCAACAGGATTTTCAAGATGAGTCTCAGGAGAGTTTATTGGATTTAGCTCTACTTGAGCTAATGTTTCTGCAATGATAGGGTTGACATCAGTGTCCACACCCTCTTCGGGCATTGGCAGTTCAGCGGCTTCTACGGAAGAAACTGCATATTATTTTACATCATGGTTAGAAGTTTTTTTTTTAAAAGAAAAATTTGGGCGAAGGGTAACACTCATGCCCAAGGTCTTCTAAATCACATGACAACTCAGCATGATCATAAAATTATTCAAAAGTCATTACTTGATTCATCATTTCATCCAATGATACTTCAGAATCTTGATTAGTCTCACCAGTGGGAGCATTTTCTACGTCTTCTTGCCGACTTATGTCCTGCAACCCCTGACCCTGGACAGCATCTTCAGTGATAGGAGGGATACTGGGAATGGATGGTAGCTCTTCTCCAAGAGCAACCAAGTCAGCCTGAGTCTGTGATTGTTCTACAGCACCCTCCACGACCTTTGAAGAAGGATCAGTCCCTTCCCTCAAAGGGGAAATTGAAGAAGCCCCTGCAATCCTCAGAAATATGAGTAACCATATGATTATGGGTATAAAATCATGATTGTTTGAAGGACTTACCACTGCTAATGAAACGTTTAGCTATGGATTTCCTCCTTCGTTGCCTTGGCTTCTTTTGTTTTTTCGGAGTATCAGTAGTCTCCCTTATTGGCACTTGGATTGGAGAATGAAAGGCTATGTATAGTGCCTCATTCATGGCCTGCTGGCCTGGAGATATCTCGCCTGGTTCGCGAGGAGAATCAGTAGCAGCCCCGATAGCAGTACCACCAGGGCTATATTGTGGCGAAGGAACCCTAGTTCCTTTCTTTGCAAGCTGCAATATGAAGAAAATAACTTCCTTAAGTAAACAAAGCTTCACCTAAAATCAAGTTGCAAGGAAAATAAGGAAAGAAAACTTACATCTTCAGGAGCCACGTACTCTTGCCATTCCTCATCTCCAGAACCACCAGCCCCCTCAGTGGTGCCACGATCAATCATTTCCTTCACCCGCCTAGTGATAGGAACCGAATTATCAGTGGCATATATGAGCATTTCCAGCTCTCTGATGTAAGCTCGCACTTCATTGGGGTTATCTCCGTATTGAAGGTCTTTAGAAGCTTGAAGATATCCTATTCCAGGAAGTTGTAGGCCCTCACACAAATCCAGCCAGGCGGTCTCAGTATCACAGTATAAGCTCTGCCATAGCTGAACAGCCTCTGGTCTTAGATATAAAGGCTGTGAGGAAGGTCCTACAATTTTTGATTTTAATTTCTTCCCGACTCCTGCAACTACAGATAGAGAATAAGAAATTGAGACTTATTACTTGATAAAGTAGCAGTGATTGAAGTTATTACAATCAAATAACTCACCAGGAGCTGATGGAGTGGGTCTTTTAACTCTGGCCGGAGGATTATATCGGGCACGAAACCGCTTTGCTGCCGGTTGTGCCTCATCATCCCCATCGTGATAGTCCGATGAATCAGTTCTAGAAGAGGAGTCTGTTGAACCTATTTCAGGTGGAGAAGCATCACCTTCATGAGGAAGAGTTTCTTTCTCTACAGTCCTCTTCCTCTTTCCCACTTGATATACTAGGTGATTCAATATCCCTTTAGGGTATGATGCTATCCAGTGTTCGGCATAAAATGTAGTCAGATAATGTGCCGCTTTTTCAACTGGTAGATCAAATACTGCCCCAGTCTTCTCTCTTGATGTCAGCAACCATAGTTGTTGAGCAACCATTGGATGTTGCTCTAACCTGACATGTACTAGAGGGGATACAACAATCTATTGCAAACATTTGAATTGGCGTGCAAATCTATATGGAGCATAGGCCTCGCATATGATTTCTCCATCAATCCTGGCTACTAACACGCCATCCCTGCAAGCTAGCATGTATGCCCTCAAATCCAAATGGGCTTTCCCATCATCAACAAACCGCCCAGATGGCGGACTTCCATAAGGAAAGAAGTTGAATTCCTTATACATGCTTAGTCTTACTTTCATGTCATAACCATTAACATCTAATGGAGCAATTCCAGAGAATTCTTGCACTGACGGTCTGAAAGAGCTTCCAGGAATTTGTAATCCATTCTGTACATTGTAAGTCCTGAAGTGAGTGGTGATCCATCCCCACAAAACCTTGAATGGTCCCACTATTCTTAAAGGAGATTTACCCTGGAATACGTGAAGTAAACTCCTGTGAATCTTTGCTAAAATGGGGGTAGCTAACCCAACCATTTTTTCCTCAGCCAACTTGGCCGCAATGACGAAGGTCCCTGGCCTAACGCCTCCCTTCGAATCCCTGACCGGCAAGAGATAAACACTGATCCACATTGCCAAGAAACCCGCCAGACGAGTTTTCTTTGGAATTCTTTGATTCACTTCATAGCCCCATTTTTCAAACTCTCCTGCTTCTAGAGTTGGCCAGAATGTGCCAGGAGCTCCTCTCTTCTCAGGTTTTGGACAAGTGGTAGGACGTCTGGGCCGGGTATCCTTGGATTTCTTTTTCTTGTATCCTTTTTCTTTTGGCTCCATCCCTTTCTTCTCAGTAAGAAACACATTCATCCATTCTTTCGGATGAATATCTTTTCTAAAATGAGTTAATGAGGTCTCTGAACTCTTGAGCCTGTGAAAGATTTTAAATAATTCTCGAGCCAAAGCAGGAGTCTTCTCTGGATCATTCCAAGTCACCTTGGGGGGAATGAATTCATCATACATATCACCCAAGATTGGAGCTCCTGAAATCTTGTGGACATCCCACAAACTGATACCTACTTCTCCATGATTCAAATGGAAAGAATTAGTCGCTGGGCTCCAGTGGCTGAGTATCTCTGGCACGAAGTTATCATGTCTGTAAATATATGTTTGCCCAACCCAAACAGCCTCCTATATTACAGCTCTCTTCAGATCCTCAATAAACTCTATGCAAGTCTGTCGCACCCAGTATACCCACATCCAAGTTGGCTTCACACCTCCCCCAGGATGGAAATCCCAACTTTTCTTCCAGCCTTTGGATTGATCCATCTGAGCATTTCGGAAGATTGAAGGATGACAATGTGGTTGAAGCTCAGGTGTATGTTTTTTCAGATCTGGTGTGCAAGGGCTATGATGCATCACATAAGCCTTCTCCACTGTTCCAGCAGTTTGAAATACTCCTCCGCCTGAGATATTTGCTGAAGCAAAATTGGTATAATTCTAAAACCAAGAAAATGGAAGATAATTCTTTACTTCTGGAATAATGACTTCTTGCAGATGACCATGACCATACAAAGGTAGATAAGTGCAGTGAGGAAAGTCGCGATGATATTTCTTCAGATACTTAGCCAAATCTGGAAGAGTACTGTCTTTGACAGTATAGTAATCAGGGCCAATGATATTCATCATATCATCTATCCGCTTGCTAGCCAGTTCATCAATTAATCCAGGTCTAAGAGCCATTGAATCTGCACAGGAGTTGAATAAATTAAACTCTTAAGTGGGTTTATTTTTCATAAAATTTGTGAATGAATTTGGAAAAAATGGCCAAGGCATTAAGGCGTGCAAGTATGGAGATGTCGCGCAAGTGATACATGTGCCGCGCAAGTTTTTGTCGCGCAAGTATTTCCGCGCAAGCCTTATTACCTTGAGAGTAGCGCGGCAGCGAGGAAACAGTGAAAACAGGAGAATTGCGCGGCGACGAAGACTAGCGCGGCGAGAGCTCGAGAAATCCGGAAATCCAGATGCATGTAACGAAGATGAGGCCGTGTATTTATAAGGCCAGGAAGCCTACCTGCGCGCCACACCCAGAGCGCTTAAGGCCTGCGCGACGCAGACTTGCGCGCCACCCTCTGCGCACTGAAAGACTTGCGCGCCCTCCCTTTTCCTTTGGAAGGATTCGATTTCCTCAGAGTCAAATCCTCATTTCTCTCCGGATCCAACTCTGAGTGGGGACTTTTGTTGACGCTCCTTTCGTCATAGAATCTAAAGATCAGAAAAGGGAATATCTCAGCTGAAAGTGATTCATCCTTTGAAGAAAACATCAAAAATTGACAAAGGCATGAACAAAGGATCAACAGCAAATCCACCGCGCAAGTTATACCACTGGCACGCAAGCGTACTTCCGCGGCCACCTTGGTCGCACAGGTGACTTGCGCGACCTAATTGGTAACCGCCCGGTAACCGCCCAGGGTCTTCTTTTGCCTATAAATAGACCCTGTGGGCCCCCATTCAGGAGGATTTTTTTTCCAGAAACTCGGATTGAAGCTCCCGACGCCCAAGTCTCTTCTCAAAGCTTCCGGAACACTTCTAAGGTAATTTCTTACATAGAACGGAAGATCTAAAGAGAAGAAGGAAGGCCTAAGTGTTGAAACTTATCAAACACTTGCGCGCCGACTTAATTCCTTCAATATAACTTGCGCGTCCCTTTTCTGGAAGATCCTCAAGGGGATTCTAAAGGGTTTTATCAAGAGTCGCTCAAGTATTTCAATTCTGATTGAAAATCGTGCAAGTACACCATGTGTCGTGCAAGTATACTTGCGCGACCAATACTTGCACTCCGCCGCAGGACTTGCGCGCCTTTCAAGACTTGCGCGCCCCTATCTTTTTCGGTTCCCATCTTGCCCATTTTACCCCTCTTAAGCCATTTCACCTTCCCTTTTTAAGATTCAGTCTTCAAGACACTCTTCAAAGCCATTTATGGCAAGATTTCTTGATTTGACTTTCTTATCTGAAAGGAATTCTGTGAAATCTCTCTCAAAGTCTAGTGATTTAAATATCCTTATGTCACTAAAATACGGAGAGTTCATTCATTCAACCTCATCCTTTAAGATGAGAAAATCCTAACTTGGGTCTCCTTTTCAGGAATAATCCCCAGTTATAAAACCTTTGATCTGGGCATCTTCCTCAGGAGTAAGCCCCAATCAAGTCCTCTAATCTTGGGCATCTTTCTTAAGAATAATCCCCAAACCTTAATCCCTAACCTGGGTATCCTTTTTCAGGAATAAGACTCAGTCATAACCTTGGGATTCCTTTTCAGGAGTAAAGCTCCAAGTCCCTTAACCTGGGTCTCCTTTTCAGGAATAAGACTCAGTCATAACCTTGGGCTCCCTTTTCAGGAATAAGCAACAAGTCCCCTTAAACTTCTCTTAACCATTCATAAATTACCTTTGATTTGGGTTTCCTTTTCAGGAATAAAACCCAATCATAAGTCCCCTCCTAAGTTGGGCATCCTCCTTAGGAGTAAGCCCCAAGATTAGAGTATTCAAATCTCCATGAAGCACATATAACTTTGTGGACCCTTTTCATGGATTTTCTCCCTAAATGTAAATCCTAAACCTTCATCTATCTGGGCAGTCATCTATACATAAGCCCCAAAAAAATTCTTATGATTGCATCTTTTAGGGAACAATTGTCTAAATTTTACCAATACCTCTTGTTTCTCACACCGAGCATGACTCACGTGAGCTTAGAGTGTAAAAGTAATTATGACATTCATCTTTGAGCCATCAATCATAAACATCATAACCCATTTCTCGAACTACATGGGTTCTGATTCCTTTTCCAAAACAAAGGATACGTAGGTAGCCCATTTATGGGTTCGATCCCAACATTGAGATAATCTCTGTCCTTCTGAATGACGATAAACTTCAAGTTCCCCACTGAGTGGCTTTAAAATCAGCCTGGTCATCATAAATGACCAAGAGACTTTTTATATAAATGTTTTGAAGGATACCATTGACCAAGAATCTCTAAACAAATATAGATGATTCTCTATTGATGAAGAACCTCGAATACATATAAAAGATTCTCTAAATTTCTTTGCATATTTAATCATTGATTGTTAAAACTAAAGGAAAGCACATTTTATACTTGGTAATGTAATAAGGATTCACGAACATAACTTAAATCTATAAAGAGAGTCCCGGAGTAGAAAATAATTCCCCTCAAAAAGGTGTGATGAGTCCGACCTCCCATCCTCTCGACCAATGAAAATTCCTAAGCCTCATTAGTCCACAAGATAATTGGCGCCTGCCTTTGGAAAGTAGGTCCAAACGGATATGGAATCATTGGATGTTTCTGGTTCTACGAACAAACCCGTTAGAAACCGATCGGAATGTTTGAATCTCCCGTCCAGGAGGTCATCCCCGGATTCCGTGCGAAACATTTACCTAGGCCTGTTTTGATTAAAATATGAAATTCATGCCTATTTTGACAAAAATGTTTATATATGTTAGATTTTATAGAAATTAAATTTGAAAATAATTTTTTTACTCTCCATTGAAATTTTTCTTCAACCATGATTTGATTTGAACTGAAAAAATAGTTCCATGTCATGTATTATTTAAATTTAAGAATAAATGGTTTATTTTATATGGTTTTCTTATGAGATGTTTGGTAAAATCCTACAGGTATTTTTTTCTCACACCCTACCTTTTCCTTGAGGATTTTTTATATTTTCGTATTCCGGGACCATGAAATAGAAAATCACCACTTGGAGGTGGTGGGTGTTCTTGATAGAGGGACCTTAGGAGTTGATGGTAAGAAGTTGGGTGTACATTTTACCTATTGTGAGGAGATCTTGGGATGACATTATCAATGAATCAAGATGTTTGTTTTGATGTTTCTTCCACATTGTGGGGGTTTTATCTTGAGGATTGTATTAGAATATTGAATGTTTATGGTTTCCTTGCACTAGTTTCATTTGAATAGTTTTTCATGAGGTTAAATCACTCCCTATTGATATATATTTATTCTCATGCACTCGTCACTATCCCATGGGGATTTGTAATTCCCTTTGGGCTATATTAGGGTTGATCTTGGTACCTTTTATGTAGTTTATTTGGGTTATTTCATGAAACAATGGTGTTAAATGGAGGTTTTACCTCTTATTTAATGATGGAATGATGTTTGTGATGTCTTGGTAGATAGAAAACAGGGTTATAAATTTCATAAGGGGTAAGTTGAGAGTGAGTTCATGTCCATCTCTCATCATAACGAGACTTAAGATTCAATGTGATGTTGGAGAAGAATATATTTCAAATCAATTATAATATGATTCTATGCTTTTGTAGGGATTTGGTCTGAGTTTTCGGTATCCCTATTGAAGTTTAATTGATAAATTTGATGTTATTTCTTCTCTTGAATGATATTTCCCTTTTTTTGGTTGACTTATTGTAGTATCATTCCCCTAAGAATACATTTGAAAAGACATCATGAGGGACATATTTATTATCCATAGTAATAAAATGCTATAAATTATTGGAAACATGTTAAGGGAGTATAGGTTTAGAGAACCAAACTAAATTTATTGACTCATCAAATATAATAATCTTCTTCATTACCCGGGGAATGAAAACATAAGAAGATGTGATATTAAATTCTCAAGAAGGGTAAACATAATAGATAAAATTCTAAGATAATAAGTGATCATAAGATGAACATGTGGGTATGAGAACATAATAATGGTGTATAAACATAATATCAGGGAATCATACCTAATAAAAAATAGATCATAAAATCACGACTCATGGAATAATGATTTTTGAATAACATAAAACATGATTAATAGGAGTGTTAGAATATAAATTATTAATCATGATCCATGAAAACATAAAATATACATAAGAATGTGGAATATAAATAAGCATAGGAAACCATAACATCATGAGTAAACCCAATCACATCCATGATTTTTTTGTGAGAAAACAAAATGATGTCTATTTATTATATTTTAATAAAACACAGTGATTCACATCAATTATGTGGTTAAAACCCCAATAATTTCCATGCATTATCTTGTGTGAAAACACTATCATGCCATGACATTATATTATGAGAAAACCCAATGATATCCATGCATTATGTTGTGAGTAAACCCTAATTTTTTCATGAATTATGTTGTTAGAAAATATAATCATCCCCACACCATATCTTATAAAAATTTCCAATGATTACCATGCATTATATGGTGATCAAAACCAATTATTTCCACACTTTATTTTTTGTGAAAACACAATCATTCCAATGAATTATGTCATGATATATAACACATAACCCAATACATTAGTGGGATATAATGGACCTTCCCACATTATAATAACTTACCATAAAAATGAGTGGCATAAGTACTTGAAAAAATTCATAATCCCATCATATCTTAATTATCCGTTGGGAAATAAATGGGTTTTATGAAAACTTTCACATAACATGATCATAAACCATCTATAAATATAAGGTAGATGGTATTATTAAATCTTATTCCCAGTGAAGCATAAGAAACTAAAAAGGATATTGAAAGTGATTAAAAATCTATTTTTAGGAGAATCATAAAATTTATTTTAAAAAAAGAAGAAATATATTTTTATTTTTATAAATTTTACATTGAAATGAAAACATCACAATGTAATGGGAATTTATGTTTATTTATAAAAACATGAAAAAATAGAGATAATTATTTGTTACAAAAAGAGTTATAAAATCATGAAAAGGGGTTTATGTGGAAATCATTAAAAAGGTAACATTATTTTCACATTTTTTTAAAGAGGGTAAAAGTTGGTGGAAAACATCCATAACAAAGATGTTAAAAGAAGATTCCTTTTGTGAAGAAAATAAAGTCCATTAAAAAAGAAGTAATTCATAGATGCATAGATAAGGATATAAATAAAACATAATAACGAATATGGTCTTAGAGGAAAAATATTATCAACAAAATAGAATATATAAGGTTATATTCCCTTATAAATAACCTTTTGGTTCAATTGTGACTAAAGGATGAAATGGTAAGATAACATGTAAGCACTAGAAATAATTATAGGATAAGGAAATAGATATTTTCTAATAGATAAAGAATAAAGTTTTTTACCATGTAGATGTTTAGAAATATATAATCTCTATTTGAAATTGAGATTTGAAAGAAACCAGTGTGGCTTTAGAAACATTTAAATCAAAATACCTAGAAATAGAAAACATATGATGAATTGTAAATAAATGGAATTTCATGAAAATTATTATGAAACATGTCAATAGAGTATTATATAAACCATAAAGAAGAATATGGGTGGTGAATATTGAATATATCTTAAAGAATGAAAATTGATATGGAAAAACCTTACCGATATCATAATTGAAAACCTAAGGATCTTTTATAAATGAGGTCATGAAAAGAAATGAAAATCCTCATAAAAGAAAGAGTAGATACAATATAACAAAATCATAGGAATATTGAAACAATATTATAAGACCACATTAATATAGAGAACATTATGAATCAAATAAAGTAGTTTGATAAATAAAAAACCCATACCTTGGATTCTTACTTAGTCATACATGCTCTAACAACTTCTAAAAAATCACTCCATCTCATGATATATTCCCTTATAATAGAGATATTATATCATTTTCATGTGATTTGTGCCTTTAAAACATGGTATAGGAATATATTAATAGAAACATTTATAGGGATTTAAGATAGTTTTGAATGAATATATTGGTATGAAAGGGGTAGAGGAGACCATATTTTATAGTTGAAATTGAAGCGAAATTCTTTGGAAGAATAAGTTAGGTGAAGGATAAAGATGGATTCACATGGGTGTTAAGTAAGTTTGGTGAGTAACTGTAGGTGATACATTTATATTTGATTCAAACACCTAATTAAAGACTTATATAATTCATAAATATCATATTAAATAAAAAAATCGAGCTTTAAAAATTTACCACTTTTACACTCATTTATCTTTTTTAATTATTTACCGTGGTGATAATTTCTTTACTAAAAATATTAAATGAAACATATCTACCAAATTTTGAAAATATAATTAGAAATTAAGATCATGTTTGATCTAATTAAAATTTTAAATATGATAGAATTAATTTTTAAATATAAACATAAGATATATAGGAGAAACTGTTTTTGTAGAAAAACAACTTTTAAAAATTTAAATGTTATTATTCATACTTACTACCAATCAAAAATTAAATTATTTTAAAAATATTTGTTTATATATATATATATATATAAATTTCATTAGATTCATAATTTAAAATAAATCAATTTAATGTATTTATATAAAAATCAAACAACATTTATATAAATAATTCTTTAAAATAACCCATTTATATTTACTATAGTGACTAAATATTACCTTGTTATATTATTATTGTGTCTAAAAAATAACATCGACCAGATTACATAATTTAAACATTATAAATCTAAATATGAAATCAATTTCATTAGATTGTATTTTTAAATGTGATGAAAATTAATTTTGGTACATGCTGCATAAAAAAAATTAAATAAATGTGTTTCTGAACATAAAATTGAATTAAATATTATTCATTAGAATGTAGTAATCATTTAATGTATATTAAATTATTATTTATATATATACACAGTATATTTCCTTATAATCATTCATAATAATTTATTATTTTAATTTATTAAAATCCATATATATAAATAGTTTTTTTAAAATAACAACTTTTAACACTTAATAATAATTAATGAATACTTAATAGTCAAGGGTTGAATGTTATTCATTTTTTAATATCAAAAAATAATTTCATTAAAATTATACATAAAATGTGATAAATTTGACATTTAAATAAAAATATGTAATATATAATAAAAAAGTTTAAATATAATTCATTGAATATGGATCATTAAATTCTTATTCCTCATAATTATTTTTTCATTTATTGGATGTTATTTACGTGTTTTTCTAATCATACAATAATTTAAATAATAAATTTTATTGAAATAATTTTTATAATTTTATAAATATATTAAAAGAAATTCATTAAATAAAATATTTATAAAATAATCTATTTAGAATAAAGAGATTATTTTCTTCTCTATGAGGGATTATATATCATCATTCCTTAAAATTAATAATAATATGCAACATATAAAAAAATTTATAATAAAACATTATAATTAAATTTAATCATATTGTTTCATTATTTAAAATTTCTGAATTATATTATTTTTAATTACACAACATACCCTTTGGATATACCTGGTAACCATATATCAAATTACCATATTCCCAATAGCCATATATCCAATAATTGTTTTCCAATTACCATATATTTAATTGTACGATTGTACTTATCATCTTACAAACATTACTAAAATCATTCATCCTGTTAATTCAATTCTCTCACAATGTTTCTATTATATTTATACTTTTTCCCTTTATATATTTTCAATTGGGGTTATGATCATGATGGAAAACTTCCATGATAAAGATTTTATATTCATTGTATTTTTATTTACTCATGAATTTATTCCACTTTTAATTTTCATAATGTTGTTTAATATTTAATTTTTTGTAATGTATTAATGTTTATCTTTTACTGTAATGTTTTATCTTAATAAAATGTATCATGATTTATTTCAGTTTGGTGTTGCGTGTGGAAAATTCTATTCAACATGGTGTTTATTTAATAAAAAATTCATACTAAATCATACGGTGTTTAAAAGACGTTTTATAGATAAATATTTTTCAAGGGGATTAATTAATGATATTAAAGATATATTTCACTATTCATAGCTTTTAATAAATGTCTTATTAAACGTTTTTATCTTCGAAATTCGTAAATGAAATTATTTTCAAACACAAACTTAAACACTGACAAGGGAAGGTTGGTATTAATATCACTAGTAGGAATGGAAGGGTTATAAATATAAAAACAATACACATATCCAATGGGGTCAACTGGATCTAAGACCAGAGCTAGGTAAATCCTAGAAATCTATCATGCTTTGGTATTCAAGTGGATGTGGGAACTAGCATCCACTCTTATTGATCATATTTTCCTTATTTTTCCCTTATACTCTCTGAAAATACTTGTTTGTCCTCGTGATGATGCCTCCCTACCTTAACTCCTACATTGTACATACTCACCTCCTTATTCCCCAATCCACCTCCCCATTCTACTTCCCCAACTAACCTTTTACCAATTGATTCTAGAATCCCACCTCCCTACTTCCCCATCTCCCCTTTTTCCACACCTTCCTCTACCTCCCCTTTAACGGCATTCAATTCCCCTATTATCCTTTCCCCCCTGTGATGTCATTGGGGATTCATGCAATCCATCAGACCCACCCTAGAAACTATAAGGCTGGATGATGAATCACAGTGAACACCATATAAATAGTATGTTGTTTTTCTTGGGATCATGAAGATGGAAGTGATATTGGATTCTTGGTGGTTTTAGTGTTTGTTCTCTAAAATTAGTCAAAGGAATTTGTCTATGGGGATTGTTGTATCATGTGATGCATATTAATCGAAATGTATTATATTTCATTTATTTTTTTTCCATAAAACATGATAAATTATATGATAAACCACCCTACGATATATGTATTACCAGGTTTTCCATGATCAATGGTCATTATATTCATTTTTGATGATTTGTTATGATCAATATTATAAGATTCAATTGTATTGAAATACAACTAGTAACTCATAGAATATATATAGGTGAACTGGTATTCAAATTGACTGAATTAAATCACACTACATAGATTTTCATATATATGTATATATATATATATATATCGTTGGTGTTATTTAAGTGAACATTGGATATGGTCCTTTAACTCATGGTTTTTAAATAGGTTCCCAACTTGTGATGTTTCGTACATTGATATTTATCTAAATTAGTTTGATTTTTTTATTAATATAAGGTGATTGTGTACGATACTAATTGTGTAGAGGGATTTAATTAACCATGATCAAATATGTCCACCCATATAATGTGTTATGACATAAGGACCTCAATTGATATTTAACTAAGTAATTTTATGATCAACACCAAGATAGTTACTTGTTATGAAATTATATAAGATATAATCATCATAGAAATATGGAAAAATAGATTTTCAATATGGAATTGACAATATCAATGTCTCATGCCTCATCTCAATTCCAATTAAAAAAGATGTTTTTAATAGACATGTGGTGGATTACATGATGCCAAATCCCTTGGTTATTTGGGTAGTTATAATTTATTGCAAAATACTACTCATAGTTTATAATTGTGAATGAGTTTCATGATTATTTATGACTTTACAAAGGGCCCTTGGGGTCGCACCTAAGAAAATGAAAATTGGGATTTTTGGAATATTGTGATTAGCTCATGTGTAAAAAAGTTTATGTATATTATAAAAACAAATGAAATTTGTGTTTTATTCATTTGAGATATTTAATTAATAAATAAATATTAAATTTTATAAGCAACGCGGTTTTATAATATTTATATCTATGTATATAATTATTTGTTTATATTATTAAAACAAAAATCTGTGTAAATGACAATCACCAAATGGGAGTTGGTATTGGGCTTGCAGTAATGGGTTTATAAGGCCCATTTAATGTGTAAATTCATAATCTTTCCTTGATATATCATATAAACACCACAGTTTCGTGGTTTATCAAACATGGAGGCTCATTAATTGACCTCTTAAGGTGTTTTGGAACTGAAGCCTCCTTTTTGTGGCTATTTACTATAGCTACTTTGGTTTGTTAAGAATTTAGATTTCATAGAGTCTATTAAATCACCCTATCCTGATAAATATCTAGGAATATGTGTGTTGGAATTAATTTCAATTGTATATAATTAAAAGATAGTGCTTGGTGTTTTTAAGTGTTCTTATTCCAAGAGAGTTCTTTATTATTCCCCACCCTATAGATAATCCAGCATATTTGTAACAAAATATTCTCTCCTTCTTATTAGAGTAGTGACTAAAATCACTTTGATAAGAAGGGGATTTCTCTAAGGTGTTACCGATTAGTGTTATCAATGGATACCAAAGGAGACTTAATTTCATCAACTCATGTTTGACATATAATATTCCAAAATGTTTTAAAAGATGTTTTTACTTTATTTTTTTATATAAATCATTTACTTATTATATTTATTTTTAGGTTTTTATATTACTTCTGTTTGAACCAAAAAACAGTGAGATCTTTAAAACCTTTTTCTCACATCAATGAAAAGGTTAAAGTAAAACTATTTCCTAAGAACTCTCATTAATGAAGGTCTAAATAAGTGTGGATCTCTATCCAAGTGATTCATTATTGACGCAAATATTTGTATAGCCTGAGATTTTATAGAAATGGAATTCTTGGATTGGTTTAATTGGATGTCATGTATATTTGTTTCATATGTGGGATGTGATCCCATTACTCCAACAGTGGTATTAGATCCACACTCGATAAATAAAAATCACATAATCTAAATTTTATAATGTCGTATCATCACAAGATATATTCACATTATTTAAAATATATTTAAGACTCACATGAAAAATTAATATACATTTGGTGATTTGATTAGTTGCTTTAAGGGCAATTCCATGTAGTGGGATTCTACTTTCCCCCTCTCTGAAATATCATACAGCTTGTGATCAATCCCCTATACCCCTTAAAATATTGGATCTTATGAATTACATAAATCGATGTGGTGACATAGAATAGTTCTATGTGATGTTATTAAAGACTTTTATTTTGTATAACACACAAGTGTAAATAAATAATTTAATTAATATGCATGAGATATATTGAGTTCTTAAGTGATATATACTATTGATTTACTATAAATATAATCATAAGGGGTTTTTATCTGATACATAAAATTTTAATGATGAGAATTAATATTAAATCCTTCATGAAATATCAAATTGTTGATGATTTCCACTTAGAATCACATTTTTTAAGACATTGACTGATCAAATAAATAGTCATTTCTTAACCTAGCATCAATAATAAATGCTACGTTAGGTGAAATGGGTAATACATATCCTTATGTTAATGTTTGTAGAAACATAACTTGGTAACTCAATTAGTTTAGATCCCAGAGGTATGGTGTTGAGAATATTCATGAGATAAATTAGGCAAGGTGTTGTTCACGTAACAATCCAAGATTTGTATTTGATATAATTAATAAGAGTTGTTTATCTGAATATTAATTCATTAAGAGACTAGCATAGCTGAGACGTGTAAAAATATAGATCATGGACCAAAAAATTATAATAGTAAAGGTTATTATTTTAGTTAGATTATATACTATAAAAGTCTACAATGAATAAAAACATATATTATATGAATAGTAGAACATTTTTTTGTGTGGATATTCTTAGTATTAAACCCAAACTCAAATTTATCCTAGCAATCAGTCCTTGAGAAATAAATATTTAATGGAAATAATTTCATTTATTAGTACTATATTTTTATAATTTTTTTATAAAAAGCCGATAAATTATACATTCTAAAGAAATCCACACTATATGAGATACTTTCTTCTAACACAAAAAATGGAAAATATGCTAATCAAAAGTATTAGATAGATTCATATGACCTATAATATATTGTAATGTCTATCATTGTTTCTATGATTCAATAGCTATATGATGAGATAAAAGCATTCAATGTGATTGAATGTATAATTAAAAAATCAATGATTCATTTGTGTAGAGAATTATATGTTAAATATATTAATTTCTCTATGTCTTAATCATGGATATTAGATACCGGATGTGCATCATATATTTCTGGTAATGTGAAACTTTATAGAGATAAGAGGAAATTGATTAAGTTATAAGTGAACCTAGGAGTTGGGAATGTAGAAAGAGTTTTTGTGTTATATATGGGGTAATTAAATCATCTTATTTATAGTGAATTTTCATTATTGTTTTAATACTATTACCATATACCATCAATTAACAAGAATTTTTTTTTCTTTCTTAGATAGGGAAATATTTTCATTTTTTATGAGGATAAATTTTTATTCTATTTATAAGAATAAAATTGTAACGTTCTCCAATATAGAACTCTCTCACATGGTTAGAAAGGGTTGGTTACCGGACCTCAAGTGCACCTCCTCATATTCCATAGGCTTCAAACTAACAGTGGGGTATGAATAGTATAGTGGGGAGAATCTACCCCTTGGTATCAAGTTTCATATTAGAAGAAACAATTCATAATAAAATAGAAATAATCATAGAAAAACAATGTGGATGATAATAATAGAAGCCAATTGAATAATGCAGTGAATTAAAAAAATTAATTTCATGTAGGAATTTAACTATATGTCAATCTAGAAAATACTAGAAGACTCAAATTAAATACTCAAAGACTCAGGTCCCAAGACCCATATCAGTCCCATATCCAACTATATTCCAACAAAAAACAAGAATTCAATAGTAAGGTCCTTTTCTATTTTCAAAATATGCATCTATATGTTATTCTCAGGTTCCAAACGATAGCATGAATGGGGTGTGAGTAAAACTCAGTTGGTCAACACCATCGTGTCTAAAAAAAACTAGGATGATAAGAAGTGTATGCAATAAAGTGATAATTTGGTTTATTAATTAATTAAACAATTATAACAATATACCAAATCCTTCAACTCCATGTCGGAATCCCTATAAGAATATCTTACAACCATGCCAACCACAACTATATAACCAATGTAAAACAACATACTTCAGTGCCATGTCATAATATCTCTGATCATGTCTTAAAACCATGCCAAACACAACTATATAACCATTGTATAGTCACAAAAAACAACCTGGGTGAAAGCCCTATAAGCATTACAACATGGGACTAAGCATATCCCACTCTCTATAAGCATCACAACATGGAATGGGCCGAGCCTTCAGAATATCAACATTATAGCATGTCCATGAGGAAGTTCCTTGGGCTATCCAATTATATAAGCATCTTAGTATAGAACACAATTCCTATCATATAGCAAGAATATCACAATATCACATCATATATCTCATTGGTTAATTATGGGAATTACCATGATTCCTTCATATTCCACATTATAATTAAAATAAAAATTGATCAACAATTTTATAAATAATAAATAATCCAAAATTTAGGGATTCAATAACAAAAAAATCACCTTAGGTCCCCTGTCATGCTAAATAAACTCTAAGACAAGATAAGTTCATTTATATTCAATAAATTTGGGCGCACACTATGTTGGAATTATCGCAATATTTCATAACTTGGAAATTATCAAACCATAGGGATAATATTTAGAGCCCCTATCTTTAAAATAATATCCAAAAATGCTTCCAATAGCCAATGTCCATGAAGATGAAGGTAAGTATGACTTCAAATACATTCCTAGATCAAGACGAATCAAGATCTAAAAAAACATTGCAATTGGCCAAAGGATTTCATTACAAAAGATGGAAAACCAAAGGGACGAAAGAAAAAACTGAACCAAAGGAACTTAACAAGGATTGAAGACAAAAATAAAACGTCTATAAGAGAGTTTGGAAGTACAAAATTTTCAAGAGAACAACCTAGGGTCGATAGGATACGATATGTAGATGAAACATAATGAATTTCAGCCGCATAACATGTTTAAAGTAGCAGGTTGGTAATTTACACATCATGTAAATGTTTTTAATGTTATTCTCAAAAAATCATGTTACCTAAGATTTATTTTATTAAAACCCATGAACAATTATACAATGTGTAACCCTTTTACATGATGTGTAAATGTTCTATAGTTTAGTTTTTAACCCATTATCCTTTTAAATCTTTGAACATCTTTTACATATTTTGAACTAACCAAGAACCCATATTAAAACATAACCCATCCAAACTAAGAAAAAATTAATTCAAACAAACATAAAATACCAAAATTTAGGTCATTTTCTCCAATAAAGGCTCTCTGTCTCAAATAATGACTCAAACATCGAGGCTCAGTGAAAAACTCAGAGAGAAACGTACTTGGGAAAATATGGGATCTTATAACCTCTCCACATTATAGAATATCATCTGCAAGAAAATCCAAGAGTCGTAGTGTTGTCTCATTGAACAAATCAATCCACCATGTTCTCATATCAGAATCCCTCTCCCATGTCACCTCATGAACTTTTCCATTCTTCCACTGCACTCGATCCAATAGTATAGTCTAACCCCGAAGATATTTTTTACTATGATTTAAAATCCATATCAGATGCTCCTAAAAGGAGAAATCAACATAAATCTCTAAGTTTGATACATTTATCACAAGGGAAGGTTCTGATTGATATCTTAATAGTTGTGATACGTGTAACGCATCGTTTAGGTCATTGAAGTTCTATGGAAGGGCTAGACGGCATGCCACTAGACCAACCCTTACCACAATTTCAAACAGGACGAAAAAATATGGGTTCTAGATTACCCTATTTATTGATATGGTGTTTCCCTAATATAGGAGACATAAGAAGGAAAACATGACGACCACCCTCGAAATCTAGAGTTCTTCTTTGATGACCATCATATGATTCTCTATGCAGTCACCAACTGTTTTTTGATCAACTAAACTTGCTCAAATGTCTCCTACACGAGACTAGGCCCAACAAGTGTCAACTCACCTACCTCCAACCAAAAAAGAGGATAATGGAATAAACTTCCATTAAAATCCTCGGAAGGTCTCATTTGGATCGATTCCTGGATGCTATTATTATATGAAAACTCCATGAGTGGCATGTATTTATCCCATGAACCACCAAAATTCCAAACACAGGTTCATAACATGTCCTATAAAACATGAATAGTCCACTTAGATAGTCCATCAGTCTATAGATAGTAGGTCACGCTTAATATAACTTGTGATCCTATGCCTTTCTGAAGAACCTTCTAGAAACATGATGTGAGACAAGGATCTATTTCTGAAATGATACTCCTTGGAATTCTGTGCAACCAAACCACATCATATACATAATTATTTCTCATATCTTCAACTGTGAAGGTTTTCTTGATTGAAAAAAAGTGTTCTACCTTATTCATTGTATCGAGAACAACCCATAAAACATCATTCTTATGGGAATTCATGGGTAATCCCATCACTAAATCCATCATTTCATCATCCCATTTCCACTTTGGGATGGTTAAATGTTGTAAAATTCTTATTGGCCTCTGATTTTTGGCTTTCACCTACTAACAATTGAATCATGTAGCCAAAAAACTTGACACCCCCATATTCATTCCTGAACACTAGTACTATCTATAGATATCATGATACGTCTTTGTTAAACTAGGATATACCCCCATATAGAAGTATTAAACTCCCTCATCATCTCCTCATGAAAGACTATAGGATCCTATAGTCGACCACTAAAAAGAATAGAATTTCCACTATTGAGAGACTATCTTAATGGAATCTCCCCACCATATAATTTTTCTCTCAAAACTGAGCCCTCCGAATCTGAAAACTACTCGGTATTAATCTAGTCCAAAATCACAGGTATAAAAGATGTTTAATTAAGAGTTACTTTCCGTTGAGATTCCTAGACATCTAGATCCCTGTCTGCAAAGAGGTCACCTATTCATAACTCATCACAAGACTCTCGTACTACATCTATCTATGTATTTTGACTCAATGCTTCAACAATTATGTTTCTCTTGCCTAATGTATGCGCCAATTTAAAGTCTAAATAATACAGATACTTGACCCACCTCTTATGATGATGGTTCAGGTCCCATTGAGAAAATATGTACATGAGGTTCTTATGATCCTTGTATACCACAAACCTCTAACCCATGAGATATTATATCCAACATCATAGGACATGTACCACTTCCACTAACTCTAGATCACATGTAGGGTAATTCCCCTCATACAGTCTCAGTTTTCCTGGAGCCATAAGCAACCACACGATCCTTTTATATTAGAATTGCTCTGAGTCCAACTCTGGATGCATCGTAGTATATAATATATTCTTTACCCAGTATAGGTTATGTGATTATAGATGTTGAGGTCATCCTATCCTTTAGTCCCATAAAATCTTTTTTCCATGTGTCATACCAAACAAAAATCACTTCTTTCTTGGTCATCCAAGATGTTGGTGCTTCCAAATGAAAGAAATATTAGATAAAACACCAGTAATAAATTCTAAACCAAAAAAAATCCATATTTTGAAGATGTTATTAAGAATTTACCAAGATATCATGCCTGCAACTTTCTTGGGTTCAACTAAAAACCCTTCCTATGAGATGACATGTCCCAATAAGTGCACTTTATTTATCCATAAAATGAATTTTTTTAGATTTGCGTAAATCTGATGCTCTCTCAATGTACTCATGATGATGGAAAGATATTTGGCATGATCACTTTTTGACTAGGATTACACTAAGATATTATCAATGAAAATCACCCCGAACTGATCTAGAAATAAGGATTAAAGATCCTATTCATTAAGGCCATGAATACTGAACGTGCATTAGTAAACCAAAATAGAATTACAGTGAATTCATACAAGACATACCTACTCCTAAAATCATTCAGATTTATATCCAAGAGTCTTACCATTAACTGATGATATCCCGATCTTAAGTCAATCTTGGGGAAGATCTTATCAACTCTAAGACGATCGAAACTATAATCAATGCATGGGAGCATATTGAAACGCACGACCGATTTCCGCCTATTGACCGGTCAAAGTTCTGGTGCTCTACTAATGTGTATAGCAGCACTCGGGTTGAATCCTCGACAATAATACTTTGAAAAAGTCGTTTGTTTTTAGTTGATTGTATTTCGATTAGGGGGGTTTGTTTTCAGAGCATAATTGAAATGATTGATTGTATATAATTTATTTAACAAATTGATAAATATTGGAGTGAGTTCATTATTATGTAGTTAATCCTGTGATATCCTTGAGCTTTGCTTTATATTGCATTTAAATTAACACCCACTTCACAAGTTGACGTCGATTAGAATTCCTAAGTGTTAAAGCTTTAATTCAAGCCTTAACTTAATTAGGATTCTAATCTCAATCAGTACTTGTTTATGGTTGTGTATTTTTTGTTTCAATAATCCATGGAAACCACATGCTAAAAAAAATATGTCATTAATCCGTGACATATTAAGTCCAACATACACAATGTTAAATTAACGAATACTCATCGAGAAAATACTCTCAATAACTTAGAATCCCTAAATTATAACTCAACCCAATGAGATAATTACTCATCCATTAGGATTGTTTATAATCTGGGATTAATGTTTATGGTGACGATTTAAAAAGATTAGAAAAAGAAAGGGACAATAAAAGAGTAGTGTGTCGAACACACACACGAAAGATTTTGAGAATCAAAAATGGAATTTTGATTGAATGAGGATGCAAAATAAGGGACTGTAATTTAAAATTATTCAAACTATTTTAAGACAATTAATATTATAATACATATGGTGGAGAAGAATAAGAGATATTGAAGAAGAAACTTGCATTAAAACAGAATTACAAACAAAGAGACTTATAAGATTACAAAAACGAAGAAAACGAAAAGAAGTAAAAACAATGAGAGGAGGAAAGGTCTCTTAAGTGATAAAATGAGTATGGAAGGTCCTAAAAAGCCTTTGGAAAGGCTTTGGTCATGCCATTATGTTATCCTCTCTTCTGAAATGCCAACACCTCTCAAGGGGAGAAGGGGAGAGTATTTATAGCCCAAGGAGTGGACTGTTTTCATTCCCAATATGTCCTTCCACTTTCATTGCCATGTTCGCTATTCAGAAATCCGAATTTCCAAATATCTCATTCATCAATGTTTTATATAATAATGTTGGACGAATACTGTCAAAATTTGGAGGCATTTGGAGAAGTGGAGCCAAAGTTATGGCGGTTTTATTAAATAATGGTAAACTGTCCATTTCTATCCATGCTTTTTCAATGGCCAAAATGTGAATGGATTTTAGAACAAGAAGATGCCTTCAAATACGAATTAATTCTTCAAAAAAGTCTGTCACATATACCTCCCCTTTCACTCTGAAAAATCTCAGTTCGATTTGATTCTTACATCATGAGATATGTCATGAATACTATACTGATTTTATTTCTCAGCCAGAATGGTGTGATGGACTTCAAAGCTTCATTTGGGACCCTTGTACTTGAATTTGGGCCTTGAAATGTTTATCCAAGATGACATGTAGTGTTCCCCGAATTATGGTTAAGATTTAATGTTTTTGGACATCTGGATTGACCCTAGTAAATAAATTTTCAAGGATGGTCTAGTTTGTTCATAGATTCTGTAGGTCATCTTGTGTGGTAATTGTGATCCTTCAAATGGAAGAATTGGCCCATTATCCCTTCTAAGGAAATGTTTTATATTGCATTACGAATCATAAAAAAAAAGAACCACACAATCCGGATCAGTATGATGAGATTTATAAATAAAATGGTAAACTGAATCAATTGGACTACTTCTAAAAATGCTCAAAAATTATACTTAATATTAAAACATTAATATTTCACACAAATTATGCACATTTAATATAAAATAAGTAAAGGGAGTATATAGTAAGTCATGAAAATATTAATTACATCAACTCTCCCACACTTAGTTATGTGCATGTCCTCATGTGCAAAAAATATAAAAACATGACAAAATATTTTTCACTCACCAACAAGTATTAAAATTTTGTTTTCTTCAATCACGGGAGATTTAGACTATTTCACTCATCCATTTTTAATTCCACCACAAGTTGTTACAGAAACAATGTTCCAAAACTAATTCATTTTTTCATGCTCAAATTTAGAAATGGAAAATGTGGACACTCAAAACTCCCACCTCTCAAGATGATAAAATTTATTTGTGGAGGTTCACTCTTTCAACAACCAAAAGTGAAAATATTAGAGTTTGAAAAGAGATCTTATATTTGAATCCCTATACAAAGCTAACAATAATCAAGATGTCTTTTTAAGGGGTTTTTCGGTGGCTATGGGATGGTAGGAATACATTGTCCAAGAGAGAAGAAGAGAAGGGTTAAAATACCAACATAGAAAAAGAAATGCACATTTTTTTAAATAAATCATGGAAGGAAATTAAAACACATATTTATAAGGGAATGATTGTGTGAAGAAAGACACAATATAGGAAGAAAATATGAAGGTAATGAGAAGATTAAATATTTAAAAAACATAGAACTACTCCCAATAATATAAGAATATAATGCAAGTGTTCTTTTTTTTATTCTCTTATTTTTCTTTGTTTTTTAGAATGTTGAACTTGGAAAAGATCTCACACTCATATCCCAACACATGTTTGATCTCATGACAACACTAATTATAATAGTTATGATAAGATCAAAGGTTGATAAAGAGTGATTTTTGACCTACCCAAGACACAACCCATTTTTTCATTTTTTTTGATTTTTTTTTTGATTTTTTTGAACACTTTTCAATATCATTTGTACAATAAATTCCCAAATCCCACTAAATGACAACCTCCCCCCACACTAAAATGGATTCTTTCCATCAAGCATATGATAACACACCGGAAAATAAGGAAATGATACCCAAAAATGAAATCCATTCCCCCCCACACATAAATTTTAAAAACATATGCAATGAAAATCCATGTTGATATTGGATGGGATAAGGTATTGGGATTGTAATGTGGCTATCAAAGTAAAGGTTTTCATAGGCTTGAAGGGGCTTTCAAAAGGAGGATTTATGTAAGGTAAATGGGAGGCTATTTAGCTATTGTGATTCTCATGTGGTTCCGAAAATGCCTCTATCATATTAATTCACACTAAGGTAGGAAATTCAGCTCGAAGGTCCACAAACTCAAGACTCACAAATGGTGGTGAAAAACAAAATTTTTGAAAATATGGCCATAGGAGGCCTTGAAATTAAATCAAATGTTGTTCCTCACGGTTTGGGAAAACCATTTTCCAAATCAAAAATTGAGTATTCAAAATTTGTTAATTTTGACACAAAATTCTTTATCCAAAGTCATGATGAAAATAAAAAAATTTTGAGATGAAAACATGTCTATTAACTCTCCAAAATGGTTAGACAAAATTTCAAAAGACGATGGTGAGTAAGCATGACTCTTTAATTTTTTGTATTTTTTTGAAGTGTTTGTTTTCTTGGTTTTTTTACGTTTTTTTAGGTTTTTATATTTTTTTCTTTTTTTAAAGATACACCCACACAAAAGAGAAAGTGAAAAAGAAAGGTTTTGATAAAGAAAGTGGTAAAAAAATTAAAGAGAGAGGGAAAAGAAGAAAGAGGTAGAGAGAGGAAGAGATAGAGAGAGAGTTAAAGGGAAAGAGGTGCCCCTGGTTTAGATTTGGTGGGTCATCTTCACCATCTGGTGGTGGGTTTACTGGAGAAGTTGGGTATCCAAGATTGCATGTCCTCTCATGGTTATGTTTCAACCGATGTCCATTTACCGTGAATGTCCTTTTGGAATAGGGGTCTTGGACTTGCACTGCACCAAATGGGTAAACATTAGTTATAATAAAAGGACCTTCCCAACGAGAATTAATCTTACCTGGGTGATGAAAAAATCGAGAATTGAAGAGCATTACCTTTTCACCTTCATGATATACCTTTCTCAGGATGTGTTTGTCATGAAGTAACTTAGCCTTATCTTTATACAGATTGGAATTCTCATAGGATTCAAGTCGAAGAACCTCCAGTTCATCCAATTGAAACAATCTTTCTTCCCCTGATTTTTCACAATCAAAATTACAGGTTTTCACAGACCAAACAGACTTATGTTGGATTTCAACTGGTATGCGACACGCTTTATCAAAAACTAGCCTAAAAGGAGAAATCCCAATGGGTATTTTATAGGTAGTTCGATAAGCCCAAAGTGCTTCACCAAGTCTCTCAGGCCAGTCTTTTCTGGTGGGCTTAAAAATTCTCTCATGTACCCTTTTCACTTCTCTATTAGAGAGTTCTGCCATGAAATTTGCTTGAGGGTGATATGCAGTTGAAGTTTTATGTACAACCCCATTCTTTTTCAGAAGAGATTCCATGTTTCTATTACCAAAATGGGTTCCTATGTCACTGATCAAGGCACGTGGTGTGACAAATCTTGGGAAGATGTGGGTCTTTAGAAACTCACTAACAGTATGAGCATCATCCTTCCTAGTGGTTTTGGCCTCAACCCACCTTCAAACATAATCAACCACAAGAAGAATGTATGAGAATCCATTGGAAGGGGGAAATGGTCCCATGAAATCGATGCCCCAAACATCAATGATTTCACAAAAGATTATGGGATTTTGGGGAATATAATTTCTTTTGGAGATTGTGCCGCACTTTTGGCAAGTGGGACATGATTGACAGAACTCTTCTGAGTCCTTGAAGAGTGAAGGCCAGAATAATCCAGAGTCTAGGATCTTTCAGGAGGACATTTGTGGTCCAAAGTTTCCACCTCCAGGATGTGAGTGACCGAATTATAATATGGAAGAATTTTCATTTTCATCGACACATCTTCTTATTACCATGTCAGCCCCAGTTTTACAATGTTTATTTTCTTCCCAAAAATATTATTTTGAATCACTTTTCAACTTCAATTTTTTTACTTTTAAAATTTTTTTAGGAAAAACACCAGAAACCAAATAATTTATAATTAGGGCATACCATGGTAACTTTGGAGTGAGATACAGAAGGTTCTCAATGGGGAATTCAGGATCAATAATTTCTGAATGAAAATAATTAGAAATTATACTCAAGTGATTAGACACATGGTTTTCTTTTCCAGGTCTACCTTTGATTTCAAGGTCAAACAGTTGGAGCATTAGGATCCATCTTATTTGCCTCGGTTTGGTATCACTTTTCTTGAATAAGAACTTTATAGTAGAATGGTCTATGAAGATTATGATTTTTTTCACATAAGAGATAGGACCCGAATTTATCTAAGGCAAAAACAACTGCTAAAAGTTCTTTTTCAGTGATATTGTAGTGAGATTGAGTTTCATCCAATGTTTTTGAGGCATAATAGATGACATGAGGAATTCTTTCTCTTCTTTGACCAAGAACAGCTCCAACTGCTCTATCAGAAGCATCACACATCAACTCAAAGGGTAAGGACCAATCTGGGGGTTGGATTATTGGGAAAGATGTAAGACATGTTTTGAGTTCAACGAAGGCTCTCTTTCAAAACTCATCAAAATGTAAAGTGACATCATTTTGAAGTAACCAAGTGAGTGGGAGGGAAATCCTACTGAAGTTATGGATGAATCACCGAAAGAAACCGGCATGACCGAGAAATGAACGGATGTCTTGAATAGAAGTGGGTGGAGGAAGTAATTAGATCACTTCAATTTTTGTAGGATCGAATTCAATACCATCTTTTGAAACTATGTGCCCTAGAACAATCCCATTTGCAACCATGAAGTGACATTTTTCAAAATTTATCACAATGTCACACTTGACACACTTTTGAACGACTAGAGAGAGTGAATTCAAACAAGATTCAAATGACTCATCATAAATAGTGAAGTCATCCATGAAGACTTCTATACAGTGTTCAATGATTTCTGAAAAGATACTCATCATACACCTCTGGAATGTTTCATGATCATTACAAAGGCCAAAAGGCATTCTTCTATATGCATATGTTCCAAAGGGGCGTGTGAAAGTAGTCTTTTCTTGGTCCTGAGGTGATATTGAGATTTAAAAATAGCCGGTGTATCCATGAAGAAAGCAATAGTGTGACTTTTCGGCTAATTTTTCTAGAATTTGATCAAGGAATGGAAGAGGGTAGTGATCTTTTCGTGTTTCAACATTCAATTTTATATAGTTGATTCACACACGCCATTTTTTTCACTCGAGTTGTGACTACCTCCCCAGGTTCATTTGTGACAATAGTTATCCCACCCTTATTAGGTACAACTTGAATTGGACTAACCCATTCACTATAAAAAATTGGGTAGATAATACCAACTTGAAGAAGCTTTGTGATCTCTTCCCTAACTACCTCAAGTATGAGTGGATTGAGTATTCATTGTGGTTGTCTAATTGGTTTGGATGACTCCTCAAGATGGATGTGATGCATGCAAAGGCAGGGTTGATTCCTGGTATGTAATCTAGGGTCCAATCTAAGGCCTTTTTTTTCCTCTAACACCTGAACAAGTTTGGACTCTTCGGTTTCAGTAAGTGAAGCAGATATAATGACAGTATATGAGTGATCATGGAAGAGGAATTCATATTTCAGGTGTGTGGGAAGGGGTTTCAGATAAGTCTCATCATTAATTTTTGGGTTAGGAAACTCAAAAATGGAGGATGGGACTTCAGTTTCTTCAGATTCATTTTCCCCAATAATATCCAAGGTGGAGCAGTTTTGATTAGAGTTGAGATGGGATTCAAGAGAGTTTTCAAGATCCTCTAAATTGAAGGAGTCTATGAATGAAAGGTCCACATCAAATTCACAATTTATGACTTGGTTAATCCTAGTGAAGATTTCACAAGATCCTATCTCTTCATAATAGGATGAACATGATAGAATGGGGTTCAATTGACTCTTAGAAGCGTCCTCAGAAGCATGGATTGAGAATGCAGAGTTATCCTCATATGGGTATTGCATGGCTTGGAAAATGTTGAACTTAACCAGTTGGTCACCAAATTCCATGGATAGGATGCCTGAATGGACATCAATCTTGGTCCTCGCAATCATGATGAATGGTCTTCCTAGAATTAGGGGAGATCGAGAAGAGTTCGTCTCGCCTTCCATGTCAAGGACATAGAAATCGGCAGGAAAGATAAGATCATTAACTCAGACAAGGACATCCTAAATTATTCCCTTAAGACTGGTTGTGCTTCGATTTTCTAACTAAATGACAACAGCTGTTGGATGTAAGGGACCTAGACCAACATTGGAGAATATAGATTTGGGCTTGAGATTAATTGAGGCTCCTAGGTCTAAGAGTGCATCATCAAAATTAGAATATCCAATTTGGCATGGAACCGTAATAGTCCCTGGATCTTTGCACTTTATGGGAATAAACTGCTGGGTGGAAACATTTTCAAAGGTCCTAAGTTTCCTCTTCTGGGTGCACAATTCCTTAAGAAACTTGGCATACTTAGGAATTTGTTTTATGGCATCTAAGAGGGGAATTTTGACTTCAACTCGTCTAAACATGTCGAGCATTTCAGGACCAGGTTCAAAGGACTCCCTTGTTTTAGAAATAGCTTGAGGAAAAGGAATTGGATTCCTATGTAGAATGGAAGGTGGTGAGGCAATGGTTTCAGGTTGCTTTTCAAGTTACTTTTTATTTTTATTTTCTAGGTCTAGATTCAAAGGAGGGTTGGAGGACTTATCTTGAGGCATAGCAAGTTTCTTTCCTGATCTAAGTGCAATTGCACTTACATTACCCTTGAGGTTGGGTAGTGGTTGAGCTGGGAGTTGGGAAGAATTTGATTATGATTGCTGGCTCAGGTGGGATGCATGTTGACCTATTTTAGTTTCAATGTTTTTAAGGCTAGAACGGGTGAAGGTGGCAAGATCTTTCACTGCACTTTCCAATGGTTGCTTAAAAGAAGAGGCTTGTCCCGAATTGGGATTACCTTGAGTTTGGTTCCTGGGATAGAGATTGTATTGGTTTTGGAATTGGGAAGGCTCACTATGATAATGGAATCCAGGAGGAGGATTGTTCCTTTGAGGTTGAGGAAAAAAAGGATAAGGTTGATGGAAGTTACCACCACCTTGACCGTATTGGAATTGGTTTGGGTTTTGAGGAGGGAATTGAGGGGGATGAGATATGAGATTACCATACCTCAGGCCTTGGTTATAGGAAGAAGAGAAGGGCTTAGAGTGAGGTTGGTTGAAGTTTCTAACAAACTGACCTGATAGTTGAGGATTGGTGTTCCGCTGACAATATGATGCATTGAGCTCTATTGGTCCAGATGAATCAGATTGATCCTCTTGAAGTTGTGGACATGGGTCAGTTGGAAGAGTTGGGGAGTTGCAGATTCCAATGTTTTTGAGAGGTCTAGGAAACATTGATTGCGAAGAAGATGAGGTTGGGGATTTGGTGGCCACAGCTAGCTGTCGCACAAGACCTGTAAGTTCACTCATCCACTCGGTCATCTTGTTCGGCTCAATTGATTGATTATCTTGGGATTGATTGACTTGAGCATGATCTCGAGTATGGAATGTTTGTGTGTTTACAGCCATGTTACTTATGAGATCTCTTGCAGCTGCATGAGTTTTATCAACAAGAGCACCGCCACTTGTGGCATCTACGAGAGTTCTCTCCATGGCCAATAACCCCTCATAATAGTATTGGATCAAGAGTTGGTCAGGAATTTGGTGGTGCGGGCATGTTGCCACAAGATTTTTGAACCTCTCCCAGTACTCATGGAGTGATTCACTTGGGAATTGACGTATACCACTTATTTCCTTTCGGATAGAAGTTGTAGGAGAAGTAGGAAAGAATTTCTTTAAGAAGAGTCACTTCATGTCATTCCATGTAGTTATGGAACTAGGAGGAAGGTAGTAGAGCAATGACTTAGCAGTGTCAGCTAGGGAGAAAGGGAAGGCTCGAAGTTTGATTTGTTCTTCAGAAACCCCTTGAGGCTTCATGGAAGAGCACACTACTTGGAACTCTTTAAGGTGGATATGTGGATCCTCACCGGCTAGCCCGTGAAAATGAGGGAGAAGATGAATCAAACCAGATTTGAGTTCGAAGTCAGCTTCTATGTTTGGATATTGAATACCAAGATTTTGGTAATTCATATTAGGGACAACGATTTCTTTAAGGGTTTGTTCCCTAGTATTGGCCATTTCAAATTCAACTGGTTGGACAAGGACTGGTTCTTGAATTATTTAATTATCTCTTATGTTCCTCCTATGTTGGCGAAGTGTTCGCTCAATTTCAGGGTCAAACAAATCCGAGGGATTGTTTGGTAGGCTATGGGGAATTCAAAGAGATTTTGGTAGAAATAGGAAGATGGGTTTTCTTTGTATTTTTTCGGTTTATTATTTTTAAGAGGAAGACATGTTTTTATTTGTGTTTTTTTTCAATTTTTTTTAAATTTTGTTTTTTTGGATTTTTTTTATTACAATAACCAGAAACTAATGAATAATTAAAGCACCATCCCCAGAAATGGCTCCATTTGAATCGCACAACCGATTGTCTCCTGTCGACCGGTCAAAGTTCCGGTGCTCTGCTAATGTGTATAGCAGCACTCTGGTCGAATCCTCGGCGATGATACTTTGAAATAGTCGTTGGTTTTTAGTTGATTGTATATTGATTAGGGGGGTTTGTTTGCAGAGATTAATTGAAATGATTGATTGTATATAATTGATTTAACAAATTGATAAATATTGGGGTGAGTTCATCATTAGGTAGTTAAGCTTGTGATATCCTTGAGCTTTGCTTTATATTTCATCTAAATTATCACCCACTTCACAAGTGGACGTTGATTAGAATTCCTAAGTGTTAAAGCTTTAATCCAAGACTTAACATAATTAGGATTCTAATCTCAATCAGTACATTTTTATTTTAGTGTTTTTTTGGTTCCAATAATCCATGGAAACCACATACTAAACAAAATATGTCATTAATCAATGACATATTAAGTCCAACATACACAATGTTAAATTAACGAATACTCATCGATCAAATACTCTCAATCACTTAACATCCCTGGATTATAACTCACCCCAATGAGATATTTACTCAGACATTAGGATTGTTTATAATCTTGGTTTAATTTTTATGGTGACTATTTAAAAGAATTAGAAAAAAAAGGGACAAGAAAAGTGTAGTGTGCCGAACACACACACGAAAGATTTTGAGAATCAAAAATGGAATTTCGATTGAATGAGGATGCAAAATAAGGGACTGTAATTTAAAATTATTCAAACTATTTTAAGACCATTAGTATTATTATCTATAAGGTGTAGAAGAATAAGAGGTATTGTAGCAGAAACTTGCATTAAAACAGAATTACAAACAAAGAGACATAAAAGATTACAAAAATGAAGAAAACAAAAGTAAGTAAAAACAAAGAGAAGAGGAAAGGTATCTCAAGTAAAAAAATGAGTATGGAAGGTCATACCAAGCCTTTTTAAAGGATTTGGTCATGCCAGTATGTTATTCTATCTTCTGAAATGCCAACCCCTCTCAAGGAGAGAAGGGGAGGTATTTATAGCCCAAGGAGTAGACTGTTTTCATTCCCAATCTGTCCTTCCAATTTCATCGCCAGTGTGGCTATCAAGACATCCGACTTTACAAATATATCCTTCTTCAAAGTTGTATATAATAACATTGGCCAACTACTGTAAAAATTGGGAGGCATTTGGAAAAGTGGATCCAATGTTATGGAGGTTTTATTAAACAAAGGTAAACTGTACATTTCTATCCATGCTTTTTCGATGTCCCAAATGTGAATGGATTTTGGAACAAGAAGATGACTTCAAATATGAATGACGTCTTAAACAAAGTCGGCCGTCTATAGTTCTTCTTTCACACTGAAAAATCTCAGATATATGTGATTCTTATATCATGAGATATATCATTAATACTATACTGATTTTATTTCACATCCAGAATGGTCGGCTGGACTTAAAAGAATTATTTGGTCCTCTTGTACTTAGATTTGGGCCTTGAAATTTTTATCCAAGATGATATGTAGTGTCCCAAGAATTAAGGTGGAGATTTAATGTTTTTGGACTTCTCTATTGGGACCAGTAAATCAATCATCAGGGCTGGTCCAGCTTGTTCACAGATTCTGTAGGTCATCTTGTGTGGTAAATGTGATCCTTCAAATGACAGAATTGGCCCATGATCCCTTCTAATTAAATGTTTTATATTGAATTAGGAATCCTAAAAAATAGAAACCACAAAATTAATATCAGTAGGGTGAGATTTATAAATAAAATGGTAAACTGACTCAATTGGACTACTTCTAAAAATGCTCAAAAATTATACTTAATATTAAAACATTAATATTTCACACAATTTATGCACATTTCATATAAAATCAGTAAAGGGGGTATATAATAAGTCATGAAAATATTAATAACATCACAGATATCATTTCTTAATAATCATCTGGTTCCACCTCGAATAATCCACAAATACTCCAAATCCAAATCCTTTTTTTCAATAAACAACTTTATGGATGAGTGGGAACCTCACAATACTAGATAATAGACTTCAAACACCATGAAATACATGCTCAAAATCCAACCCAGGACAACATTAAAAATTCAAATTCAAAAATAGGACAGAGCAGTCCACACCTTGGGCCCTGAACAGCCTCGAGCCACGCTCCCTGAACGTAACCCTGATTCGAAATCATCCCATCTTCATCATCAGCATCGCCGGTGATCCGAATCCTTTGGATAATAACACATCGCCATTAGTGAAAATAAGAAACCAGCACGCCAGAGAGAACACCAACGATACCGGGGAATCAAAAACATACTCACAAACATACAACAGATCTGAAAATTTAGGCAACTACATCAATCGAACAACAAATAGATCATTCACAACAAATACCGCCTAACAATCCATATTCAACGAGTATAATAGATGAAGAATCAACAATAGAGGAGAAGCTTGTGCCGGACGCGCCTCCTGGAAACCATCGTCCGCTCGGACATCACATCCCAAAACCACCTTGGAGGCCAGAACCCCAAACCGACCTGGAAGGAGTGATGGACCAAGTGGTCAGAGTAGATTTGAGCGGACTAAGGCCTTGGCAGAGGACCGCGCGAGTATATCGGCGAAGGATGCATGAATCAGAGCGTCGAGGAATGCAAGCGTCGCTCCATTGAAGGGGGATGCTGCCGACAGAGATTCCAAAGTGCTGAGTCCCCAACAGCAAGAATGCACACCTCATGAAGCCGATGCTCACCGAAGAGGCCGAGAACCAAAAGATCCAAACCCGATATGTAAAGCTGAAAGAGAAACACGATGGAAACCCTAGAACACTGAGAGGAGAGCTCCCGATCGACTACATTGCTCCCCCAATTGGATTTCCAAAGATAATACGCACATAAGCACAAAGATCCATCAATTTTTTTAGAGAAGTGAACTGGAGAAACCTAAAGAGATGTAATTCGCCATATGAAGCCTTTAGATTCGAGATCTTCTAACTGAACTTTAAACTCCCAAATCTCTTATTGTGTTATTCGGTAAGGCAAGATAGAAACTGGATCTACTGCTGGCACCAAATCGATTGTGAATTCAATCTCTCACTTGAAAGGTAATCCATAGAATTAATTAGGGAAAACATACTGAAAAAAAGTATACCACTAGAGTAAAATAATCTTGTTTAATTTCACCATTTTCTAGAGAATGTATGGATATTTGAGCTAGGGGAATATCTAATCAAAACTAAATTGGTCCTGCATGACAAACATGAAGATCCCACTCACATTGGTGAGAATAAATGTTTCTTATGGAGATAGAAAAGAAACACTCCTCTTATAATATTTGATATGATCCTGGAATAGTTCAAACCAATCCATACAAAGAATCAAGTCAAAGCCTGTAATTTCCAATAAAAATGGTTCCCAAAATAAAAGGTAACCACCATTCTATAAAAAACATGCATTGAAATGTTTGATATTCTAAGACTGCACTCCCAAAAGTTTGTCAATGGTTAAAACACCATCCATTATTTTCACATCCAATCCCAAACTGCTTTCTAAAAGAGAAGATAGATAGGAATATGATGCTTCAATATCAAAAAAACATAACCAAAGGTAGATGATACAAGAATCGTACCACTGACAATAAATGGTCCTATATCCATGTTAGCCAGAGTAGTCTGCAGAACATGCAACTAAATTGTTCCTCTGACTTGGGATCATGTCTGACTACCATTAGATATTTCCCTTTTTAGGTATTTTTATCATTCACTAGGGTACCATGTCCCCTACCTCAGCTTAAAAAGAATGTGGAACTCCATCTACCAACCTACTGATGGGGAGCTGAGCCTTTTTTTGGTTTTGGTGGTTGTCTTGATCATCTTCCACTGGTCTTGTAACGCCCCGACCCCAGTTACCCAGAGTCGGTGCATTAATTACATAAACATTGGCATGATCACAAGAACGATCAAATCTCGAAAGACCGATTGGTTTAGTAGCCTTGGAAACACTAGATATATTCATAAGTTTTACATTACATCATAAAATGAAAAACTAATACAACAACATAATGTTTCCACAATCCACACTATTATCCCCTCATAATATCCCTGCAGGTCATTCATAACTTACTTCTTCACATCTTGGGAAAAAATAAAACATAGAAAAGGGGTGAGCTCAAATGCCCAGTAAGGATAACAATATAGCGGAACATTCAAAAATAAGCATAAACATTTAAGGCAACGACACACTAAAACAAAAGCCTTTTAAACATGAACTTCAACATAGTATGGAAAAAGTAAAATGAAATAATTCCATTTACTTGTTCACATGGATATTCTACTAATCGAATAATCACATGAAAAATCAATAACCACTTTCATAATGTTGGAATGCATAATGCCAGACTATCATAACCACATATCCAAGGCCTCGTGCCAAGACTACAAATAAGATTTCGTCAAGGCCTTGTGCCAAGACACTAGTTTGTCTCATGAGACCTACCGATGCATCAAGGAGCTATAGCGGGCTCCACCCGTCACATATTAAGTCCAATTCATTCCCATATGAAAAGGTTTAAACATAACATAAACATTCGTATTAAAACTAGCATACGAAATGTCAATACTTTCACCATAAACTATGAATGGTATAAAAAATAGCACACCCACAGTTAAACATATCACAAAACCTTCAATACAATATAGAAGTTTTGTATCATAATAAATCAACTTCAAATAATCTTAAAATCCATCAAAGGATGTTGACATAGATGAAATCAAAATTCTTTTTAAAGAAATATCTCCTTTTATTTTGAAATCATTTAAGATCCATATAAAATAAAACATTTTCTTTGAAAATATTCCTATAAGCTTTTAAGGGAAGCTTTGAAGATTTTATAATGGCGGAAAATAGCCGCACCCTCCGTATAAGTTAAAAAAAACATTCTTACCTTAATTCTGTCGAAAAGGTTAAAAATGACCTTGTTTTGAAAACGATGGAAAGATTCCTTTATAAACCTCTTATAAAAAGTCAAACAAGGGTATTAATGACTTTAACCCATATTCATGTAAATAATAAATATGTTTTGAAAAACATTTCGAAGGAACATGGATGTGGATGATAAAGAAATCCTAGTAGATTATTACGTATAAACAACCTCGGATAATGAAGAGATTGTGAAATAACCCTTACCTTGTACTTTTCCATGGTTGGGGTAGGTTAACCTCTTGTATAATGGTGAAATAATTGTTATTAAATTATACAATAATCATATACATTAATATGATATCATATATGATCTCTAAGTATTTATTTGATAATAATATCTTAGTATTATCGTTGTTTCAGGTGTTAACTTACTTGTTTTCTTTTATATGTTTTGTTACATAAGACATGTTTGTAAAGGATAGGTTTTATATTATTCATATCCAGAATGATATAAAGTCCTTAAACAACATTTTTTAAATCATCAAATGATAATTATACTTGATTGGATACGATGGAGAATGAATCTTATCGCGTTCGTGGAGACGGTAGTCCGTACGTACGCACGAGCGACAATATCATTCTTTTGATATTAAAATAATATATAAATGGATGGTATATCATATATACAGAATCCTTAACATGTTATATTTATTATTAAATGAGTTACACATCATTATTATACCCATCCAAATAATATTATATTGAATAACAATTACACCACGACGTGGAGACGGTAAGCCGTACCTACGCACGTATGGTGACATGTTATTCAAAGGGTGGATAGAATACTGAATATGGTTGTACCATATTTATAATAACATCACAGTATATATATGATACTGGATTTATTATTTTATAATGGTAACAACAAATGAAGAAGAAGTGGATGAAGAAATGAACTTAGAAAAGGGTGGTGAAATCATTACCTCTTCTTCGGGTTCTTCCTTTTGATTTGATCAAAAGGGCTCCTTAGGTTGGCTTTCTGATCAAACTAAGGACCCTAGGTTGTAGTGATGGAAGTTGGGAGAGTATTTGGGCAGAGGTTTGCCGAACCAAAAGGCTTTGAAGGTGTGAATAAATGAGAAGGAGGAGTGCCCTTTTATAAGAGGGGTGAGGGGCACCTTTGTAAAAGATAGATATATTAGTTTATAATAAATTCATATTCAGTTCCAATGGCTCCAAAGTTTATTATTCAAAGGTTAAGGTGGGGATGGGTCGAAAACAACTCAACCAATAGAATTTAGACAGGTTTGGGTACTTATAATAAACTTATCTTTAAGTATTAACTCTAAGTTAATTAGTTTCACTTTTACAATGTCTCTTTGTATTTTTATATAATATGGTTAATAAACTTACTACATACATCCAAGAGACCCCCAAGTGGTCCATTAATGATGAAACTATCATGATATAACTCTCTTGGCCGAACCTTAGATTTTTAGGAATTTAATATCAATTAATAATATAATATTTGTTTTAAGAACTCTTTTAAGTCAATTTTGACACTATTCAATAGTTGATTTTTGTGAAACTCATAACAGATTGATTAATTCGAAAAGAGTCAATTAACTCAATCCTAATATATCATATTATCTTAGAAAATTATTTTAATTCATTAAAAGTTTCATATTATATTTATTTGTGTATTTATAATATCAGTTATTTTAATTTTTCACTATTATAGTAATTACTGCATCATCATTGTGTCATAAATAAAATAAATTATTTAATGTCTAAAAATTATACATAAAATATCATTATGTATGAAAGCTTTTTATCTTTCTAATGAATATTTATTATCTAAAATCCAACATATATAACACTATGTAACAATTGTTTTGCTAAAAGATATATGCTTGTGTCATTTTTGTAATCATTTTAACTTAATTAAAATAAAGTGTCATTATCACTTACAAGTGGATCCATGGGGTCCCAAAATAGACCCAAAGATGCCCTTGGTCGACCATGTATCAACCAATAGGGTTAAGACACGTTTTAGGGTAATTTAGTATTATTATAATATTATTTTTTAACCCTTATTTACCGGATTTACCCTTAACCATGGTAAATAAAATATTTACCGCAGTAATTATTCAAAATGTCTAAAAATAAAAGTTACCTATTTACACAATTTGAACATCCTGATTCCAAATATGGAATCCATTTTCCTAAATTCAAAACACAGAAGTGGCAGAAATTAATTTAAAATTAATTCCCGCTGTCAAAACAAAAAGCGTGTTTTTAAGAGATAATAACTATCAAAAGATTGACACTTGTTTATGTTCGGTTTAATTGTAAAATTATGTCCAATGACCAACATTATATTAAATGGTAAAAATATATTCTAAATATATTTTAAAACTACTAAAATTCATAATTTATCACTATTAATTATTTTGATGAAAAAAGTTGTTTTTAATTAAAATTTAGTAATTTTCACTATTCATCAAAATATGAAAGTTATCCGAAAAGTACCAAAATTTCACCTTAGGCTAAATTAGATATTCTGAATCCAAAAATGAAGCCCATTTTGAAATATAAAATATATATAATTTTAAAAGTAGGTATTACTATTCATAACGGCTAGTTTGATTGGTTGTTAGAACTCGGTGTTGCGTACAACACACGCTATCGCATTATTCAAAGAGAAGCGTACCGTAGAAGCTTGGGGTGTTACATTCTCCCCTCCTTCAAATAATTTCGTCCTCGAAATTTCTAGAATACTATCGCATGAAAAGACTCTGGTGGTTCTTTATCATAAGTTTCTCGGGTTCCCACGTTGCCTCTTCCATCTTATGGTTTCTCCACAAAACTTTTACCAGACGCGTCGTCCGGTTTCTCAGTACTTGTTCTCTCGTATCAAGAATCCTGACGGGCTCTTCACAATAGGAAAGATCGGGTTCCAGTTCTAATTCCTCATAGGTGAGTACATGCGTTGGATCAGGCATGTATTTCCTCAACAGAGATACGTGGAACACATCGTGAACTTTGGAGAGACTTGGCGGCATTGCCAATCGGTAAGCTACTACCCCAATTCGTTCTAGAATTTCGAAAGGTCCGATGTACCTGGGACTCAATTTACCTTTCTTACCAAAACGTATGACTCCCTTCCACGGAGATACCTTCAAGAAAACATGATCACCGACTTGAAATTCCAAATCCTTCCTTCGATTATCGGCATAGCTCTTCTGCCTACTTTGAGCTGCTTTGATGTGATTTTGGATTACTTTCACCTTTTCCACCGTTTCCTCCACCAGTTCTGGGCCTACAAGTTTTCTTTCACCATCGTCATCCCAACAGGTTGGTGTACGACATCTCTTTCTGTATAACGCTTCATATGGTGCCATCTGAATACTCGAATGGAAGCTATTATTATAGGAAAATTCTACCAGTGGTAAATATTGATCCCACATACCCTGAAAGTCAAGTGAGCAAGATCTCAACATGTCTTCTAAGGTCTGAATAGTCCGTTCTGATTGTCCATCTGTCTGAGGGTGGTATGCAGTGCTCAAATGAAGTTCAGTATCCAGGGATTTCTGAAGACTTTTCCAGAATCTTGAAGTAAAACGGGGATCACGATCAGAAACAATCGATAGGGGTACTCCATGAAGTCTCACAACTTCATTAATATATAGTCTTGCTAGATGTTCCAGGGGTAGATCTTCTATTATAGCAAGAAAATGTGCTGACTTGGTAAGACGATCAACAATAACCCATATTGCATCGTTCCTTCTAGAAGTCTTTGGTAGCCCCATGACAAAGTTCATCGTAATATTGTCCCATTTCCACTCCGGTATGGGAAGAGGTTGCATGACTCCTCTAGGCTATTGCCTTCCAGCTTTCACTTGTTGACAAACCATACATATTGACACAAAATCATCAATCTCCCTCTTCATGTTGTCCCACCAAAAATTTTCCTTCAAATCTATATACATTTTTGTGCTCCCAGGGTGTATAGAGAAATTGGAACTATGAGCATCATCCAGCAATTCCCTTTTTAGATCAGGTAAATCGGGAACACAAAGTCTCTTCCCGAATTTCCAAATTCCATCTTCATACACAAAGTCTCTCAATCTCCCATCATTCACAGCTTTAATCTTCTTTTGGAATTCTTCATCATCGGCCTGAGAACTCTTAATCCTTTCTAGTAAAGATGGTTTGGAAACCATTTGAAAAAGCATTGATGTTTCACCTTCCCTGGTTATTCCCATGTCCATCTTCACTAGATCCATGAAAATTGGATCCCTCTCCATTCTCATATTGTTCAAAACTCCATTGTCTTTTCTACTCAAAGCATCTGCCACCTTGTTTACCTTCCCCGGGTGGTAGTGTATCGTACAATCATAATCCTTGAGTAATTCAAGCCATCTCCTTTGCCTCATGTTGAGTTCTTTTTGTGAGAAAATATACTTCAAACTCTTGTGATCAGTATAAATCTCACATTTTCACAATAGAGGTAGTGCCTCCATATCTTCAAAGAAAAGATCACAGCTGCTAACTCGAGATCATGAGTAGGATAGTTTTGTTCATGAATTTTCAACTGTTGTGATGCATAGGCAATAACTCTATCATTCTGCATAAGGACACAACCAAGTCCTTTCTTTGATGCATCACTATAAATAACGAACCCATCATTCCTCGATGGTAGAGTCAATATAAGAGCATTGACTAATATTCTCTTCAGTTCTTCGAAACATTCTTCACACTCTTTTGTCCAAACAAATTTAACCCCTTTACGTGTGAGCTTCGTTAATGGGTTAGCCAATTGGGCAAAATTCTGGACGAAACGCCGATAATAACCTGCCAAACCAATAAAACTATGTACCTCAGTTATACTTGTAGGTTCTGGCCATTCTTGGATTGCCTTGGTCTTAGAAGGATCAACAGAGATTACATCTTTAGAGACAATATGGCCAAGAAAAGAAATCTCTTGAAGCCAGAATTCACACTTACTAAACTTCCCATATAATTCATGCCTCCTCAGAGTCTTCAAGATAATGCGCAAGTGATTTTCATGATCTTCGTAGGTTTTGGAGTATACCAAGATATCATCAATAAATACCACCACAAATTCATCGAGATACTCCTTGAAAAATCTATTCATCAGATCCATGAATACAGATGGTGCATTAGTCAATCCAAACGGCATTACGGTAAACTCGTAATGCCCGTACCTGGTTCGAAATGCTGTCTTCGGAATGTCTTCCTTCTTCACACAAAATTGATGGTATCCAGATCGAAGGTAAATCTTTGAAAAGTGTTGAGCTCCATGCATTTGGTTAAATAAATCATCAATACGAGGTAGGGGATACTTGTTCTTTATCGTTATAGCATTGATCTCCCTGTAGTCGATACATAACCTCATAGATCCATCTTTCTTTTTAACAAAAAGAACAGGGGCTCCCTATGGAGAAACACTAGGGCGAATAAATCCCTTATTACTCAATTCCTCTAGTTGTTTCTTTAGTTCGACTAACTCTACAGTAGCCATTCTATAAGGGGTCTTCGATATAGGCCTTGATCCAGGAATCAAATCAATGGAAAACTCAACTTCTCGTTCTGGAGGATGTCCAGGTAAATCTTTCAGAAATACATCTACAAATTCTTTCACAACAGGTACATCCTCTATTTGAACATTCCTTTCCTCACCCGCAGTTATTTCATTCTCTTCCTCCCCAATAATTGAATTTAGTTGAGCTATTGAGGGTGGATCTAAATAAGAATTAGGTGGTGACGATTCTGCTCTAAAGATAAGGTGTTCCTTATCATTATCATCAAGAATCGTAACCTCTTTCTTTTTACAATAAATCTTCGCATCATAGTCTGAAGGCTAGTCCATACCGAGGATTATATCAAACTCAATCATAGGTATGACGATGAGATCAGTAGATAAAGAAAATTTATGTGCTCTAATGGGGACTGATTCAAAAAACTTTGTTGCAATGATACTTCCCTTAAGAGTTTTAACTGACAACTCCCTTATTAAATCAAATTGGAAATATCTAATTTTCTTAGCAAACTGGGAAGATATGAAACAATGCGACGATCCAGAGTCAAATAATGCATTTGCTAAACTTGAGGAAACCATTAAATTACCTGCCACCACGTCCTCCGGAGCTTCAAACTCTGCAGTAGTGATAGCATAAGCCTGGCCTTGATCCCTTGGCCTTTTCTGAGGTAAGTTCTCCTGACGCTTAGGACATGCATTTGCATAATGCCCCATCTCCCTGAAATTGTAGCACTGAACGTTGGTAGCTTCCTTCTTCCCCTTGCAATCATGAGCTTGGTGGCCTTTTTCACCACACTTGTAACAGACTCCCATTCTCTTCAAGCAAGCACCGGGGTGTTTCCTCCCGCATTTACCACAAGATGGATATTCAACCTTTCCCTTCTTCCCCTTATTTCCATTCCCAGATTGATCAGCAGGTCTCTTCTTCTCTTGCATTGCTTTAAAGTCATAAGACTTAGAGAATTCCTTTTCGGTCTTGATAGCACATGAGACAATGTCTTCGTACGATGAAAAGGATTGTGAGACTAATGCTCGACGGAGAAATGGTTTTAACCCATCAAAGAAACGATCAATCTTACTTCTTGGGTTGCGAATATAATCTCCAGCATACCTCTCTAACCTTGTAAAGTGAGCCTCATACTTTGTGACATTCTCATCCTCCTTTTGTCTCAGACTCAGAAATTGCCTTTCCATATCTGCTTGATGGTCGCGAGGAAAGTATTTTTCTAAAAAGAGATCTTTGAACTCCCTCCACTCCATATTTGATACTTCATCATCTTCATTCATGTTTTGAATCAATGACCACCATTGGTCAACATCTCCAGTGAGGCGGTAAACTGCCATGATAACTTTTTCCCTTTCACTGCTCCCCAAAGCCTGAAATATTTCTCTAGGGAAAATATTCATTGCTCAGCTACTAAGGGATTTGTATTCCCATTGAAAGTTGGTGTTTGTTGCCTAATGAATCGATCTAACATTGATACTCCACATTGCGGATCAGGGTGCTCCATACGGGTAAGGTTATTATTCATAACCTGAGTAAGTTGTCCCAGTATGGTGATTAGCTGATCGGCACCAGTTGCATCACCAGCCCCACTATAATTATCTTGAGCAGGAGGGCAATCCCTACATGGAGTGCGTGCATTGATACGGTTTCCATTTCTTCCACTAGGATCCATTTCTAAAAAATGGCATAAACAAGATCAGTTTATGAATTAAAATACATAATCTCATACTTATAAAACACTTAACATAAATTGAACTATTTATGGATATAATCCATAATCATAAGAATGTTTTCATTGAGGAAGTATATACTCATAATCCCTTCAAAATTATTTGTACAGAAAATAAGAGTTATCCTAAGCATATCACCCGGGAGTGTCGTAACCAAGAGTGCAGCAAGTCCAGTTGTCGTGCACCAGTTCCCGTTCGAGTCTAGCTCAAAGTGGTTTTTTCGGGTTTTACCCCTAGGTACATCTGTGCCAGAGCCGCCTCTACCTGCTCGTATCCAAACAGGGATGTATTTCTCGGAAAACTCAAAAAATATCTACAATACCAAAATTCTAGGAAGTTCTTCTATACTAATCCTCAAAGTTCATCTTAGGTCTACGTGCTCTAATCAGAGTTTATCTAAATCTAGCTTCCAAGGTTTGTTCTAAACTTCCTCTGATACCAACTGTAACGCCCCGACCCCAGTTACCCAGAGTCGGTGCATTAATTACATAAACATTGGCATGATCACAAGAAAGATCAAATCTCGAAAGACCGATTGGTTTAGTAGCCTTGGAAACACTAGATATATTCATAAGTTTTACATTACATCATAAAATGAAAAACTAATACAACAACATAATGTTTCCACAATCCACACTATTATCCCTCATAATATCCCTGCAGGTCATTCATAACTTACTTCTTCACATCCTGGGAAAAAATAAAACATAGAAAAGGGGTGAGCTCAAATGCCCAGTAAGGATAAAAATATAGCGGAACATTCAAAAATAAGCATAAACATTTTAGGCAATGAATCAATAAAACAAAAGCCTTTTAAACTTGAACTTCAACATAGTATGGCAAAAGTAAAATGAAATAATGCCATTTACTTGTTCAAATGGATATTCTACTAATCGAATAATCACATGCAAAATCAATAACCACTTTCATAATGTTGGAATGCATAATGCCAGACTATCATAACCACATAGCCAGGGCCTCATGCCAAGACTACAAATAAGATTTTGTCAAGGCCTTGTGCCAAGACACTAGTTTGTCTCATGAGACCTACCGATGCATCGAGGAGCTATAGCGGGCTCCACCCATCACATATTAAGTCCAATGCATTCCCATATGAAAAGGTTTTAACATAACATAAACATTCGTATTAAAACTAGCATACGAAATGTCAATACTTTCACCATAAACAATGAATGGTATAAAAAATAGCACATCCACAGTCAAACATATCACAAAACCTTCAATACAATATAGAAGTTTTGTATCATAATAAATCAACTTCAAATAATCTTAAAATCCATCAAAGGGTGTTGACATAGATGAAATCAAAATTCTTTTTAAAGAAATATCTCCTTTTATTTTGAAATCATTTAAGATCCATATAAAATAAAACATTTTCTTTGAAAATATTCATATAATCTTGTAAGGGAAGCTTTGAAGATTTTATAACGGCGGAAAATAGCCGCACCCACCGTATAAGTTAAAAAAAACATTCTTACCTTAATTCTGTCGAAAAGGTTAAAAAGGACCTTGTTTTGAAAACGACGGAAAGATTCCTTTATAAACCTCTTATAAAAAGTCAAACAAGGGTATAAATGACTTTAAACCATATTCCTGTAAATAATAAATATGTTTTGAAAAACATTTCGAAGAAACATGGATGTGGATGATAAAGAAATCCCAGTAGATTATTACGTATAAACAACCTCGGATAATGAAGAGATTGTGAAATAACCCTTACCTTGTACTTTTCCTTGGTTGGGGTAGGTTAACCTCCTGTATAATGGTGAAATAATTGTTATTAAATTATACAATAATCATATACATTAATATGATATCATATATGATCTTTTAGTATTGATTTGATAATAATATCTTAGTATTATCGTTGTTTCAGGTGTTAACTTACTTGTTTTCTTTTATATGTTTTATTACGTAAGAAATGTTTGTAAAGGATAGGTTTTATATTATTCATATCCCGAATGATATCAAGTCCTTAAACATAATTTTTTAAATCATCAAATGATAATTATACTTGAATGGATACGATGGAGAATGAATCTCATCACATTCGTGGAGACGGTAGTCCGTACGTACGCACGAGCGACAATATCATTCTTTTGATATTAAAATAATTTATAAATGGATGGTATATCATATATACATAATCATTAACATGTTATATTTATTATTTACATGAGTTACACATCATTATTATACCCATCCAAATAATATTATATTGAATAACAATTACACCACGACGTGGAGACGGTAAGCCGTACGTACGCACGTATGGTGACATGTTATTCAAAGGGTGGATAGAATACTGAATATGGGTGTATCATATTTATAATAACATCATAGTATATATATGATACTGGATTTATTATTTTAGAATGGTAACAACAAATGAAGAAGAAGTGGAAGAAGAAATGAACTTAGAAAAGGGTGGTGAAATCATTACCTCTTCTTCGGGTTCTTCCTTTTGATTTGATCAAAAGGGCTCCTTAGGTTGGCTTTATGATCAAAATAAGGCCCCTAGGTTGTAGTGAGGGATGTTGGGAGAGTATTTGGGCAGAGTTTGGCCGAACCAAAATGCTTTGAAGGTGTGAAGAAATGAGAAGGAGGAGTGCCCTTTTATAAGAGGGGTGAGGGGAACCTTTGGAAAAGCTAGAGATATTAGTTTATAATAAATTCATATTCGGTTCCAATGGTTCCAAATTTTATTATTAAAATGTTAAGGTGGGGATGGGTCGAAAACAACTCAACCAATAGAATTTAGACAGGTTTGGGTACTTATATTAACCTTATCTTTAAGTATTAACTCTAAGTTAATTAGTTTCACTTTTACAATGTCTCTTTGTATTTTTATATAATATGGATAATAAACTTACTAAATACATCCAAGCGACCCCCAAGTGGTCCATTAATGATGAAACTATCATTATATAACTCTCTTGGCCGAAACTTAGATTTTTAGGAATTTAATATCAATTAATAATATAATATTTGTTTTAAGAACTCTTTTATGTCAATTTTGACACTATTCAATAGTTGATTTTTGTGAAACTCATAACAGATTGATTAATTCGAAAAAAGTCAATTAAATCAATCCTAATATATAATATTATCCTAAAAAATTATTTTAATTCATTAAAAGTTTCATATTATATTTATTTGTGTATTTATAATATCAGTTATTTTAATTTTTCACTATTATAGTAATTACTGCATCATCATTGTGTCATAAATAAAAAAAATTATTTAATGTCTATAAATTATAAATAAAATATCATTATTTAGGAAATCTTTTTATCTTTCTAATTAATATTTATAATCTAAAATCCAACATATATAACTCTATGTAACAATTGTTTTTCTAAAAGATATATGCTTGTGTCATTTTTGTATTCATTTTAACTTAATTAAAATAAAGTGTCATTATCACCTACAAGTGGATCCATGGGGTCCCAAAATAGACCCAAAGATGCCCTTGGTCGACCATGTATCAACCAATAGGGTTAATACACGTTTTAGGGTAATTTAGTATTATTATAATATTATGTTTTAACCATTATTTACCGGATTTACCCTTAACCATGGTAAATAAAATATTTACCGCAGTAATTATTCAAAATGTCTAAAAATAAAAGTTACCTATTTACACAATTTGAACATCCTGATTCCAAATATGGAATCCATTTTCCTAAATTCAAAACACAGAAGTGGCAGAAATTAATTTAAAATTAATTCCCGCTGTCAAAACAAAAAGCGTGTTTTTAAGAGATAATAACTATCAAAAGATTGACACTTGTTTATGTTCGGTTTAATTGTAAAATTATGTCCAATGACCAACATTATATTAAATGGAAAAAATATATTCCAAATATACTTTAAAACTAATAAAATTCATAATTTATCACTATTAATTGTTTTGATTAAAAAAGTTGTTTTTAATTAAAATTTAGTAATTTTCACTATTCATCAAAATATGAAAGTTATCCGAAAAGTACCAAAATTTCACCTTAGGCTAAATTAGATATTCTGAATCCAAAAATGAAGTCCATTTTGAAATATAAAATATATATAATTTTAAAAGTAGGTATTACTATTCATAACGGCTAGTTTGATTGTTTGTTAGAACTCAGTGTTGCGTACAACACACGCTATCGCATTATTCAAAGAGAAGTGTACCGTAGAAGCTTGGGGTGTTACAGGTCTGCTACGGAAATTTTGAATAAAACTTCTGAAGATGACCCAGTCTGTCATTGGTACAACAATTGAAAACATGGTAAGGACACCATGGGATCTTAGGGAAAAAATTTCCACACTTATAGCACTAGAATGGAACATGATATTGAGATGGGTGTCCACTTCCAAAAAATCTACTACTACTACATATTTGGAGGAAACATTAACAATGTTGTTTCTTACCACTCAAATAAAAACTCCCATATTTCCCTACTGAAATATCCAGGACACTTCCTGGAGCCTCTATTATATTTCCTTATGTGATGAGAGACTAATTCACTACATATTCAAATATTATTAAATAGAAAACATTTACCTGTGGCTTGGTTCCATAACAAAGATCATCATGAAAACGTCGCAACCTCGCGATCTCATTTGTTACCAATGATGGCGTAAAGAAGTAAAGGTTGGTTAAATGCCCAACATTGTCCAACATTGATTGACCCTCCTGCATTAGGTGTCTGAACAAACAATATTTTTCATCCCTCAAGGTATCAAGATAGAAATGGTTCAATAAATTTATCCCAAATTCCTTTTAAGATAGTTTATCATGCTTCACAGCTTCTTCCAGAATATCCCACCAACACTTGGTAGCTCCGTGAATCTTATATAAAAAAGATTAACCCTCCTATCCATGGGTGTATCAAGATTATAAAAGATTGTCCAGACTTAGTCAATCCATAACTTGGATACCCAGGATCCCCCTTCCCTAGTAAACACATGCACATGCTGAATCTGAAACTCTATTTTCATCCCATACATCTAAGGAATGGTATGAATAAACTCTTTTTTCTATGGATTGTATGGCCCTTAGAAAGCTTTCATGAAGATTAATATCCATATAATACTTGGGAACTATAGAGAGTTTCATTTCAGCTAGGATAGGAGCATGTTGATTTCCACTCTCCTGATGCTCAAGTCAATGATGATAAGGATTAATTTTATCTACAAGACAAACATACACCTTAGAGAACTATCTTGAAACAATTTCGACCTAACATGTGACTTCAACAGAGAACCACTAACTATTGGTCGCTCTAGACATGGGTTATAATTATTTTTTCAATATATGTTGAAACATTTTGTATCCATTGAAACATATATCTCATATGATAGTATAACCAGCATGTATATATTAGATAAAAAAATTAGATATCCCCCATTCAGGAACAATTCATGTCAATATATCCCTATGTGTCTATTATGATGCATGTATTCTCATTTCATTCCATACCGGGACACAAGTACCAAACTCAAGAAATAATAACATCATAAAACAATAACCCCACACAACATGTGAATCACCCAATGTGAAAGAACATAAAAAAAAACAAGCACACAAAAACAACATTAATCTCATCCCTAGGTACTTATATTTTCCCTCATACATGGGTTAGAAACAACCATGAACAAGATCATTACCATGTCTTGACACATCCTATTATACTTTATACCCTTCCCAAATAGTACGAAAAAAGAAAAATTATATCCTCTAGTACCACCTTGTAGAATCCCCCAATAAATAACTCTCTCATGTGGCCAGAAAGGGTTAGTAATGGGAACAAAAACATTCCTCCCCGTTGCCAGAGCCTACATACTAGTAGGGAGGGTGTGGATAGTATTGTTGGGAGACTATACCCCCTTGGTATGAAGTGTCATTTACGAATAAAAATTCCATAATAAAACGGAATTAATCAGAGTAAAATAATGTGGAAGACAACAATAAAATCCAACTAAATAATCCAATAAAAAATAAAGAGAATATAATGACATGCTAGAATGTCACTATTTGTCATGCTAGAACAATAAAAGAAAAATACTAGAAGACTCAAATAAAATACTCAATGTCCTGGGCACTAAGCCCCATGTTGGTCCTATCTGCAACTCCATCCCAACAACAAACAAGCAATCAACCGCAATGTCCTTTTACCTTGTCTAAACCTGCATCTATATAATATTCCCAGGTTCCAAACGACAGTTCCAATAGGGTGTGAATATAACTAAGTTGGTCGAAACCACTGTTTATAAACAAAAATAGTCTAATAAAAAGTGTATGTAATAATGTGATAATAAGGTGTATTATTTAATTAAACAACTAAATAAATACACAACCTTGTTCATGTCCATTCAAGAATACCTATGATCATGTCTTACAATAATACAAAACAAAACCATATAAGAAAAGTAAAACAACCTACTTCAACACCATGATAGAATTTCTCTGATCTTGTCTTACAACCATGCCAACCACAACCTTATAACCATAGTATAGAAACAATAAACAATCTAGGTTAAAGCCCTCTATAAATTTCCACATGGGGATGGGCATAACTCACTCTTTATAAGAATTAGATCATGGAATAGGCTGATACCACTCACTATCATCCTTACAACATATATGTTCGCAAGTCCATGGACTAATCTAATTATATAGGAATCTCATCATAGAACACAATTCCTGTCATAAAACATGGATATCACAATATCACATCATATATCTCAATGTTTAATTATGTGAATTATCATGATTATTTCATACGCCACATTGCAATTCATTTCATAATTGGTCAAAAATTATTCCAATAATAAATAAGTCACAATTTAGGGATTTTATAAAAAGAAATCACCCAATGTATCATTCATGATAAAAATACTTTAATCCACTAGTCAATTAAATTATATTCAATTAAGTTGGGAATATGCTATATTGGCACTATCGTAATATTTCATAACATAGAAATTATTATACCATAGGGTTATGATTTAGACCCCTTCCTTTAACTGAAGATCCAACATTTCATCAAATTTCCAACACCAACAAGGAAGAAGGTTCATTTGATTTCAAAGAGATTCCTAGATCAAGCCTGATCGAGATCAAAACCAACAACACAATTGGCCAAAGGATTTCATGGTAATGGTTGGAGAACCAAATGGAAGAAATCGAAAAATTATCCAAAGGAAGATAGCAAGAATTTAAGAAGTAAAGGAAATATCCAGAATCGATATTGGAACTCCAAAATAGACTATATAATTACCGAAAGTTTAGAGGATAGGATATGTAGTAGAACCATAACGAATTTCATCCATACAACATGTTTAAAATAAAAGGTAATTCATTTACACGTTTTTTTATCATGATTACACATCATGAATTTTTTTTAATTTTTTTTGCCAAAAAATTGATCCCCTCATATTTATTTTATTAAAACCCTTGATCAATTACATAACTTGTAAATATTTTATATGATGTGTAAATGTTCTGTAGTTTAGTTTTAATCCAATTTTCCCTTTAACTCTCTGAACCTCCTTCAAATCTTATCACCTTTCCAAGAACCCATATTAACATGTAACCCATTCAATCCCATACTCCATTAATTCAAAATAAGATACATCCCTATACATTAGATCATTGTATCCAACGATGTCTCTCCATATCTAAACAAGACTCATCCATCAGGGCTTAACAAAAATATTATAGAGAAACATACCTGAAAAAAGATAGGATCTGAAAAAAAAATGTTTTATGTTTATGCTAAAATTTTTAATAGTCTATATATATTGGATCTTATAAATCCTATCTATAATATAAATAATAATATGGTAAAAAATAATGATTTTAGTTCCACTAATATTTTTGAATTGCTTCCTGGTTAATATAAATAAGAATAAAATCCAACTACTCTATAATGGTGATTTATTTAATTCAAATGTTTATAAATCTTTTTATATTTGAAAATGTTATTTATTAGGAAAAATGACAAAATAAACTTATAAGGGTAAAGATAAACAAGTTAGTTATTTATTAGATTACATACAAACTAATGTATGCAGTCTTATAAATAAAGTCACTCAAGGTGGATTTCAGTACTTTATTACCTTTATCGAAGACTTTAGTGGGTATGGTTATGTGTATATTTTGAAAAACAATGTATAAATTCATGGATATATTCAATGAATTCAAAATTAATGAACAAATTTCACCTAGAAAAGGTTTTAATTAATTTTATTTGATTGAGATAGAGATTAATTGAATCAATAAATTCATTACTATCTAATAGATTACAGTATAGTATCACAATTCAATTTACCCACTATACACAATTAAAGAGTGTATCTAAAATTTGGAACTAAATTTTGTTGGACAAGGTTTGGAAAAAGATGATTCATGCAGACCCTTCTATTTCCTTTTGGGGTTATGATTTTGAAACTAATTTATTTACATTAAATAATGTTAAATTAAACATTTTTCAAAAGACACAAAATCAGATGTAGATTGAGAAGCATTTTAGTTTATATTTAATGGATATTTGGGGTTATGGACTATATGTGAGATATATTACCATAAAAAAATAGAACCAAAATCAGATAAATGTTTATTTTTTTGTCATCTCAAAGAGGTGATGGTTTTTTATTTTTTTAATATATTATATCATTATGTTTTCATTTCTTGAAATTTTTTATTTCTAAGAAGGGAATTTAACTTAGAAATAATTATTGGGAGTAAATTTTAACTTGATGAGGTTGAATACCAACAAGATGACATTATTCATTAGATGGATAATTTAAAAACACAAAGGGTTATAGAAAATGAACCAACTTGGAATACAAATGGACAAAGAATGTTTCGAATATTTCATCATGAACACAAGAGATGTCGATTTCTAATTTCTAATGAATGTAATTTAAAAATAACATAAGAAAATCCAAAATCTTACTAGGAGGCCATATTATGTTATGTCTCAAATAAATGATTAAAAGTGATGGGATTTAAAATTTAGTCCTTATAAACTAATTAGGTTCATAACCTAGTATATCCTCTTAAAGTGTTAAAACTTATTAGATTCAACCAGGTGTTTCATAAGAATACTGAAAAGGATAACAGAGTGTATATCTAAAAATATCTCTTGGTAACAAAAGGTTTCAAATAAATTCATGGTATTGAATATAATGTAAAAAATTCTCTAACTCCTATAATAAAATCCTGTTGAATATTTAATCCAAAAAAATAATATTATTATTATGAAATACATCTAATGGATATCAAGCCATATTCATTTATATATTTTTTAGAGGATGTATATATGATATAATACCATGTTTTTTAGGATACAATAAATGTTATGATGATTTTTAAGCTGTAATAATCATTTTTTTGGGTTGATGGAATCTTATTATTGTTGTAATAATAATTTTTACAAATCTATCAATGAGTTTGAATTTATAAAAAATGTGGATGAACCATGTGTAATTAAATGGTTTAGATAATTTTTTTTATTTCTGATGGTGTATGTGGATGAAATGATTATCATTGGAAATTACATCCAAATGTTTGAATTAGTGAAAATTGTTTGTGTCATTTATTCTCAATAGAGTATATTAGTGATGCATTATAAATACAGGGTATGTAGATTTATGTAAAGAATATAAATGATTGTTTAACCTCAGTCAGAATATTTAAACTCAAAAACTGTTAAAAATGAATAACATGAAAAACTCTAAAAATGGTTCTTTACTAATGTTAAATGTCAAAAGTATTTCAAATTCATAGTGTAATAAAAATAATTGCGAATGAGGCAGCATGGTTAATACTTCATATAGGTCTATAGTTGGATCAATCATGTATCTTATGTAACATAACATTCAAGAGATATCTTATACATTAATTAAAATGAGTTGATACTAATAAAATATAGGTGAAAGTAATTGGGTATCTGTTAAAAACATCCTTATGTACTTAAGAAGAACTAAGGAACTATTATTAGTCTTTAATAGTGAGTAAGAGCTTGATGTAATGGGTTACAATGATGTTAGCTTCCTAATTGGAAAGGATTAATTTAGATATGAGTTAGGATTTGTTTTTATTCCCTGAATGGTGGAGCGGTAAGATAGGAAATTTATGAGAAACCAATAGTTGTTTATTATATAATATAAGATTAATATATCACAGTATCTAATGGGGATAAAGAATAAATTTGGATAAATAATTTCATTACTGAACTCTGGGTTGTCCCAAGAATTAAACATTCTATTAATATAGATTGTGATAATAGTGGACCAGCTATGCAACTTAAGGAACCTAGGTACCACCAAAGATCCAAAAACATTATTCATTAAATTTAATATCATTTGGTTTATTATTAACAGAGGTGATAATAAGATCATTTGAGTCCTTATAAAGTAAAATATTTTAGATCCCCTAAAGAACACCCTTACATAATAAAGTCATTTAATCCACACCAATTCCCTCATTATTATATATATGGGTGACTTGATTTTGTAGAAATAGGGTATTTTTCATGTCAATTACCAAAATTCAGTATAGGTTTATCATCTTAGGTACATGTGAGATTATGTAATATATATTAATGGAAATACACTATAATTCATTTATGTTTATTTTTTAGAGCATGTGAAATGATATGATAACAACCACTTCGAATTTATGTTTTACAATGTTGTCCCAGGTTGATAAGAATCATATTAGGTATTGATGATATGTTAAAAATAGTTTGAGTTGGATCACTTGTGTATATATAAAACTATTCACTTATATGAAATAATTTAATGAACTTTTATTTGGATTTACCTAATTAAATTTAACCACATTAATTGTCATATATATTTTATTGGCGTTACTTTAGTGAACATTTGATATGGATCCTTTGACGTGAGGTTTAAAAAATATGTTTTATACTTATGAGTATTCATACTTTGATACATATCTAATATCATTTGAGAATGTTTCTTAATATAAGGTGATTGGGTATGATATTAATCAAGTGGATGGATTTTATTAACCAAGCTAAGATATGTTCACCCATATGGCGAGTTATGACACCAAGGCACTCAATTGATTTTTGAAAAATTAATTTCATGGTTATGTTACATTATTTATATGTGATATAATTATACAAGATTTATGTACCTTAGTAATTGAGAAAATGAGATAAATTATACAAGATTAATAATATCTCTGTCGTGTGTTTAATCTTAATGAAAAAAGGAAATTTTCTAATGTTCATGTGGTTAGTTAGGTCACAAAACATCCCTTTTTAATTTTGGTATATTTGTAAATTTTCTAGATATATCATTTAGTTTAAAATAATTCATGATATTCATTATAATTTACAACATTTAAATGGACCATAAAGGTCCCACCTACGATAATTCTAATTGGGTTTTTAGGACTAATTTGATTTTTTCATGCATAAAAATGTTTATGTATATCATAAACACAAATGAGATTTGTGATTTACACATTTTAATTAATTAATTAATTTATTATTGTAGAATTATTATATAAATATTGAGTTATTTATATTATTTAAACATAAATATGAGGAAATTGAAAACTTGGATGGGATATTCACTTGGAGTAATGGATTTATAAAGCCCATTTCATGAGAAAATTTGTTACCCTGCTTTGATATCTCATTTAAACACCTGCTTCATTAGAAATACTAAATTTTGTGGTTCAATAACAGACCTACTGAGGTGGTTTGGGACTAAAACCACTTTTAGAGGTTATTTAATACTATAATGATCATTGGAAGTTATTTATTTCACCTACTTTAGTTCCCTATGAATTGATATTTCTAAGAATAAATTGAATGTACCTATAAATATATTTCTAGTAGAAGGGGTGTTAGAATTCATTGGCATTATATTAAAATTAAATGTGGTTCTTAGTGTTCCCCATTTTTACTATTATAAATGAATTATATTTTTTACTCATCTGTAGGTTCTATACAGTCTTTATGATCACTTTTCTATCCTTTTCCATAGTGGAGTAACTAGAATCACTTGGATAAGAGGAGAATCCCTCCATGGAATTGGTCATTAGTATTATAAATGGATACTGAAAGAGGAATAAATTCATAAATTCACTTTGAATATAAAATAATCTAAATTATTTTATAAATTATTTGTACTTTATTATTTTTTATTTTATTTTTCCTTTACTTATGATATTATTTTTGGGATTTATTATTGCTTCCACTATTTGATGGGGGTTACTAACATCATTAAGACCCTATAGGTTTACACTTTATAGGATGGTTGAATAGAAAATATATTTTTCATTAGGATAAATTTTTTACAAGATTCTTAAGTTAGGGCTCAATCCCCAGCCCACCACATCTTTAAGTGATCCTATATATTTATAATCGCCTATAGTGTTATAGTGTATTATGGTCTTCTTTCAATGTAAACACCACCATTAAAGTATCCATATTGAGTAAATAACCATAGTGAAGACTAGAAGACTATAAGAATAAAATAAACATGCTCCAAATCCATATTATCATTCAAGTAGAGTAAACTCAATATCAAGTATATATATTTCAACCATATGAAAAGTTTATTTCCATATTCATGATTTTCATACCATCAAAATTATTTTTATTTTTCTTGGGAAATATGAATTCCTACCCAAAATGGCCTCGAACTAGGAAAATTGGGGTGGTGTTTATACTAGGCTAACACCACACAACAGTGAAATCCATTTTTTGGTAATTTGAAAGAAAATTATATTTTTGTTAAAATTATCAAAAAACTTATATTAAAAGCTTTTGATAAAGTTGATCATCTAAATTTTGTTGTCTCATATTATATAATTGAATTGTGAATTTATTTTATATATTACTTTTTATTTATTTATCTATATAATTTTTTTGTATGTGAATATTGTCTGATTTAGTATATAATTTTTAAACTTCTATCTATATGATTTTTATACCATGTACAACATGCTAGGTGCAATAATAGAGGATTTACTTTTGATCGACATTGAAATTGGTTTATTATGAATTTATAATATTATCTTTAAAGTATTATTATTGTTTATATATATTGGTATCATATTTATAATGGAATTTGAATCTCTCTTGAGTAATGATTCCTTGGGAAGAGGAATTTAGTTTCAGACTTTCCATTAACCTGTATTTTTTTGCCTTATCTAGAAAAGTATAAGATGCATATTTGTTGTTAAAAGATTAACCACATGGAAATTGAAAATTTCATATAATTATAAACATTATATTAAACATTTCACGAATCTTATGAATATAATTCATTTATATATGTGTAAATATGTTTAGAATCACTTTTTTGGAGGGATACTCAAACTATGATTTGTATAAAGTTTTAGGAATTAATATTGTTAGAATAAATTAATTTTGTGGATGGAATACGGATTCCAAAACTAAATTTTTAAAAGAATTCATACATAAAGGTATAAAATATGTGATAATAAATATTTCATGAGATACAACAATTATGAATTTTTAATTCATGTGATGTGTATTAAATTGGTGAGACTTTAAATGAAAACCCCTCAAATACTATGTGTGAGATTACATATAAAGAAAACACATTCCAATACCTTGATCAATAATAAGGGTAGGTTATTTAAAAGAATGGTTCTCATATATTTTCATGTGTAAGTCATGGTTGAAATGGATATCTATAAGAGTAATCCAATCAAATCTCATTGTGAGATTTAGGTGACACATATCTAGTAAAGACTATGAGTTAGAATAAAAGAGGAGTATAGTTGAATTTATATCCATATGATGGATTTGGGAAAATATTTATCCGCTAAAATATACAAGATTCATTCATGATATGAGTTGAATGATAGTTGACCAAAATAACATAGATATGAGAGGAATGCTAAAGTGGACTCTTTAATTAGAGAAATAAGGATCTTTCCCCAATAATGTTAATAATGTATAGGGTCGTAATATTAGTGGGATTAAATTAATTAAAATTACTTAATGAAATAATTTAAAACATGATAATCACCTCTAAATATTTATTTATATATTATGTCATGCATCATGATTATCATTTTTAGATCACCTATTGGTATTACCTATGAAATAATTATAGTTTGGAATCTAATGATGGAAATTGTTCTCAATGAGAATCATTATGAGCATAAGGATGTGAATGTTATAGAAATATATTTCTCTAACTCTAACTCATGCATATTATATATTGTGTGTGAATTACATATCTTTATTGATCAAGACAAACTCTAAGATAGGATAAAAATAAATAAAGGTAAATCAAATATATATATATATATATATTGATAATAGAGAAAGGGTTATTATATTATAGGTTCAAACTTATGATCTAATTCAACATATTGGATTAGTTCTGGGATTTGAAAATAATTATTATGTTCCTTATATAAATAGAAATTTATTTTTGAATATTATTTGGATGAGATAGTATTTTTATTCATTATTAAGAAAAATAGTTTCTCTAAATACATGAATAAAATGTTTTAATTCATTGGGAATATGGTGAATTGTTTATATATTTTTTTCATCGATATTATAATCTATAAAATTCATAATAAGAAGGATATGGGTTATTCTAACCCCACTTTCCACTATCATTGTCTCCATGGACATATAAATGAGAAATTACATCAATGACTTCATATATAAGGATTGTTGGAAGTATTTGTGTATCAGTATTTTGATTGCTGTGAATCTTGTTTATTAGAAAAAATGACCAAAATACTTTATAGTGTAAATGGAGAAAGGGATAATAGACTATTAGACTTTATACATAGTGATTTATGTCTTCCAACAAGTACTCAAGAATGTGGTGGGTTCATGCACTTTGTATCCTTTTTCAATGACTTTATTTAGTATGTTTATGTGTTTTTAATAACACGGGTTTGAAACTTATTTTATTATTATATTTTTCATTCACTTATTATGTTCTTTTTTAGGATTTACTTTTGTTTCAATTTCATTACAAGGGTCATTAACATCATTAAAACCCTATAATGGACAATCTTCTATGAGTATTAAATGGATAATAAAATCTTGTTGAGATTGAATTTTCTATGAGCTACATGGGTTAAACCTCAGTACCCAACCAAAAACCTCTTTAACTGTTTTTCTATATTTCTCATCTCCTATAGTATCATAGTTTCAGGTGATCCTCTGTCAATGTACATTCTACCATTAAATACACCTCATTGGGAAATGAAGAATTTTAAAGAGCATAAGACTACCTGAATCAATTAAATTCACTTTTAACACCCACCATAGGATAGGTAGGGAAAAAACATTCCCAGGTAGGTATCTTTCATGCCTTTGTAATTATAATTTTTAGATTAATTATTTTCTTACAATTAGAATTATTTTGAATTTGTTTTGTATTTAGAGTATTTTATTTTAGAAGTAACATGTTTTCGATTAAGTTGATTTTTTTATTGTCGATGTATATCTATATTAAAGGGAAACATTTTAAATCTCTATCTTGGTCAAACATATTTTCCAATCTGGCCCTCACTATGTCTGAATACATCTTCTAGGTTAGGTCACTCCTCATATAGGCCCTTATTTTTTTAATTATCCCCAAAAAGACTATTTAACATGATCTCACTATAGGGTATTTAACAGAAATCCCCAATATTGATAGTAACAACCCATTTTTTGGATTTTTTCATACCATTTTTTTCACTACACATAGACATAATTATTAACTATCAATTTTCACCATGCTTTGATGTGATTAATACCCCACTATCTGCCTTATATTAGGAATAAAAATGAAAGGTAAAGGATTGAACCCCACCTTACATTAATAAAACAATCACATAGCAACACAACTACATGATTTTCTACCTGAATGTTGATATTAATATGATTCCATTTAGATATCTATTTTATGACTTTTTATTCAAAAATAAAAAGATTTTGAATCCTGATAAAAATAATGGATGTGAAAATTGAATTTCAAAAACAATTTATCATAATATATATATATATATATATATCATTAAAAACATTTAAGGATTTAGTTTAATGAAAAATGTAAGAATACATAATTGAATTAAATTAAAATTTAATTTATATATTACTCTTCCTACATTTCTTTGGTTATTGTTTGATCTTCTAGTTCTCGATGGAGATTAGAAATTTTCACAATTAAAAATTAATAATTCTTAACATATATTATTAATATATTTTTTAAAATTTTATGGTGATTCAAGAATAATATATTTTTAGTGTGTTGAATACTTTTATTCATTTGGTTCAATCTCAACTCCTCTTTATTTATCATTTATTATATTTTATAATTTTTTTCATACCTAGGTTTCACAAATATCCAAATCTTTTACCTTTTTATTAATAATTTATTATCAAATATAAACCATTCCTAACCGTCAAACCATTTTCCCATTAATTCTTGTAATATTTTTAATTCATTTTATATTTAGCGACTAATAAACCCTCCCCTATAGTTTAAAACATCACCATTATAGTACTAAGTACAATAGTGTTGGGTATAAATTTATATATTGATAGATAATTATGAATAATCTCATAAAATATTCATCTTTATTGTGGAGGGGAATTGACATATTCGTTACAATATTCATTTGCTTCTATAGTTTTTACATTGATAGATTTTTTGTTTTTGATTTTTTTATATGTTTTTTGTTAAAATATTTTTCTTGTTAGTCAAAAACAGCATGAAAAATATTAAATTCTACTTGTTTCATAATGAAATAATTACTTTTTTAATTTGAAATAATTTTAAATCCTCTATGATTAAACATAGGCTATACATGGTAGTATGTTATCCTAAATTTTCAAATTATTTCACATTTTTTTGGAAATTATGGTCACACATAATATAACTGTATGAAAAGATTGAAATCAAAACATCTATAATATAAATGTAATAATTTTTTTTGATTAGAAAATGAAATTAGTCATACTAGAGAATTATTTTGACTAATCATTTTCCAAATACTAATCAATACTAAGTTCACATATAACGATTGAAAACCCAGTTTTGGGAGAATACTGAAATGAAAAAACTAAAAAAAAAGAAAAATATCCAGAATAAGAAAAATTAAAAAAATTAAGATAACATGAAAAGGATTTAAATGAAAATAAAATGATATAATGTTTGAGTAAAAATGGAAGAAGATATGAAAAACAATAAAGTATAGAAATTTTAATAGGGGATTTAGATATATAAAATGATGAAATTTATTCTCTCAATTCAAGAGTTATACTTAGAAGATGAAGATGATAAGAATTTTTCATTTTTTCCTTTTCCAATTTAAAAATATTTTTCATGCGATTTTTTATTAAGAAATTTTTTAGGTTGAAAATTATTTTATAAATGTTCACTGACCACGTTATCTTTTGAAAAAATACAGGTATTAAACACTGAAATTGAATTAAAAACATAAGATCATGGTAATGGAAATATAAATCTAAATAATTTCATTTTTAATATTTTTTAACTGAAGTAAAATTATAAATTTCTTAAATAGAAATTTATGAATTATTTTATCTTATATTATCCTTTAAAAATTATTTGTTAGACTTTGACTAAGCGATGATTAATGAGTATTTATTATAAAACATTTCCACTAAATATTTTTAGTAATTATTGTGTTCCAATAAAACATTTATTATCAATGGTATTAAGGGGATATTATATAAATTATTGAATGAATAATGTTGGTATTTTGGAAGTTTATTTAAAAGAATAATTTCACTATTTATACATCAAAATTAAACTAATTTTTTACTCGATATTGATAAAAAAATTGGTGATATTGTTTGAATTTAAATCAATAAAAGATTACTCACTATTTAGTTTCATCTCAATTTTTTGAGAGGTATTATGTGTTAACAACGAACTATTATTTGAATATTATATGAAGGATAACATTAATATATTCAATTTTGGTTTTGGAATATCGAATAACAAAAATAAATTTAGCTTCTTTAATCTAACATGAATTTTTCACCTGACTTCATGTTTGTTTTTTAGGAAGAATTATCAATACATATTAAAAGAAAAACATATGATTTAGAAATATTTAATGAATTTTATAATTTCATCACTTATGAGGAAATTTAACTAGAGACAATTAGTATTGAATTTATTCTCAAGTTGAAAGAAAAGTTTAATATGGAAAGGAGATGAACACTTTTGGTTTAAAATATTTTCGAGATGACATATAATTGATTCCTCAAATTAACATAAATATTTTAGTAATTTACATTGTTTTTTCAATGATAATTTATTCCACCAAGGTGTATGAGTGTACTGAGGATATCAGTTCACTTTTAGAGGTACCCTATATGTTATTGTTTATAATTTTGGGTGTAAAAAAAGTGCTTATTAGGCATTTAAAACTCATATTTTTTTCATAATCAATGATAATTTCTAAATGAAGATTCTAAAGAATTCAATGAGAAATAAAATTAAATTGAAGATTAATTGAATTAATTTCACTAACCATGAATAATGTATATTTTCACATATAATTTATAATAAATTTATTTGAATAAATAATTGCATCTCATTGAATTATTTCTTTGTTATCGATGATCAGATGAATACCTCTTGTTGGACTATCATTGCATCAGATGAATCATGGGAATATTCCTTATAGTGGTGATCCACATGTGTTCAATGAGCCTATGATTATATAATCCTTAGGGTGCTATAACAGGTGACTCTAATTCCTGTGTAAATGGATGTTTATCACATAAAAATCCCTCAAGGAATAAAAGAATCGTTCCGGTGGAGGAGGAGAATTGACCAGTGTTGTTAGGAGTGTTCTAGGAGAGGATCTATTTAGGTATTAGAATAATAATCTCTATAAATCATTGTGATCAATGATAAGAATTACTAGAGTTTTGGAAAATGACACTACATGATTTAAATAGTGCTAGGGTTAGAAAATAATAATTCCAGAAGGGACCTTATTATTTTATTAATCCCCAATGAAACCCATGAATAAATAATAATATAATTGTTATTATTTACTTTAAATGTTCTAAAACCATGGATAAAATAAATATTATCTTCTTGAATAAATAAATTAATATTTATTCAAATAATATTTGATATGTAATTTCTCACAGGACCATTAAAACCGATCTCCCAATCCTCCTCAATATTTATCAGACCTGGAATAATGGATATTTATTTAAATAAATATCACTATATTATTCACCAATAAAAAATATAATATCAAAAAATCAGAGAATAAATATTTATAAAATATCTGTGTAACCAAATAAATATATATTTTTTACTTTACAAAAGAACAAGAAAATATAAATATTATATATTTACATAATTAAATATTTAATTACACGGTGAATACAAATTTATTAAATATTACTCAAAAATATTCTCTCAAATAACTAGAAACTGAATTTTTTTATCAACTCAATATGAATATTTACTAAACCAAATATTAGAATAATATTTATTCAAATGTTAAATCCACATGGAAGTTAACAGAGGTTATGAATGCACTTAATGTTTAACCCACTAGACCCCTTTCTCTTTGGAATTAAAATATACTACCTAAATTACAATGTTAGCATATTGAAACTTGTAAAGGCACCCATTTAGAAATTAATTAATGTCACAATTACATGAAACCTCATACGAAAACAAACTTTATAATATAATCACTTTATCTTGATATCTCTAACCAGGAAGGTTTCATACTAGTGTCACTAACCTATATCATATATGTCTCTTACTTTAAATATCCAGAAATAAACTAACCCATAGAATACCATGACGACTAACTTAATTTGAAAATTACATTCTCATTAGATGTCCTAAGAAATAATTTTTTTCTTGAAGATAAGGGAAAACTCCTTTCTCACATTATTCATTAATACAATATCAATCGTGACACACCCTACTTCACCATAAACATATGTCATCATGTTATATGATAATACATCAAATTAAATGACTCTTGATATGAATTAATAGTATTATTAAATTTCATGGACCATTACACATGTCTGAAGATAGTAATATCCAATGACACACAAAAATGTGGATTTCCAACTTGTGAGTCAAGTTATCATTATCACCTTTATTAAAATTACAAGAGATGAACTTCATGAGTAGAAGTCTCGAAGACTTATGGTCCCTCTACCCATGATAACCTATATAATTTTTGTTCAAACAAATAATATCATTTGTCCATATAACTTATCATTAAGAATCTTATTATTGATATTTAAAATTCTCATAATAGAAAAAACTTTTATGAAATTTCAATGTTACATGTACACTTGGGAAATTATCCCAAAATATGTCACATAGAAGAAAAATAAATATGAGATAAAACTAAAATTGGATAAAAAAGTGAGGAATCCACTAATAGGGTGTAAATTAGTGCCTTGTACACATTTTCTTTTTATATATATTAATCATTAATTCTTATTTTGTAGTTATCTCACCAACCATCCAAGAATGAAAATAATTAAACCCTAGTTTGATTATCAATGAGGTTCACCTCTCATAAGATGACAACATTTTTAGTGTTTTGAGGTTTTATCCCATGAACCCATAGATAATGTTTTATTTTCATGAAAAGATACCAGAATGAGTATGATATTTAATATTCCACAAGTACGAGCACCAAAATATTGTGAACATGCCTCCACCGAGTAAAATTATTCTCCTAGAAAAAGATTTTAGATTAATGTATGATCCCTTTCTAAAAATCCATGATACTGATGTTCTTCCTCTCTCTTACAGATAAATATTTGATGGCTACTCTTGTATCATTTTATTTTCATACAAAATATTATTGATTCTCTATAAAAAATTATCAACTTCACCTTATATATTTTTTCATTTATATTCATTGAATTTCACATGAATATTTTTTACATAATGGTTATATAAATCAACTTTATTCTTAGTGATATCTTCTCAAATTCATTTATCTTCTTTGGTCTTTGAAACTTTGAATTGATTTTTCATTTAAAAATCTCTATAAATACAAATGAAGACTTGACATAATTCCTAAAAGGGAAATACGAATTATCATGGTCTTATTTTATATTTTAGTTCCCCAAAAATATGTGCTCATAGATCTCTTGATATTGCCATTTAAGAAAGGTGAAATGGAATATTATTCTGCCATGTGGAACTCCTATAGACACAGATTTATTCACCACATCTATTTCAAAATTTCTCTTCATATAGAATCACGATCCTAGTATGATCATGATGTCTATTATCATTATGATCATAATAGAAGCATCATCTGAGTAAAATCTTTCAAAATTTCAGATTATGGATATTTCTATATTCTCTTACATCAACCAAAATGCCTATGTGGATCTTGAATTTGAATACATAGTAGAATTGGGATATGTGGATCTACATATGTGTTGGAATTATATTACTTGAATTTGGATAATTACAAACTTACATTATTTGAACCAAAACCATCTCAACTCATCTACATCCCTTCTCAACCACTCAAACACTCTTGTAAGATACTGTATACAATGATCTATCCAAAACACTATTATTAAAATACTTTTAAGATCAAAAAAATAATCATCATATTTAACATGTATTTTCAAAAAATACATCACATCATAAATAATAACCAACTATCTACCCTTTTTGATTTACTATAAATACCACATACACCTCTCCCCATTCATGACAAAAAACAGAGAGAGATTCATAGGAATCAACTCAACCTTTCAAAAGAAAATTAATCATGAGTCTACATGATTTTTCACTTTATATTAAATATGAGTGATTAAATCATTCATATTGGTCCCATAAAAACCACCCACATCATTTATACTTAATTAAAATAATAAGAAAAATAAGTCAAAATCTTTCATGAACAGCTCATCACACACATTAAAATAATTAATAACCACATGAAAAAACTTTATCCACAAAAAAAAATATCTCATCTATAATATGATCAAGAAATAATAGAGGATTAAACTCAAAAATGCATACCTCAGTGATGAGGTGGGGTTGTATTTCCATTTCCTACCACAATCCTTCAGAATTCTTAGTAGTGGGAGTATTTTTCAAGATATTAGAAAACTATTCTTTTGAAGTAAAAATTTATACTTTTTAAATAATATCATCCAACTTCCCCTTTTGGAAATGATATTTTAAATTGATGTGTTTTGTACCAGGATGTTGAACTATATTTTTGGATAGATTAATGGAACTTTTATAGTTAAAGTTGATAATGAGTGCATAAATAATTGGAACTTCCATGTCCTCAGGTTGTGTTTTCATTCATATAATCTGATTGGTTTCTTATAGAGTAGTAACATATTCATACTTAGTGGAATTCAAAGTTATTTCAGGTTATTTCATAAAATTTTATGAAACACATTTGTCACCAATGAATAATACTCTACTTGAACTATATTTTTTTTCATCCAAAACATCCACCCAATCAGAATATGAAAACACTTTCAAACTAAGTTATCATTCTTTCTTGTATAGTAGTCCAAATAAATAATTACTACAAATATATCTATGTATTATTTTGGATTCATTTATATTAGTTTATTTTTGGTTGGATTGAAATATCGCACCAAATGTAACGTAGAATACAATTTCCAACCTTGAAGTAGTCAGATGAATGAGGCTTCTAATATGTTTTCTAAACTCTTATTTATTTACGTCTTTTACAATATCATTTGTGATTATCTCTGTACCTACTTATATAGGATTAGATACTCCTATTACTTCCACTGTTATAAACTTATTCACTATATCTTTAGAATAATTTTACTATGAAATAAAAATATAACCAGCTTCTTGGGTTATCTATAAAACTATTAAAATCATAAATTCACTAAGTAGTGGAATCTGAACATTTTTCTACATTTTCATAGTAAAATACTAATTTTTTTCATCAAAATAAAAAATTATATCATCAATAGACACAATCATTATAATTGATGGGGTTTTTATTATATTTATGTATAGGTTTTTGTCCAACTATCCCTTATTGAACTCCATGCTTCTCAAATACTCATCCTATTTGATGTAACAAGATATTAAAGCTTGATTTGGTCCATAATGATCCTTATTTAATTTAGAATAGTTGATTCCATCATAAAAAAAAATAAAAATCCTTCAGGTTGTTCCATGTAGACCTCCTTATCTATTTCACCTTTTAGAAATGATGAATTTACATCCATATAAAAAACTAAAATTTATTATTTCTCAAAAAAATTATAATCAAGAAAAGAAATACTAATATGATATTTTGAATTATTGAATAAATGGAACGTTTATCATTCACACTGTACTTGAGATTGATATTATGGAATGACGATCAAATCACTCCCAATAACTTCCAGGAGTGGTTTAGATGCCTTCAGGTTATGCTACACCATGAAGGTAAATCTTATATAAAATAATCATAAATGTTTGATCCACCTACCAATGAGGTAAGTTATGTAGAGTTCCTTATATATGAAAAACATATAAATGATACAATCGATGTTCAATGTTTAATGTAATCATATATGTCTACTGAACTCATGAAGTCTCATGAAAACATAGATTCTAATAGAATTCTTGAGCATCTTCATGGTATCTACCAGGAGAGAGAAACTCAAGAAATTTTTTAGATATCCAAATCACTCTCTCAGAGTTTTATTGAAGAGGTTGTGCTAGTTGGGCCTTATATATCACAAAAATTGTCTATATTGATCAATTATAGGTTCTTGGGTTTAAACTCCTTGATAAACAATGCATCAATCTCATTCTCACATCACTACCTATGATCTTATCCATATATTTTGTAAATTTTATCATGAAAAAACTTTCGTAGAGTCTTCTTGATATACTCACTCTTCTTCTCCAAGTCGATAAAGGGGTGAACCATGAAAACCATTTCATCCTTATTGGGAATAAACATAAACGAAAAAACAAAAATCTATAATCCTAAAACTTATTAACACCCTTCCATGAAGAGAAATATCTAGGGGAAATCAAGGGATCATGATGTTATTTGTTTTTCATGCGGTTATAAGGTCCATTGGAAGAAATATTTCACTCGTCATGAGAAGAAAAGGTAAGCTTAATGTGCCTTTTTTTGAGTGAAATTTATCTATTTTTATAAATAGGTTATTAGATATAGCTTGTAGTACTCACATATGTATTCAAATTTTAGAAACATGTATATTTAGAATGATTGATCAAGGGTAGGTAGATCTATGATAAAAATAAAATAGATCCAAAACAGTTTTTGTATCTATTTGGGATTACCACCTCATGTTTCTAATGGGAATGATCATGGTTTTGAATTTTTTCTATTTTGTTTCATTTGTTACCAAAAACATTATTTATTTATCTGAACTCAATACAGATGGATTTATTTTCATGTTTGGGAATAATGTTACTTCGTTGGTAAAGATATAAATTTTTATGGTAATAAAACTTTAAATAATGGTAATTATGTGTTGGATTTAACAAACCAAGTAATGGAAATCAATAACGAAACTTCTTCACATGAATAATACCACACCCTACTTTGTCATCACAAGAAAGGTCATGTATACAAATATTTATTGATTAGATTACAAAAATATGTATATTTAGATTCTTTTCAACTCACACTACTTATTTTATGTCTCACATGTTTATAATGAAAAATTTCCAAATTCCCTATTAGTAGGAATGGTGAAAGAGCCAAAGAGATTCTTCATTTAGTTAATACCATTGTATGTGGACCATTTCCTATTAATGAAATTAGTGGAAAATCATGCTTCAAAACATTTACTGATGATTTCAGTAGATATGGATATGTTTACTTGATGAGTTACATGTTATATTTCTTCAAGAGATTTAAGGAATTTAAAAATGAAGTTGAGAACCAGCTTGGTAAGAAGATTAAAAAAATATACATAGACCATGGTGGTGAATATCTTAATTAAGAATTAATTGATTATTTTTAGAGTATTTGATCCAATAGAAACTCGCATATACTTACAGTCATCAATGGTATAATGTAATAGAAAGGAGGAACCATGCCTTGTTAGACATAGTGTGATCAATGATGAGTCATGTGAGTAATCCATTATCCTTTTATGGATAACCGTTAAAAATAGCAGCACAAATACTAAACCAAGTGCCAACTAAAGAAGTAGATGGTATCCCATACCAATTAAGGAATGGAAATAAACTTTTGTCATCATACTCAGTTGTGTGGGTTGGTGAAGCATTTGTTAAGGACTATTCATGTAACAAGCATGCAATATGAGGAACAAAGTGTACCTTTATAGGTTTTCCTAAGTAAATATGGGGATATTATGTAAATGACCCCACAAAAAAGGTAATAGTGGAAATAAATTCCATATTAATTGAGAGGGAAAAAATATCTAATATATATAGTTTGAGTGAGAAATAATTCAATTAAATCGAGGCTTAAGGTACCCAAGAGTTGGCACCGAAACATATTATATGAATCCATATGGAAGAAGATATTCCAGAGACACAAGTACTACATTGGACTACAAGAGATGTTAGAGAAGAAAAATGATAAGTTTTTATAGTCATTGAAGATGGCGAATCATTATTTTTTTGATAATAATGATCCTATAACCTACAAGAAAGCAGTAAGTGGCACATATGTTTCAAGTTGGAAGAATCGGTGAATTAGAAAATTGATTCCATGTACGAAAGCTAAGTCTGGATTTTGGTATATCCTACTTTGAATGTAAATAATATAGGTTGAATTGGTTATTCAAGAAGAAAATAGAAATAGATGGACAATTTGGTACCTATTAGGCATAGCTATTTGAAAAAAGGTTTAAATAGAATCAAGGCTCCAATTTCAGTTATAAAATCCTTCAGAATTCTAGATGCCACTATATCATTCCATAACTATTAGATTTGGAAAATGGATATCAAATAGACCTTCCATTAAGGTATCCTTTGGGAATATTTCTATATGACACAACTAGATGGTTTTGGGACACCAAATAATTCCAATAAAATTTTTAAATTACATATATCCATTTGTAGATAAAAGAAAGAACCTAGTCATGGAACATTAGTTTTGATGAGAACATCATGAATTTGTTTCAGAAAAAAATAAAGTTGTTCATGTGTCTCTAAGTAGTTTAGTGGGATCACAACCATCTTCATAATAGATTATGTCAATTACGTACATCTCATTAGAAACAGGATGTATACTTACAATATGTTAAAGCCTAATTGAATAAATTCTTCTCCATGTAGGACATAGGTGAGGCAACATACATTCTTCGGATCAAGATCCATAATGATTGATCCAAGATAACACATGGCCAAATTTAAGGTACGTATACTGACAAGATATTTAGGAGATTCAGTATGGAAAAAAATGAGAGGGGATTGTTTCCAAAGTCACATTGAATTCATATTTAAAAGAAACGGTGTTTTTAGGCACATGAGTAAAGACAAAAAATGGTAAGTATTCCATATTCATTGGTGATTAGGTTAGTCATATATGATATTCTATGTACTGGGCTAGATTTCTCTTACACCTATGTGTGGTAGGAATATATAAATATGAATCATGTGACCTCCATTAGAAGGAATTCAAGACTATCCTTTAGTATGTGGGGGGCATACTATGTATATATTTCTAGTCCATGGAGGATCTGAGAAGCTATTTATCAAATGATATGTACATTATTGATTCCAAACATATCAAGATAATAGGAAATCACCAAAAGGATACATGTTCACATTGAAATGAGGTGTGGTGAGTTGGAAGAGCTCAAATCAGTCTATGTTCATTGATTCTACAACCAAGTTCAAGTTTATTGTGGCTTCTAAGAGTAAGATATGGATATGATCATATCACACTCTAAAAAGAAATTCATGGATATCACAAATCTAATATTGTAGTGGTTCTTATAAAAAATGGTCATATCCCCCTCTATTGTGATAATACTGTAGTGGTGGATATCACAAAGAAGACAAGGTCACATCAACAGACGAAGCTTATCTCATCCTGACTTACCACTAAACCGATAACCGAACCAGTTGGTCAGATGGCCTCAAGATCATCTCCCCATATGCCTGAGGCTTTGGACTAGAAGCAAGGGAATTAGGAGGTGAAAATGGGGATGCTATATCCTCTGATTGCAGTAGTATAGTGGTATAATAATTATGAAACAACATAAAAGAGAGGAAGAAATGTAAATAGAAAAGGAAATAAAATAGGTGGAAGAATAATATAATAACATAAATAAAGTGGCCAACACCAATATACAGTTATGTATTCAGGTCCAGATAATGATATAAGCTAAATAGTAGACATAAAACATGGACAAGATAGTGTAAAATACTCAAATAAGAAAATGAAACAAAAACCCCATGGGTGATCTACATGAGAATCTCAAGCCCCAAATTGGTCATGTGTTTCTAACTTCTAGGTACTAGTAGAACAACATAAGAAATAAACCAAGCCCCTATAAATAAGAAGGTCTACTTGGGTACCCCAGTGTAATGGAGACCAGAGTAGGATATGAGACACAAATATCACTTGGAAACCACCCATCGTTTGTGCCTATACTTAGTAAATATGTATAAAAATAGTGGGTAGGTAGAATAAAATAAGTAAAGCAAGTTCTAAAAGTAAACATACTATAAAATTTAATTTCTCATTAAATAACCAATTCTCTTAATCATTTCACTTAATAAGGGTCTATGATTTAATAGTCAATCATGTTCCATTTACAAACATGTTCATTTAATGATATAATCTCATATAATTAATAATTATACTTACCCAACATGTATGATAGCATCCCCCATGTAACATGATCAAAGGAGGCCAAAATTGGCCATCCTCAAAGTATAAACAAGAACGAATCAAAGCTTGTTCTTTGGTTTGGAAGATGATTCATATATAATTTTTTCATTATTCAATTTATAACCTGAGCTCATCCAAGGAATTCCTATGTTGGAATCTATTTATTGATCAAGGAATAATATCTACTAATACCTTACAATTTCATCTACAGAAAACATCTCAAAAACTCAAGTATTTCTCTGGGTTTGGTATGACATCAATGGTAATTGAGTCTATCCTTGTCATTTCACAAGGGATCCCAAGTATCACCCAAGGCATATATGACAAATTCCATTTGATTATGTCCATGGAATTCTTATATGAATCCTTGTATAACTCAGTATATAATAGTCAGCCCCTATGAGTCTGCCCTTGGCAGTCTAAATAGGAGTCCAAGTATCACTTGGGCATAATCAAGGTAATAGCCAAATGAGTCTATCCATGGCATTCACATGTGAATACATGTTTTACCCAAGGAATATAAACCCCATCCCTCATGAGTTCATCCTTGTAATTCCATATAGTTTTCCAAGTATCACTCAGTCATAATCAATTCAATATCATAAAATCAATTCATTTAATCATGTTATGGTCAAAACCAAGAACATATCATAGACATATCACCTTAGAAGGTGAATCAATTAATTAATAAGCTTAAAAATATTAGAATATAAAACAACTCACTTGGGCATTTAAATACAATATAATCTCATGCTTAAAAATTCCATTACAAGGTAATGGTTCGGGGTCATGGCATTCATTCCCTATTCTTCAACCATTCAATTCACAATAAACATGAAAACCCATTTAGAATTAATTTCAAATATAATAAAACAATTCAATAACATTAAACCAAAGTCATTTAACATTACAAGGTCAACACCTAGAACATCAAATATCAATCTCACCTCAAAAGGTGACCCAATCATTGGAAAACATTATCGGGATTAGCCTTTCATTTTATCAAATGGGAAAAACTTTATAAAAAGATTTACAAGCTTAAAAGATATATTGTATAACATATTCATTATATATCTCACATGGTAAAATCATTGTAAAGATAAATTTATCCAAAATAACAAAATACATGTCATATACATCAATTAAATCACATGAGAAATTTACTTTAATAATGAAATTCAATCTCGTTCAAGAAATAACATAACAAGGGGAAAGGGTCAATTCCTCTATCCATGACCATTATCCAATTTAATTTCCCATGATATAAAAATTCAATTCACATATAAATTGATCAATTAAAAATTCAATTAACATTATAAATTCAATTTTTTTCATCCCAGGACATCAGATAAAAAGTCACACCTCAATGAGGTTAAAAGTAGAATCCATCCTAATGTCCATTTAATTAAACAACACACCCAATGGATTGTTTCCTATTTCAAGGTACTTAACATACAATACAACGTTAATGAGGATCTTTAATCACCTAGAATATTCCTATAAATTATAGGGTTGAATTACATTTTAATGAGATGCTTGTAAAATGAGCACACAACATGAAAGAATATATAAACATATTGACTTTTAAGCGAAAGGAAAAAATATTACCATCCCCATTTTCATAGCTGATAGTTCATCTGATTTCACCTCCTAATTTAACTCAGATTAGGATTAAAATGAATAATGTATGTTTACCCTGAAAATAGGGAAAAAGATATTTTACCTAGATGGCATAGATGATACCAAATTGAAAGAATAATGGATAAAAAGGAAATAAGATCTTACTGATATGGATATAACAATCAGAATTTCCCTTGATTCAATGTTCATATGGTAGATATCTCTCAGATTCAAGAATATCCATACATAGGATATTCAAGGAGGAGAAGCTTTTGTGTGGGAGAGAAAGAAAAAAAGGATTAGGTTTAAAAGAAATTTATGGGTAAAATAGGCATTTTCCCCAAAATATCTAGGTCGCATGGTTTGGAGGCACTGTTTGGTCAAATCATTCTCTAACCGTGCATCACCCCCTACTTAATAAAACACCTCGCACAATTTATCCCTCATGATTAGCCTAATCATGTGCAAGTCATGTGGTGAATAGTGTTGAGGTATAGCCTAAGTGGCACTAACCATGCAATATTGGTACATGGTTTGGAATAACCGTGCATAAGTCTTGTGATGCACATATTCTCCAATAATCAAAGCCAAATATTTTTCTGTTGGGGCTTCAGAATTTCTAACAAACCATGTGCCCTCTATAGACCATCAAATCTTGGTATTTTCGGCCCCAACACTGTTGAAACTCATTGAGACACCCAAGGGACCTATAATTACTTTACCCAAGTCCAAATACAACACATTGATGTGTTATAACTTTCATAATTATGTTCTAAATATAATTTTATAAATCAACCCCTCCAGTAATCAACGAAATTAATGTTCCCTTATAATTCCATTTGGTTAAAAACATGGGACCCAAAAAAATCCCCACCTTATAACTTCTCATCCCTGAGAATATTTGTTTGAAACAACAAAAACATCCCCAAAACTACCTGGTATTTGAAGTATCATTCAAATGACCCTGTTGTTTTTCCAAAATCCAAACGTACCTCAATTAATTACACAAGCATACAACACTTAAGCCATCCAAATCGGGTCCAATCCTGAATTTTTTCAACTAAAACACTGAGAGAACACTTAATTGAGCACGTTCATCTAAAGGCATGATTACATCATCATCTCTTTATCCATATAGCCAAAGGTTCTCCCCACCTTAGTCTCAAAACATTTAAGAAGGGTCCAATTCCAAGCCATAGATCCTCCACTATTGGAATTGCCTTAAATAGAACATACAAAGTGTTATAGTGATGCTTCCCATGTTATTTATTTAACTGGGTGAACCTGATTATATGCAAGGTCATATTAGAGACCTTACTGAATGGAATTTTTCAAATCTCAATCAAACAAATAGAAACTAGTAACGCAATTTCCAGGAAGAAATAGATGACCTTTACAACACACTATCATTTAACTGTCGATGTGTTTTAAAATGGTTTCCTCACTTACCATATATAGACATCAAAAATAAAAACAATTCAAGCCACCTTTGGCTGACCATTCAAGAATATGTCCTTCTTAGACGATCGGTGCATCATAACCCAAAAATAAACTCCTTCTCCTAAGTAATTTTCATTTACAACATACACATCCAATGAAGCCCACACTTGATTAAAATGTACATTACATATTAAATCATAACCTGACCTTTTAAACTGTCATTCCTTAGAACAAACAAAGGTGTAAACTAGATCCAGTCTATATGAATCGTTACCCTTTAAACATTACCTATGAGCCCGAATTCATGTCCAGGATAGACTTAGATTAATGGAACTGGAGTCCCTGTAACTAACCCAAGGTGGTCCATACTCCATGATTATAAGTGAGACATTGGTACCAGCCATGAAATGCACATAAGAACATTGACCGGGACCATAGATACATCCTACTGGTAGTCACATCAACTGAAGTGGTGGGTGTCCAAGAGTCTATCTAAGGAATTCCTACACATGAAACCATTTATCACTCGAAACTAACCAATCCTCAATATAACAATGCATCTAGCATAAAACACAAATATAGATATCAAAATATCCTAATATCTTTGAAATATTTTGAGCGGCGTAAGACCGAAGATCTATTAATGTATTAATCATGATGTGAACATAGGTCAAAACTCATCAGTAAGAAGGAAACACTAAGAGGATCTCAATGATTCACCAAAAATGAATGGTCAAATCACCATTTTTTGACCTCTTGAAGGAATCTTGGATTTACCCTCCAATACATTTTCATTTAACCAATAAAAATTCCTTTACCACCTAAGGAATTTCTATGATCATTCAAACGTAACCATCGAAGTCTAACCATGAGCAACATTTCTTCTCAAGGGTTTCATACATATCCAACCACATGTACTTTGTACTTCCAATAAAAAACTATATAGTATATAAACTTGCGAAGCCTCAAGGGAATTCAATAAAAACGACCATGAAATAGGTTCTCTTTGATGTGTTCCTTCTTCCTAGAAGGGGAAATTAGTTAGAACTGACATGACACTCCCCACCTTAGGGGTGTATTATTCATCAAAAGAAAATTCAAAATAGCTACTCATCAGCACACTCGACCTAAATTCAATCATAAATCATGTTTGATACTCTACATACCATAATCCCCACATCAAGCATTTGGAATGAAATACAAAACCAAACTGATCAACGTTTTAAAACACCTGAGTCTCTAGAAAGTTAACCCGAGCATTGGGATGAACTTGATTTACTAAATTCACAAGTCACTCTATTATAGAGGTGACCTGAGACCATGCTCAATGGAAAAAGGATCAATAATTTCAAAGAACTCTACTGGTTCATTACAACATTTAAAAAATTGATAGGTTCCATGTATGTCACCACACACTACCCAAATATTTAGAAAAGAGGTGACACACCCTAGATACTATCCATAGTATTTACACCCTATGAATATATGTATAAGGTGGTTTACATAAGAATATAGCTCCATTCACATCATCATACGATTGTAAAACAATGGATGGAATCCTGAGTATCCCAGGGAAATAAAAAGGGTTTCAAAAAACCTACTAAGTGGAGGATCATGCCCATGGAATGTCTAACCTAAAATAAATGGGCACTATTCATTTCTCAAACCATAAAAAGGTTCATGGATACAATGAATTCCCATATAAACAATGGTTTCATATAAAAGATAAAACTCCTAAAAGGTTCAATGGTACCCGAACAACACCATGTTTTAGAAACATCCTGGTAATTAGAAAGGAGTTTAGGATCAAATGGTGTTACCTACCATGGTCTAAACCCTTACATAAGATTAAGTGTCGACCCTATCATAAGGTCACACAAAACATATTTCACTAGGCCCAAGAGCGGATCATTAAACTCATTGTTAACAAGAAAATGGCCTACAAAAAATGCTTCTATTTCTGTTCTAAGAAATCCCAAAGGAAACATTTCAACTACCCTGACATGAGGGTTAAAACAAGCATACCACTTCTAGTTCCATTTTAAATCCATTCCATTAATTCACTTCAACCTTTAAACATTTAGAGTTTTAAGTCAAAACATCAATTACCCATTTTAAAAACATAATCACTAGGCACTTTATTTAACTAACATCCCATGGAAAACATGAAAGTCTTATCAAACATCCTTTTTTATGCACTTAACATTTATTTGAAATCTTATCTTTATTATAAAATTTATCATATAAATTCCATTTTAACAGATAAGGAGACCTATGAGGGCCCCATGAAGCCATCCTGGGTTCATTATAATGAATATCAATATTGGTTTCTTATTTATTAATTATTCAAAAAACTCGTAGAAGGTTATCTCATACGAAACAGGCTCAAACATACCTACTTGGCCCCAATTGTGCATTTATAAAGGTAATAACATGTTTTTATAGAGGAAACCAACCTATTTTAGTTCAAATATCAATATATTTAACCATTATAATGATTTCAGGACATAACACATGCCCATGTATATAATGGTTGAGTACTATGGGTGGCCATCTACTAATCCCTAAAGTGCCCATACACCTTATAGGTTAGAATTTAGCACCCACATAATCAAAACTAATTCACTATAAATTTGAACCATAGTATCCTTTTTTCTTTTAACCAAATTCTAGAAGAATATTTATAATGCTCAAATAACGGTTTGGGAATATGGGTTACCCTTTCCTAATTATACGGTACCCATACACCTTACAATTGAAAATCGAATCCTATTTTTATCGCAACTAATAAAAATTCTTCCCATACAACAAATTATATGTTAAGAAAAACTGGCATGTTATCATAATAAATAAATACATAGAAACTTGATATAATCATAGATGGACAATATAGAGGAAATACATGATAAATAAGTTGGAGACATAGAATATAATCATCGAAGAATGTCATAAAAGGAAGCATGCTATAAAATTATCTAAATAGGTACTAACGAAGCATGGAATAACACTCAAGCACACAACTGAAATTAAAAGGAAACCTACTAATGCAACTACATGTAATGCAATATCAATAGAATGTGAATTTCTAAGTTCCTATAATAATGCATGTTATAATACTTTTAAGTACCCAAACCCGTAACCAGGTTTCATGCCTTACAAATGCTGTGTAATTTTAAAAAAAATGTTGATTAAATATAGAGTGTTAATTACAAAAGAGGGCCTTTTCCAGTATAGGTTCTGGAAAATTAGATACATAAATTACATTACAACAAAAATAAACAAATTGAAAAAAATGATTCTTTAGTGTGGTTCTTCCACAACAGAGTTTCAACGCAGCAAGTATGATAAACATGAAAAGTGTTTATAATTTATAGGGTGAGAATAACATTCCTATTAAGGGGTTTCAGAACAACCAATAAATTTATTAAATCATCCATTGAAATAAATATAAATATTTAAAATATATTTTCACAAATACTTGAATATATATAGGAAAACAAGTTTTCACAAAATAATTATTTTTGAAAGCTGTTGGGAATTATCCTTTGAAATTATTATGTTTCTATGGGTTGTTAACAATACTTGGTAGACAATTATTAAAATCCTTACATATACCCAATAGTCTTCACTAATACTTATGGGTTCACTCCCCATAACATCACAAAACCCACTAGTGCAAATTTTGAAAACATTTTCCCATGGACCTGCCATTCTTATTTTTTACCCAAAATCATTTCCAAAATAATTACATAATAATATTTTCTTTGAAGGAAAACAGTCTTCCTCATGTCATCCCAATTTACTCAAAAGGTTTTAAAATCATTTTTGGGGGAATCCCATACTTGGAAAAAAACACTTTTATTTGAAAACCGTAATTTCATGAAACATGGGTTTAAGTGCATGCAAGATTGCATAATGCTTGAAATGCCTCACATGAGCTAGATTATGGCCATAACTGTTCATGAATGACATGCTAAGAGATGCAGATGCGAGTTCACACATGAAATAATAACTTTACCCAAAACTACACATAAAATAATAACAATTATCACAGGAAATTATGTTTACAAGGTGAATATATGAAATTATTCATACATAAATCCTTAAACACTATTTTGTTAGCACTTAATGTGTTCATATTTTATGCATGTATATGTGTATATATATATGCATATATATATATATACATATACATAAACACATGTATGTATGTACTTTGAAAACATTACACCCTTGAAACCATAATATTTTTGGGGAAAATTATTTAAGACAATTAGACTTATTATATGTGTAATTAAGACGAGGAAGATATAGTTTTACACAAATATATACATATATATATATCTTGTATATACATAAATGTTTTCAAAAACAAATGAAAATTATAAAATTCCCTTACTTTAAAGGCATATGCACTAACAATTCTCGGACATACCATGAGAAAAGAAGGAAAGGTGAAGATGAAAAAATAGGTTACACTGGGTATGTATAATTATTTTTACATATATATTAATTATATTCTTGTTGAGAAAGCTGAAATTGGAAATATTTGGTTTGGTTCATATCCAGTGTTATTTCGAAAGAGGCAAAAATATGACTCATTTTCCCTCAATTATATTACCTTTGTTATTATTTTATACTATCACTTTATATTATTTTATCAAGTCACTCTATTGTATTACACATGTCTCTTCCTCCATTTTTTGACATTCCACCATTCATTATAAAATATTTTCTTTTTATATCATTGTCTTATCATGATTGTTTTTTTATAATTTTTTTATCATTATTTTAGCATCTTTGTTCATCACACATTTTTTTCTAAATATTCTCTCTTAGTAAGAGTAAGAAATATGGAGGAAGATAATATAAACATTAGACATGGTGATTAATTGAATGCACATGCCTTTAAGAATAATTTTGAACGTAAAATGGTAGGAATATGAGGTGAGTAAATATTTCCATAATATAACATAATCATTAGTATTATACTAGTCAAATAAACACATGAACATTCAATTAATGGATTCATAATGAGGGATGTGCATATGCCAGACATTATGAAATAGTTTTTCAAGGCCTTGTCCAAGATGTCTAATGATTAAGGCCTCGGCAAAAATCCATATATCACATTGAGAAAGGCCTCAGCCAATTCCAAGTCTATTTGTCTAATGAGACCTACCTATGAATCGAGGGGCTATAGCGGGCCCTAAACATCACATAATAAGTCCAATGCATTCCTCATATGATAAGGGATAAACATAAACAACAAATACATTAATATTGAAACTATCATATGAAATGTAACTATCTTTCCACAATAATTAAACATAAAACACTAACCATTCTGAGTAAATTGGTGAATGATTTTAGGATAGATCATCCAAAATAGGGTTAGTCATAAACCATTAAAAAAATATGGTAGATGATTTCATAAATGATTAAACCCAATAATACATAATAATCAACAAGATCATTGAATCAAATGAAAATACTCTTATAAAATCATTAAGTAATCTTGAGATAAATACTCTTTTATTTTGAAAAGAAGAGTTCTTTTGGAAAATATTTTTTATAAAACCCGAAGTGAAGTAGGATAGTATTTTTATAATAAAATGAGTTTTTTTAAAAGGAAAATGGTTTCCAAAAACAGATTATAGAGTTTCGTTAAAAATAGATAGGAATTTTAGAAATTACCTTGAATCAGGCATGTATTTTGAAAACAGTTTTCAAAGTTTATTTTAAAACATGTTAAAATCCATAAAATAGGGAAGGATTCTGGTTGGTTTACATTTATATAATACTAAAACAGAATTTATGAGGAGTAAATAACAATATATAATAATTTCATTGACATAATTAGACAATGAAAGTAACCCGAAGGAAAATGGAAGTTCGGGTGGAAAACCCCCACCATAACTCCAAATGTGTTCCGCTCTTGAACTTATGCTCCTAGAATATGAAATTATAATTATTAATAAATTAATTCAGAACCTATTTGACATGTATTTAGTTTTTTTAATTCTGTTTAGTACATTTAGTCCCTTATTGATAAGTTATTATATTTAATTTCGTCGTTCTGTACCGTTCGTTTCTTTTTTTTCATAATCGGTTCACTTGTTCTTAAGTAATGGAGTTCATGTAAATATCCAGAATTGAATTCAAATATTATTTATGATCATACATAGGTGTTATTTTTCATTTATATAACTTGTTTACATGGCCTGAGGATGAATTATTATATAAAACTTTAATAATAGTAGTTTCGATTAATTTGTGGGTTTTGATTACAACGAACTCATTTTTATTTATAACATAATACCTTTTGTACAAAGGGATTAAAGAATATTAAATATGTTATATTGAATATATAATAATCTGGTTCAAACATAACTAGAATGGTTTCATGATGAAAATTGAGAATGATAATAGAAATCGAAAGCCCATCGCCCTTGAATGTGAAAAATTGACACATCTCGGATGGTGTTCTTGCCACTAGTATTAACGAAGGTAAAAAGTGAGAGATGATGATAACTTATTTCACAATTATGAAAAAATTCCAGAACATATAAGGTACTGGAGTAATCACAAAACATGGATGAGGAGAGGTAATATGAAAATAAAACCAATGAACTTGAAAAGAAAGACAAAGAATTGAAAAGAGGAATTTACTTCTTCAACCAAACTTCCTTGAGAGCTTCCTTAAGGGATAGGTTTTGGTCTTTTTATGAGACCAAGGCTTTCTAAAAATGGGATAGGAGGTTGGGAGGGTATTTGGATATAATTTGGGGAAGCCACATGAATTGAGATGAGTGTAGAGAAGAGGGAGTGAGAGGGGGTTTTATAGTGGAGGGGAGAGGGGATTTCTTAATATAAAATCCATTAATTTATTATTTCCCCACAATACAAGGAATAGTGAGTCCTACTTGACAAATAATATTAATTTTATCATGTGAGTTCCAACAATGTGGTCTTTAATCACTTGGGATGTCATGAATAGTGTATTTAACTGATATATGGTATTTTACAGTATTTCAGTATTCATAGAAATTCAAGTATTTCAGAAAAATACAAAAAATTCACCCCAACCATTTTTCAACGTGTAGAATACAAAAATGATTTCCATTTTTCAAAAATAATTTTATAAATATGATTAATTTAATATTTAATGTAAATCATAATTTATTCTAAAAACAATAGTTTTAAAAAATTCTTTTACTTTTTCCAAAGAATAGGTATATCGTACTCTCACTTGAATATTATTTATATAATATCCTGGTTAATGTTACTATTCATTAGGGTATATCACTATTCATAAGGGTGTGTTACTATTCATAAGGGTAGGTTACTATTCACCAAAACATAGGTTTTTATTATTGGTCTCCAAATAACTTACTGGTCGGAGAGCGTTGCACCAATATATACCCCACCGGCACACCCTCTTCTTGTGAGCGCAGCAACCCGCCTTGCTGGAGTGGCACCGTTTTGACGCTCGCACCTTCTGGTGTTTCCCCAAACCACCTGCCTCTGCCAGCGTGTTTTTTTCCCTTTGGATCCGTATGGGGTGTTTCTGAGTGAGCGCCATCGCCAGGCCTTTGGATCCTTTGCCATCGTCGTGCCTTGGTCTTGAGGTAGGTTCCCCTTTCCACATAACTTTTTAATTAATGATTAAAGTATTTCATGTTTTTAGAACCTCTTTTAATAAATAAATATTGATGTATGATACTTGGTTTCACTGTATGGGGTGCAAAGTGGTGTTTTATACCTTGTTATGTGATAAACAGGATTTTCTTGTTATATATTGCACACCTCATGTTCGATGAAATGCATGGTTGGATCTTAGGGTTTATTTGGAAAATAAAATGATTTGGTTTGGTTCATATGCAGTGCTGTTTCAAAAGAAGCAAAAACATGACTCATTTTCCCCTCAATTATATTACCTTTTTTTATTATTTTATATTATCACTTTATATTAATTTATCAAGTCACTTTACAGTATTACAGAGGTCTCTTCCTCCATTTTTTTGACATGCCGCTATTCATTATAATATATTTTCTTTTATATATTTTTTAACTTGATTGTTTTTTTATAATTTTTTTATCATTATATTAGCATCTTTGTTCATAAAACATTAATTTTTTTTATTTCTCAGTATTCTCCCTCTCTTTATAAGTCATGATTAGATATTATCAAATCATCTTTCCATGTTTTGACTTTTCACTTTTTTTCAATATTTGATTTAATGTTTTATTTTTTAGGAAAACGTTTTATATAATTAGTTTTAGTATAAATAATTAAATTCATATTTTTTTACATATTAAAATCATTGTTTTTTAAACAAATTGTGTATCTAATATATATATATATATATATTAGTTCTTATTTTATATTAATATAAATATATATATACTAAAAAACATGTAAATTCAATATATATATATATATATTAATTTTTTAATAATAATAATTAAATTCGTGTTTTTATAGGATGTTGTTTGTATTTTTTTAATCACATCATTTTTTTCTTTTTTTTCACTCACCTCACATCACACCAATTTTTTTTCAAAGTAATCATTACAATTTATTATTATATTTTTTGAACATAATGAAATCACACTTTTTTAATGAATCGTGTATCATATATGGATATATATATTCGTTATATATTAATAAAAATATATAAATTATAAATATAAATCTATAAATTCATTTTATTGTTATTATTACTATTTTGATTTTTTAAAGATGGTCTTATTAAAATAAATTAATAATTACTACCAATAAATTATTCAAAATCCCAATAGTAAAAATATAAAACTTCTTCTATTATAATTATTTATGAATCATTCATATATATAAATTTACAGACATTAATTTTAAATTAAAAACAATAATTTATTTTTTTTACAAATTAATTTGATTTTGGCATAAAAACACAAATTAGTACTTTATAATAAATTATTATTTGACCAAAATAATATCACATATTAAAAAAATAATTAATTATAATTTCAAAATATTAGTTAGAATTTAAGTCTTATAATAATTAATTTAACAATATATTAAATATATATATATAAGCGAAATTACTATTTATTAATCATGTATTAAAGAACTATGTCATGGAATAATAAATCAAAATAAACATATTTGGTTTGGATTAAATAAAATTACAATATATTTTATAAAATTATTTTTCAAAAACTATAATCCATTTATTAATTACGTAAATTTTTTTGGGAAGTTACTATACTTCCTTTTTATACTTGGCCAATGGTAAAATTCCATAAAATCCCATAAATCAAAAAGTAGTAGAAAGTACAACAATCAATTTAGTTGAAATCACATTCAACTGTAATAAAAACGGTTGGAATTACAATCCCAGCCATAAACACTAGGTATTTTCCATCTGGGTGGGGTGATGAGTCCCAGAAACAACTATTTACCAAGCACTGATACATTCCTTCTCTCATATCTACCAACCCAAAATAGCAACACAAAGGAAAAATATATCTCATAACAATTTGTAATTTTCCAACCCAACTTACCACTAAATCGGTAGTCGGACTGGGGGTCACAATACCTTAAGAACATCTCCCCATATATTAGAGGCTTCCGACTAGTAGCAAGGGTCTCAAGAGGTGATAGTGGGAAGACTATATCATCTTATCAGAGTAGCACAATAGTACAATTAGTATGAAACAACATAAAATAGTAAAACTAGTGTAAATATTAAACGAAAGAAATGCAGTGAAATAATATTATAAAAACCGAATTAATGTGGCCAACACCAATATGTGGTTATGTATGCATGTCCAGATAATGATACACGGTAAATAATAGACATACAACATGTATAATATGTAGTACAATACTCAAATAAGAAAAATAAAAAAATCTCCATCGGAGATCTCCAGGACCATTTCGAGCCCCAGCTCAGTCTTATGCTCCTAACTCCCATGTACCAGAAAAAAACATGATATCAACCAATGTCCTAAAAAAATAAGGCTAACTCGGGTACCCATGTGTAATGGAGGCCCGAGTAGGTTTTGATTCATAAATCTCAATAGGAAACCATCCAAGGTCTGTGCCTTCATTAAATGAATATGTATAACTATGTTGTGAGGGTATAATAAAATATGTAAAGGATGTACTCAAAAGTAATAATCCTATATAATTTATGTTCTCATTTAATAAACAATTATTTTAATCATTTCACTTTATAGGGGTCTCTGATTTAACAGTTAGTCCAGTTCTGTTTACAAATATGGCCATCTATTTATTCGATATCATTTAATTAATAAGTCTTGAGACCTAGAACATAGCCCGATGTCCCCTGTGCATCATGGTCAAGGGATTTCAAAACAATTCATCCTCAAAGAATAAAAAAGACCAAATCCAATATTGTGATTTGTATTGGCAGACATTTCATATATAATTCATTCATTATTCAATTTAGAACCTGAGCCCATCCAATGAATTCCTATGTTTGAATCCGGGTATCGCTTCAGGTATAATATCAATAAACACATTAAAAGCCCCTACAAGGTGAAAATCTAATATTATTAATATTTTCATGACTTATTATATACTCCCTTTACTTATTTTATATGAAATTTGCATAATTTGTGTGAAATATTAATGTTTTATTACTAAATATAATTTTTGAGCATTTTTAGAAGTAGTTCAATTGAGCCAGTTTACTATTTTATTGACAACTCTCACCCTACATATAAAAATTGTGTGATTCTTGTTTTTTTATTATTCCTTATTCAACTTCTCATATATAATTAGAAGGAATCATGGGCTAATTCCGCCATTTTAAGGCTCATATGGACCACACAAGATGACCCAAAGAATTCATGAAGAAACAGGACCAGCCATGATGATTGAGTTACTGGTCCCCCTCACGAATCCCATATTTTATGAAACTACGCCATGTGTTCTTTAATATCCAAAATAATCATGGGTAAAAATTTCAGGGCCCAAATATAAGAACAAGGGGCCTAAATGAATCTCTGAAGTCCAGCCCACCATTCTGGCCGAGAATTAAAATATGTACACTATTCAGGACATATATCATGCTTTAATCATAAAATCGAGCTCATATTTTTCAGTGTGAAAGAGGAGATATATAAGGCTGACTTTGTTAAAGAAATCATTTGGTTTTGAGGGAATATTCTTATTTAAAAACCCTTTCAAATTTGGACTTCAAAAAGACTGGATTGAAATTGACAGATTAAAATTGATTCATCAGCAGGCCATAACGTTTGCTACATAGGTCCAAATGCCTCCAAATTTTGAGCACAGTCAGACAACATTATTATCTAAAACGTTGAATAAGAAGAAGATATCTCGAGATTCAGTTGTCTGGATGTCCAAATCGTTGAGCCATGTGGAGGGATAGATTGGGAATGTAAATAGTCTCCTTCCATGGGCTATAAATACATCCCCCTCCACTTCTTCAAAGGGGTTGGAATTTCAGAAGACAGGAGCATCAATTGGCAAGACCAAAGCCTTTCCAAAGGCTTGGTAGGACCTTCCATACTCAAGTTTTCACTTGAGATACCCTTCCTCCTCTCTTTGTTTTCTTTCAATTTTGTGTTGTTCTTCATTTATAATCTCGTAAGTTTGTGTTTTGTAATTCTGTTTTAATACATGTTTATTCTTCAATTTATCTTATTATCATCCACCTTCTGTAGAATAATATTAATTTTCTTCAAATAGTCTAATTAAAGTTGAATCCCCTTCCCTTATTTTGCTTCCTCATTCAATAGAAAGTCTGTTTTTTAATTATCATCATTGTTCGTGTGTGTGTGCTCGACGCACCACTCTTTTCTTATCCCTTTATTTTTATTCTCTTATAAAATTATAATCATAAACATTATAACCAAATTATTAAACACCCAATGAGTAAATCTCTCATTGGGGTGAGTTATAATTTAGGTATTTTAAGTTATTGAGAGCTTTTTATCGATGAATATTATTTGAATTAACATTGTGTATGTTGGACTTAACAAGTTATGGATTAATGACTTGTTTTGTTTAACATGTGTTTTCCATGGATTATTGGAACCATAACTACACCACCATAAATAAGATTTGATTGATATTAGAACCTTAAGTTATGTTAAGTCTTGGATTAAATCCTTAACACTTAGGAATTCTAATCAATGTCATCTTGTGACATGGGTGTTAATTTAATGCAATATAAAGCAAAGCTCAAGGATATCACAAGATTAACTACTAATGATGAACTCACCCCAATATTTATAAATTTGTTAAATCAAACATCGTCCATCAATTATTTCATAATCTCTGCAAAAAAAACCCCCAATCAGAATAAAATTAACTAAAAACAAACGACCATTACAATGTATCATTGCCAGGGATTCGACCTGAGTGATGCTATACACATTAGTAGAGCACCAGAACCTTGAACGGTCAATAGGCGATTTCATCCAAATATTTCTGAATTCCCCGTATCCTCCCAAACAATCCCTTGGATTTATTTTGACCCTAAAATTGAGTGAACACTTCTCCAACTTAGGAGGAACATAAGAGATAATCAAATAATTCTAGAACCAGTCCTTGTACAACCAAGTGAATTAGATATGGCCAATCCGAGGGAACAAACACTTAAAGAACTTGCTACACCTGATATGAATTACCAACCTCTTGGTATTCAATATCCAAACAAAGATTCTGACTTTTAACTCAAATCGGCTTTGATTCATCTTCTCCCTCATTTCCACGGGCTAGCCGATGAGGATCTACATCTCCACCTTAAAGAGTTTCAAGTAGTGGGATCTACCATGAAGCCTCAAGGGGTTTCTGAGGAAAAAATCAAACTCCAAGCATTCCCTTTCTCCCTAGCTAACACTTCCAAGTCATGGAATTACTACCTCCCTCCCGGTTCCATAACCACATGGAATAACAGGAAGAAACTTTTCTAAGAAAAATTATTTCCTGCTTCTCATACTGCTTCTATCCGAAAGGAAATAAGTGGTATCCGTCAGTTCCCAATTGAATCACTCCATGAGTACTATGAGAGGTTCAAAAATCTTTTTGCAACCTACCCACACCACCAAATTCCTATCCAAATCTTGATCCAATACTTCTATGAGAGGTTATTTTCTATGGAGAGAACTCTCATTGATGCGGAAAGTGGCGATGCTCTTGTTGATACAACTCTTGCAGCTGCAAGTGGTATCATAAGTAACGTGGCTGGAAACACACAACAATTCCATACTCGAGAACATAATCAAGTCAAGAAAGCCCAAGATAATCAATCAATTGAGCCGAACAAGATGACCGAGAGGATGAGTGAACTTACAGGTCTTGTGTGACAACTTGCTGTGGCTGCCAAATCCCCAACCTCATATAATTCGGAATCAATGTTTCCTGGACCTGTCAAAAACTATGGAATCTGCAACTCTTCATCTCATCTAACAGACACATGTCCAAAACTTCAAGAGGATCAATCTGATTCATCTGGACCAATGGAGCTCAATGCAGCATATGCCCAACGGAACACCAATCCTCTACTATCAGGTCAGTTTGTTAGAAACTTAAACAAACCTCACTCTGAGCCCATCTCCTCTTCCTATAACCAAGGCATGAGGTATGGTAATACCATCTCTCATCCCCCTCAATTCCCTCCTCAAAACCCAAACCAGTTTCAATATGGTCAAGGTGTGGTTAATTTCCAACAACCTTATCATTATATTCCTCAACCTCAAAGGAACAATCCTCCTCTCGGATTCCATTATTCTAGTGAGCCTTCCCAATTCCAAAACCAATACAATCAATTTCCCAAGAACAAAAATCTAGGTAATCCCAATCCGGGACAAGCCTCTTCTTCCAATAAACCATGGGAAAGTGAAATTGAAGATCTTGCCTCTTTCACTCATTCCAGCCTCAAGAACATTGAAACCCAATTTGGTTAACTTGAATCCCACCTTAGTCACCAACAACCATCAAATTCTTCCCAATTTAAAACTCAACCATTACCCAACCCCAAGGGTAATGTAAGTTAAATTGCACTTATATCAGGAAAGAAAATTGTTATACCTCATGATAAGTCATATAAACCACCTTTAAATTTTGACCTAGAAAATTAGAAGAAAAAGAAACTTGAAAAGGAACCTGAATCCATTCCCTCACCTCATTCTATACCCCTTAGGAATCCAATTCCTTTTCCACAAGCAGTCTCTAATCCAAATAAGTCCTTTGAACCCCATCCTAAAATTCTTGACATGTTTAGACGTGTTGAAGTCAACATTACCCTCTTAGATGCCATAAAACAAATTCCTAAGTATGCCAAGTTTCTCAAGGTGTTGTGTACCCACAAGAGGAAACTTATGACCTGTGAAAATGTTTCAACCCAAGAGTTCATACCCATTAAGTGCAAAGATTCAGGGACCTTTACGGTTCTATGCCAAATTGGAAGTTCCAAATTTAATGATACACTCATAGACCTAGGAGCCTCAATTAATGTCATGCCTAAATCCATATTCTCCAACCTTGGTCTAGGTCACTGACATCCAATGGGTGTTGTCATTCAATTGGCCAAATGAAGAATAGCTAGTCCTAAGGGAATAATTGAGGATGTCCTTTTCCGAGTCAATGATCTTATCTTCCATACTGATTTCTATGTCCTTGACATGGAAGTTGAGATGAACTCTTCTCGATCTCCCATAATTCTAGGAGAACCATTCCTCATGACTGCGAGAACCAAGATTGATGTCCATTCAGGCATCTTATCCATGGAATTCGGTGACCAAGTGGTCAAGTTCAACATTTTCCAATCCATGCGATACCCATATGAGGATCGCTTTGCATTCCCAATCAATGATTCTGAGGACACTGCTAAGAGTCAATTGAACCCCAATCCACCATGTTTTTCATGTTCAAATGAAAAAGGATCTTGTGAAATCTGCACCATGATTAACCAAGTCATAAATGGTGAAGTTTATTTGGACCTCTCATTCATAGACTCCATCAATATAGAGGAACTTGAAAACTCTCTTGAATCCCACATCAACTATGATCTCTACTGCTCCACCTTGGGAAGTATTAAGGATAATAAATCTGAAGCAACTGAAGTGCCTTATTCCATTCATGAGTTGTCTAACCCAAAAATAAAAGATTAGACTGATCTAAAACCTCTTTGCGAACACCTAAAATATGAATTCCTTTTTCATGATCACTCATATCCTGTCATTATCTCTGCTTCACTTACTGAAACTGAAGAGTCCAAACCTGTTTAGGTGTTATAGGAAAACAAAAAGGCCATAGGTTAGATATTATATGACATACCTGGAATCAACCCTTCCCTTTTCATGCATCACATCCATCTTGAGGAGTCATCCAAACCAATTAGACAACTACAAAGAATACTCAATCCACTGATACATGAGGTAGTTAGGGAAGAGATCACCAAACTTCTTCAAGACGGTATTATCTACCCAATTTCTGATAGTGAATTGGTTAGTTTATTTTATGTTGTACCTAAGAAGGGTGGGATAACTGTTGTCACAACTGAACATGGAGAGGTAGTCACAACTCGAGTGAAGAAAAAATGGCGTGTGTGCATCGACTATAGGAAATTGAAGGCTGAAACAAGAAAAGATCACTAACCTATTCAATTCCTTAATCAAATGCTGGAACAATTAGCCGAAAAGTCACACTATTACTTTCTTGATGGATACACCGGCTACATCAAAATCCAAATCACACCTCAGGACCAAGAAAAGACTACTTTCACGTGCCCCTTTGGAATATATGCATATAGAAGAATGCCTTTTGGACTTTGCAATTCTCCTGCAACATTCCAGAGGTGTATGATGATTATCTTTTCTGAATTTATTGAACACTTCATGGAAGTATTCATGGATGACTTCACCATTTATGGTGATTCATTTTAATCTTTATTGAATTCACCTTCTCTAGTCTTCCAAAAGTGTGTGAACTATAACCTTGTTTTAAATTTTATAAAACGTCACTTCATGGTTGAAAATGGGATTTTTCTGGGGCACATTGTTTCAAAAGATGGAATTGAAGTTGATCCTACCAAAATTAAAGTGATCTACTCACTTCCTCAACCCACTTCTATTCGAGACATCCATTCATTTCTCGGTCATGCTGGTTTCTATTGGAGATTCATCCATAACTTTAGTAAAATTTCCCTCCCACTCACTTGGTTTCTCCATAATGATGTCCCCTTCCATTTTGATGAGGTTTGCAAGAGGGCCTTTTTTGAACTCAAATCTGCTCTAACATCCGCCCCAATAATCCAACCCTCAGATTGGTCCTTACCATTTGAGTTGATGTGTGATGCTTCTAATAGAGTTGTTGGGGTTGTTCTTCGTCAAAGAAGAGAAATGATTCCTCAGGTAATCTATTATGCCTCAAAAACATTATATGAAACTCAATATCACTACACTATCACTGAAAAGGAACTTTTAGTAGTGGTTTTTGCCTTAGATAAATTCTGGCCCTATCTCTTAGGTTCCAAAATCATCATCTTCACAGACCATTCTGCTATAAATTTCTTACTCAAGAAAAGTGATTCCAAACCGAGGCTAGTAAGATGGACCCTAATGCTACAAGAGTTTGACATTGAAATAAAAGATAGACCAGGAAAAGAAAAACTTGTGGCTGATCACTTGAGTATAATTTCTAATTCTTCTCATTCTGAAATCATCAATCCTAAATTTCCCACTGGGCACCTTTCATATCTCACTCCAAATTTACCATGGTATGAACCAATTGTAAATTACATGGTTTCGGGTGTTTTTACTGAATATTTTTCAAAAAAAAATTGAAGTTGAAAAGTGATTGAAAATACTATTTTTGGGAAGAAAATAAACTTTAGAAAACTGGGGATGACATGGTAATTAGGAGATGTGTTGATGAAGATGAAAATTCATCCATCTTATAATTATGTCACTCAATTCCTAGAGGTGGACACTTTGGACCACAAAGGACCTCCCTAAAGGTCCAAGAATCTGGATTCTTCTAGCCTTCACTCTTCAAGGACTCACATGAGTTCTGTCAATCATGTCCCACTTGCCAAAAGTTTGGCACAATTTCAAAGAGAAATAAAATGCCCCCAAAACCATTAATTTTCTATGATATATTCGATGTTTGGGGAATGAATATCATGGGACCATTTCCCCCTTCTAATGGATTCTCATATGTCCTTCTTGCGGTTGATTATGTTTCTAGGTGGGTCGAGGCCAAACGCACTAGAAAGGATGATTCATATACTATTAGTGAGTTTCTAAAGAGACACATGTTCTATAGATTTTTCACGCCTCATGCCTTGATCAATGACTTAGGAACCCATTTTTGTAATAGAACCATGGAATCATATTTGAAAAAGAATGGGGTTTTACATAAATCTTCAACTGCATATCACCCCCAAAAAAATGGCATGGATGAAAATTCTAATAGAGAAGTGAATAAAGTGCTTGAATGAATTGTTAAACCCACCAGAAACGACTGGACTGAGAGACTTGGTGATACACTTTGGGCTTATCGAACTTCCTATAAAACACCCATTGGGATGTCTCCTTTTAGGCTAGTTTTTGGTAAAGCATGTCATTTTCTAGTTGAAATCCAACATAAGTCATTTTCGGTAGTGAAAACATGTAATTTTGATCTTGAAAGATCTGGTGAAGAAAGATTGTTGGGATTGGCTGAACTAGAGGAGCTTCGACTTGATTCTTATGAGAATTCCAATCTCTACAAAAAATATCCAAGGCACTCCATGATAAACACATCTTGATAAAGGTATTTCATAAAGGTGAAAAGGTAATGCTCTTCAGTTATTGATTTTGGCTTCACCCAGGTAAGCTTAATTATTGTTGAGAAGGTCCTTTTGTTATTACTAATTTTTACCCATTTGGTGCAGTGCAAGTCCAAGACCCCTCTTCCAAAAGGAAATTCACAGTTAATGGAAATTGGTTAAAGAATAACCATGAGAGGATGCACAATCCTGGATCAACATTGAATTCCACTAGATCACCAACATCTCCAGTCGACCTACAACTAGATGGAGATGGCAACCCGCCAAATCCAAACCAGGGGGCACCCCTTTCCTTTTAACTCTCTCTCTCTACCTTTTTCTTCTTCTTCCTATCTCTATCATTTTTTTACCACTTTATTTATCAAACCCTTTATTTTTTACTTTCTCTTTTTTATGGGTGTATCTTTATTAAAAACAAAAAAAAACCAAAAAAAAACAAAAAAAGAGCATCATAACAAAAAAATATTACAAAACAAAAATCAAGAGTCATGATTACTCACCTTGAAATTTTCTAATTTTGTCTAACCATTTTGGGGAGTTCACAGACATGTTTGCAGCTAAAAAATTTTATATTTTCATCATGACATTGGATAAATAATTTTTTGTCAAAATTAATAAATTATTAAGGCTCAATTTTTGATTTGGAAAATGATTTTCCCAAACTATGAGGAACAACATTTTCTTTCATGCCAAGGACAACTATGGACATCTTTTCAAAATGTGTCTTTTCATGCCCATTTTTGAGTCTTGAGTTTGTGGACCTTCGAGCTGAATCTCTTACCTTAGTTTGCATTAATATAATAGAGGAATTTTATGAACCACATGAGAATCACAATATCCAAATAGCCGCCCATTTCCCTTACATTAATACTCCTTTTGAATGCCCATTCGAGCCTATGATAACCTTTTCTTTGATAGCCACATTACAATCCTAAAACCTTTTACCACCCAATATCAATAAGGATTTTCAGTGCTTTTTTTTGAAATTTATGTGTGGGGGGAACAAATTTCACCATGTTATCATATGCTTGAGGGCAAGCATCCATTTTGGTGTGGGAGAGAGGTTTTCATTAAGTCTGTTTTGGGGAATGTAATTTAATTTATATAATTTTTTAAATTTTATTTACAAGGGTTCCAAAAATATAAATAAAAAATAAAAAACAAAGAAAAAAAATAAAAAAAGAGAACAAATATTTTTTGGTTATTTCTTGGGTAGGTCAAAAATCACTCTTACACAACCTTTGATCTTGTTAAAACTATTACAGTTAGTCTCATGAGGAGATCAATCATGGGTTGGGATATGATTTTGAGATCTTTTCCAAGTTCAACTTTCGAAAAATAGGAAAAAAAGACAAAAAGAACACTAGAATTATATTCTAATGTCATTTGGAGAAGTTTTGTGGTTTGTAAATATTTAATTTTCTCATACCCTTCAAATTTTCATCCTCTATTGTGTATTTCTTCACCCAATCATTCCCTTGTAAATATGTGTTTTCATTTCCTTCCATGTTTTATTTCAAAAAAAAAATGTGCATTACTTTTTCTATGTTGGTGTTTTACCCCTCTTCTTATCTCTCTTGGACATTATATTCCTACCGCCCCATAGCTAAAAAACCCCCCTTAAAAATACCTCTTGATTCTTATGCACTTTGTATAGGGATTTAAAGCTGAGAGATCTTTCTAACTCTAAGATTTTCAGTTTTGGTTGGTGAAAGAGTGAACCTCCACAAATGAATTTTATCATATTGAGAGGTGTGAACATTGAGTGTCCACATTTTCCATTTCTAAATTTGAGCATGAAAAAAATGAATTAGTTTTGGAACATTGTTTCTGTAACAACTTGTGGGGGAATTCAAAATGGATGAGTGAAAGAGACTAAACCTCCCCTCGTTGGAGAAAACAAAATTTTACTATTTGTTGGTGAGTGAAAATGATTTTGTTATGTTTTTATATTTTTTGCACATAAGGATATGCACATGAATAAGTGTGGAGGAGTTGATGTTATTAATATTTTTATTACTTATTATATACTCCCTTTCCTTATTCTAAATGAAATATGCATATTTTCTGTAAAATATTAATGTTTTAATACTAAATATAACTTTTGGGCATTTTTAGAAGTAGTCCAATTGAGTTAGTTTACTATTTTATTAATAACTCTCACCCTACTTATTAACATTGTGTGGTTATTATTTTGTAGGATTCCTTATTTAATTTCTCACATATCATTTGAAGGAATCATGTGCCAATATTTGAAGGCTCATATGGACCACACAAGATGACCCAAAAAATTTGTGAAGAAACTGGACCATCCATGATGATTGAGTTACTGGTCTCACTCCCAAAGGCCATATTTTGTTAAACTCCACAAGTTTTTCATGATTATCGAATAGAATCAGGGATAAAAATCTCATGGCCCAAATCAAAAAACAAGGGGACCAAATGAAGCTTTGAATCCATCCCACCATTCTGGATGAGAATTATAATCCAGACACTATTCATGACATATCTCATGATGTAATCATCAAATCGAGCTGAAATGTTGCAGTGTGAAAGAGGTGATATACGAGTACGACTTTTTTGAAAAAATAATTTAGTTTTAAAGGCATATTTCTATTCAAAAACCCTTTCACATTTTAGACATAAAAAGGACTCCATTGAAATGGTCATATTAAAATTGTTTAATCATCCGTCCATAACTTTGGATAAATAGGTCCAAATGCCAATAAATTTTGCATTTATTCAGCCAACAGTATTATATAAAACTTTGAAGAAGAAGATATCTTGATATTCAGCTTTCTGTATGTCCAAATCATCGATCCAAGTGGAGGGATAGATTGGGAATGCAAACAGTCCATTTCCTTGGACTATAAATACATCCCCTTCCACTCCTTCAAAGGGGTTGGAATTTCAGAAGATATAAGAATCAATTCGCATGAAGAAATACTTTCCAAAGTCTTGGGAGGACCTGACATACTCATGTTTTCACTTGAGATACCCTTCCTCCTCTCTTTGTTTCCTTTCACTTTTGTGTTGTTCTTCGTTTATAATCTTGTAAGTTTGTGCTTTGTAATTATGTTTTAATGCAATTTTCTTCTTAAATTTATCTTATTATCTTCCACCTTATGTATATTAATATTAATTTTCTTAAAATAGTTTAAATATAGTTGAATCCCCTTCCCTTCATTTGCTTCCTCATTCAATCGAAAGTATGTTTTTTAAATTATCATCATTGTTCGTGTGTGTGTGTTCGAAGCACCACTCTTTTCTTATCCCTTTACTTTTCTTCTATTATTAAATTATAATCATAATCATTATAACCAGATTACTAAACACCCAAATTTATGAGTAAATCTCTCATTGAGGTGAGGTATAAGTTAGGTATTTTAACTAATTGAGAGATTTTGCTCGATGAATATTCTTTGAATTAACATTGTGTATGTTGGACTTAACATGTCATGGATTAATGAGTTGTTTTGTTTAACATCGGGTTTACCTGGATTATTGTAACCCTAAATACACCACCATCAATAATATCAGATTGATATTACAACATTAAGTTAAGTTAAGGCTTGGATTAAATCCTTAGCACTTAGGAATTCTAATCAACGTCATCTTGTGACATGGGTGTTAATTTAATGCAATATAAAGCAAAGCTCAAGGATATCACAAGCTTAACTACCTAATAATGAAATCACCCCAATATTTATCAATTTTTTGAATCAAACATCATCCATAAATTATTTCATAAGCTCTGCAGACAAACCCCCCAACCAGAATACAATTAACTAAAAACAAACGACAATTACAAAGTATCATCACGGAGGATTCGACCCGAGTGCTGCTATAGACATTAGCAGAGCACCGAGACCTTGAATGATATATAGGCAATAATTGGCCGTGCGTTTCAAATGGAACCATTTCTAGGGATGGTGCTATAAGTAGTCATTATTTTCTGGTTATTGTAAAAAAAGGAAAAAAACAAAATTTGATTTTTTTTAAAAAAACACAAAGAAAAACCTGTCTTATCCCAAAAATCATAAATTGAAAAAAAAAACAAAAAAAATGTATTTATCTTTCATAAAAGTATTTATGAATGCCCCATAGCCTCCCAAAAAATCCCTCAGATTTTTTTGACCATGAAATTGAGCGAACACTTCGCCAATATAGGAGGAACATAAGAGATAATCAAATAATTCAAGAACCAGTCCTTATACAACCAATTGAATTAGATATGACCGATCCTAGGGAACAAACACTTAAAGAACTTGCTGCCCCTGATATGAATTAGCAACCTCTTGGTATTAAATATCCAAACATAGAGGCTGACATTGAACTCAAATTGGGTTTGATTCATCTTCTCCCTCATTTCCACGGGATAGCCGGTGAGGATCCACATCTCCACCTTAAAGAGTTTCAAGTAGTGTGCTCTACCATGAATCCTCAAGGGGTTTCTGAGGAATAAATAAAACTCCGAGAAATCCCTTTCTCCCTAGCTGACACTTCCAAGTCATGGATTTACTACCTCCCTCTTAGTTCCATAACCACATGGAATGACATGAAATGACTTTTCTTAGAAAAATTCTTTCCTTCTTCTCATACAGCTTCTATCGGAAAGTAAATAAGTGGTATCCATCAGTTCCCAAGTTAATCACTCCTTGAGTACTAGGAGAGGTTAAAAAAGCTTGGTGCAACCAACCCACACCACCAAATTCCTGACCAACTCTTGATCCAACACTTCTATGAGGGGTTATTGGATATGGAGATAACTCTCATTGATGAGGAAAGTGGCGGTGCTCTTGTTGATAAAACTCTTGTAGCTGCAAGAGATCTTATAAGTAACATGGACGCAAACACACAACAATTCCATACTCGAGCACATGATCAAGTCAAGCAAGCCCAAGATAACCAATAAATTGATCCGAACAAGATGACGAGTGGATGAGTGAACTTACAGGTCTTGTGGGACAACTAGCTATGGCTACCAAATCCCCAACCTCATCTTCTTCGCAATCAATGTTTTCCGGACCTATTAAAAACTGTTGATTCTGAAACTCTTCATCTCATCCAACAGACACAAGTCCACAACTTCAAGAGGATCAATCTAATTCATCAGGACCAATGGAGCTCAATGCAGCATATGCTCAGTGGAACACCAACCCTCAACTATCAGGTCAGTTTGTTAGAAACTTCAACCAACCTCACTCTGAGACCTTCTCTTCTTCATATTACCAAGGCCTAAGGTATGATAATCCAATCTCTTATCCCCCTCAATTCCCTCATCAAAACCAAAACTAGTTTCAATATGGTCAAGTTGTTGGTAATTTCCAACAACCTTATCCTTTTATTCCACAACCTCAAAGGAACTATCCTCCTCCCAGATTCCATTATCCTAGCGAGACTTCCCAATTCCAAAACCAATACAATAAATTTCCCAAGAACCAAAATCTAGGTAATCCCAATCTGGGACAAGACTCTTCTTCCAAGAAACCATAGGAAAGTGCTGTGGAAGATCTTTCCCCCTTCACTCATTCTATCCTCACGAACATTGAAACCCAAATTGGTCAACTTGCATCCCACCTTAGTTAACGACAACCATAAAATTCATCCCAACTTCTAGATCAACCGTTACCCAACCCCAAGGGTAATGTATGTGAAATTGCACTTAGATCAGGAAACAATTTGTTATACCTCAAGATAAGTAATATAAACCCCCTTTAATTGTGGACCTAGAAAATGAAAAGAAAAATAAGCTTGAAAAGGAACCCGAATCCATTCCCTCACCTCATTCTATCCCACTTAGGAATCCAATTCCTTTTCCACAAGCTGTCTCTAAGCCAAAGAAGTCCTTTGAACCTGATCCGGAAATGCTTGACATTTTTAGACGTGTTGAAGTCAACATTCCACTCTTTGATGCCATAAAACAAATTCCACTGTATGCCAAGTTTATCAAGGAGTTTTTTACCCAAAAGAGGAATATTAGGACTTTTGAAAATGTTTCAACCCAAGAGTCCATACCCATTAAGTGCAATGATCCAGGGACCTTTACGGTTCCATGCCAAATTGGAAGTTCCGACATTGATGATGCACTCATAGACCTAGGAGCCTCAATTAGTGTCATGCCGAAATACATATTCTCCGACCTTCGTCTAAGTCCCTTACATACAATGGGTGTTGTCATTCAATTTTCCAATCGATGCATAGCTAGTCCAGAGGGAATAATTAGGGATGTCCTTTTCTGAGTCAATGATCTTATCTTCCCTGCTGATTTCTATGTCCATGACATGGAAGTTGAGACGAACTATTCTCGGTCTCTCCTAATTCTAGGAAAACAATTCCTCATGACTGTGAGAACCAAGATTGATGTCCATTCCAACATCTTATCCATGGAATTTGGTGACCAACTGGTCAAGTTCAACATATTCCAAGCCATGCGATACTCATCTGAGGATCACTCTGTATTCTCAATCAATGATTCTGAGGACACTTCTAGGAGTCAATTGAACCCCAATCCACCATGTTATTCTTGTTCTAATGACAAATGATCTTGTAAAATATGCACCATGATTAACCAAGTCCTAAATGGTGATGTTGATTTGGACCTGTCATTCATATATTCCATCAATCTAGAGGAACTTGAAAACTCTCTTGAATCCCACATCAACTCTAATCATTACTGCTCCACCTTGGGAAGTATTAAGGATAATGAATCTGAAGCAACTGAAGTCCCTTCTTCCATTCCTGAGTTGTCTAAACCAAAAATGAAAGATGAGACTCATCTAAAACCTCTTCTTGAACACCTGAAATATGAATTTATTTTCCATGATCACTCATATCCTGTCATTATCTCTACTTCACATATTGAAACCAAAGAGTCTAAACTTGTTCAGGTGTTAGAGGAAAAAAAGGCCTTAGGTTGGACCCTAAATGACATACCAGGAATCAACCATGCCCTTTTCATGCATCACATCCATCTTGAGGAGTCATCCAAACCAATTAGACAATCACAAAGAAGACTCAATCCACACATACTTGAGGTATTTAGGGAAGAGATCGCCAAGATTCTTCAAGATGGTATTATCTACCCAATTTCTAATAGTTAATGGGTTAGTCCAATTCAATTTGTACCTAATAAGGGTGGGATAACTGTTGTCACAAATGAACATGGAGAGGTAGTCACAACTCGAGTGAAGAACAAATGGCGTGTGTGCATCGACTATAGGAAATTGAATGTTGAAACAAGAAAATATCACTACCCTCTTCCATTACATGATCAAATACTAGAACAATTAGCCATAAAGTCACACTATTGATTTATTTAAGGATACACCAAATACTTCCAAATCCCAATCACACCTCAGGACCAAGAAAATACTACTTACACATGCCCATTTGGAACATGTGCCTATAGAAGAATGCCTTTTAGACTTTGTAATCCTCATTAAACATTCCAAAGGTGTATGATGAGTATCTTTTCCGAATTCATTGACCACTTCATGGAAGTCTTCATGGATGACTTCACCATTTATGGTGATTCATTTGAATCTTGTTTCAATTCACTCTCTATAGTCCTCCAAAAGTGTGTCAAGTGTAACCTAGTTTTAAATTTGGAAAAATGTCCCTTCATGGTTGAAAATGGGATTTTTATAGGGTACACAGTTTCAAAATATGGAATTGAAGTTGATCATTCCAAAATTGAAGTGATCCAATCACTTCCTCAACCCACTTCTGTTTGTGAAATCCGTTCATTTCTTGGTAATGCCAGTTTCTATTGGCGATTCATCCATAACTTCAGTAAACTTTCCCTCCCACTCACTCGATTGCTCAAAAATGATGTCCGTTTCCATTTCGAAGAGGTTTGCAAGAGAGATTTTGTAGAACTCAAAACTGCTCTAACATCTACCCCAATAATCCAACCCCCAGATTGGTCCTTACTCTTTGAGTTGATGTGTGATGTTTTTGATATAGGTGTTGGGGATATTCTTGGTCAAAGAAGATAAAATATTCCTCATGTCGTCTATTATGCCTCAAAAGCATTGGATGAAACCCAATCTCACTACACTGTCACTGAAAAATAACTTTTTTCAGTGATTTATTCCTTAGATAAATTCTGGCCATATCACTTAGGTGCCAAAATCATCATCTTCACAGACCATTTTGCTATAAAGTTATTACTCAAGAAAATTGATTCCAAACCGAGGATAATTATATGTATCCTAATTCTCCAAGAGTTTAAAATTCAAATAAATGATAAAACAGGAAAAGAAAACCCTATGGCTGATCACTTGAGGAGAATTTCTAATTCTTCTCATTCTGAAATCATCGATCCTAAATTCCCCACTGAGCACCTTTCATCTCTCACTCCAAAGTTACCATGCTATGCCCCAATTGTAAATTACTTGGTTTCTGGTGTTTTTCCTGTTAATTTTTCAAAATAAAAAAAATGAAGTTGAAAAGTTATTCAAAATACTATTTTTGGTAAGAAAATAAACTTTGGAATTTTGTTGCTAACATGGTAATTATGAGATGTGTTGATGAAGATGACCATTCTTCCATCTTAGAATTCTTCCACTCACTTCCCGGAAGTGGCCACTTTGGGCCACAAAGGACCCCTGAAAGGTCCTCGAATCTGGATTATTCTGGCCTTCACTCTTCAAGGACTCACATGAGTTCTGTCAATCATGTCCCACTTTCCAATAGTTTGGCATAATTTCAAAGAGAAATGAAATGCCCCAAAAACCATTAATTTTCTGTGAGATCTTCTATATTTGGGGCATCTATTTCATGGGACCATTTCCCATTCCAATAGATTCTCATACATCCTTCTTGCGGTTGATTATGTTTCAAGGTGGGTTGAGGCCAAACCCACTAGAAAGGATGATTCACATACTGTTAGTGAGTTTCTAAAGACACACATCTTCAATAGATTTGGCACACCTTGTGCCTTGATCAGTGACTTAGGAACCCATTTTTTAATAGAACCATTGAATCACTTTTGAAAAAGAATGGGGTTGTACATAAAACTGCAACTACATATCACCCTAAAACAATTGGCATGGCTGAACTTTATATTACAGAAGTGAAAAGAGTGCTTGAGAGAATTGTAAAACCCACCATAAAAGACTGGCCTGAAAGACTTGGTGAAGCACTTTGGGGTTATCTAACTACCCATAAAACACCCATTGGGATGACTCCTTTTAGGCTAGTTTTTGGTAAAGCATTCCATTTTCTAGTTGAAATCCAACATAAGTCATTTTGGAATTGAAAACTTGTAATTTTGATCTTGAAAAATCTGGTGAAGAAAGATTGATGCAATTGGCTGAACTGGAGGAGCTTTGACTTGATTCTTATGAGAATTCTAATCTCTACAAATAAAAATCCAAGGAACTCCATGATAAAGACATCATGAGAAAGGTACATCATAAAGGTGAAAAGGTAATTCTCTTCAATTATAGATTTCGGATCCACCCAGGTAAGCATAATTCTCGTTGGGAGGGTCCTTTTGTTATTACTAATGTTTACCCATTTGGGGCAGTGCAAGTCCAAGACCCCTCTTCCAATAGGACATTCACGGTTAATGGACATCAGTTAATGAATCACAATGAGAGGATGCACAATCCTGGATCAACATCGACTTCTACTAGATCATCAAATTCTCCAGTCGACCTACCACTAGATGGAGATGGCGACCCGCCAAATCCAAACTAGGGGCATCTCTTTCCCTTTAACTCTCTCTCTCTCTATATCTTTCTCTCCCCACCACTTTCTTTTTCTTCCTCTCTATTTTATTTTTTACGAATTTATTTATCAAACCCTTTCCTTTTCACTTTCTATTTTTTATGGGTGTATCTTTATTAAAAACTAAAAAAAACAAAAAAAACAATAAAAAGCATCATAACAAAAAAAAATTACAAAAAAAATCAAGAGTCATGTTTACTCACCTTTAAATATTAGAATTTTTTCCAACCATTTTGGGGAGTTAATAGACATGTTTTCATCTCAAAAATTTTGTATTTTCATCACGACTTTGGATAAATAATCTGGTGTCAAAATTAACAAATTTTGAATGCTCAATTTTTGATTTGGAAAATGATTTTCCCAAACCGTGAGGAACAAAATTTTATTTCATGCCAAGGCCACCTATGACCGTCTTTTAAAAATGTGTATTTTCACCCCCATTTGTGTGTCTTGAGTTTTTGGACCTTTGAGCTGAATCTCCTACCTTAGTGTGCATTAATATGATAGAGGCATTTTCTGAACCACATGAGAATCACAATAGCCAAATAGCCTCCCATTTCCCTTAAATTAACCCTACTTTTGAAAGCCCCTTAGAGCCTATGATAACCTTTTCTTTGATAGCCACATTACAAGACCAATACCTTTTCCCACCCAATATCAACATGGATTTTCAGTGCATTTTTTTTTGAAATTTAAGTGTGGGGGGAATATATTTCACTATGTTATCATATGCTTGAGTGAAAGCATCCATTTCAGTGTGGGGGAGAGGTTGTTATTCACTGTGTTTTGGGTAATGTAATGTACTTTCATTTATGTAATTTTTTAAATGTTATTGACAATTATTCAAAAAAATCAAAATAAAAAAAAAATAAAAAAAAAGAGAAAAAAAAGAACAAAAAAAATTGGGTTGTTTCTTGGGTAGGTCAAAAATCACTCTTACTCAACCTTTTATCTTGTTATAACTATTACAATTAGTGTCGTGAGGAGATCAATCTTGGGTTGGTATAAGTGTGTGAGATCTTTTCCAAGTTCAACTTTCAAAAAAAGAGAAAAAATAGAAAAAAAGAACACATGCATTATATTCTTATGTCATTTAGAGAAGTTTTGTTGTTGGTAAATATTTCATCTTATTATCCCCTTCAAATTTTCATCATATATTGCGTCTTTCTTCACACAATAACTCCCTTTTAAATATGTGTATTTATTCCCTTCCATGTTTTATTTCAAAAAAAAAGTGCATTTCTTTTTCTATGTTGGTGTTTTACCCCTCTTTTTATCTCTCCTAAACATTATATTCCTACCGGCCCATAGCCAAATAAAAACCCCTTAATAAGACCTCTAGATTCTTGTGCACTTTGGATAGGGATTGGAAGCTGAGAGCTCTTTCAAACTCAAATATTTTCACTTTTGGATGGTGAAAGAGTGAAACTGCACAAATGAATATTATCATCTTGAGAGGTGTGAGCTTTGAGTGTCCACATTTTACCTTTCTAAATTTTATCATGAAAAAATGAATTAGTTTTGGAACATTTTTTCTGTAACAACTTGTGGCGGAATTCAAAATGGATGAGTGAAATAGTCTAAACCTCCCCTGATTGGAGAAAACAAAATTTTACTATTTGTTGGTGAGTGAAAATGATTTTGATATGTTTTTATATTTGTTGCACATGAGGACATGCACAATACTAAGTGTGTGTGAGTTGATGTTATTAATATTTTCATGACTTATTAAATACTCCCTTTACTTATTTTAAATTAAATGTGCATAATTTGTGTGAAATATTAATGTTTTAATACTAAATATAATTTTTGAGCATTTTTAGAAGTAGTCTAATTGAGTCAGTTTACTATTTTATTTATAAATCTCAACATAAGTATTCAAAATGTGTGATTCTTGTTTTTTAGTATTTCTTATTCCATTTTTCATATATCATTAGAAGGAATTATGGGGCAATTATTCCATTTGAAGGCTCATATGGACCACACAAGATGACCCAGATAATTTGTGGAGAAACTGGACCAGCGATGATGATTGAGTTACTGGTCTCACTCCCGAAGCTCATATTTTTTGAAACTACACCATATGTTCTTGATTATCCAAAATAATCATGGGTAAAAATTTCATGTCCCAACTATAAGAACAAGGGGCCCAAATGAAGCTTTGAAGTCCAGCCCACAATTCTGGATGAGAATTAAAATCCTCACACTATTCATGACATATCTCATGATGTAATCATAAAATTGTTTGATCGAATATGTTGATATAAGTCTATTATATGGAAAAATACAAGAGGGGGTGAATTGTAGGTTTAAAAACCTTTGAGTTTTGGCAACAAAGAGATTAGTTTAAATGATCTTAAACTAATACAAATACAAACACCCACAATTGTATTGAATATAAAAGGTATGATGTATTGTAATACTAATGTAATGTAAAACAATTGTATTCAAGGTGAACACAATGATCAGAGTAATATAAAGATGAACGATTCTACCATAAAGCGTATAGAATCAATCAATACAAAATGTAACAGAATGATTGTAATTGAAACAATTACAATTGAATATGTAAAGAAGAAAGGAAACAATACAAATCCCTTTCTAATACAAGTAATAGCGGAAATGTAAAAGTATTACAATTCTTTTAACCCAAAGAGAACGGTTATCCTTTCACCTAGGATAAAAGGTCTGTCTCACCAACAACATGTTGAGCCCCCGATACGATGATCGGCACGTCTGTCTGCCTATCCTTGGCAGCCCTCGATACGATGATCGACACGTCTGTCTGCCTATCCCCGACAGCCCTCGATACGATGATCGGCACGTCTGTCTGCCTATCCCCGGCAGCCCTCGATACTATGATCGACACGTCTGTCTGCCTATCCCCGGCAGCCCTCGATACGATGATCGGACGCACAAGGAAGATGAGAGAAGTCACAGTGTCTCTCTCTAGAATCTTGGTAGTTCACAGAATATATTCATTTGTTCTCTTTATTCCTCGTTGTACTCTCAGCTTCAAATGACCTCCTATTTATAGGCATCGGGTTCCAACAGTCATATTTCCTCCAACGGTCATCTTGAAACAGAAAGCACAGCATCGTTTGGATTAGTTTGTAACTAACTCAACAACATCATTTTGTTAGGACAAGAGATATATAGAAATGAAAAACATGAGTACGATTCATATGTAGTGAGTGTTTTTGACTAAGTACCAAATCAAATAATGAACATCTGAATAGCAGAATCAGTACGATACGATTGACAGAGTCAGTACGATACGATTGACAGAGTCAGTACAATACGATTGAGAGAGTCAGTACGATACAATTGACAGAGTCAGTACGATACGATTGACAGAGTCAGTACGATACGATTGACAGAGTCAGTACAATCAGTATTGTACGATACGATAAACATGATAGAAGACAAATGTAATTTCCAAAATATGATAGAATGCATTTGTGATTTCCAAAACATGAAATAGAAGTCAAAAGAAGACTTTTGACTTAACAATCTCCCTCTTTTTGGAAAGAACAACACACAAATTAAATATAACAAGAAATACTTATCTCCCCCTGAGTTATTGAAAACTCTTCTGAATAAGAAATTGAATACAACTAACTCCCCCTTAGGTATGGACTTTCCTAAGGATTGTATTCGTAGATTTTCCATAGGAGTGTTGTAAATCATTCTTCCCCTTTATAAAACATTCTCCCCTTTGTAAACATTCTCCCCCTTTGTGATTTACAAAAAGAAAGGAGTAATATTGAATTGTATGAAAGAGTTAGTAAAGCAATACAAGACAATGGATAAAAGAAAAGGAACATAAGAGTCATTACAAAACAAAGACAAGTTCCCAAAGAAAAACAAATACAACAATAATTTGTTTTCACATTCTTTCTCCTTCTTTATAAGATCATGAAGAACAGCTTTCATCTTCTTGATCTCCTTCTTGTCTTCAGAAATTTATTCTCCCTGAGTTTTGGGAATCTCTTGTTGGTCCGTAAAAATCTGATCTTGATTTCTGATTGTATCCTCCTGGACTCTGATTACTTCTTCAAGGGTATCAATTCTGTTTTGCAAATTCTTGATATCTTTGGATTACACATAATTTTGATTCTTCAGCAATACCATTTCATCCTTGAAAGATGAAACCTTCGAGAATTCAGATTGAAAAACATTCATTCTCTCTTGAAAATCTTTCACTGAAGGAACATCGACTCTTTGAGAAGACAAAAGGTTCAACCTTTCAACTATTTCTCTATAAAGCTTGTTGAAAGCAATTGCAAGCTCATTTGATAACCTTCTTATATCTTCAATTGCTATCTCATGATCATTGATTGAGCTCTCTGTTTTGTACGACCACTTGGTCATCTTATTGCAAGCCTTCTTATGAGAAACTGAGCTTCCTGAAAGAACTTTCAAATCGTCTTCTACTGACAAAACTTTCTTCCTCAAATCATTCACAGATCCAAACTTCTTTATTTGATTGCCAGTGATAAAATCAATCTTCCCTTCCAGCCTCGGGAAATAGGGAATAGTCTTCTCAACCCTTCTCAAAACATGAACAATGTAATCACTTTTCTTGAGAGATATTGTATGCTCTGAATCAGTATCTTCATCGTACGATGCTAGTTCATACGATCTACTTGATTCAACAACTGGATGTTTCCCTTTTGCTTTTTCTTTCTGCTTTCTTTCTTCTTCGACTTTGTCACTAATGACAACAACTTTATCAGAATGAGAAGATTGAGCACCTTGCTTTTCTTGGGATGACATTTTGTCCGGAGATCGGGCCTGATCGGCATGAGGAGTTTGTTGAACACCTTCACTCAGCTTTTGAACCGATTCATCTCTACTCTTCTTTGAACTTTGAATAAATTCTAAAAGAAAGTCTCCTTCTTCTTCTTCCACTTCTTCTATCTCTTCCATCACTTGTTTTTGTTTTTCTTTCTCAGGGAGACTCTGTACGATGGGCTCCTGGTTCACTTCTTCTGTTAGTTGGGAACTAGCATCCTCAACCGCTTTCAAGATTTTAGAGACATCAAAGTCCTGAGCCTTTCTTTTCAGAAGAACCTTCTTCTTCTTTTCAGCCTGAAGGGTTTCTTCTACCCTTACTCTTTCTGCAAAAGCCTCAGTAGGGTCAAGACCAAACTTCGGATCACCTTATTTTCTTTGTTCCTTATCCATTCTCCATTTTTCTACAACTTCTTTACTATACCTTGGTTTCTACTTCGGCTTTGAACTGGTTTTCGGATCAGACTTTTGAGTAACACCGGTAGATTGAATGTCTTTGGCTGGCATTGGTGCCGATTGATTCTGAGCCAATTCAGCTTCTACATCTCTGACAAAAAGTTTTGAATTCGGATCAAAACAAACATTCAGCTTTTTCATCACACTCTTACTAATCCATTATGGCCTCAAATAAATGGGTTTTCCTTTCAATGGAATGTTACAAAACTTCATACTCTCAAGAATGAATTTCGTAAGGATAGCTGGATACATAATCATCTGGGACTTAATCCCTCCTGTCTTGACATTCTTAATGGTTTCAAAAACATACCCCATTAGATTCACTTTTCTCATATTCACAATATAGTCAAGCATAAAGATATCAGAAACTTTCAGAGTTTCTCTATCCCCTTTCCTTGGGATAAGAAAACCTTGCATCCATAAAGTGACAAAACGATTGTCCGGAGAAAGATGAGACACTTTTCTCTTTTCTTCATTAATAAAAAACAATGTCTTTTCAGCATTTTCTCTATTAAACGTACCAACGTCCTCTGGTAGTTTGTGTGATGGACAGAAAGAATCCCCTTCTACAGAAACATTCAGAAAATGTGCCGCTTGTTTCACAGACATAGACAATTTTCTATCATACACAGCAAAGTTTATAGTCATGTCTTTGTTGAAAGAAACGGTTTTATAAAACTGACAAACTTCATCAAAAAGAACCAGATCTTGAGAATCATGCTTTTCAACACAGAGATGTTCCCATCCTTGAAACAAAATGATCCTCCTGATTATAGAATCGTACGTATCAAAAAAGACTCGAGATACTAACCTTTCTCTGTTAAAGTCTTTCTTTGTAAAAGACTTTGAAGACATTTCGGCGGGAGTATTAGCAGAGGATTGAGACATAAAGGTTCGGCCGATGAGAAGATCGTACGATGATTTAGAGTTGGTGGAGTAGAGCTTCGACTCAATTCCTGAAAAAAACAATGTGGGTTTGGGGAGGGGAGGGGGGCTATTTATAGGCGATAAAGAGGTGACTGTTGATCTTCTAAGGTCGAAAAAGGGTGACCATTGATCTTCTACGGTCAAGATTATAGAAAACCAGATCAATGGTTAGGATTAAAACAAAGAAAAAAATTAAAAAAATGAAAAAAAACCTGTCGGAGAATGTAAGGTAATTGTTGGTTTTGATATCAATCAAAAGAAAAAATAATCATAATGAAACAAAAAAAACATCATCATGCCGATGGAAAACAAAGTCATTACTATGAACTGACCGTACGATAGAAAACAATATTGCTACCATGAACTGACAATACGATGGAAAACAATCTCGTTACCATGAACTGACAGTACGATGGAAAACAATCTCAATACCATCATCGGTTGATTCAATCCCATGATTGATTGATACGATGAAAACGAATTTCAATACCATCATCGGTCGATACAATACTATTGATATGATTGGTACGATGGAAATGAATTTCAATACCATCATCGGTTGATTCAATACCAACATTGATTGATACGATGGAAAAGAAATTCAATACTATCATCGGTCGATTCAATACCAAGATTGATTGATACAATGGAAAAGAAATTCAATACTATCATCGGTCGATTCAATACCAAGATTGATTGATACGATGGAAAATAAATTGATTACCATCATCGGTCGATAGTAAATGATACTATAAAACTGTCAATACGATAAACAGGAAAAATGAACGAAACACTAAAACTGTAAATACGATAAACAGAATGGAAAAAAATGAATGAAACAATAAAAATGTCAATATGATAAATAGAAAAAGATACACATATTGAGAGAGTAAATAGTTAAAGAACATAAGATAAAAAGAAACATAAAGATAGAAAGAAATGTCCTCCCCCTTTCTACGAGGAGTTTCTTACTATTAAGAGGGATGTAAAACAGGAAGTAGATATGAATGATTATTTTAATGTAATCATTCCTTGCTTCTGTTTTATATATTCCAATCTATCAGAAGGTAAAGGTTTTGTAAAAATGACAGCAAGTTGTTCTTGCTTTCCGATGAATTGTAAAATAATATCTCATTTTTGTGTGTGATCCCTAAGAAAGTGATGCCTAACATCTATGTGTTTTGCATGTGAGTGATGTGCTGGGTTTTTACTAAGAGCTATGGCACTTGTATTATCACAAAGAATTTGAGTTTTGGAGAAACTCAAACCATATTCAGTGAGTGTGTGTTGCATCCACAATACTTGAGCACAACAACTTCCAGCTGCTACATATTCAGCTTCAGCAGTGGAGAGTGCTACTGAGTGTTGTTTCTTGCAGGACCAGGAAACCAAAGAATCTCCTAAGAAATGACATGTTCCAGATGTACTTTTTCTATCCATTCTACAACCACCAAAGTCAGCATCTGAAAAACTTTTTAAAACAAAATCATTTCCAGAAGAGTAGAAAATACCTAAATCCATAGTGTCTTTTAAATACCGAAATATTCTCTTTACGGCTTTTATGTGAGACTCTTTTGGATTAGATTGATATCTTGCACATAAGCATACAGAAAACATCAAGTCGGGTCGACTAGCTGTCAATTATAGAAAACTCCCTATCATACCTCTAAAATTTGTTTGATCTACTGTTTTCCCAGTTTCATCAAGATCAAGAGTATTTTAGGTACTAATTAGGGTGCTAATACTTTTAGTTTTGTCAAATCCATACTTTTTGAGTAAATCATTAATATACTTATGTTGAGATATATAAGTTCCTTCTGGTTTTTGAGAAATTTGAAAACCTAGAAAGAATGTTAACTCACCCATCATACTCATTTCAAACTCATATTTCATTAATTTTGCAAAAGAATCAGTTAAAGATTTCTGAGTTGATCCAAATATGATGTCATCAACATATATTTGGACAATCAAAACATTTTTGTTTTTCCATTTTGATAAAAAGAGTTGGATCTGCTGTACCTTTTATATAATTGTTTTGTAAAAGAAATCCTCTAAGTCTATCATACCCTGCTCTAGGGGATTGTTTAAGACCATATAGAGCCTTGGTAAGTTTAAAAACATGATCAGGATGTTTTGGGTCTTGAAAACCAGGAGGTTGTTCTACAAAAACTTCTTCTTGAACAAAACCATTTAGAAAAGCACATTTGACATCCATTTGAAATAGTTTGAAATTGAAATATGCTGCGAAGGATAATAGAATACGAATAGATTCAAGTCTAGCTACAGGAGCATATGTTTCTTCATAGTCTATTCCCTCTTGTTGATTATAGCCTTTATCAACAAGTCTTGCTTTATTTCTTACAATGATTCCATTTTCATCACACTTGTTTCTGAAAACCCATTTTACACCAATCACAGTTGTTTCTTTAGGTCTTTCAACTAAAGTCCAGACATGATTCCTTTCAAATTCATTTAGTTCATATTACATTGCTTTGATCCAATCATCATCACCTAAGGCCTCACTTGGACTTATAGGATCAAATTTGGAAAGAAAATCAAGATGTTCTATTTCATTTCTTATGTAATTTCTGGTCCTTACAGGTTGATTTATATCACCAATGATGTTATCACTAGGATGATTCCTAAGAAACAATTGATTTGGGTTTTCTAAAAACTGTTCATCAACATATGGTAGAAAATCTTCTGTGGTAAATGTTTCAAGAATACTTTCTTGAACATTTTCTTTATCAGAATGCTCTTCTAATAAAGGTTGATAAACATTTTTAGAAAACACATCCGAGGATGTAGGATTGGGTTGGTTGAAAATAAAAGGATCAGTTTCATCGAATTTTACATGTACTATTTCCTCAACAGTACAAGTGCTTTTATTGAAAACTCTATAATCCTTAGAGGTTTTAGAATAGCTTAGAAAGATTCCTTCATCAGACTTTGGTGCAAATTTGTGTAGATTATCTTTTGTATTCTGAATGAATACATTGCATCCAAAAACATTGAAGTATGAAACTTTAGGTTTTCGGCCAGTCCATAAATCATAAGGGGTTTTATTAAGAAATGGTCTAGTTAAAACACGATTTATAGTATAACAGGAAGTACTAACAGCTTCAGCCCAAAAGTGCTTAGCAATTGAGTATTCACTCAACATGGTTCAAGTCATTTTTTAAAGAATACGATTTCTTCTTTCAACAACACCATTTTGCTGGGGAGTTCTTGGAGCTGAGAAATTGTGAGTAATACCTTTCTTACTACAAAATGTTTCAAAATCTGAGTTTTGAAATTCACCACCATGATTACTATGAACAGTTATCAATGGTAGGTTTTTCTCATTTTTAACTTGGGCTCTAAAAGTTTTGAAATAGGAAAAGGCTTCAGATTTCTTTGTGAGAAAATAGACCCATGTAAATCTAGTAAAGTCATCAACTAAAACAAATACATAGTATTTGCCTCTAATGCTTCCAGATTGTGAAGGACCAAACAGATCCATATGCACAATCTGTAATGCATTAGAAGTTGAAACTTCATTAATTGGTTTAAAGCTAGTTTTATGTTGCTTGCCAAATTGACAAGGATCACAGACTTTTGAAGAATCATATCTAAGATCCAGTAGCCCTTTTACAAGTCCTTTCTTTGAGAGTTTTCTTAGGTTTCTCATATTACAGTGTCCTAGTCTCATATTCCATAGCCACGATTGGTCTTCTATTACACTTAAGCAAGGTATGTTTTGGTTCCTAAGGTCTTCTAAGTTAATGGTGTAAACATTCTCTTGCCTATGGGCAGATAGAATGAACTCATCCTTGGAATTGTGAACTAGACACTTATCATTTCTAAAATTCACAAGGTAACCTTCACCACATAATTGACTTATGCTGATGAGATTGTTCCTAAGACCTTTAACAAACAAAACATTTGAAATAATAACTTTTCCAAGAAAAACAATATTACCTATACCAACAATCATTCCTTGAGCATTATCTCTGAAGGTAACTTTTCCACATTTTTTTATAACCTTTTCAAAGAAATCTTTGTTTCTAGTCATATGTCGAGAACAACCACTATCCATGTACCAAATGTTCTTATTGGTACACTTCCTGTTTTCCTGAAAAAGAAACAATTAGATTTTTGGAATCAAAATTTGTTTGGATCCAGAAGGGTTAGATAAAAGAATTTTAGGAATCCACATTTGTTTTGCAAAATGAGCTTTATGAAATCCTAAAGATTGAGTTTTGTTAATAGAACAATCTCTTCTCCAGTGTCCACCACATTGACACTTAGAACAGAAAATGGTTTTTTGAGGAACAAAATAGTTATTGCTAAAAACAGGTTTGGAATAAGTATAACCAAGACCAGAACGATTTCTCAAAGGTCTAATTTGAGAATATATCCTATGAAAGTTTTCTTTTCCATGAGTAAAGTTTGACAAACACTTTTTCAAAGATAAAATCTCTGACTTTAGTTTTAAAACCAAATTCTTATTTTCTAAAACATTTGAATTTGAACTAGAGTTAGGCTCTAAAATATTTTTCTTTGAAATTACAGTTTCAAGATCCTTAGAAAGTTTATCCTTATCAGATTTAACTTTCTCAAGGGTTTTTAAAATACTTTCAAAATCAGAAGTTTTCACATCAAGATCTTTAGAACGATCTGATACTTCTTTAGTCAAAATAGAAATTCTAGAATTTGCTTTTTAAAATCTCTTTTTGAGTTTAGAATTTTCATTTTCAAGTAACTTAGCAAATCTAGAGACCTCTTCAAAATAAGGTAATGTGTCATCCTCTGATGATGAGGATCCATCATTTGAAGATTCATAATATCTGTTATCAATATAATTTTCATTTAAAGAGACATTTTTAATAGCTTCAGCATTATGTACCTCAGCCATGAGACAATGATCTTCAATTGGTAGTCTCGCTAGAAGTACAATATTTTTCTGTCCTGATGTCTCATATTCTGAAGAATCATATGAGGACTCACTACCACTTGCACTCCACGTATCATTTGCTTTCAAGACTTTCTTTGTCTTATAAAAACTTTTCTTGTTTCTTTCAGAGTGTTTCTCTTTTCTATCTTTCCTCTTCAGTAAAGGACAATCAGGCCTTATACGTCCTGCTTTCTTGCATTCATAACAAGTTACCTCTGAATCTTTCCTATCGTTCCTCTCATTATTTTTGAATCTATATTGAAAATATTTATTTCCCACAATCTTGTTCATTCTTCGAGCAAGATTGGCTAACTCATTATCCGAAAGATTACAATCACTTGAATCAGATACAACCACTTTCTTGGATTTAGACATTGTAAGCCTTTCAGGTGTTTTAGCTTTAGATGTAAAGGCTACACTTCCATTACCATTCTTCTTCTTATTGAAATCAACATCTATCTTCATTCTTGTCTCATGCTGTAGAAGATTTCCAAAGAGTTCATCAAGAGTAATCTGGGAGACGTTTCTATTTTCATCAATAGCTGTTCTTTTTGACTCCATTTCATTTGGCATAATATCTATAATCTTATCAACAAGAGCTTCATCATCCATACCTTTTTCTCCCATAGATTGTAAGCTGTTTACAATTGTCATAAACCTTTGTTGCACTTTACATACTGGCTCTCCATAAGGAAAAAAAATCCATGATACTCTGCTCGAAGCATTGCTCTCCTTGTTTCTATAACCTTGTATGTACCAAACTGAGTAACTTATAATTTCTTCCAAATACAGTTGGCTGCTTCACATGAAGATATCTGACTATATATATTCCCCGTCATAGAGCATAATAAAGTATTGTGTACCTTGTAATTCAGTTGATATTCTTGCTTCTCTTGGTTGTTGAAAGTACTAACTTCTTTGTCAGGAATTTTGTAACCCCCAGTAAGCATAATAAAATTGTCTACACCAGTATTGATAACGAAAGTCTTCATACGATCTCTCCAATACTCATAATCATTCCCATCAAAGATTGGTGGTCTTGAAGGATTCAGGTTATCTATTGATCCAATATTCATTCCTGCCATCTAATACAACAAAAACAACTTTTCCACTCCACACGTTAGTGTAGTAAGTATTCAAGATAGTAATGAGAAATAAAGATAGTAATACAAATCACTAGAAAATCTGCTCTGATACCAATTGTTGGATCGAATATGTAGATATAAGTCTATTAGATGGAACAATACAAGAGGGGGGGGGTGATTTGTAGGTTTAAAAACCTTTGAGTTTTGGCAACAAAGAGATTAGTTTAAATGATCTTAATCTAATAAAAATACAAACACCCACAATTGTATTGAATAAAAAAGTTATGATGTATTGTAATACTAATGTAATGTAAAACAATTGTATTCATGGTGAACACAATGATCAGAGTAATATAAAGATGAATGATTCTACCTTAAAGCGTATAGAATCAATCAATACAAAATGTAACAGAATGATTGTAATTGAAACAGTTACAATTGAATATGTAAAGAAGAAAGGGAACAATACAAATCCCTTTCTAATACAAGTAACAATGGAAATGTAAAAGTATTACAATTCTTTTAACCCAAAGAGAAGGGTTATCCTTTCACCTAGGATAAAATGTCTGTCTCACCAACACCTTGGTGAGCCCTCGATACGATGATCGGCATATCTGTCTGCCTATCCCTGGCAGCCCTCGATACGATGATCGGCACGTCTGTCTGCCTATCCCCGGCAGCCCTTGATACGATGATCGGCACATCTATCTGCCTATCCCCGACAACTCTCGATACGATGATCGGCACGTCTGTCTGCCTATCCCCGACAGCCCTCGATACGATGATCGGACGCACAAGGCAGATGAGAGAAGTCACAGTGTCTCTCTCTAGAATCTTGGTAGTTCACAGAATCTCTACATTTGTTCTCTTTATTCCTCGTTGTACTCTCAGCTTCAAATGACCTCCTATTTATAGGCCTCGGGTTCCAACGGTCATATTGCCTCCAACGGTCATATTGAAACAGAAAGCATGACATCGTTTTGATTAGTTTGTAACTAACTCAACGACATCGTTTTGTTAGGACAAGAGATATATAGAAATGAAAAACATGAGTACGATTCATATGTAGTGAGTGTTTTTGACTAAGTACCAAATCAAATAATGAACATATGAATAGCAGAATCAGTGCGATACGATTGACAGAGTCAGTACGATACGATTGACAGAGTCAGTACGATACGATTGACAGAGTCAGTATAATCAGTATTGTACGATACGATAAACATGAAAGAAGACAAATGTAATTTTCAAAATATGATAGAATGCATTTGTGATTTCCAAAACAGGAAATAGAAGTCAAAAGAAGACTTTTGACTTAACAAAAATCAATCTGATATTTTTCAGTGTGAAATAGGAGATATAGGCGGCTTAATTTTATGAAGAAATCATTCAGTTTTGAAGTCATATTTCTATTCAAAAACCATTTCATATTTTGGACTTCAAGAATACTGGATTGAAATGGACAGATTAAAATTGATTCATCATTCGGCCATAACGTTGTCTATGTAGGTCCAAATGCCTCCAAATTTTGAGCGTAGTCAGACAACAATATTATATACAACTTCAAAGAAAAATATATCTCGAGATTTGGCTTTCTGGATGTCCCAATCATTGAGCCAAGTGGAGGGATAGATTGGGAATGCAAACAGTCCACTTCCTTTGGCTATAAATACATCCCCCTCCTCTCCTTCAAAGGGTTGACATTTTAGAAGAGAGTAGCATCAATTGGCACGACCAAATCCTTTCCAAAGGCTTTGGAGGAAGTTCCCTACTCAATTTTTCACTTGATATACCCTTCCTCCTCTCTTTGTTTCCTTTCACTTTTGTGTTGTTCTTCGTTTATAATCTTGTATGTTTGTGTTTTGTAATTCTGTTTTAATAAAAGTTTTTTCTTGAATTTCTCTGATTCTCATACACTTTCTGTAGATTAATTTTAATGTTCTTAAAATATTTTAAATAAATTTGAATTCCCTTCCCTTATTTTTCTTCCTCATTCAATCGAATGTCCGATTTTTTAATTATCATCATTGTTCATGTGTGTGTGTTCGACGTACCACTCTTTTCTTATCCCTTTATTTTCCTTCTCTTTTTAAATTATAATAATAATCATTATAACCAGATTATTAAACACCCAAATGGATGAGTAAATATCTCATTAGGGTGAGTTATAATTTTGGTATTTTATGTGATTGATAGCTTTTTCTCGATGAATATTCTTTGAATTAACATTGTGTATGTTGGACTTAACATGTCAACCTCCTAGGAACAAAAGTATCACAATAGGTGTGGTATAATTTCAAATACAATTGAGTTCATCCATGGTGGTCCATCAGGGATCTCAAGTATCACCCAAGACATATATGATCAAATCCCATTTGTGCCTAACCATGGAATTCTCATATGAATCCATGTATAACTCATCATACAAAATTCATCCCCTATGAGTCCTTCTTTGGAAGTCCATACGGGAGTCTATGGGTCACTCTTGCATAATCAAAAAAATATCCAAATGAGTGTGTCCATGTACTTAACATGTGAATCCATGATTCCCCCAAGGCATATAGTAGTAATCCTCTATGAGTTTGTCCTTAGTATTCTATACAATATTTCAAGTATCAATTGGTCATAATATATTTAATATCACAAAATCATATCAAGGTTAAAACTAAGAACTTATCATACACATATCACCTCAAAAGGTGACTGAATTGATGTATAAGATTAGAATTATTATCCTATAAAACAAATCATATAGGAATTTAAATACAAGAGCATCACATGATTAAACAAGACATTATAAGGCAAGGTTCAGAGGTCGTGGAATCCATTTCCTATTAGTTAACCATTCAATTCAAAAAAAGCCATGACAACACATTTATAATTAATTTTAAAAATAAATTATAAATTAAATAACATTAAATAAAAATCATTTAACATGAAAAGGTCAACACCAATAACATCATATATCAATATCACCTCAAAAAGTGACCCAATCAGTGGACAACCTTATTGGGCTTGGAGTTTCAATTTCTATCATGGGAAAAACATTATAATAAGCTTCACAAGCATAAAATAGCTATTGAATAGAAAATTAATTATCTATCTGACATGGAAAAATCACTATATAGAGAAATTAAGCTAAAATAACCAAATACATGCAATATACACCATTTAAATCACATGGTAAATTTACATTAATATGGAAATTAAATCTCATCGAACCGATGGCATAACAAGGTTAAAGGTTCAAGAAATATATCCCTTACCATTAAACAATTAAATTTCACATGATATAACAATACAATTAACATATCAATTCATCAATTGACAATTCAATTAGCATTATAAATTTAAATTTTAACATCCCATGACATGGGGTAAAAATCCACACCTCAAAGGGGTCTAAAGAACAGTCTATCCTAATAGCCGTTTAATTAAATGACACACCCAAATGGTGGGTTCTGATTTCATGGTCTTTACTCTATAATCCAACATTAACAAGGCTCTTTAAGCACCAACAACATGCCTACAAATTCGAGGGTTCCATTTCATTTTAATGAGATGGTAGAAAAATGAGCGTGAGGAACGACGAAAAATATATGTAGATCAAATTCATGAGAAAGGAGAAAGAACACATAACATAGGTCTATAGTTATTTAATCATCTAATATTAGATCTTTATTATAGTCAGATTATGAGATATAAAAAAATGGATGAAGACCCTGAAAATAGGGAAAAATAGAATTCACCTAAATAGCACAATCGATACCAAACTAAAAGATGAAAAAATAAAAAGGAATGGAGATATTACTAATATGGATACAATGAGACAAATGAACCTCGATTTTATTCTAGGATAGAATAGATCTATCAAATCCAAGAATATCCAGGAATAGGATCTTCAAAGATTTGACGCTGCTATGTGAAAGAGATAGAAAAATAGGCTTATGTTTAATTGAAATTTAAGGAAAAACAACCATTTTGCCTAAAATATATGGGTCGGACAGTTTGTTCATATAGATAGTCCAAAATGTTCTCCAATAGTGTGGCACCCCTTTTTTAAGAAAACACCTTGCATGATTTGTCTTGTTTGGTTAGTCTAGCCATGCACAAATAATGTGGTTAATAATGTTCCGATATTGCCTAAGTGGCACTAACCATGTGGGATAAGTGCACAGTTTGGTCAAACAATGCACAAGATATTCAGGGCATATCTTCTCAATTGATCAAGACTGCATAGTTTTATACTAGGGCATATGGTTTCAAACAAATTGTGCACCCTCAACAAACCCTCAAAGAATGGTATTTCTAGAGATTTAAAGTTATAATGAGTATAATTTCCATGGAAGACAATGTGGAAGACCTATTCACTAAATCCTTTACTCGGAGAAAATATTATTATAATTTGAGGTCTAGCATTCTGAATGGTATAGGTAGTTTTCTATAGTATATGTGAGTTTTTATTGGTGTTGGTGTCCTAGGACCAACTGATTTTACTTTTATTACATGTATATTCAATAATTTGAATGTAAAAAAACATATTATTATATGCTGTTCATTTTTCTGAATGAATATAATATAATAACGTCTAAGAGTTTCTATCTCATTCATAAGGTCATGAAATTTCCCCACTATGATGAGACCCTTGAATTTCCTTGATGATATTCTTAAATATAGTTCTATTTTTGAATAAAAACTTTGTCGGGGAATATAGTATATACACTGTCAGGTCTGAGTACTCATAAGGGGATGATAACTCTTCTCATTAAGTATTTACTTGGTAATCTCCTGATGGGAGATTATGATAACATGCCTTCCATTATGAATTCTGAATGTTTCAGTGTCATTTGATATTCCTATTTTTGAGCATGTGTAATGGTCCTTAGAATTTAATATTATTATTAATAAATGTTGTGATGCACATAGAGATTTACTTATGGAAACGAACACACTATATCTTGGAGGGAAGTAGGGTATGTTGTATTTGTCATGAATGACATGTTATTAATGGGTAAGTCAAGGAAGGATTTTCCCATTCATCTTTATAAAAGTTGATATATCAAACATTTGATTGGAATGGACCTGTCACATTAAATTCCATGAGCATTGTGTATGGCCACATTTATTTTATAAATTCAAAGAAATATGTATCGATCATATAGGTTTTTGAAATGGATGTATAGCCTACATGATGATATATTGAGACAAATGAATTATATTACACAGTGACCATTGGTATTTGATTGACCACATTAATGAATTAATTTATTTCTCTTGGGTTCCTTGACTCTTTTCAAGATTTTAATCTTATACATTAGGCATGACCTCCAAATGATAATGAGAAAGAATACTTTAGGGTCACACACTATGTGTCTTTGTTGATCTCAATTAAAATCAAATTTAATTTAATTGATGGAATAAATATTATTTTCAAGACCAAGGAATAATTTTATTCAAATTTTATTGATCTATAATATTTGGAAGGTAATAAATAATTTATTACATAAATATTTGATAAATTTTTATTCACAGGATTGTGAATAAATTTTTATTTTATTTATTACTAAATAAATTATTTAATTAAATATTTATTTGGGTATTCAATAAATATTGAGTAATTAATGCGGTCCAAGATTATATATGATATAGAATATTTACTTGTAAGATGGTAAATAATATTTATCATTGCATGAGTTAGTGTACACTATAAAAAAATTATTATTATTATTATATGGAATGAGGTTTAATAATGATTACTATGTTATTTATGGGATGATATGAAATTAAATTATATTTTAACTTAAACCCTAACTTTATGAATAGATAGTTATGTTTATTGTATAGGGTTAATCAAGATTTGTGAATTGTTGCACAAAATAGAAATCTATCTCCATTCATCCTACCCTCTTTCTATCAAGAATGAGAAATGATAGAGAGATTCCTTTAATCTAAAAGGAACTATAAGTGATCAATATGAACAATTTAAGATAAATGATTCACCATGCTACCACCAGGAAATTGATTGGTGTTGTTTTGAGATCCATGGAGTATATGTGGATCACCACTAGAGAGATTCTACACTGGGATCATTACATTGTAATGATGGTAATCCAGAAAAGTGTTTTCATATGATCAAAAAAATCTTCATCAGAGAAATATCCTAATATAAGTTAGTCATTTAATTTGATCATAATTAAATTAATTATAAATTTAATGTGATAGATCCTCTCTTTGGGTTCCGGTGAATCCTTAGTCAAAATAATTTTTGATATATGAAACTTATAGAGGAACAATGTAATTTTTAGTTCCTTGGATGATTCAATTAATCATTCTAGAGATTAGATGATGTATAGAAGGGATTCCATCACTTTGGAATAAGTGAAATTATCAGTCTTATCTAGAGATCTTCAAATTCATGGTTGAAATATACAGGGTAGTGGGGTAAAGTATGGGCCTGACTTAATTAGTTTGAAGGTTCAACCTAAAAATAAAATAAATTAATAGATATATTGTAGTCTTTGGAATGTTCTAGGTTTTTTAAATGGATAATTTTCTTGGTAAATTTAAATTTTTATGTTTGGTGAGTACTCCAATTATTTTCCTGATCTTTGGAACCCAATTCAGAAATTCTTATTGATACATGGCCTTTTTTATATGGGTTTCATGGATCAAAAAAGTTTCTTGGGGTTTCAGGTGAGTTTCAAGTGTGCAATAGCCTAGAAACTCTATTTTAGGAATGTACTGACAAATGCACATGATTTGGAAAAATCACGAGACCTCCTATGAGTAACCGTGTAGCCTACCTGCGTCACATGACATGATTTTTCAAACCATGCGTGTTGGAGTGCATGTCAATGTGATCACCTCTGCAGATTTTAATAGAGGGGATCATGTGGTCTACACATGGTTTGGAAAACTGTACGCCTAACCATGTGTATGACCTTATAAGGTGGTTCCTTGGATAATGGAATATTCACAAGTTTCACAAGGTTTGGTAAATCATGCACCTATCCATGTGATGGGTGATACCTCTTAATAAGTGAGTGTGCATAGTTGGCACACGGTTTGACAAACCCTAGGAGGTAACCATGCACCTCATTTAAATTCAAAAAATTAATATTTTCCCTCTCCATCTATTTACCTATTTTTCCTCCTCCTTCCTCCCATTTTATCTGCAGGCAGGGGGATACTCCTCTAATTCTCTCACACATAGGCTTTGATCCAAGTTATATATAGGATCTTTTATCTTTAATCCATTGATATCTATGGATTTGTCTCGATAAGGCCTTTTATATTTTTGTCTCTTTTTTATTTTCTCTCTCGATATGGTGTGCTAAATCTATGCGATACCTTTTTACCCTATTTTTACGTAATTCATCTAAAACATCCATTGGTATCATTTAATCTCGAGTTATTGGTTCATATCAAATGATCATATGCCTATGAGTAAAAGGAATATTAGGGAAACATAGTTCATCATGTTGGATGAGGTTTCAGATACGTGGGTGATGTTGATCGTTGGTTGGGGTGACGTGTTCCTCTAATTGAGGTGATTTGATTATCAGGATGATGGACTAGATCTTGATAATTGAGACAGTGATGACCATCGAGACAATAGACTTGGTTGTGGGGGAATGAGGTGTGGGATGATGTGTCTTAGGTACTATTCAGTTTATTTATTCTCACTAATTGTTGGTTAATGCACCATTGGAGTCACGTGCACAAAGATATGACTCATCTTGAGGTGGTGATGACCAATCATTGTGGGTGGATTCCCCCATAGGCTATACAGCTTAGGTGACGGTGTTTACTATCTATATATTTAGTGGTAATCACCCTAGAAATACATGAGTATGGTGATGGACCATCTATTGATGGTGATGAGACCATCAGTTGGGGGATAATGCTCATTTATAATCTTGATGTCATTGGTTTGGGACTTGAGAAGATGGATATCATCGTGCCTTGGGATGTCGGTTGTTGAGTTGATGGTGATTATTATTTAGAGGTTAGATATCACTATACCTCGAGACATTGGGATGAGAGCTGATGGGGAGTTTTCAGCAAATGATTAAGGGACCAAGTACTTATTATTTTGACATGCTGTTTAGATGTCACGTATCCTGATTAATGGCATGAGTTGTCATGTTACATGATTTTATGTCGAACCTGAGGGCTCACCTAAGTATATTTTTGTTAGGGGATGCCTTGGTCACTGTTCTATGGCTCCTTTCCAATAAAATTATATATATCCAGAAAAAAGTTTTATACTATATATATAAGTGGGAGCATGTGTTAAGAATTTATAGAAATTGGCGAAGGAGGTGATTACTTACTTATGTTTGTTGATTATAAGGAAATAAGGTTGTTTATATATTGTCCAAGATATATTTTTATTTATATTTGTAGATAAACTATAATATAATGGATGTAAGGTTGGGACACATTGGTGGTGGAGTATTGATATTTATGCTCACACCCTAAATGGGCCCTTTCAGATCCATGTTGACTTTATATATCTACAATTAGGTAAGATACCAAGCTTAGGAGATGGAACTTACTGGTCTTGTTATACTTTTTTCATGGTATGGATGGAACTGGACCATGGTGGTACCTGAATTAGCTGTAGTTTACAATTGAGTTTCATTTTTGTTTAGAATGTCGTATATGTATAAACTGATATGGCCAGCCTCATGTGACCAACTTGTTATTTTTTTATAACTTTTTAGGGTGTTTTCCTACAAATGGTATGTTTATATATTATTTCCTAAGGCATTGTTCATTAATTATGTTGACGTTTGTTATTTTTTCTTCTACTATGGTTGTGGGTTTTATATTGATCCTCTACAAAAGTATGGAATTTCTTCCACTATTATATATACATAGACAATTATTATTATCACCATCAGAAGGTATATTCTACCCACTATAACCTCCTCATTCCCTTTCTATGAGTCTGTAAACTTTGGCATATGGGAAGGTTCACCTAATTCTCTATGGTCAACTGGCCCATAGCACCATTTAAAGTGGAATTAGGGTTGGGGAACCAAAAATGGTATCATATACTTTTTCTTCTCTAGGATTCGGAAGTATTGTTCGGTTGTATAAAAATGGTATCCAGGATGTTTTATTTTCTATTGGTCTTACAATTTGGGATATGTAGACTAAGGACTATGATATAGCCCAGACTAGGTACATATCTCATGTTTGGGCGCCTACGTCCCCATGCATGGGGGAACAAACCAAGTTTCTAGGTGTGGATAATTGATGTACCAATTTTTCACTTTTAGAGTTGATTGATTTATACCTCAAGTGGCACATTTGGGTTTGATGTTTATCTATATTGTGGTTCTTGAACCTTAGACAAGTATCTCAAGGGAGGTTTATTTATTCATCATGATAGGAACATAGGCTCATATAATGTATGTTTACTTATTATTTTCTTTGGGAACATGGATTGCACTAAGAGGGGTTGGATTATTTATAGTGTCAATAAAGGAAGCTAAATAGCATTTTTCTATTTATCCTCTCTTTGGTGGAATTATACAAATCCAACCCAAGAATGTTGTTCCAATTTTATCTATATGTGATGATATGTGATTCTATATGCATGTGATATGGGCCTAACCCTGATAAGTGTTGGAATGGGTGATGACAGTGGGTGAGCTATTTAAAGTGTCAATAAATAAGCTAAATAGGTTTTTCCATACATTGCCTCTTTGGTGGAATTCTACTCAGCTACCTCAGATTATATGTGATTCTTGACTCAAATGTGGTTATGTAGGGGGAACATAGGTCATATAACTTTTGAATCCATATTGTAATGTGGGTAGGTAGAGGTCCATGATTCCAAGTTAAATGTGATACCCGACCTTGATACTAGTAGGTAAAGGTCTTGGAGGTCATATGTCTTATGATAGGGTGTGATAGGGGAGTGTAAGGGTGATGAGATGTGATGTCTATTATAATATTCCCTATCTATGATATATATATATATATATATATATATATATATATATAATTATGGATTTATAACCATGATATTGGGGGATTCCACCAATACAGGCTCTAGTAGAGTGTATGGAGGGTGGTGATGTGATGTCACATGAGTGTGAATTGGATGAGGCCCTTGAGGGTCGAGATGTGGTCTCGAAGGATCAGGTTGATCATTAGCTACAGGTATTGGCTCCAGTATAGGTGGATAACCATTGATGGTAGATTTCAGGCCATTGATGGACGATAAGATCAGGGTGATCTTCAGTTAGGTTATATAGGTTATCAATAGGGGAGCTTAGGGAGAAAACCCATTTATAGAGTACATGACTCTTGAGTTCCAGTCGCCGCACCCACCACTGTTTTAGGGTGAGGGCAGACCATCATAGGTAGATAACTAGAACGAGTTGGTCTAGAACATATTTGACTAGCTTGAGACACCCCTAAGTTAGAGGGTGACACTGGTAATGTACATTCTTAGAGAACTGAAAAATCGATGGTGGGATGTATAGGTACATGTGGGAAGACATGAGGGATTGTCATTGAAGGACTTCTAGCCTAGGTTCTTTTGTAACATCTTTTCAAAGACACAGACGGTGGACAGATCCCATGAGTTTATAAATCTACAATATATGGACAGTTTTTCATGGACTATGCAGACAACATCAAGAACATGTCTTGATTTTCACCCACTAGGTTGGGCGACGACATCACTACGGTGTAGTGTTTTTAAGAAGTATTATGGTATGCCATCAAAGTGAAAGTGAACATATTCATGCTGATTTCCATTTTTGAGGTAGTCAACCGGGAACTAATATCATAGGGTAACATGATGGACTACACTTATATGAGACAAGTGACAACATCATGTGATTTTAGCGGTGATGCTACAAGTATAAGGAAATAGGGATATAAGGAATTTTAACAGGGTAACTATACAAGAGATTTAAGAAGACCACCATAGAGTGGGTCTTCAGCTATATGTTTTTAGTGTGGGAAGTCAGTACATGTCTAGACTCAGTGATAGAGGCCTCCAATAAAGTTATGGGAATGTGGCTAGATCAGTCATCTCGAGAGGTTATTGAGGAATCCTTCACGAACGACTGGATTATAGGGATCGAGGTAGACTCATGGATCTATGGTTAGACTAGGGGAGGTTACAGGAGCTAGTATTCGGGAGTCAGAAGAACAATGATATCATGGTAAAGATAGCGGGACCAAGAAGTGGGGTCGGTGGTTTGTAGCTGGTTCAACTCCGCAGGGAGGCTAGGCCTCAGGTAGTTAGGCTTCGGGCTAGGTCCACGTAGTTGAGCTCCCAATTGTGGAGCAGGTCGACGATCCAACTACATTTAGAGGTATGTCATGGGTGTGGATGGGTTACCTTTTGTTTTTTTATTTGGTCAGTCTTAGTGCATTAGGTGAACATATGCTATTTTTGTACAAATTGGGTGCTGGTTAGTATATTAGTATCAGATATGATAATTTTTATATATATATATATATGAGGTGTGTTGGAACTAGGAATTATTGTGGGAATCGATGTAATGCGTAATATATATATGACGTGCGATGGAACTAATATTTATTATGGGCATCGATGTGATGTGGGTAATACAAGTGGTGCTCAAGAATATAGGCATCAATTTTATGTACATTTTATATGGGGTGTGGGGAACCAGGTCTTATTTTTGGAATATGATGAGACACATAAAATGATGGGTGTCAGAAGTGGCATAAGTATGATTTGGGAACTAGATGAGGTGCAGGAATGATGATGCATGAGGAGAGGACTTTTGATTCCATGGATGGTCAGTAGACCATTACAAACTATTTGATATATTGGTCGGGAAGAAACTATGTAGGTAATTCCTAAGGTGGGGATTTCCTCAAGTGGAGTTGAATTATGAAATAATAATTATGGTAGACTGGGTGGTCTTAATTGATATGGGTATGTTCGGTACCATCTCTGGGTAATTATTGATTACTTGGGTATGAGCCATGCTACGGTGGAGATATTGTAACGTCATGGGTATTTGGAATGGGTTATTTTCTAGGTGAATTTGAATTTTTGAGTATGGTGAGTAGGAAAACTAATTTATTGATATTTTAAACCCAATTATAATAGGTTTATTTATCCAAGAACTTTTTTTAGATGGGTTTTAATGTCAATCAACTATCTTGGGGTTTCTGGTGAGTTTATGGTGCGGTGGTGCACGAAAACTCCAAATTAGGAACACACTGACATCAACACATGATTTGGACTAACTGTGTAGCCTCCTAGGAGTAATCGTGTTGTCTACCTACAGTACTAGACATTGTTTGACAAACCGTGTAGGTAGGGGTGCATGGCCATATGAGAACCTCTGTAACTTTTACTAAATGGGGTTCACATGGTCTCACACGATTGGGAAAATCGTACACCTAACCATGCATGTTGGTGCCTTGGACAGTGGCATCTGTAGGGTTTATGCACAGTTTGGTTAATTGTATTCCTAGCCATGTGAGGGGTGATCCCTCTTAGATAATGAGCGTTAATGGTTGGTGCATGGTTATCCAAATCATGCGAGCTAACCATGTGCCTCAATTAAAAATGGAAAATAATGATATTCACCTCCTTCTATTTACCTATTTTTCCTCCTCCTTCCTCCCACTTCGTCTATACACTGTGGGATCCTCCTCAAATTCTCATTATCTATATTTTGAGCCACATTCTTCACATGATCTTCAATATTAAATCTATTTTTGGCTATGTATTCTTCTCGGAATGTCCTTCAATATGTTTGCCTCTTTTCTTATTTACTCTCTCCATACGGAGAACTAAATTTATGTGAGCCCCTTTACCCTATTTTTTGGTAATTCATATAAAACATGGATTTATATCAATTTGGATCGAGTTAGAGGCTAATATCAGGCAAGAGTATTCTTATGAGTATGAGGTAGGTGGTTCCTATCATTCTCCATGTGTTTATAGGTGTTTCGATGGTGCACTCTATATGCATTGTGTGAGATGACTGAGCATGAACCTAATTAATTAAAATCATATTTTTAATTTTTTTTAATGATTATACAATATGTCTATGGGAATTCTACAACTCCACTAAACCTTTTCAAGTTGGGTAAGGGTTTTGGACCATCATGGATAGTTTAGGCCAAGCTTATAAATTAATTTAAATTAAATTGTTTATATTGAATTGCATGGTTCTGTGTGAATGAGACGAACATGAACCAAGGATTGAGGTGATACTGAACACCTCGATTGAGGTTACATAGTATTTTGGGCTAGCTGAGACCCTGGATACATGGGAGATGTTGATTACAGTTTGGGGTGACATGGTCGTCGGATTGAGGTGATGTGATTATCAGGTTGAGGGCTTGGCTCTCAGTACTTGAGATGGTGATGACCATATGGATTCGAGACATGGTCATAGGGGATTGAGGTGCCAGATGATAGGTATTAGGTACTTTTTGGGTGATTGTTTCTCACCATTTTTGTGCCGATGAACTTTTTCAATCACATGCACACATAACAGACTTTGATCAAGGTGGTTTTGACCACTCACCATAGGTGGAGGCCACCGTAGGCTACGAGGATTGTGTGATAGTGTGAAAAATAGTATTTTTAGGTGTTCTCACCCCAGAAATCCATGAGGATAGTGATGGACCACAATTTGACGAAGATGAGACCGTCGATTGGGGGTTGAGGCTTACCGATAAACTTGAGGTCGTTAGGTCAGGACTTTGGAGGACATATATCATCATGCCTCAGTACATTGGTTACTAAGTTGATGGTGATTAATATTTAATGGGAAAATATCATTGTGCCATAGGACATTGGGCTAATATTTGGTTGGGAATTTTGAGCAGAGGTCAGAGGGACAAAGTACATATTATTTGGGAATTCCATTTGGACGATGGGTATCTTGATTGATGGCACAAGGTGCTGGGTGACTTGAATTTAGGTGCAACCTAAGGGTTCCCCTAAGTTAAATTTTTTGGGGATTCCATAGGAACTATTCCATGGATCCTCACCACTATATTTATATATATATATACATGTTTTGTATGCTATATATATAACTTGGGGCACATGTTCAGACTTATTGGTGATGGCTGAAGTAGGTGATCACTTCATGGGGGATGTTGAGAGCAAGGGAAAAAGGTCATTTATATATTGTTTATGTACTATTTTTTTTATTTTTAGATACACTTGCATTATAATGGAGGTAAGATAGGTACAAGTTGGTGGTGTCCTATTGAGATTTATTCTCACACCCTACATGGGCCCTTTTAGACCAGTGTATACTTTATGTCTCTTCGATAAGGTACGGGACCGAGCTTAAAATATTGACCATATTGGTCAAGTTTTATCTTTTTCATGGGATATATGGAAAGGGACAATGACAGTTCCTATATTATTTAGAGTTTACTTTTGAGTTTCTATTTTGTTCAGCATACCTTATATGTATATACTGATATGGTCGACCACGAGCGACCAACTTTTTATTGTTTGTATAATATTCTATGGTTTGTATCTATAAATGGTATGTTTTCATATTCTAGACTTATGGATGGTTTATTCATTATGTTGTTTCTTCTTATTTATGGTTACATTGAGGTTGTTGGTTTTATATTGATTCTTCCACTGAGTATGGTCTTTCTTCTGCTATTGAATATATATATATACAATTATTATTATCATAATAAGAAGGTATAGTCCCCTAGATATCACCTATTTAAAAACTCACTGCTAGTCAAAAGCCTTTGGAATACATGGAGACACTTCTAAGGACTAGTGGTCAACTGGCATAGAGCACTGTTTAAAGTGCTATACGTGTCAAGGCACTATAATCGGGTTTGAAAGATTAATTTATTTCATGGTGGAAATACCATTGATATTTATAGGTACTACCATGGGGATATTTCTGGGGATAGTATGTCCCAAAATAATGTGGTTTACCCCATTTATGATGGTGTTGAGGTTCTCTGAGTCTGACCTAAAGCCCTTAGTATAGAGTATGTGTTTCTCTTGATTTTCTTTCTAATTTGATCCTAGGACTAGCTTTTCATATGATTTTTAAGGGATCCCAGTTGGATGTGTGGGGTTGGGTAGGGTGGGTTTTCTCAACAATTTGGGCTCTGGTGGATACTTTCTCCCATCATCTTTTTATCATCTGTTGTTTTGTGTTTTTTTTCTAGTTTTATTAATTTCATTTAGAGTTGTTTCACTCTTTGGGATTATTTATACTATTCAATTTTTATTTTTCATTTTTCCTTTTTTTTCAAGAAATTGTGCATTGTTATGGTTTCTTTGGGGGTAATGTAGGCATAGTTGAGATAAAAAAGGCCTCTAATGGCATGTGTCTAGTTGGTTATAGGTATGTGATGATGTAAGCTTAGGTAAGTGAAGGTATGAGTTCTGTTTAATATAATTTCTTAGATTTATTTTCTGAGAATGAATTAGTAGTGCGTAGAAATAGGTGTTTTGGTATAAGAAAACATGGGCCACAATGGTACATTATAGTTAGTTGGTCTAGCTAAGCTAACCAGGAATGGGATTAGGGTCTTTTGTTAGTAAATATTGTCCAAACCTGCTAATTGGTTAGCCTAGTGTAGGGTTGCATGAACATCGGCTCAGTGTGTTTAATTATCGTAAGGTGGATATTTTTATAATTTTGGGGTTTTTTGTTGCAAGTGAAAATGTAATAGGTTTTCTTTTTTTGTTGTCACGTGTTTTAGTCTCTTGTTACAAGTTAATTCAAACTCGTTTAAGTTCTATTTTCATATAAAGTTTTTGATAGTTTTTGGTATTAGTTTTTTCTTTACACAAACGTGAGGGAAGCATAGATTTTGATGATGTGTTTTTACACTTACGTGAAGTGATTTTACCCTTACATAACTGGTATGTTTCCCTAATGAGGATTTGAGTTATAGGGATCACATTTATGCATTTTTTGGTATAGGTAAGTTACCTTTAAATTAATATTGATGTACCCTTATGTAGCCATGGTGATGTGTGGACTACCCTTATGTGAGAATGAAACCTTATAGATTATTCTGTGAAAAGATTGATATCCATTTGAGAATACTCACTTTTGGATTCAACATTGAGGACAATATTTAGTTATATGTATTGAGGATGGGTGAATCTTTCTGTGATAAACTACATTAATTTATTTTCATTTATATTTACCCAAAAAAGTTTCACTATTTCTTATCCTATACTATTTAGTCAATTGATTATTTATAATTTAATTATGGATACTCTTATACATATTTTTATGCTCTTGGATATCCATATTATGTGAAATTTTTTGAAAAGATTTTTGTCATGTTTTATTAAAATATTATGTTTTGAAAATTTATTCAACTAATAGAGTTTTAAAAATCTATTTTGAAATAGAAATAACTAAACATAATTATTAAAATTATTTTATAGATTTATGAAATTAAATATTAAAAAACAAATTGGAATTTTCTATTTTTACAAAATAAAATGAATTTAGATATATTAAATATTTTTGAATGGATTTTAATTTTAGTTTTTAATGGGTTTTAAATATTAATATTTTCATATAGGAGTTTAAGTCTTATATATATCTTCTTTCTTACTTAAGTGTGTCATATCCAACCCTCAACATAATCATTTATGATAAATTATATATTTTAATTAAAAAATTATATTTTAATAAAAATTTCACATGTAATATAATATATTAATAGAAATAAAAAACCCAAAATTAGTTTCACGCAACTACAATACATCACTCAAAAAATTTAATATAGTTATAGAAAAATCCCTACCCCATTTTAGCATTTTTAGGATTAAATAATGCAGGTTATAGTGGTATAAAGATAAATATTGAGGGACAAGGTAAAATTTTGTTCAATCTGCATGTAATAATAAACATACAAAATAAATCTCATATAATATTAAATTTTTAAATTGGAATCTCACATATGATCTTGGATTTGGATAAACTCACGTATGAATAAATTATACTACTCTTCATATATGTTTAAACTAGTTTATTAATAATGGCCTATGAAAAAAATGAGTTTATTTACACGTGTAAAAGTCATCAACAACATCCATGTTAATTTTGGAATGTTTTTTATTACAAATTTAAATGTTCTGTATTTTTATTATTTGATTCTGGGTGTTTTAATCTTTTGTTTCCTAAAAATTCCTTCTTGTATATGTTATATTTTTCTTAAAAATGTTTTTTTTTTGTTTTTTGGATTTATTTTTTATTTAACCTTATGTGCGGATATATTACCCTTATGTGAGGTATTGTTACCCTTTCATGAAGTGAGTTTACCCTTACATAACTGTTATTTTATCCTGATGCGTCTTTGAGTTTCAAGGATCACCTTTATGCACGTTTTTGTGCATGGAGGTAACCCTTACATAGGGATCAATGTATCCTTACCTAAAAATGACGATGTATGGGATACCCTTATGTGATCTTGGGTAAAACAATAGGTGGCATGTGTATTTGGTGTGTTACTCTTTCATGTGATAGGGTTTACCCTTACATACAAAGAACACTGGAGGTCATACATTTACACAAGGACTGGAAGACCCTTACATGGATGAGACTTTGGGTGAAAAGACCTTATGAAATGGGTGCCTCTACCATTACCTAGAAATTTGAGGTTCATGATACCCTTATTCAACGTAGAATAACCCTTATGTAATGGTATAATGACCCATAAATTGCATTGTGTCTAACCTAACATAGATGAGGGGATGAGTCTGTTACTCTTTTGTGGTTTGTTTGTAACTCTTATGCAATGCTAACTGTTTGAGTTTTGTTTTAATGGATTCATTAAAAATAACCTCGACTAAAAAAATGACATTGAGTTTTTGAAGGTTTTTAGAAGGATTGGTTTCTCCATATTTATGAATTGGTTTCCCCTATTTGTATGAGAGATACATATCATAGCTAAGAGAGGGTAAATAAGTAGAGAGAAATCAAGGGAGAAGGAGATAATCCAAAGGTGGGTGAGCTTGTTCGTAAATCTATTAGTGACAACATTCATAGATGATTCTATAAGTATTTTTTTGATGGATGGTCATGGAATATATATTATAAGGAGGATCAATTACCTGAATATATTTTCAACAAGTGATATTGATCCATGGTAAGGTGGTTATGATCTGGATGTTTTTTTCTTATGGATGTTTTCCCTAGCTCATTTTTTTCGATTTTTTTATTCCTATGCATATAGGTTTCAGTCTATTCCTTTTATTGTCAGTTTCTTGTTGGAATTTTCTTCCCCAAATTCCTATTTTATGATTACGTTGTTTCATTCCTTGATAATAATAATGAAGGTGGGGTGGTGTTCTTACCATGGTGTAAGACCAAGGTAGTACTAACCACATAAATTTTCCTATTTTCTTTTATTTCATGTATTTATTTTTGAAATTATAGATTTGTGTGCATCTATCTCCATCATTTTTCTTCTATTGGTGTTATTTATCTCTATTTTTTCAAAGTATTTTATAGGCTTGATCATTGTTTGCAACTATTGTGGTTGGGTATTTATGATTCTACCTCTTACCTTGGAGTTTTGTGTCTCCTCAGATAGGTCCCCATAAAAATTGGTATCAGATAGAGGTTTTATCTATTCTAAATATCTATTTGACTATGTTAGATATTGAAAACTTTTTTCGAGATAACAATTTATATTTCTAGAGATCTAAAATACATTCTCTTATTTTACATAACAGACTTAAAGATTCTTTATCATGAACTAAGAGGAAAATCACCATTGTCTCTAATATGGGAGAGACCTTGAACTATTTTCTATATGTTGACACGACTTTTTAAAGAAATCACATTCCCAGTTATTATTGAACCTAAGTGATAAAATCATGCATGAAGTTATCCACAAGAATTATTCCAAAGAAATTTGGTTGAATATTTATCATATTTACATGGATAGGTCTCTTTTAGGAATATTATAACAAAAAAACATCTTTATAATTTCAAAATGGTCTTTGGATCCTCTATGCATACTCATTTGGATATTTTTAATAAGATAGTGATTTAATTAGACAATTTAAATGTTGAAATAATGTATGAGGATATTGTATTTGGAGTCCTTGGAAAAAATATTTCTACTTTTATTACAATTATATTCAATAATTTAAATATTACTAAATGAAGCCTCTGTGAGGCATCATTCTTTCTTTCATCTCATTCTAGAGCTACCCCTTATAGGCAGTTAGGAGGGGGGAGAACAGTACACAACCTTTATGTAATTGTCTCCCCTATCCTCCATTTCAACCTCTTGCTTCATCCCTTTATTGGTGCTCCTTACTTTGTCGCTTTATTCTTCTCCCACTTTGGATTTGTCCTTTTCCATTTTTATTGAGGGTTTCCTTCACCTTTTTTTTTCTTATACTCTCGTGGATTTCTATATCTCAGGTTCTGGATTCAGTGGCTCCATTTCTTCACATCCAAATTTTATTATCCATCTAATGAAGGAATCTTCTAGTGTTTCAGCCTCTTTATCATCATTCATGATTTTTTTGCGTTGCTTCATGTGTTGTTATTTCATATTCATGTGGTGCTCTAGTCGGTGTCCTGATGAATGGGATAGTTTTCTGTTGAATCCCTAAACCACTTAATATCTTCTATGGCCTCATGATCCGTCACTCCACTCCTAGTAAAACACATGCAGTGTCATTCAATGAGGTTTTTCAATGTGAGATGTGAGAGGTCGACAGTGTTCTAGGAGAGTTCTTAGTCTACTGATTTCTTTATCTTGATCCCCTGGTGTCATTCCTGCATAGAATTCCCCCTTCCATTTCTGTTTCCTATGGGGTATTTTTTGGCTCTCAGTGATGTTTTTTATGTATGTTTATTGGTGTTTATTAGAGCTCTTTGCTGATGTTTATACAATGATTTTTCAATTGTTGGAGAAGTTATCGTCTAGTTAGGTTCTTCATGCCAAGGGGTGTTGATTGTTTTGATTTTAGTGGTTGATGGATTGTTTTTGTTGGTGGGTTTAATAGTGATGGCTTCATCATGACTCTCTATAGAGTTACTTCCAACTCCCAGTCTTCTCTAGATTTTAGGTCTATTACTCCTTCCCAATTTTGCTGGGTGAGATGTTTTCTGAGGGGGTTTGGGTAAGTGTTCATTTGAGTGGAAGGGTGTTCCCGGAGGCACGACATGTGGTTCCTATCCTTCGAGTTTTCTCAATGATGGTGGAAATTTGTTTCATTGGGTGATTTGGTGATTATGATAATGGTGTGAGGGGTTTTAATGTGTTGTGTGATCTTCTTCAGATGTCGATTTCTTTCGATGATGAGTTGGTGATTCTATTCTGGTGGTGATGTTGTTATCCAGTGCTCATGATGGTAATTCTTTGTTGATGGTGATGTGAGGGAAGAACTAATTAGTCTGGGGCTCGAGGTTCTAATACATGTGAGGTTTGAGATGATTAGATAACCGAGGAGCTGTGAATATTATTTGTTCAACAATTTTAAATTTGAATTTTTTATTTTGAAATTTGAAATTTGAAATTGTTTTTTGATTATCCTTTCAATTTTGAAGACTTTTGGTGCATTTTCTAGTTCCCACTTAACAATAAAGTGGTTTGCTTAAAAAAATGGAGTGGATTGAATATTAATAAAACATCATATTAACTATTGTTCATTATTCTTCATGAACCTAATATAATAAATTCCTAGGGTATATGTCACATTGATAAGGTTAAATTAGTTCCCCTTTATGATGAGAACCTTGAAATGCCATGATGATATTCTTAAATATTGTTTTGTGTTTGTATAACAATCTATAATGGAAAAAATGTTGTATAGGCCATAAATTAAAGTAATCATTAGAGGATGAAGCTTCTTCTCATGAAGTTTTCACATGGTGATATCTAAGATGGGAGATTATGATAACCGAGTTGCTAGTATGAATTCTTCATGTTCTGGTGTCATCAGATATTCCAATCTGCATGTGTGTGTATTGGTACTTAAAAATTAATATTATCATTAATACATGCCATGAATTTGTCACATAGATTTTCTAAAAAAATTCACTCCATATGTTGGCATGAAGTAGGGTATGTTGGGTGCATCAGGAATGACATGTTATTAATGGATAAGTTGGGGAAGGATTTGTCCCTTCCATATTTATGAAAGTTAAAATCTCCTCCCTCTAATTGGAATATAACCATCACATTAAATTCTACATCCATTTTGTAACAATATGTTTATTTCAGATAGTCAAAGAAAGACGTATGGAGCACATAGGTCGATTACACGGATGTGTATCATTCTTGATTAGATATTTAGACAAATGGATTATATTACCCAATGAGTGTTCGTATGTGGCTATCGACGTTGAGACATTATATTCTTTCTCTTGGTTGTGTTGACCCATTTCTAGACAATAATCTTTGAATTTATGAAAAACCTTCAAATGATATCTATAAATAATCCTATATGGTCACACACTAAGTGCTTTCATTGATCTTGATTAAATTTTATTTAAATTTAATTAATAGAATGACTATAATTCTCAATATCAAGGAATAATTTTTTTCATGTTTTATTAGTAAATAATATCCACAAGGTAATATATAATTTATTACGGGAATATTAGGAAAATATTTCTTCATTTGATTTGACTAAAATAATTTTTTTATTGATGAATAAAATATTTATAGAAAAATGTATTTGGATTTTCAATAAATGTTGAGGAATTGGAGCTGACCAAGATCATGTCAAGTCATAAATATTTATTTGTAAGATGATAAATAATATTTTTATATACACAAATTATTGAACACCATAAATTATTATTATTATATGGCATGTGGTTTAATAATAATTATTATATTATTTAAATAATGGTACCCAATTAACAAATATTTTAACCCAAACTCAAACTCTATAAATAGATGGTTATATAAATTGTGTAGGGTTAATTGATATTTGAGAATCATTAAGAACAATTAAATTCTATCCCCATTCATTCTTCTATCTACCTATCAAGAAAGATATCAAATAGAGATATTACTTCAAGCATGAAGGTACATTATGTGATCAATACAAACAATGAAAGACAATTGATTTTCTATTCTAGCACCTGGAAATCAATTGGCATAGTTTAGATATCAATGGAGCACTTGTAGATCATAGCAAAATAGATTCATCACTACGATCTTTATAGTTAAATGAATGTAATCCGGGAAAGGGATTTTAGTTGCTCAACAACATTTTCATTGGATAAGGTTCCAAATATGAGGTAACCATTTGTTTCAGACATAAATAATTTTTTTTATAAATTTAACATGAATGGTCCTCTCTTCAGATTCTAGGAAATCTAAAGTCAAAATAATTTTTGATTTTTCACCCACCACCGATGCTTCTGTTGTGCGCAGAACCTAAAAGTGGTATTAGAACAATCATGTTTTAATTTTATAATTACTTATTTGATGTTTGATCTATATGCATAATAGTGGTAAGATTTTTATTTCAGGAATTATTTTTTATTTATTAGGATTTTAAATAACATGTTTTTGACTATTAATCATCATCACTCAGTGTTTCATTTTCTTATAAGAGTAAAAACTGATGATGAATGGTTGTAGATTCTATAGGGATGTGATGAAGATTCTGGCCGGATATCATGGGATTAAACATCATGTATCCAGAGCACACGTTGTGTACCCAAGTTCACTACAACTGGCGATGTTGGGCGATACATCATGCTCCATGTAGAAACTATACATGGTTAATTTATTTCACACCATGTGTTGACTAGGAGAACCTAGAAAAAATAATTTCTTATTTCATGTCATGTAGTTTTCATAAATTTTGTGTAATATACTTGGTTTAACAGAAGAATTCATGCAAACCGTGTGGTCAAATACATATATAAAACCACTTAAGATTGAAAACCTATAGTATTAATGAAGTAAAAGATGTGTATCTAGTGTACCCAACATGTAGTTAATTAAATATCACATCCTATATACAGTTTTAATACCACCATGAGTTATAGGGACACGATAAGAGAGATATATGGTGTGTAGCAGGATTGTACACATTGTGTAGTCTGACATTTGATAAACACACTGTGTCCTTTGACGGGTTGCACTAACACACGACATTCAGACCATGTGGTGAGATTCTCATTAGTACATATCATATAATCCATATATATTCCTATTGAGAACCTAGATGTGTATCTTAGACAAATTAAAAGAGAAATACATGGAATGTTATTTGATTGTAAGCATTGTGTATCCCATCCAAGGAACACTCCGAAGACCCAATTGTGTATCCAAGGTACATGAAAATCGAGGTACACTACGTTTAGCTCAAAAGTACACATATTTAACCTCCCAAAAATGATTGAATTAAATTACATAAAATTTCTAATTTCATCATTAAAATCATATTACATTGATTGGAAAAATCTGTGTTTTACAATTTAATAATGGTTTTAAATAATTATTAAATGATTAATTGATTTTTTATAATTATTTATAGTTATTGGTTCTAAAATTTATTTTCCTTGTGTTCCTTTAATGATGGGTTTCTATAAGAAAATTCAAATGGTCATTATGATTAATGGTAATTAGTTAATTAATTGATGTATCAGATTTATCAAAATTGTAAAGAATAAATAGAAATGAATGATAATCATTTTTTACTTTTGTATATTTTTTTCATGTGTATTACCATTAATAATCCCGACCAATACCTATGTATGTGTTGGTTTAATTTAATTTATTAAATAGGTTTGAAATCATTAATTATTAAATTAAATATGATGGTATGTGTGGCATCCATCCCTCTATTAATATGTAGGCCTTTTGTATTTTTGGTTATTGATGTAATGCCCCTTAACCAATCCATTGGTTACCCTCGCCATTATGATACTTATAAATAAATGTAATTAATGGTGTATCCCAAGGCTCATGGAGGTAGTTCAAGATGGAACCAAGATTATTCCAACCAATATGATACATAGGTGTATAGGTGGAGCTACAACTCATTCCAAGACCGGAACAAGGTGTTTTCCCCTAGGTCATAGGTTGATTTATTGTCCACTCAATAAATCAACCATTAGATATTCTCATAAATAGTTCATTTATTAATTAATTAATTTATGGATAATGCATTAATTATTTTATAGATGCAAGACTGAAATCAAATAAATATATATTTTATTGTGAAAATAGGGAATATTAATATTATGGGTAAATGTTTTATCAAAACATGGTTAATTACTTAAGTAAAATCCACTTAATATTATAAAGACAAGTAAAAGATAAAACAGGATAATTTTACACATAATAAATAAAATCCCCCAACTAAATATAAATTCAGACTTTTCCTTCCATTACTTGACTAGGAATGAAAGAGTTGAAATTACGTTTTTGACAAATCATCATTCGGAAACATACCTTTAATGTGGAGTTATTATGAAAGTTATGGGTTGACTTAACCACCTTACATCAAGAAAATTATACCTGACTAGACATGATGTAACATGGAGGGAAATGCTAAGGAAATCCATGTCAAGATTATATGATTGGGGGGGTCCACTCAACGGATCAAGGAACTGCAAGACTATAGTTTGAAATGTCAGGCCTACTTAAATAACTTCGTGTAGCTTGACCAACCCCCATTGGGGTTATATGAAGGGGGATTTTGAATCATTGACACTAGAATGTCCTAAAAATTAGACATTATGATTTCAATGGCGAAGACTACAAGGACTTGATAAAATAGTGGGAGACATAACAAATATTTAATTATTATTATTTATCGCATAATTTATAATAAAGAAAAGTAATAATAATATAATCTTTTAAATTGTAGAATAAATGGATTTTTTATCACCCACACCATCCTTGCGATTGATATTAGAAATGAACATATCCTCAATGGTAGTAACTTCCAATAGTTTTTCAGACACCTTTAGGTTATTCTATTCCATGAATGTGAATATCACATGCTAGAATCCTCAATGCCAAATCCACCTTCAAAGGAGGTGAGTTATATATAGTTAATTTTATATGAAAAACACATTAATGACATGGTCAATGTTCAATGTTTGATGCTATCATCTATTTCTAGATAACTCATAAAGTCTCCCGAAAACATGGATTCCTTAGCATGTTCCAGAATCTTCTGGGTATCTACTAGGTGAGAAATTAAGGAAATTTTTGTGATATACAAATCACTCTTTTAGAGTTATATTGTAGAGGGTGTTCAATTTGGTACTCATATAGTAAATCTAATTGAATATAGTAAGCACTCAGAGGTTCTAGGGTCTAAATTCCTTGATGAACTGTGCATCGATCTCATTCTTACATCACTCCCTTAGATCTTCTCTAGTTTTTTGTAAATATTAACATGATAAACAGTGAGAAATATCTCCCATATTTACTCACTCTTCTTCGCTAAGTCGATAAGGAGATGAAGAGTGAAAATCATTTCATCCTTATGTTGAAAAAATAGAAAGGGAATGTTAAGATATCTAAGCCTAAAGATTATTCACACCCTTCCAAGAAGTTAAATACCAATGGTAATGTATGGGAACAAGATACTATTTTTTCATGTGGTAATAAGGGAAACTAGAAGAAAAATTGCACAAATCCGGAGATGAAACAGAAAGCTTCATGTTCATTTATTTTTTAGTGAAATTTATCTATTTCAATAAATTGGTTATTAGATACATCTTGGGGTGCTCACGTATGTATTAATATAGAATAACCAAGTATATTTAGAATTATTGATCAAGGAGAGGTATATCTACGAGCATCTAACAGAGCTAAACTAGTTCATGTGGCTATTGAATATTACCCCGTCATGTTGCCAATGTGAATGATATTGTTTTTGAAGGATTTTTATTTTGTGTCATCTATTACCAAAAATATTATTTATGTATCCAGACTTGATACAAATGGATTTATTTTCATGTTTTTGAACAAATGTTACTTTTTTTAAAAAGACAGTATCTTTTATGGTGTGGAAAATTTAAATAATGTTCTTTATGCATTAGACTACATGAACTAAGTAATAAAAATAGATAACAAAAATTCTTCACATGACCCATATCACATCCAAAATAGACATCGTCTGCCAGGTCATGTAAAAAATTGTTTGACTAAATTACAAAAAAGATGGATATTGAGATTCTTTTGACCTAAAACCACTTGTTTTATGCCACACACGTTTAAAAGGTAAATTAACAAAATCCCCTTTTATTAAGAAATGTGAAAGCACAAAGATATTCTTGAATTAGTTTATACCATTGTGTGTGGACTATTTCCTACTGAAGAAATGTGTGGGAGATCATGCTTCATAACTTTTACTGATGATTTCAACATATAAGGATATGTCTACATAATGAGGTACATGTTGGATTCCATTGATATATTCAAGGAATATAAGAATGAAGTTGAGAACCGTCTTGGTATGAAGATTAAGAAACTCCACTTAGACCACGGTGGAGAATATATTAATTAAGAATTCATTGATTATTTATGGGAGTCTGGGATCATATCCCAACTCCATTATAATTACACACATCAATGGTATGATGTAAAAGAAATGATGAAATTTACCTTTTTAGACATGGTGATATCATTGGTGATCCATGTGAGTCTTTCGTTATCCATTAGGGTATATTCATTACAAACAGAAACACAAATACTAAACCTAGTGCCAACAAAAGTAGTAGACTATATCAATTACCAATTAAGGAATGGAAAAAAGTAATTTTATCATACTCACATGTGTGGGGGTGTAAATATTTTTTTAAGGCATCTTCAAATGACAAGCATGCACCTCAAGTCACAAAGTGTACCTTTATAGGATTTCCTATGAAAATAAGGAGATATTACCTATACACACCCACAAAAAAGGAAATAGTGACAATAAATCTCATATTAATTGATAGGGAGAACATCTATAAAAGAGATAGTGGGAGTGAGATATAATTCAATGAAGTCGAGGATCAAGGTATACATGATTTGGCATAGAAAAAGATTATATAAAGCCCTATTGAAGAAGATATTCTAGAGACACACGTACTATATAGGAGTACAAGAGAGGCTAGAGAACCAAAATGATATATTTTTCTAGACACCAAGAATGGTGAATCATTATTAGTTGATAATAATGATCCTCTAACCTATAATAAAGTAGTAACTGGCACATATGTGTCCAATTTTCAAGAATCCACGAATTTGAATATAGATTCCATGTACAAAAACCAATTCTATATTTTGTTGTATCCTATAGTGGATGTAAATAATGTTTGTTTTAATTGGGTATTCAAGAAGAAACTAGACATGGATGGAAAATTCGGTACCTATAAGGCCCAAATATTTTCAAAAAGGTTTAAATATAATCATGGAATTAACTACAATGAAACCTTTTCACCTACTTCTATGATAAAATATGTAAGAATTATACATTCCATTGGGGCCTTCCATGACTATGTTATTTGGAAAATGGATATCAAATCATCCTTCCTTAAAGGTAACCTTTAGGAATATGTCTACATTACAGAACCTGATCGGGTTGGGACTCCAAAGGATGCCAATAAAAGTTTTAAATTACAAAGATACATTTATGGATTGAAGCAATCATCTAGGTCATAGAACAATGATTTTTAGGATAACATAATGGAATTTGGTTTCAAAAAGAAATAATGTTATTTTTTTATATATAAGTGGTTTAATGGGAGTTTTTCCATTTTTATAATAGTTTATGTCGATGATATATTACTTATTAAAATTTTATACTGGTCTTACTTTCTGTTAATGTCTGGTTGGATAAATTATTCTCCATGAAGGACATAGGTGAGGCAAAATAAAATCATGGAATCAAGATCCATCATTATTGATCTGAGAGACTGCTAGGAAAAAACCATGGTATATATACTAACAATTTACTGAATAGATTTGGCAAGGAATAACCTAAGAGGGAATTGTTTCCAAAGACACATGGAATTCATCTTTCCTATAAATTGTGTCCTCATACACATCAGGAAAGAAAAACAATGGAAGGGATTACATATTAATTGGCGATTGGGACCCTCATGTATGATATGATATGTAATGGTATTTATGTCACATACACCTAAAGATGGGAGAAAGATATCAATATGACTCATGTGACATCCATTGGATGGCATTAAAGACTATCCTTAAGTTTATGAGGTGTAATAAAGATATTTTCCTAATTTATGTAAGATATGAGGAACTATTTATCAGAGGATATGTAGATGCATGTTTCCAAATAGATCAAGACAATCCAAAATAGAAAACAGGATAAATTTACACTTTGAATGGATGTGTTGTGAGTTGGTAGATCTCAATGAAAGTTATGGTCGTAGATTCTACACCAGAGTCTGAGTTTATTGTGGATTCTATAGAAACTAAATAACTAAAACTGATATGAAAATTCATCCAAGATCATGATGTGGTGCCTAGAAGTAATGATCCTATCAGACTCTATTTTGATAAATTCTACAACAGTGTCTCTCGCAAAGAATCCAATGTCGCATCAATAGATGAAGTATATAATTTATACGTATCATCACTTGAAGGTTTTTATTATAAATATAAATTTTAGTGAGAATAATTTCCATGGAAGATATTGTGAAATACCCCTTGATTAAATCCATGACTAGATAGAAATATGATTATCATGTGAGGTATAGCGGACAAAAAGTTGTAGGTAGTTAGATCTTGTCCAAGTGGGTGTTTGTTGGAGTTGGTGTCATAGGACCAACTATTTTTACTTTGATTACATCTATATTCAATAATATTAATACTAATATAACATATTATTACATATTGTTCATTATTATTAATGACTCTAATATAATAATGTCCATGGGTATCGGTCACATTGATAAGGTCATGAAAGTTCCCCACTATGATGAGAACCTTCAAGTTCCATGATAATATTATTAAATATTGTTATGTGGTCAAATAACATATTATTCTTGGGAATGTAGTATATAGAATGTCTAGTGTGATTACTCGTAAGCGGATGAGACTTCTTCTTGAGAACATAGTACATATACTATCATCAAGAAGAGGCCTCCTACCAAACCCTATATTATATATAGTTTTATTGGATCTCTACCCCCTGAGCGTGTCATCCTGGTTCACACTGATCCCTTAGGCTTTCTTTATTTTAGACCTCCTTTAATTGTTTAAGGCCATGGCCCCCACTTATCTTTCAATAAAAATTATTAATGTTGGATGGGTAGAGATTCTGATAACAGACCTTCAATTACGATTTCTAAATGTTTTTGTGTCATCGAATATTCTTACATGTGACCATGTGTAATAGTCCTGAGACTTTATGATTTTGATTAATACATGTCATGACTCGCACACAAAGATTTAGTGATGAAAACCTTCACACTATATATTGGTGGGAACTAGGGTTTGTTGGGTGTGTCATAAATGACATGTTATCAATGGATAATTAACTGAAGTATTTGTCCCTTTCATATTTATGTAATTTGGTATATCAGTCATTTAATTGTCATAACAACATAACATTAAGTTACATGGCCATGGTGTAAGGACATGTTTATTTAAGGTAGTCAAATAATGATGTTTAGAGAACATAGGTTGATGATATGAATGTGAAAACTTCTTAATGAGATATTGATACAAAATGATTATATTACACAATGAGAATTCATATGTGGTTGTTGAAATTTCCACATTAGGTTCTTTGTGTTGGGTGCCATGACCTATTTCAAGATAGTAATCTTAGTCTTTAGGCATGCCTGCGTAATGCCAAAGAGAATGAATCCTAGAGGGTCTCAGACTAAGCATCCTTATTGATTTTAACTAAATTGTATTTGAATTTATATAATGTTATAAATATTATTCTCAAGACCATGGAATAAATTTTTTCCCATTTTATTAATTTTTAATATTTACAATGTGATAAATAATTTATTACATGAATATTTGATAATTTTTTATTCACTGGATTGTGAATAAAATTTTATTTTATTTTTTTTGAATAAATTATTTAACAAAATATTTATTTGGGTATTCCATAAATATTGAGGAATTGGAGTGGACTGAGATAATTTCTGGGGATGAATATTTATATTCAAGATGGTAAATAATATTTATCATTGAACTAGTTAGCACACACTATAAAATAATAATAATATTACATGGTATGGGGTATAATAATGGGAACTATATTATTGAATGGACAATAGGAAATTAAATAGTATTTTAACTTAAAACCTAATTCTATAAATATATGGTTCTCTTTATTGTGTAGGGTTAATCAAGATTTGTGAATCGTTGCACACAATGGAATTATCTATCCATTAATCCTCCTCTATTCCCCCTAAGAACAATAAATTATTGTGAGATTCCTTCAATATTGAAGGAACTATAAGTAAGAAACACGAAAAATGCAAGAAAATTGATTCCTCACCCTATCACACAGAAATTGATTAAAATCATTTTGATATGAAAGGAGAAAGTCTGGATCACTGCTAGAGGGGTGGTACACTTGAATCCTTATAGTGTAATGAATGTAATCTGAAAAAGGGTTGTCAGATGATTAAGAACATCTTCATTATATAATGATCCTAATATGAGGTAATCATTTTTATTCCATCATAAATAAATTAATTATAAATGTAAAGTGAAAGATCCTCTCTTCGAGTTTCAAACAAACCTAAGTCATAATAATTTTTGATTTATCATCCACCATCATTGCTTCCACTATGCCTGCAAATTACAATGGACTATTATTTTTTTGGAATTCCTTGGTTGATTCATTTAATTATATTAGAGATTTGATGATTTATGGAAGATATTCAATCACTTTGGAATAAGTAATGTTTGAAATACTTTCTAGGGATCTTGAAATTCATGGTATGAAGATGGAGGGTTGTGGGGTAAAGTTTGAGACTTATTATCTCAGTTAAAAGGGTCAAGATAAAGATAAAATAAATGAATAGAAATGCATTAGTCAATGGAATGTCATGTGTTTCTGGAACAAGCTATTTTATAGGTAAATTTGAATTTTTGAGTTTAGTGAGCAGGCCAATCATTTACTTGATATTTGGAACCCTTTTACATGATTTTTATTAACTAAAGGCCTTGTTTTTAGATGACTTATAAGGTCCAACAAGTGTATTGGGGTTTTGGGAGTGTTTTGTGAGTGTGAGGCCCTTAAAACTATGTTCAGATAATATGTTGATAATGGTGTGCGATTTGGACAAATACGAGAGCCTCTTAGTAGTAGTCGTACAGCCTACCTGCAGCATGAGACACAATTGTTTCAAACCATGTCGGTAGGGGAGTATGTCTGTGTGAGAACATCTGTAGATTCTAGCTAAGGGGATTCACATGGTCATCACATGGTTTGGAAAATTAGATTCCTAACCGTGTGTCTAACCAAGCGATATGGTTCCTTGGATAGTGTAATATACATGGGCTATGCAAATATTGATAAACCATACACCTAGCCATGTGAGGGGTGATACCTCTTAGACAGTGAGTGTTCTTGGTTGGTTCATTGTTATCCAAAGTGTGCGTGCTAACCATATACCCAAAGGGGGATCTACCTCAAATTATCATATATTTCATCTGTACACAACGGGGGATCTTCCTAAAATTATCTCCCACTTGGGATTTGATCCATGTTTTGTGTCTGAGTACTAATCTTTAATCTGTTGGTGGATACAGATTTGTCTTGACAAGAAATTTGATCTACTAGTCTCCTTTCTTCTTTGCTCTCTCCATAAGGAGTGCTAAATCTGTGTGAGGCCTTTTACCCTATTTTTAGGGTGTTCTTCTAAAATTTTGATTTTTTTTATTTTGGATTTAGTTAAAGGCTGATATCAGATAGCTTTCTCCATGTTTTATGGGTGTTTCGGGGGTGTGCTCTATATGCACCATGTGAGATGACTGAGCACGAACCTAATTAATCAAATGCATGTTGTTAATTTGTTCTGGTTATCATATGATAATGTTATAGATACAAGGCACACATTCAATCTAGGAAGGGGTTGGACCAGCTTCAGAAGTTTAGTTCAGGCATATAAGTTGTTTTAAATAAAATCTTTTATATTGAATTTCTTGGTTCAGTGGGAACAAGTTGGGAATGGCCTGAGGATTGAGGTGGAGTTGACCACCTGGATTGAGGAAACATATTTCTTTAGGTTGGTTGAGGTTAGGGATACATGGTTTAAAGTGATCATAGGTTAGGGTGACATGGTCATAGGATTGAGGTGATGTGATCATCCGGTTGAGGGCTTGGATCTTGGTACTTTATAGGGTGATGACTACCGGGATTAGTGACATAGTCGTAGGGGAACCAGGATCCCAATTATGTGTCTTAGGTACTTTTTAAGTTATTTATAATCAATTTTTGTTATATTATGTTCCATTGGAGTCGTAGTCACATAGATAGGACTTAGTTCGAGGTGGTGTTGACCACTCACTTTGGGTGAAGGGCCCCATAGACTACGAGGGATAGGCAATGGTGTTGGCCGTCGATATGTTTGGGGGTACTCACCATAGAAATCCATGAGTATTGTGATGGACCATGAGTTGATGGTGGTGAGGTTTTTAGTTGGGGGAAGAGGCTCAATGATACACTTGGGGCCATTGGGGTAGGACTTGGGAGGATAAATACTGTCATGCTTTAGGATGTCAGTTGTTGAGTTAAGAGTGATTATTATTTAGAGGGTAGGTATCGCTATGCCTCAAGATTTCAGGCTGAGAGCCAATGTAGAATTTTGAGTGGATGTATGAGGGACCAAGTACAAATTATTTGGGAAATATGTTTGGCCAATGAGTATCCATATTAATGGAATGAGGTATCTGATGATCACATTATCATGCAAGTCAAATTAGATGTTTATTTTTAACTAGAATATCTGCAATATTGTAGAAACCCTAAGCTGTCTCTCGACAGAGCCTTTGATCATTAATTTTAAAAAAGGTCTTTATTATGAAAGAAAATGAGAATGAGAATTTTTAAAATGTAGAGAATGTTGATTTTAAAATAGAAATTGATACTATATTACCAAGTGTGGGAAACCAGATGGAGAAATCATGATTAACCCGGGTAAGTGTCCCTTGATTATCAATATGCCATCACTCTCAAGGGAATGGGAATGATCATTTGATACAAGATTTTATACACATTGAAAATAGTGTGGTAGGTGAGTTATTACTAGGTTCCATCCTAGGATTCTATTGACCAATGATATTGGTTATCGATGACCACTCAAAATCAACACTATTGAATCGATGTAAAAAACCAAACTCAATCAAGGAATCACATCAACAATGTGATTAGATGACCATATTTGTATCAATGAAAATATTTGAAAAATAAAAAAACATGCATATTCATGGGTTATATATTTTATATTTTATCAACCGATGTGATCCATCTATATACTCATGAAAGGGAAGGGGTGAGAAAAGAGACAAACACACTCAAATCATCACAAGATCCAGGTTATGCCTGAAAGAATGAGGATTCTTGTACCCTTGATTTGTATTTTATCATCCCATAATAAACACAAATTCAGAAGGTATAAATAAATAACAATAGATAACAGACCCGAAAATTCAATTACCTTACGAAGATTACCAACGTGGAGCTCAGGATTACAACAAAGGACAGCCCAAAATTGAGCACCAAGAGGATTAGAAGTACATGAGGGAGAAGAGAGATAAAGTGGGTTAAGAGAGCTCTAAAATTTTATAACCCTTATACCTAGTTGTTCGAAATGATAGAATTAGGGAGAGGGTTTATTTTATGATAAAATGCAATGCACTTTCCAAAAAATAAGTCAAGTGCCTATGGGACTAGGTGACTATTCATTGAAAACTTATTCCTCTTTTTTATTATCCTGGTTGATTGAAAAAAGAGGTAAAATGACTTCACATTTGGTGGAGATTTTGGACATATATTTATCTATCCAATGGAGTTGGAATCAGCCTAATTAGAGTTACAATTCTTGAGTAATGGCCCAAATACAGAAGAGTTGTCTGGTCTGGCCCACCGAGAATTTCTTCACCTTATGGTCTAATTTTTGGCCTCCAAATGGATGAAATGGGATCTATGGTCTTCTAGAGAAATGTATCCCACATGATTTTTCATTCATAAAACCCTTTTTATCCCAATTTTATTCACTTACTATCCATAGAAAATATTTATTTCCACATGCATGATTGATCTCTCACCCAGTTTGGCCTATTTTGCTTGAATTCCAACACATGCTCTCCAAATCACCTCCCCCTACAATGTAAACACTAAAACAAGTAAACATTAACTATTAAATAGTGATGAAAATTAATTCACTGAATCAAACATGAAGTGAAATTTATTAATATATATATAATATTCATTACAAAACCAGTTTAAAATAGTGGTGTAATGGTGGAAATGAATAGTGAATTGCTATGTGATCACACCACCACACCTAAACATTTTCACTCCAATGAAAAGTCACATATCTGAAAAAAATTATGCATGTAGATATTAAAAAATTTACGACTATTTAAAATTCATGAAAAGTTTAATTAATTAACGTAATGTGATCAAAGCACAAACCACACCAAGGAGTTATTCATAGTGAAACTGAAAGAAGAAGTCTCATAAATTACATCACAATGAAATTCAAAGAAATTAATTATATCAAATTGAGAATGAAGTTAAAATTTCAACCATACCTCTTACTCTCCATGTGATTATGTGAAAACCATTTCATGTTATTATTTTCATTTTCTATTCAGTAAATATAGGTTATTTTAACATTTTTAAGCTTAAAAGATTTTTCTCAGTGAACCTTCCCTACATCCTTTTCAATCATATTTCAAGACCCACACACTTATGCATTCACAAATGTCCCACTATAAGCTCCTGACCTAGATATCCCCATATGTTTCATATTTCGTAACACCCATAATTTATTATTATTAATTTTTTTCAAAAGGTTCATTTGTAGAAAATCTCACACTCATCTCGAATCCCATGTTTGGTCACCTCATGACACTAATTGTAAAATTTATAACAAGATCAAAGGTTGAGGAGGAGTGGTTTTTGACCTTCCCAATACAAAACCCACTTTTTTAATGTCTTTTTTGTTTTTTGTTTTTTAGGTCATACAAGAGTCAGATATCAGGTACACACACATTGGTCAATCTTGTATAGTAATGAAACAGATTGGATAATGAAAAAACCTATGTAAAATCATTTAAAAATGATGATAAATATTAACCTAACATATATTTACCTATTATTAAGTATTAAATATTCACACATTGTTGTATAGTGAAAAAATGTGTGGAGATATTAGTGCACAGTTTTCCCAAAAGCTAACAAGGGGTATCTATCATCTCAAAGGTTTCATATTAATACAACCATTTATATCATTAAAAAAAATACTAACAATCACTCCATAATGTTAAATTCGTACAAATATTTATTCCATAATAGAGATATGTTTTCATCAAATGTTAAAACAATATAGAATCAAAAATTGTGACGTGCATGTTTAGTACGATCCCTAATTCGGTGACCATAAGTTGGGGGGGGGGAGTAAAAATACCATAATGAAAGAGAAAAAGATAAGAAAGAAGAAATGCAATGGAAATTTTAATGAACTCAATAAGACAGAGAATGTGAAAATAAAATAAATAAGGATAACAGATAAGAAAAAATAAAGACGAAAAAACTCCTAATGAATGTAGGAACAAATCCTTCCCCACACCTAGAATGTGAAGTATAATAACTGTAATAAATAAAAAATGTAAGAAGGAAGGATAAACCTGGTGTGTTTCACAAGTATATTGCTTTTAGAATATGTCTTTCCTCCACTATATTCATTAGAAATCCTCATGTAAGTGTTTATGTTTCTTCCCATTTTTTGTAATACTTTTTCCACTCTTCTCATGAAAAATATCTATTTCACCAAAATGGAAAGCATTAGTAACAGTATAAGGATCGATCCATCATGATAAAAGCATTCCTGGGTGAAGCTTTATCCTAGAATTGTATATGAGGATCTTCTCATCAATATAGAAATCCCACTAATGAATAATTCTATCCTGGGTAGCCTTTGTATTCTCTTTATTGATATGATATTTCTCATATGCATCACATCAAATTTCTTCCAACTCTTGAATCTGCAATTTCCTCTACTCACCTAATTCTAAAAGATTCATATTACATTGTTTAACATCCAAATATTCATGGTGTTTTACCTATATCTAGAGGTGAAAAGACTTTACAAACACAATCCTCTATGGTGACATTCTGATTGGATTTTTAAAACTTGTATGGTATGCCCAATGTGCATCATCCAAGGGAAAACTCCAATATTTCCTGTTGGGTGGTACCATTTTTTTTCTAAGATTTTCATAAATTTATGATTTGATATTTTTTCTTTTCTGTTAGTTTGGGGCTGATATGTAGTCGAGACTTTGTAAACAACCCCATACTTACAATGAAAAAATTTCAGGTTGCGATTTAAAAAATGTGAACCCTGATTAGTAATGATGAATCTCAACAAACCAAACCTACTGAAAATATAGGACCTCACAAAATTATCAACAACTCAAGAGTCATTGGTCCTAGTAACCTTTCCTTCCACCAATTAAATATGTAGTAAACATCTATCAAGATGTACATGATGCCAAAGGAATATGTAAAAGGCCCCATGAAGTTAATTCCCTAGGAATCAAATATTTCACAGAATGACATGGGTTGTTGGGGAATTTCATTCCACTTAGAGATATTCCCTATTAATTGATGACTACATGACTTTCAAATTCTATGGGAATCCCTATACAATTTTGGCCAATAAATTCCTGAGTCAAGGACTTTCCAAGATGTATGTTGAGAGCCAAAGTGGACCCCACAAGACAATGTGTGGAAGAATGTCAAAATGAAGGTGAAATCATGGTCTGGGACACACCAACGAAAAAATTGGTCACTATAAATTTTCCCCAAATATGGGTCATCCCAATTGTATCACAAAGAATCATTATTAATTCAATGGGATTGTGAAGTGATGAAATTAGTGGCAACACTAGATGTTTCTAGAAAATTTACAATGTCTGCATACTAGGGGGTAAGGTCCACAACATCACAAAGGTTCTCATAAGGGACGAATTCTCCAATGGGGAGGGATGAGTCAACATGATGGTCTAGTAGTAGATAAATCCTAATAATGTGGTCAACCAAAACATTTAATACTCCCCTATCATCTCTAATCTCAAGTTAAATCTTCTAGAAGTAGATCATCCACCGTATGAGCATGGTCTTAGCTTCAGGATTCATTAGATGAAAATGAAGTGCCACATGATCAGAAAAGAAAATGACTATTGACTTAAGAAGGTATGAATGAAATTTTTTCAAGGAAATATCAATATAAAAGAGTTCTTTTTCAGTGGTTCTGTAGTTAACCTGGGAAGGATCAAGGGTACACGAGACATATAGAATGAATCGAGGAGCCTTCTCAACCCTTTGTGATAAAACTGCCAAAACTAAAAAATTAGAGGCATCACGCATATGTTTCAAGAGGAGTTCCCACCATGTTGGTTGGATAATGGGAGGTGATGTGAGACTCATTTTTAGTGAATTTAATGCATTGTCACAACTTTTATTAAACACAAACTTAGAATCATTTTGTAAAAACTGGGTCAATGGAAGTGTGATCTCACTAATGTATTTAATGAATAAATGGTAAAATCTAGAATGACCAAAAAAATATCACACTTCATGAACAAATTTTGGATATGTAAGGGTTGAAATTATTTCAATTTTTGATTTATCCACTTGAATTCCCTCATTTGAAATAACATGCCCAAGAAATATCCCCCACTCAACCATGAAATAACACTTCTCATAATTTAATACAAGATCAGTTTCAATGCAGCGATAGAGGAAATAACCTAGGTGTGTCAAAAAATCTTCTAAAGAAGATAATTATACCATGAAATCATCCATAAAGACTTCCATACTATAATAAAGGTACTCAGAAAAAATACTCAACATGAATCTATGAAAAGTACGAGGAGCGTTACATAGACCAAAATACATTATTATGTATAAAAATTTATTGAATGAATAGGTAAATGTTTACTTTTATTGATCCTTAGATGATATATGGAATATTAAATAACCTAAATATCCATAAAAAACAATAATAGGACTTTCCATCCAATACTTTTAAATTTTTTTTAATGAATGGTAGAGGAAAATGGTCCTTCCGCATTGCTTGATTCAGTCAACGATAGTCTATACCGACTTGCCAACAATTTTTCAGATGTTTCTGGACCAATTCATTTCATTCATTTGAAAAAACTATTATTCTAGTTATTTAGGCACAATTCTTACTAGGCTAACCCATTTACTATAAGATATATGATAAATGATCCCAGAAGAAATTAATTTACTAACTTCTAATTTTACCACTTCTATGTGAGTGGGATTCAACCAGTGTTGAAAATTTCTTATGGGATTAGCCTCATCATCCAAAAGTATATGGTGCATAAAAATAGATGGGATAATCCAGGGACTATCTTCCAATGTCCATACTATTGCCTTTTTAAACTCTCTCAAAAGGTCCAGAAATATTGATTCCCGATGTAGAGAGAGTTTATTGGCAATAATGATGGGAAATTAGTCAATACCCTCACTATATTCATATTTTAAATTATATGGAAGTGGTTTTATTTCCAATGCATGTTTTTTTTAATTGAGGGAGGGGATATAGGGGGAGTCAGGTCCGTGAAACTATCTATCTACTCATGTTTATTCTATAATGAAATAGAATCTAGGGAAATGAAATTTATAGATTAAACCATGATCATGGGTACCTCATAATGAACACACTCAGCATTAAAGCACAAACTTTACACTTTCCATAACCCCCAAAACACTCTAAATATGAATCCAAACTCCAATCATCCAAGGGTGAAGAAGTGTAAAATGATTCAGAGTATGGGCTGAGGAGATAATTTTGTGTGTGTGTTTCATTAGGGAGAACTTCCATTGAATATATAAGAAGTGCTGAGTTCTCTTCAATAGGATGTTTCATTTCATCAAGGATTTTAAAACATACCTTTTAACCATCGACCTCCATGGACATCATACCATTGTGAATATTAATTACCATCTTTGTAGTTTTAAGGAATGAACTCCCATGTATGAGTTTAGAATGTATTTGAGATCAGGTATCTTCCATCTCAAGAATGTAGAAATTGGTAGGGAAGATGATATTATTCAATATTGCTAGGACATCCTCAATCATTCATTTTGGGTGTGCAGTTCTCCGGTTGTAAAGTTCATGAAAATTCCTATCAGTTGAAGCTCTACAACCTATAGAGAATTATACATGGAGTAAGGAATTACATTAATGGAAGAACCTGAATTTAATATATGATATGAAAAGAGAGACTCCCCTATGGTATAACTTATCATGAAAGTTCCAGGATCCTGGGAATTGGTTGGCATTTGTGGTTGAATCAAGGACAAGACATTCTTTCCTAGCTTGACTTTCTCATTCCCCATTAGCCTCTGTCCATGGGTGTAAATCTCGTTTTTGAAATTTGGCATATCAAGGGATTTGTGTAACTACATCCAATAAAGAAATGTTAACTTGAAACTTATCAAATGTATCCATTATTTCCTTTTCAATGTCTTTATCAAAACATTTCATAGATTTAGAGAGTCTTTGGTGGAAAGAAGATGAATGGATTGTTCTTGAGATCCCTTAATGATTATTTGTTTACCATTTTTTCTTCATTTGAATATTTTATGGCTCGAGAAATAGTGTTTTCAATAGGGGGACATAGCTATTGGGTAGAATCTTTGGATGAAGAAAATTCTGTACCATTATAAAGTGTTACTAAACCAAAATAACATTTGTATTTTGGATTGGAAATAGGTTGGGAGGGAATTTTCCAAATCCGTTCATTTTTATCTCACCGACTGTAAAGACCCAAACATTTATAAATGAAAATTCCTATTGAACTAATGATGTGTATTATTACATAAAATGTTTACATAACATTTCCACTTCCATGGTTTTATGTTTTTGGATTTCAAAATTCCAATATGAAATGTTACAATATCTAATATAGTCGTTGAATAGTGATAACATGATTAGTATAAATATAGGGCTTTAAAAAATCTAATTTACTCAAACAAAGGAAGTGATGACCTCATCTAGTATAATTTTTCCATACGAAGACCATTTTTTGGAGCTTGGAAGAGAGGTGGCATCACAGGGCTTCACTCTTGAGTAAACCCAAGCCAAGATTAAACACATTAAGCTCAAACGAAACCGCTTATGGAAGAAGTGGATGTTGATAGAGAATACCACCCAAGCGATGTTATCTGAGAAACCCCAAGAGTCTGTCACCATCACACACCTTACCCTTAGGTCATATCCAAGTGTTGTAAGAGTTATGTAACAATAACCTATAACTATGATTATGTGCATTATTTCTTTATAGAATAAAGAATATACATTCATTTTATTATTGTTACTTTGTAAATATTTTTTAAAGAACAAATATTATTTTTAGTTAATATTAAATTAATAAATATATTTCGATGAATTAAGGGATTTTTGAATTAAATAATATTTTAAAATATTATAAATAAATTATGTTTTATTTTATACAAATGATCGTAATATTTTTGTGAATACAATTTAAATTTATATTAAGGTTTCAAATCTGTTTTTGTCAAAACCCATGAATTTTTTATAAATGTCAGTTTTTATTTTAAAAGTAAAAATTCACATATTTAGAAAATTATTTTGATAAAATTATTTTTATATTTGGAATCAGGACATCAAAATTATTCAATGGTGAATTTTTCTTAATTTTCTGAGATAGTTGAATTTTTGGGTAAAAATTAAATACCGTTTAAATATAGAATGTGTTTTATGACCTCATAATGACCCAATAGTGAAGTAATAAATTAATATAAATGATATTTTATTAGAATATATGTTTTATCTTTAAAATAATGTTATTTTGGGTTTATCTTATTTATTTTACAATGTTTTAGTGGACCCTCCAAGACATATAAAACATTTTAACATTTTAAAATGATTTCCTTGAGAGTGTGACTCACCTTCACATTAGAAAACCTAATATTTTAATATGTTAGGCCATTTTACTTATAAAATAATGTTTTACACTCACCTTTTTCAAAAAACAACAACAAAAACCATGTGTTAGTTTTTGGTTTTTATTATTTTAATGTGTAGTGCCCAAAACTAAATAATAAAGAATTCCCTCTCTTTTCGTGTATAAACCCACCCAAGCTCCCACTTCCTATTTACTCAAAGCCTTTGGAGAACAAAAAAAACCTATGAACTCCTCTTTCTATAATCCTCCCAAGGATCCCCAATCTCCCAAGAATCCTCTCTCAAGCCTCTCCCAAGCTGCTCCCAAGCATTTGGGATCACACTTCCATTTAAGGGATTTCTTCCATTCTCATTTTTTCCCAATTTTTATTATGTTGTTATACCATTTTAGTTTCAATTAAAAATTTTGGGGTATCATTTCACACCTCCCCCAAACATCCCTACTTATTTTTTAATGTTTAAAGGCATCTTTTTATCTCATTAATTCCTATCATTTACTCCTGTTAACATGCCAAAATTCTGTAAGGAATTTCTCTCTTCTCATTTACATTCAGGAAATTATTTTGTATTATGAATCTAAATTCCATTACATATGTTTGAGAATGTATAAATATGAACCCCCTTACTGTTCATTTCATATAAATATGATCATATACCCATTTATAATTCATCAACCATTTTTATGAATTCCCATCTCACGCCGTTATACTGCCGGAATTGCACCGCGATTATCCAAGCCAAAGACATTGTATAGTGAATACCATGCCCATTTCTCTATCAAGGGTATTCAACTTTATGCACATTTACATATTGATTATATAGTTTCAGGTATTAATTCAACATTCCTTTATCATGTAATAAATGTTGATGTTTAATGAATCCATGTTGTATGATCAATGCGGCACACTTTTTCCTGAAATGAAATGATTAAGAAGGGTATTCCCTGATAGCACTCCAATGCATTGGTTAAATAATAGTACAATTATACATAAATTGTAACGAGGGTTTACTCATTCTAATTCAAGTGAAATGAGTGTTTACTCATGCTCCATGTGTAATGAGCCTTTTCTTATGCTAATATCTTGTTAAATGTTGATGCCACATTTCCATGTTATGATAATAATGTTATATCATGTCTCTGTGTTCATATTTCTCTTATTCTATATTGATCTGCCTATTTCCTAACATGTAATGTATTCTTCATGTTATTCCTTGTTTACTCCATTTCAAAGCTTTATAGAACACCCTTTCTTATGCATGTCCTCAGGTTTTCGCATGTAATGCTAAGTACGAAAGAATGTGTGTGGCCCTGTAAAATAAGTTTTCAATAAAGATGTGTATTTCATTTTTTATGATTTTATGTAATGTTCCAAATCCAAAAATACACTAGACATCTTTATCTTATATGTTTTATCAAGTGAATAGTTTATGTAATAAATTATGTTTATGTGTGAAATAAAGAGAAGGGTTCTTATAGTTGGTTTCAGAGGATAGGTTTAGTTATTTTTGGGACTAAGATTAGAAAACCCTATTGAAAGCCTTATGGATAATTCTATGTTTATTAAAAACATCCCTAAATTTTTGTGAGTATTGAGTATGTGGTTTATCAAATAAATACATCCATGTCTTGATACGAACAAGTAGAAGTGGCTCTGGTAGAGATGTATCTAGTGGTAAATCTCGAAAAAAAAACGCTTTGACTGAGACTCAAATGGGAATTGGTGCATGAAAATAGGACTTGATACACTCTTGGTTACGAAACTCCTGGGGGGTATTCATTGTTAAATTCATAATCATAGTATGAAACATTTTTTAGGGAAATAAAAAACGATACCTTAGAATATATGTTGGGAAATAGATCATGGATAACATATATTGAAGCCTATAAATTATTAAGTTAAGGAAAGAAATGTAATTTATAAGTTTCCCCTTTCTGTTTTTGGATTATCCATTATGTGTTACTCCTAAATTTACATTTATTCCAGCCAATGTCCAGTAATAGTAGGATTGAAGATAACAACCGATGCGAAGATCAATTTGATTACTGTTCAAATGAATTGCCTAATCCGATGGGACCAGGAATCACAAACATTGTCATGATTCTCTCCTAGTTAACTCAAGTTTTGAATAGAAACATGGGTCAAGAGGAAAATTCACCCCCCAAGAAAGAACAATTCACAATCCAGATATTCATGAGACAAAGGTCTCCTAAATTTAGTGAATCATCTGATCCCTCAATCATCGAACAATGGATCAACTCCATTGAGAAAATATTCCACATCCTTCAATGTTAAGAATAATAGAATTTACTTATGGATTCTTATCGTATGGAGGGTGAAGCTAATAAATGGTGGAAATTGATCAAAAATGCGAAGCCTAAGGGAGAGATTGAGGTATTGGAATGGAAGGATTTTTGGAAAATGTTTTTCGATAAATATTTTCCTCGCATCATCCAAATTAAGATGGAAAGGGACCTCCTCTCCCTCAAGCAGAAAAGATAAAAAATCCAACGAGTCGTACGAGGAAAACATCACAAGGCTTGCACGATATGCCTTCGGCATTGTCGTTACCCCCTAATAAAATGTTGACTGCTTCTTTGGTTTTCTAAAACATATCCCATAGAAAGCCCTTGCGATCCATGACTTCAAGAGCTATGTGAAAATTTTACGATGTGCCCTTCTGGTCGAAATGGAGATCGGAGAATCTCAAGTGTATCATTGGGATAAGAAGCATAAGTTGGACTTTAATTCTGGTGTTCAGATGGATAAATCCAATGGTGCCAAGAAAATATAGCACCCCACTTGCCAAAGGTTCAGAAAAAAGCACCCCATAAATCGCTTTAAGGGGACAAGGAAATACTTTAGGTGTGGAAGAGAAGGGAACCTAGCCATTAACAGCTGACATGAAAACTTGTGCCTGTGATAGAGGAGAGAAATGCTCCATTAGAACCTCAATACATTGTTCATTGCTTCAACTAAAATGAATCAGGGAACTTTTCAAACCAGTTCACTAATCCAAGGGTTTTTGGAGGCAACCAACAACCTCCATGGATGGAAGAGAGAGCTTTTTTCCATCACAACCTCCAATGTGAACCCCAACATCGAAGTGGTGAAAACTATGCTAGTTATTAATTTATGAATAGTAGACACACATTTTTATTTTGGTTCTATGCATTCATTTATTTTCTGAAAGTTTAGTTTAAAAATCCCAACACCAGCAAAAATCATGGAAGTAAAGATGTCGGTGAGAATGAAAAATTGGCAAATCATTGAATCCAATGAATATAACTCCTCCCCTATCATAATTTGTGGATTGAACATCCTAGATAACCTCATAACCTTTGTGGAATTTGATTCAATTCTTGGAATATATTGGCTCTCTTTATATAGATCGAACATAAATTTTCGTGAGAGGGAAATCACTCTCTATATGGAAAGTCAACCAACAATTCTGTACATGTTCAAGGAAGAGGGTGAATCTTCTTTAGAACTATCATATTAAGAATGTATATTACTTCTCTTTGAGCATGTGTATCTTGCTCAGATGATTGAGTCTAAGGAAGCAACTATCCTTGAATACATGCCTATTTTGAGGAAATTCACTGAAGTGTTTCTTGAGTAATTGTATGGTTTTCTTCCTAGAAGATATGTTAAATTCTCAACTGTTCTTATACATTGTGTGTTTCCAATATACAAGACTCTGTATTGAATGATTTTTGTGGAGCTTTAGGAGCTAAAGAAACAATTACATATGAATATGGATAAAGGGTTTATACACCGAAGTTCTTCACCATGGGGTACACTAGTCCTCTTCATCAAGAAGAAGGATGTGTCAATGTGCCTTTTCATTGATTATCATGAGCCAAAGAACAAGAATCCTCTGCTACGAATTGATGACTTGTTCGATCAACTACATGGAGCACAATAATTCTCTAACATGGATTTGTGTTAGGAATATTACCAATTAAGGGTGAATAAGGAGGATATCCCTAAGACTGCTTTTAATACAAGATACGAGCACTGTGAATTCATAGTAATGCATTTCAGACTAACTAATTTTCTATAAATATTAATTGACTTGATGAATTTTGTCTTTAAATATTACATCAATAAGTTTTTGGAAATATTTATAGAAGATATTCTAATATAATCTAAAACCAAGGAAGAGCATGAGGATCATCTAGGAAAAGTACTAGATACCTTGTGAAAGGATAAAGTCAAGTCAATGTACATAAAGTGTTAGTTTTAGTTGAAGGAAGTCTCATTCATGGGTCATATAATCACAAGCAATGGGATATTTATGGATCTCTTCAAGATAGCTGCAATTTAGGGATGGAAAAGGCCAACATTGGTAACAAATATTCATAGCCTCCTAGGTTTAGCTGGATGTTATGGCCAATTTGTGAGAAATTTATCATGATTGTCCAACTCTCTTACCAAGCTTACTCAAAAGGGAGTAAAGTTTTATTAGAGTGATGAATATTAAGTGATAATTATGGATTTAAAAAGGAGGCTTATCAGTGCGCCTGTACTCACACTAATAACAAGTGGGTAAATATTCATGGTTTTTAGTGATGCTTCAAAGAAGGTATTGGGTTGTGTGTTTGTGGAAAATAATAAATTCATTGCCTATACTTCCAGGAAAATAAATTTTCATGAGAAAAAATATCCAACACATGATTTCGAGTTGGCTGTTGGGATCTTTAATTAAAAAATTTGGTGAAATTACCTCTTTGGGGGGAGGTGTGAAATATATACGAAAACAAATACTCAAGTATATATTCACAAAGAATGAGTTGAATATACCCCAATGAATATGGTTAGATCTGATCAATTTCTATTACTGGTCAATCTATTACAACCTTGGTAAATAGAAGAAGGTGGCAGATGCTCTAAGTTGAAAGGAACCAACGATTCTATCATTGATGACAATTGAAAAAGATCCAATCATCTTAGATTTGATGAAGATGTACATGGTAATTTTATATAATGGATCTTCACCAATACTTTAACAAATGATTGATCAATAGTCTTTTTTGGAAAGGTTAAACGATGATGAAAAGGATTATGTAGGAATTCATTTGAATGAGGAAACTATCAAAAAAGGGAAATTATTAGAGTTCATTATTAATGAAGAAAGAATTGTGAGATTTGGGTCAAGGCTATGGATTCCATCAAATCTAGAGTTAAAGAAGTATCTTTTGGATGATGCACATAGTTCAAATTTCTCCATTCACCTAGTAAACAAAAAGATGTATTGAGATCTATGAGAGAATTATTAGTGGGATAACATGAAGATGAAGATCACTGAGTATACATCAAAGTTTTTGGTATGTCAACAAGTAATGGACGAGAGGCATAATTCTAAGGGGATGATGCAACCATTACCCATATTAGTATGGAAATGGGAGAACATATTCATGGACATTGTCACTGTAATCCTGAAGACATCAAAAGGAAACAATGCTCTCTAGGTTGTTATTGATAGTCTTACAAATACTGCACACTTCAATACAATTTGGGATGATTTCTCATTAGATCAACTGTCACAGATATATATCAGATAAGTGCTAAATATTATTGGAGCACCCCTATCTATTGGATTCGATTGAGACCCATGATTTACCTCTATGTTCTGGAAGAGTCTTCAAAATGCTCTGAATATTGAGCTGAACTTTAGTACTACTTATCAAGCTCAAATTGATGGCCAATCAGAGCAGAATATCCAAACACTCAAGGAATTGTTGAGGTCATGATCAATGGAATTCAAAGGTGGATGTGATCAACATCTTCCACTGGCTGAGTTCTCTTACAATAACAACATCCACTCAGGTATCCAAATGGATACTTATGAATCCTTTTATGGGAAGAGGTGTAGAACACCGACATGTTGGGATGATGTTGTAGATAGAAAACTCATAGGTCACGAAATGGTTGAATAAATGGTGGAAAAAGTTAAGACCATCCAGCAACACATTAATGTTTCTCAGAGTTGAAAAAAGAGCTACGCTGATAATCATCGACAAGACCAAGAGTTTGATGTTGGGGATATGTTATTCCTCCACACATCACTGTTGAAGAGAGTTTTGAGATTTGGGAAAAATGGAAAGATTAGTTCAAGGTAAATTGTCCCTTTGGAGATCCTTGATCGCATTAGAGTAGTGGCCTATCAACTAGAACTCCCACCGAACCTATCTCAAGTAAATGATGTATTCAATGTATCACTCTTGAGGAAGTGTATAACTGACCCATCACATGTACTCAATCTAGACATGGTACCATTGGAGAATGAGCTATCCTATAAAGAGAATATAGTGAAGATATTAGATCCTAGTGAAAAATTTCTACGAAATAATACAATGCCCCTCATCAATGTGTTGTGGAAAAACCACAAGTTTAAAGAAGAAATGTGTGAACCAAAGGACGTGATGAAGTAGAGTTACCATAATCTTTTTTAGTGTTCAAAAAAGAAAATTTTGATAGAGAAATTTCTTAAGTGAGTAAGATTTTAATGAACCAAAATTTTATCAGTGAAAATTCATATTGAACTAAATAAATGTCTTATTATGTAAAATGGTTATATAACATATGAAATTCCTTGGTTTTATGTTTTTGGATTTTAAAATACCATTATGAAATGTTACCATTTCTATTATAGTTGTCGAACAATTATCACATGATTAGTATAAATATAGGGCTTTAACAAATCCAATTTTCTTAGAAAGAGGATGCAATGGCCTCATCCAGTAGAATTGCTCTGTATGAAGCCTATTTTTTCGGAGCTTGGAAAGGATGCGGGGCCACTGGGATTCACTCTTGACCAATCCAATGCTTTGATTTAACTTGTTAATCATGAATGGAACCGCCTACATGAGAACTGGAAGTTGATAATGATTACAACCGGAGTGATGTTATCCAAGCCACCCCAAGAGTCTACCACCATCTCACACCTTACCCTTAGTTAATTTTAGGTTTTTATAAGGGGTTATGTAACAAGACCCCAAAACTATGATTATGTTCATTATTGTTTTATAAAAAAAATAATATACATTCATTTTATTATTGTTACTTTTTAAATAGTTTTTAAAGAAAAAAATAGAATTTTAGTTAATATTCAATGAGGAAATATATTTTTATTAATTAATTGATTCTTGAATTAAATAAATTTTTAAATATTGTTAATAAATTAATTTTTATTATATATAAATGATCGACTAATTTTTATGAATACAATAGTAATTTTTGTTAAGGTTTGAATGTTGTTTTTGTAAAAACCCAAGAATTTTCGATAAATGTCAGTGTTTATTTTAAAAGTGAAAATTAACAGATTTAGAAAATTATTTAGATAAAATTATTTTTTTTAATCAGGATGTCAAAATTATCCAATGATGAATTTTTCCTAATTATTTTGATATTTAAATTTTAGGGTAAAAATTAAATACTGCTTAAATATATAATGTGTTTTATAACATCATAATGACCAATAGTGATATAATAAAATACTATAAATTGGATGTTCGGCCAATAAATGTTTTAGATTTAAAATTTTGTGATTTTAGCTTTATTTTATTTATTTTAAATTTCCTTATTGGATGCTCCAAGACATATAAAATATTTTTTTTAAATGATTTCCTTGAGAGTGTGACTCACCTCCACAAAATAAAACATAATATTTTAATAAGTTAGGCCATTGGCGTTATAAAATAAAATTTTCTACTCCCCTTTTTGAAAAACCATGGGCAAAAACCATGGGTTGGTTTTTGGTTTTTATTAGTTTAATGTGTAGTGTCCAAAACCTAAATAATAAATAATTCCCTCTCTTTTACTATATAAACCCACCCACGTTCCCACTTCCTCTTCACTACAAGACTTTGGATCTAGAACAACATGTTCCCTACTCTCTCTATAATGCTCCTATATGGATTCATGCTCCAATGAAGCCTCTCTCAAGCCTCTACCAAGCCTTTGGGATCACACTTCCAAGTAAGGGATTTCTTCCTTTCTCATTTTTTCCAAATTTCATTACATTATTATACCATTTTTTTCAATTGAAAATGTAGGGGTATGATTTTTCACCTCCCTTATACTAAACTCCTTATTTTTTAATGAAGAGATACCTCTTTATCTCTAATTAATTCCTCCCATGTACACCTGTTACCACGCCATAATTACATAAGGAATATCTCTCTTCTCATTTACATTCAAGCATTTATTTCTTATTATGAATCTAAATTCCATTGCATCTGTTGGGAAATGTATATATATGAAATCCATTTATATCTATTTCATGAAAATATTATGAGATACCATTTTCTCTCTCATCAACCATTTTTATGAATTAATATGTCTCATCGTTATGCTGCTAAAATTGCACTACGATTCTCCAAGCCAAAGCCATTGTGTAGTGAATACCATTCCTATTTCTCTATCAAGGGTATTCAAATTTATGAACATTTATTTATTTATTGTATAGTTTCATTTATGAATTCTAAATTCCTTTATCATAGAATAAATGATGATGTTTAATGAATCCATATTGTATGATCTATGTGGCACACTTATGCTTGGAATGAAATGATTAAGAAGGGTCCACCCTGAGAGTGCTCCAATGCATTGGGTAAAGATTAGTATCATGATACATCATGTGAAAAGAGGGTATACTCATTATAATTCAAGTTTAATGAGGTTTTACTCATACTCCATGTGAAATTATCCTTGGATCATGCTAATATCATGTTAAATGTCGATGCCACATTTCCATGTTATGATAATCACGCTATATCATGAATTTATGTTCATGTTTCCCTTATGCTCTATTGATATGACTATTTACTGACATGTAATGTATTATTCATGTTATTCCTTATTTACTCCCTCACTGTGCTTTATATCTCACCTTTTTCTTATAAATTCCCTAAGGTTATCCCATGCAATACTAAGTACAATGGAATGTGTGCGGTCATGTAATATATGTTTTCAATAAAGATATGTATTTCATGTTTTAAGTTGTTATGTAATGTTTATAATCACCAAAGATATTAGAAAACTCAATCTACGATGTTGTATCAAGTGAATACTTTATGTAATGAATTATGTTTATGTGTGAAATAATGGGAAGGGTTGTTATACTGATGTTGTTTTCCAATTGTCCCACATGAGTTTGTAGGTATTGAATAGTCGATTGTGCGGTCTGTTTGAAAATGATTTTTTTGTTTCCATTTTTTTCACCATATCATCAAGTCTTGGTTCATATTTTGGAGGAGGAGGAAGAGTAGTATTTCAAGAAGGTTAAGGATAATAAGGTTTCATACCTTGTCCTTATTGATACCAATTCTACATTGGGTATCTATATTTTACTCCATGTTGTTATTATGGTTGTACTTTCCACCCAGGGTTTGGATTTGGCCTGAATGGTTCATGCTTGAAGGGAGGATCTTGTTGGAATTAACGCCCTATGAATACTGCTACACAAGAATCAAGTGAATCTTGATGTGTTGGGCAATGGTCAGAAAAAAAATTATTGTCATAAAAAATAACACAATGTAATGGAATTGAAGAAGAGTGTGAGTTACTTTGTGTATGAGATAATTTCATTAGAATTTTATTCATGTAATAAATTTTATTTTCTACCTTTTTGTTCTAGTGATGAATGAATGACCTCATGAACTCCTCAGGTTGGTGAAATTTCTCGTGTTCCAAATTTTTGTGCATTTGAGCCATGTTGTCTGTTAAGTCAAGAGCGGTGGAAGGAATTTTATGAATAAGGGCACCACCAGCTACAACATCAACATTCCATGATCCATGGGGATAAATACCTAAAAAAGTATTGGATTAATCATTTTTCACTAATCTCATTGTGGGGGTAGATTGAAAAAAATCCTTTTTTATCACACCCAGTATTCAAGAAGGGTATCTCCATTTGAATGCCTAATGTCACAAATTTCTTTCCCAATTGATGTAGCTTGGGAGGTAGGGAAGAACTTCTCAAAAAAGTGTCTTTTTAGGTCATTACAACCCCCAATTGTGGTAGGCAAATATTATACCCAGTCTTTGGATACACCATAAACAGATAAGGGGAAAACCCTACACATAATTAGGTCCTCAGACACATTTTTGTGTTTAATGGTGGATCAAACAATGTTAAAATCTTTGAGATGTTTGTGAGGATCCTCACCAGGAAGTCAATGAAATTCAAGAAGGAGGTGGATGTGTCCTAATATCAAATCAATGTTTGATTCTTCCTCATGAAATTTAATGTTCACATGTTGGTACTCCATATATGGGGTAGTTAGTTCTTTTAAGGATTGGATATTTTCATCCATTTTTTCATGGGTTTGATTTGGTTTACTTTTGGACAAGTATTGGAGTAATTGAGGTTTCAAAAGGGGTTCCTCAATGTTACTTGAATTTCCTACAATATATTACCTAATTATTGAGTGAAGGGAATTCTCCATTTTAGGGTCAAATTCAAGTAATGTTTCTTTTCCAAAACTTTTCACACAATAATGATGCCCAATAAAATTGTTGGTTTGTTTTCCCCCTTTTTGTTGATTATTTTAATTTTGTATGGAATATGAATAAAATGAAAAAACATAAGAATAATTGTAGTGGAAAATGGAATATATTGTTATATTATTGAATTAGAGAGATATGGGGAATAAGTACACACAAAAACAAACTAAAATAAAAACAAAAAACAAAAAACAAAAATAAAATGGGGGTGGGGGATATAGAAATGAGTAATAATAAAAAAGTTAAATAAATAAAAGTAAATAAATAAAAAAATGATCTTGGATTCCAGGAAACTTCACAAAAATTTGATTGCGTTGTTGAGTGCATCAAATTAGATGTTTATTTTTAACTATAATTTCAGGAGTATAGCAGAAAACCTAGGTCGTATCATGACAGAGCCTTAGATCATTAATTTTTAAAAAAGTTTTTATATTATGAAAATAAAAATTAAATGAGAATTTATAAAACTTTGGGTTTTTTTATTTTAAAATTGAAATTGAAACTATATTACTAAGTGAGAGAAATAGGATGGAGAAATTGTGATCAACCTTGGTAAGTGTCCCTTGATTCTCAATCTGTCATCACTCTCAAGGGAATGAGAATGGTCATTGATTCCTTGAATTTATACACAATGAAACTAGTGAGTCATGTGAGTTCTTCTAGGTTTCTAACTATGATTATATTGACCAAAGATATTTATTATCGATGACCACTCAAAATCAACACCATTTAATCTATGTAAAAACATAACTTAATCAAGGAATCACATCAACAATGTGGTGAGATGACCAGATTTGTATCAATGATAATATTTCCATAAAAAATCATTCATATTCATGGGTTATATATTCTAGATTTTTTCAACCGATGTGATCCATCTGCATACTCATGAAAGTGAAAGGGTAAGAAAAGAGACGAACATGCTCAAATAATCACTAAATTTAGGTTATACATGAAAGCATGAGGATTCATGTTCCTTTTATTTATATTTTATCATACTAGAATAAAAAAAATTCATAAGGTAGAAATGGATAATATTATATAAAAAACCTAAAAAATACAATTACCTTATGAAGATTACACGTATGGATCTCGGAATTACATCAAAGGACCCCCCCCCCAAATTGATCAATCAGAGGCTTAGAAGTACATGAGGGAGAATAGAACTAAATTGGGTTAATAAAGATCTCAAGTTCGAATCACCCTTACCCTTGGTCATTACACATGAGGGAATAATGGTGAGGGGTAATTTTACGGATAAATACATCACACATTACAAAAAATAAATCTAGTGCCTAAAAAATTGGGGGATTATTCATAGAAAACTTCATTATCCAATTTATTTGGTTGGTTTAGTATTAAAAATGATATAAAATGACAATAAATTCATCGAAGAGGTGGTATATCAATTTATCTATCCAATATAGGTGGAATCAGCCAAATTGGAGTTCTGAGGCCCAAATTATCGCCTAAATATAGAAGGGTGGTACAATCCAGCCTACCTAGAATTTCTTCACATTTTGGGCCTCAAAATAGACGAATTGGGCTCCATGATCCTATAGTGAAATGTATCCCACGTTTTTTTCATTCATACACCCATTTTCATCCCAATTATAGTCCCAAATTATCCACAATACATATTTATGTCCACATTCTTGGTTGGGCTCTCACTCATTTTGGCCCATTTTGCTTGAATTCTATCACAGGCTCTCCAAATCACCTCCTCCTACAATGTAAATGCTGAAACAATTAAAATTTAGCTAATAAAAAGTGATAACCATTAATTCATTGAATCAAACATGAAGTTTAATTTGTTATTATATTTAGAATATTCATTAATAAGCCAGTTTAAAACAGCGGTGTAAGGGTAGAAATGAATAGTGAATCATTAGGTGATCATTGGGTGACATGACTTTATGTAGAACCGAAGGGTTCACCTGAGTTGAATTTCATCAGGGGATGTCTTGGGTTCTATACCAAGGATAATCTCCACTAAAATTATATATATACAGTTAGGTGTTGTATGCTATATATATAACTGGGGGACTGTGATCAGACATGCCGATAATGGTCAAAGTAGGTGATTGCTTCCTTGTGGCTACTGAGCACAAGGGAAGAGGGTTATTTATATATTATTCATGTTCCATTTTTATTTATATTATTAGATAAAAATACATTATCATGGATGTAATGTAGGAACATGTTGATGGCAGCCTACTGATATTTATTCCCACACCCAATATGGGTCTTTTGGGATGTGTGTAGGATTTATGTATCTATGATCAAGTAAGGGACCAAGATCAGGGGCTGGAACATAGTGGTCAGGTTAGACCTTTTTCATAGGATTTATGGAAATGTACCATGGCAATTCCTGCATCAGTTGGATTTTACTTTTGTGTTTTTTTATCAGAATGGATTATATGTATATACTGATATGGATAGTCAAGAGAAACCTATTTGTTATTGTTTTTAAGACCATCTATGGTGTTTATATACAAATTTTATGTTTTGATATTATTTCCTTAGGGATTGTTTATTCATTAAGATGGTACAACTTATTTATGCTTCTGTTGAGGTTTTTGATTTTATATTGAGGCTTCCACTAAGTATGGATTTCATCCAATATTCTATATACGTATACCATTATTATTATCACCATCAGAGGGTATTGTCTCCCCACTATTACCTCTTTACACCCTATCTTCTATTCGTCATCCATTTATGTACAACGATGTGAACCTATGGCATAGTGGTCAATCAACCAAGATCAACGTTTAAAGTGTCATTTCATTTGGGGCACTATAAGTGGTATTATAGGAGTATTATTCTCTAGGATTGGGTAGTATTTTTCGAATGGCTACTAAGGGTATCAAGGTAGTTGTTTTTCTATTGGTGACACTAATTGGGATTTGGTAGATCACAAAATATGAAGTAGTCAAGACTGGGTACAAATCTTGTGTTTGGGTGCCCACAACCTTATGCATAGGGGACTGACTAAGTTTCTAGGAGTGTGAAATTGATATTACGTTCTTCCACTTTTATAGTTGACTGATTTCAAACATGAGTGGCACACTTAGGTGTGGTATTTAACTATATTGTGGTTTTGACCATTGGACCAGCACAGAAAGGTAGGTATATTCATACATCATAATAGGAACTTAAGCCTATATGATGTATGTTTTATAGTGATTTTTAGTGGGAACTAAGAATGCACCAATATGGGTTTGATTATTTAAGTGTCGATAAAGGAAGCTAAATAGTGTTTTCTTACTTTGCCTCTCTCTGGAGGAATTCTTCTCAGACAACCCAGACATGTGGTTGCAATGATATTTGTATGTGATGCTATGTGATTCTATATGAATTAGATGTAGGCCTAACCCTGATAAGGGTAGGAAGGGATGATGATAGGGGGTGAGCTGTTTAAGGTTTCAACAAAGAACCTAAATTGTTTTTTTTCTGTATATCCACTTTGGTGGAATTCTACTCAGATACCATGAATTTTATGTGCCGCTTGACTTAGATGTGGGTAGCTAGGGGGCCATGAGGTCAGATTACTTTTGAATCTGGACTCCAGTGTGGGTAGAAATATAGCCATGAGGACAAGTTACATGTAATACCTAACCGGGATATGGGTAGCTAAGGGGCATGAAGGCCGGATTTCTAATGGAAGGGTACGATGGGAAAGTGTAAGGGTGGTGAGTTGTGATGTCTATTATAGATTTCCCTATCTACGATATTGTATATATTTACTACTATAGTTGTTTGACCATGATATTGGTATTCAGTGGGATGCCACCATGATGGGATCTAGTGGAGCGTCCGGAGGGTGGTGATGTGGTGTTATATGACTATGTATAGGATGTTCCCCCTAAGGGTTGGGATGAGGCCCTATATGAATCTGTTGATCATGAGTTGTAGGTACATGCTTCGGTATTAGAAAGACAACCACTGATTGAAGATTTTTGGTCCTGGATGGATGAAAGGCTCAAGGAGATCCTAGTTTGGGTTATACAAGATATCAAAACAAAAGCTTAGGGAGCCTATCTGTTTATGGTGTACCTAACTCGCGAATTCCAATAGGAACACCCACCACTATTTCTTGGTGAGGGTGGACCACAGACAACATATAACTAGAACGATCTGGTCCATACCATCTTTGAGCAGTTCATGACACCCCGTGGTTGTTGGGTGAAACTAAAAATGTACAAACACAGAGGACCATAAAATCTTTGGTGGGATGTATAGGTACAGGCGGGAAAACATAAGGGATTTTCTAGGAAAGATTTCATGTAAAGGTTCTTCTAGAACTTCTTTCTGGATAGGTTGAGGGTAGATAGAACTCGTGAGTATATAAATATCCAATAGGGGGATAGTTATGTCATGGACTATGTAGCCTACTTAACAGACTTTTCATGAATTGAACCTTCTAGGGTGGGAAATGACATCACCAAGGTGCAGTGTTTTGAGGATGTCTTACATCAAGGTATATGTGAACATCTTCTGTCTGATGTAATTTTCATAGGGAGTCAACCAAGAACTGATAACATAGGTGGGGACTTGATAGAACACAATTATACGAGCCATGTGATTTTAGTGATGATTCTTCAAGTAGCATGAAGTGGGGCTGTGAGAAATATCAGCAGGGAAGCCATACAATAGATTCTGGAAGACCCCCACAAAGTGGGTATTCATCTCTATGTTTCTAGTGTGGTTAGTTGGTACATGTCCAGACATAGTGAGAGAGGAATCCAAAGGAATATTGGGCATATGCCCAGATCAGAAATCTCGAGAGGTTTTGTAGGAAAACATCTCTAAAAACCATAATTGAAGAATCATGGTAGACTATGGGATTTGAGGTCTGATCAGGGGTAGTGCCAGGATCTAGAAGCTGGGAGTTAGTTGCAGGTGGATGTCATGGCAGAGATAGTAGGTCCATGCAGTAGTTCTTTGTATTGTAGCTGGTTCAACTCCATAGGAAGGTTGATCCTCAGTTAGTTGATCTTTAGGCCAGGTGCATGTAGTGGAGCTCTAAGGTGTAGAAAAGGACGATGAGATGACTACAGTTAGAGTTATGCTATAGAAGTGATTGGGTTACTTTTTATTCTGGCTTCGGATGGTTTTAGTGTACGAGGTGCATGGATGCTATTTTTAGAATAACAGTGTGTCGGTTAGTAGGTTGGAATCATATATGATGTCTTATATGTATATATATGTGATGTGTGTTGGCACTGGAACATATTGTGGGAATATCAATGTAATGCGGGATATATGTGATGTGCGTTGGCACCGAGATCTATCTTGGGCACTAATGCGATGTGAGTTATACATGAGGTGCATAGGCATCTGGGCAACAATGTCATGTAGGTTTTATATGGGGTGAAGGGCATTAGGAATTATTTTGGAAATTTGATGATATGCGAGCTATGATTGGTTTCGAATGATGAAAAATTATGATTTGGGATCCTGATGATGTGCCAGAATGATGATCCATTATGGGATTACTTTTCAGTCTAGGGATAATCATTAGACCATTGAAAAATATTTGATTTTGGTTCGGGAAATGATCACATAGGTAACTTCTTAGGTGGGGAGCACCTCGAGGGGAGTTTACCGATGACTTAATAATCAGGGTAGACCAGGTTTTTTTAATTGGTTTGGAATTTTTTGGAACCATCTTTAGGTAATGATTGATAGATTATTGATGAGCTATGTTAAGGTGGAGATATTGTAACTTCCCTAGTTTTTGGAACGTGTCATTTTCTAGGTAAATTTGATTTTTTTAGTATAGTGAGTGGTCCATATCTGTTCATGATCTTCAAAAACCAATTTTGAGAGTTATATTGACTCAAGACCTTGTTTTAAGATGGGTTTTAGGGCCCAAAAACTTTCTTGGGGTTTTGAGTGTGGCAGAGCCTAAAAACTCCATTTTTGGGATGTGATGACAAGGGAGCACGATTTAGACAAACTATGAGGCCTACCAGGAGTAACCGTGTGGCCTACCCATTGCAATTTTAAAGGTTTTCCAAACTATGTGGGTAAGTGCACACGACTATGTGTGCACCTCTACAATTTTTAGCAAAGGTGATGCACACATTTTCCATAGGGTTTGGTAAATCGCATGCCTAACCATGCGAGGTAGGGCCTTGGATAGTGGAATTAGTAGGGGTTGTGAATAGTTTGGTAAATTGTGTGCCAACCATGTGAGGTGTGATCCCTCTTAGACTGTGAGTGTTCATGGTTGGCGCACAGTTATCCAAATCATGTGATCTAACCATGCCCCTCATTTAAAAGTAAGAAATTATTATTTTCACCACCTTATATTTACCTATTTCAATTCTCCTTCCACCCATTTCATCCTCACATAGGGGTATCATCCTCAAATTCTCTCTATATAAGGTTTTGAGCTATATTCTCTCACTAAGAATCAATATTAAATAATTTTGTAGCTAAGAATTCATCTTGGTATGACCTTCGATCTGCTAGCCTCTTTTATTCATTACTCTCTCCATACAGTGCACTAAATTTGTGCAAGCATTTTTACCCTATATTCAAGGGCTTAATTTAAACATGGAATGATATTATTTCAGCTTGAGTTAGAGCATAATATTGGATTATCATACTCTTATGAGTATGTGGTAGGTGGTTCCTAGATTTCTCCATATTTTTACCAGTGTTTTGGGAGTCTGCTCTATACGTGTCGTGTGAGATGACCAAGAACAACCCTAATTAATAAAATGATTGTTGTTAAATTGTTCGAATGATGATATGAGATTCTAATGTGCATGCTCCTGATCCACTTCACATTTTCATGTTGGGTAAGGGCTTGGACAATCTTGGGCAGTTTAGGTCAGGTGTATAAATTGGTCTAAATTAAATTTTTTATATTGAAATTCTTGGTTTTGTAAGAATGAGATGGGCATGGCATGAGGATTGAGGCAGTTCTAACCACCTAGATTGAGGTGATGTAGTTTGTTAGGTTAGGTTAGGCCCAATATACATGGTTGTTGTTGATCATTGGTTAGTGAGACATGGTCAATGGATTGTGGTGATGTAATCAAAAGGTTTAGGGATTGGCCCTCAGTACTTGAGATGATGATGACCATCATGATTAGTGACAAGGTCACAGGGGAATGAGGTACCAGATGATGTGTATTAGGTACTATTTGGGTGATTTTTGCTCACTGTTTGTTTGTCAATGTGTCGTTGGAGTCACATTCCAACAAATATGACTTTGATTGAGGTGGTGTTGACCACTCACTATGGGTGGAAGCCACAATTGAATATGTTTCTTATGTGATAATATTGGCTATTTGTTTATTTGGGGTGCTCACCATAGAAATCCATGAAGCTGATGATGAAACATTGATTCATGGTGATGAGGCCGTAAATTGGGGGATGAAGCATGCTAATACTCTTGAGACCGTTGGTATGAGACTTGGGAGGATGGATATAATCATTCCTTGGGATGTTGGCTATTGAACCGATGGTGATGAGACCATCAGTTTGGTGATAGAGCTCATTGATAAGATTGAGGTCATTGGCTGGGGACTTGGGAGGATGGATTTCATCGTGCCTTGGGATGTCAGTTGTTGAAATGATAAGGATTATTATTTGGAGGGTAGATATCACTATGCCTTGATATTTTGGGATGATAGTCAGTGGGGACTTTGGAGAAGATGTCTGAGGGAGAAAGTACTTATTATTTGGGTATGTCATTTGTATGTCAGGTATCCTGATTGATGGAACGACGTTCTAGTGGACATGAAATTAGGTGGAACCTAAGGGTTCCCCTAAGTTGACTGTTGTAAGGGGATTCCTTGTGTGATATTTCATGGATCCTCATCACTGCAGTTGTATATATAATAACAAGTATTTAATGCTATATATATAACTGGGGGAAAATGTTTAGACTTACCAATGATGGTTGAAGAAGATGATCACTTCCTTGTGGATGTTGAGCACATGGGAAGAATGTTATTTATATAATGTTCATGTTCTTTTTTTATTTAATTTTTTAGATACAGCTACATTACCATGGATGTAAGATGGACACATGTTAGTGGTGGACTACTGAGATTTATTCTCACACCCTACGTGGGCCCTTCGAGATACGTGATGATTTTATGTCTCTATGACCAGGTAAGGAACCAATATTAGGATCTCGAACGTTGTGTTTATGTTAGACTATTTTCATGGGATGGAGGGAAAGGGACCATGGTAGTTCCTGAATCAGAAGGAGTTTACTTTTGGTTTTCCATTTTGATCACCACACCTTACATGTATATGATGATATGGTGAGCCAGGGGTGACCCAGTTGTTAATGTATTGATGATATTATATGTTTTTTTTTCTGAAAATGTTCTGTTTTGATATTATTGCCTTAGGGCTGGTTTATTAATTACGATGTTGCTACTTATTTATGTTTCTGATGAGGTAGCTGGTTTTTTATTGATGCTGATGCTAATTATTATCATTCTTCTGTTGTTTTATATACATAGACCATTATTATTATAACCATAATAGGGTATAGTCTTCCCACTATATCCTCTTTCCACACTCATTGATAGTCCGTAGCCTTTGGAAAATGGGTAGGCACACTTGAGGCCCAATGGTGAACCGACCCAGAGCACTATTAAAAGTGGAATTTGGGTCAGGGCGGTACAGTCAGTTTAAGAAGTTTAAGTTCTATAAGTGTTTAAATTCTAACCACATTAAGATGTACTACCCTAAGGATGTGTCTATAAATTTTATAACCCAAAATATGTGGTGTACTCTAATTATGATAGTGGTGAAGTTCTGCATATATAGATAGAAGCTCATATAGATTATGTGTATCTCTAGGTTGTCATTTTTTTGATCCTTGGACTGGATCTACATATGATTTACAATGGCCCATAGATGGAAGGGAAGGGTTGGGTTTGTCTAGTTCAATGAGCTGTTTGGGCTTAGGTGGAGACTTGCCTCTTATGAGCTTGATATCGTTGCTTGTTGTGTGTTTTTCTTCTTCTTCTTCTTCTTCTTCATCTTTTTCTTCTTCATCTTCTTTCATTTATAATGGTTTCACTTTTGATATTGTCTAAACTATTCATTTTTTTTCATTTTTATTTTTTGAGGAATTGGGTATAGTTATGGTGTCTTTGGCTATCTTTTAGTCATAAGAGAGTTGACCTAGAACTCTAATGGCATGTGTCTAGTTGGATATAGGTATATGATGATGGAATCTCATTTAAATAAAGGTATGCGTTTTTTTAATATTGTCTCCTAGATTGTTAGTTTTTCTTAGCATGTTTTTGTGTTTGATAGAAATGGATGTGTTAGTATGGAAAAAAATGTGCCACAATGATACATGGTAGATAATTGATCTAGCTAAGTTAACCAGGTTTTATCTTAGGGTCTTTTATTTGTGAAGATTTCCCATAAAAACATATTGGTTCGACTAGTTTAGGCTTTCATGAACATCGACCCTACATGTTTACATTTTAGTTTATAAAGTTGATATTTTTTTTAAATTTTTACATGTTTGTTGTTAAAAATTAAAATGTATTTGGTTTTGATTTTTTAATGTTAGTTGTTCTAATCTATTGTTTAATATGTTAATACATTCTTGTTGTTGTTAAAGTTTTCTTAGAAAGTGTAAATTTTTTGCTCAGTTTTTTCTTTACCCTTATAAAAGGACATGTTACATTTACGTGAGGTATTTTTTACCCTTATGTGATGTTATTTTACCCCAAACTAAGTATTATGTAACCTTGACATGGTTTTGAGTTCTAGGGATCACCTTTGTTCAAGTTTCAGTGTACATAGGCTAACATTACATAGGGATCGATATTCCCTTATGTAGCCACAATGATGTGTGGAAAAACCTTACATGAACTCAGTCCTTCCCATATGTGGAATATGTGTTGGATGTGTTTTCCTTATGAAATCCCGAGTTTACCCATATGTGGGAATTGATTAAGAGGTCCTGCCTTTAAGAAATTACCTTAAGACCCTTAAATGACTGAGGCTTTGGACAAGCGAACCTTACACAGTGGGCGACACTACCTTAAGGTAGCAAGTTGTTGTTGGCACTACCCGTATGTTTCATATAAGAAGCCTTACAAAATGTGTGGATGATTCATATAAAAATCTATGCCTACCTATACATAGGTAGGGACACCACTATGTTACCCTTACATGGTTTTTTGTGACTCTTATGGAATGCCATCAATTCTAGTTTTTTTCTAGCAGCTTCTTCATCAATCTCCCTGACTAATCATGTGTCCTCTGGATGTTAAATATTCGAGGGATTTGTTGCTCTAGATTTATTCTTTGAGTTCCAATCTTTCTGTGTGAGAGATAGATCTTGTAATATTCATAAAAAATTTCATAGGATTAAACCATATATCACAATCATGACATAATTAGGGGTTATAATGAAAACCAAAACTTATCTAATAATATGTGGAAGCAGGGATAATCTAGAACAAAGGAAAAAGAAAACAGATAAATATTTTGGGTTAATCCATGGATGAACTTCATCAAAGCTCCGAGAAACACCCGTGATCATCTAATGAAACTCTAGGAATTTGGTTGATTTACAATAGTGATTTCGAAGCTAATAATGATATGAGAAATGGGAGTCAACCAAAGCCCTGACACTGGTTAAAGATAGGTGATGTACCTGAGAAACTCGGATGGACAGAGAAAGGAAGAAAACAAGTAGAAACACCCTAAATGAGCCCTCTCCCTTTTTTTCATTGGTAATTGTGTTGTAACATAAAACTATGAGTTTTAGAGTAAGACACAAGAAGATACTATTGTGAGTATTTGTAAATTAGAAAAAATATCCAACACTATTCTTGGATTCAATGTAATATTTAATACTATATTTACTATATGAATTAAAATAAAAATAATCTATACAATATAAGTAGATGTATTCTGATCATGTTATCAAAAATGTAAAAATCAATTTTAGTTTACCAGGTTTGTAGTATAGAATAACACAGGTAATTGTTTCTTATAAATGAAAGGATAATTAGTTAGGATAGATTACAAATTATAAAATTAAGAAAAGAAGTTAAGAAGATGGGGTATTTCTATTTTAAGATAAGTATTAAAGCTACATTAATAAAATAAAGGAGTGAGTTAGAGAAATGATGATCAACCTAGGCAGTGTCCCTTGATTCTCAACCACCATTACACATAAGGGATAAGGGAATTTTGTTTATTACATTAAATATACTAATTAAAAATAGTATAGTATATGAGTTCCTATCAAGATATATCCATGTATTTGATTATAATAAAAAATTGAATCACTAACAGCCATCATGAATCTAATATTCTTATCCAATTTTTATAATTTTAGATCATTAATGTACCAAATTAAGAGTTTTATGTGTTTTATAGATTTTCTCATTTATTTAAAATATTTTCAAGAAAAAAACAAGAATATTCGTTGGTGTCAACTTCTATATTTCATAAATGGGAACAATCCAAAAGATCCCTCCTGAATGTGAAAGTGTGAGAGGAAAGAAAAAAATCCCTCAAATTACTACACGATTTGAATTATTCATGAAAGCATGAGGAATCACATTAATTTGATTCATATGCAGGCTTATGGTTGGAGGATTATTGTGATAATTTTAATTAGTAGAGTTTATATTACTCATTGAATCTAATATTAGTGCAGACTTGGTTTGTATCTTATGAATGTTCAGAAACCAAACATAATGTGCTAATTTTTATTGAATTTTTATTGAATTTTTCTCTTTAATAAATTCAATGCTATAAAATCGATTGTGTGGAATGTTTCATGCAAGTATGAAATGAAAATAAATTTATAAATAATAGTGATTAACCATTAGGGGGTCCACGGGGAATATCCTACCATAATTTTATTTTTATAATATTATTATTCAGTTGAGAGACTTAATATCATTCACCAATCAACCTCATTATTATGACCAAATGAATTTCCAAATTTGAAATTTCCAACTAGAGAAAAGTTGAAGGATAATAATATGTCATTCCTCAAAACATCCCCCTCATGCGTTGACTATTGTCATGTCTCCTGAAGACACCATCATCCAACACTCCTCATTGTCGGTACAACCACTAAATGAATCACCATTGCTTCAAGAACCATTGATGTCATCTGTGACCACCTATAATGATGAACAATAACAAATCAAACATGTGCCATTATGAGAAATCCCTTCGAATGAAAAAAAATACCACCACACACACCAGTATCATGCAACCATCATGAAAACAATTGAATAGAATTAATATTTTTAATGAAGTATATATGATTAAATATAAGGATTGAAAAGAATAATATGACCACTATATGTCCATTGGACATATTTAATTGTTGGGTATATACAACCATTGGGCATATACGATCATTGGTTATATGTACAATCATTGGTTATAGACCAGGATGTGGTGATGGTCATTATGCCATAGTGGATGTTTAACTATGGGGTTTTAGGCCTTGTCATGGTACTTGTGAGATTGTTATAAGATTTCAATCAGGAAATTCTACCAAAGTGATTACCAACCATCATCAGTTGACAAAACATCATGTGATGATGTGCAAACCATTACTGAACATTAATATATCTTCAATATTCACATTAATCAATGAAGGGGAGCCAAAAGGTTTAAGTCATTACATAATGTTTTGAATGTTATAGACTCTAATATGATTTTTAATTTAATGCATATGACCTATATAAAGGGTTTTGATCACCTAATTTTATGTGACTACATATTATTCTTACATAGTCAAAACTCAATCAAACTCTAAAATCTAAATTTTCCTTAGAGGAGTTAGCACACCATTAAAAGAAATGAAGTCATATAGAAGATTTCCGTGATTCTTGTGGCTTGTGGATAATATCAGGGGAAATAAAAAGTTATTTATTACTTTGCAAAGTCAATAAAAATCACTGTCAATGAAGATAATAAAATAGGATAATGTTCTACACATGGTCAATTATTTTATCATTTATTCAATAATTCCATCATGGTAGGATCTTGGATATGGAATTTTTTTTTCTTTTTCTACAAATGTCGATGACGAATCAATAGGATAAAGACCTATTATATAATCCCAAATTGGTATCTACCGAAGAACCATGACATTGTTTCTTTAAAACAGTCATTATTGTTGTTTATTTTCAAAGTCCATGGCATGGTGCCCTTGGAAATGGGTGTTTAATCATAAAAGTAATGATACAACATTGTAGTCCATATCAATATGACCATTTCCAGTGTCTTAAAAAAATCATAAAAAACAAATCATCATATGATGATTTTCTATGTTGTGTTTGGTATCAATAAGGTATTTTGGGACATATGATGTCCTGCTCAAAATGGGCTTGAACATGGAAATTTGGTGTGGCGTTTTACCTAGGGAACACCACGCCACTGGAAAGCCATTATAAAGAGATTTAATAGAAATTTATATTTTTAATAAAATCATTAAAAACATTGATGGACGTGGACCTGAAGGGCCATCAATGAATCCAAATGAGTTTAGACTGTATCAAATGGTTTTTATAAAGTTGATTGTCTAATGTTTTTATATCATATACATTAATTTTTTTATTATCATATATAAGAATTGTTTTTTCATTTATTTAAGATCTTACTATTTAATTATTAATGTATATAATTTTTTTATATCATGTGAATATTGTATGATTTAGTTTATATAAATTGAACCACTTATTATACGATTGATATACTATGACCTTCATTCTAGGTATGAAAACATAATATTTAGTTTTCATCTACATTGACTTTAGTTTTTTATAAATTTATAAGCTTAAATTTAAAGGTTGAATATTTTTTACACATATTAGGTATTAAAGTTGTGATGGAATTGAAATATATCTTTATTGAAGTATCCTTTAGTAAATGGACTTTTGGTCAGACTTCCCACTATACAAGCGGATTATGTATTATCAAGAAAATTGAAGGTTGAATATTTTTTTCTATAATCTTACTCAATTAGAGATTGTTAATTTTACACAATAAAAAACTTTTTCATGAATGATCTCACATGCTATATGAATTTCATGTATTTGGATGTGTGTAAATATTCTTGTATTTACTTTTTGGATGACTAACAGAAATTGTGTGTTGTGTAAATAGTCACACATTAATATGGTAAAAAAATACTAATTTGGTGGATGAAATATGGATTCAAAAACTAAATCGTTAAAAGTATTAATACATAATGGAATATGTAACACCCCAAGCTTCTACGGTACGTTTCCGTTTGAATAATGCGATAGCGTGTGTTGTACGCAACCTCGAGTTCTAACACACACCACAACTAATTAAACTAGCCGTTGTGAATAGTAATACCTAATTTTTGAAATTATATATATTTTATATTTGAAAATGGACTTCATTTTTGGACTCGGAATATCGAATTTAGCCTAAGGTGAAATTTTGGTACTTTTCAGATAACTTTCATATTTTGATGAATAGTGAAAATTACTAAATTTTAATTAAAAACAACTTTTTTAATCAAAATAATTAATAGTGATAAATTATGAATTTTAGTAGTTTTAAAGTATATTTAGAATATATTTTTACCATTTAATATAATGTTGGTCATTGGACATAATTTTACAATTAAACCGAACATAAACAAGTGTCAATCTTTTGATAGTTATTATCTCTTAAAAACACGCTTTTTGTTTTGACAGCGGGAATTAATTTTAAATTAATTTCTGCCACTTCTGTGTTTTGAATTTAGGAAAATGGATTCCATATTTGGAATCAGGATGTTCAAATTGTGTAAATAGGTAACTTTTATTTTTAGACATTTTGAATAATTACTGCGGTAAATATTTTATTTACCATGGTTAAGGGTAAATCCGGTAAATAAGGGTTAAAAAAAATAATATTATAATAATATAAATTACCCTAAAACGTGTATCAACCCTATTGGTTGACACATGGTCGACCATGGAAATCTTTGGGTCTATTTTGGGACCCCATGGATCCACTTGTAAGTGATAATGACACATTATATTAATAAAGTTAAAATAAAAATAAAAATGGCATAAGCTTACATCTTTTAGAAGAACAATTTTTACAAAGGGTTATACATGTTGGAATTTCGATTATAAATATTCATTAGAAAGCTAAAACGCTTTTCTACATAATGATGTTTTATTTATAATTTTTAGACATTAAATAATGTATTTTATTTATGACACAATGATGATGCAGTAATTACTAAAATAGTACAAAATTAACATAATTGATATTATAAATACCCAAATAAATATAATATGAAACTTTTAATGAATTAAACTAATTTTCTAGGATAATATGATATATTAGGATTGATTTAATTGACTTTGTTCGAAGTAATCAATCTGTTATGAGTTTCAAAAAAATCAACTATTGAATAGTGTCAAAATTGACATAAAAGAGTTCTTAAAACAAATATTATATTATTAATTGATATTAAATTCCTAAAAATCTAAGGTTCGGCCAAGGGACTTATATTATGATAGGTTAATCATTAATGGACCACTTGGGGGTAGCTTGGATGTATATAGTAAGTTTATTAACCATATTATATAAAAATACAAAGAGACATTGTAAAAGTGAAACTAATTAACTTAGAGTTAATACTTAAAGATAAGGATAATATAAGTACCCAAACCTGTCTAAATTCTATTGGATGAGTTGTTTTCGACCTATCCCCACCTCATCCTTTGAATAGTCAACTTTGTAGCCATTAGAAACCGAATATGAATTTATTATAAATTAATATTTCTAGCTTTTCCAAAGGTGCCCCTCACCCCTCTTATAAAAAGGGCACTCCTCCTTCTCATTTCTTCACACCTTCAAAGCCTTTTGGTTCGGCCAAACTCTGCCCAAATACTCTCCCAACATCCCTCACTACAACCTAGAGGCCTTAGTTTGATCAGAAAGCCAACATAAGGAGCCCTTTTGATCAAATCAAAAGGAAGAACCCGAAGAAGAGGTAATGATTTCACCACCCTTTTCTAAGTTCATTTCATCTTCCACTTCTTCTTCCTTTGTTCTTACCATTCTAAAATAATAACTCCATTATCTCACATATACTGTGATGTTATTATAAGTATGGTACATCCATATTCAGTATTCTATCCACCCTTTGAATAACATGTCACCATACGTGCGTACGTACGGCTTACCGTCTCCACGTCGTGGTGTAATTGTTATTCAATATAATATTATTTGGATGGGTATAATAATGATGTGTAACTCATGTAAATAATAAATATAACATGTTAATGATTCTGTATATATGATATACCATTCATTTATATATTATTTTAATATCAAAAGAATGATATTGTCGCTCGTGCGTACGTACGGACTACCGTCTCCACGAACGCGATGAGATTCATTCTCCATCGTAAACATTCAAGTATAATTATCATTTGATGATTTAAAAATGATGGTTAAGGACTAGATATCATTCTGGATATGAATAAGATACAACAACCATGGCTTATGTAACAAAACATATAAAGAAAATGAGTAAGTTAACACCCGAAACGACGATAATTCTAAGATATTATTAACAAATCAATGTTAAAAGATCATATATGATATCATATTAATATATATGATTCATGTATAATTTAATAACAATTATTTCACCATTATACAGGAGGTTAACCTACCCCAAACAAGGAAAAGTACAAGGTAAGGGTTATTTCACAATCTCTTCATTATCCGAGGTTGTTTATATGTAATAATCTACTGGGATCTCTTTATCATCCACATCCATGTTTCTTCGAAATGTATTTCAAAACATTTTTACTATTTACAAGAATATGGGTTAAAGTCATTTATACCCTTGTTTGACTTTTTATAATAGGTTTATAAAGGAATCTTTCCGTCGTTTTCAAAACAAGGTCCTTTTTAACCTTTTCGACAGAATTGAGGTAAGAATGTTTTTTTAACTTATACGGCGGGTGCAGTTATTTTACGCCGTTATAAAATCTTCAAAGCTTTCCTTACAATCTTATAAGAATATTTTCAACGAAAATGTTTTATTTTATATGGATCTTAAATGATTTCAAAATAAAAGGAGATATTTCTTTAAAAATAATTTTGATTTCATCTATGTCAACATCCTTTGACGGATTTTAAGATTATTTGAAGTTGATTTATTATGATACAAAACTTCTATATTGTATTGAAGGTTTTGTGATATGTTTGACTATGGATGTGATATTTTTATACCATTCATAGTTTATGGTGAAATTATTGACATTTCGTATGCTAGTTTTAATACGAATGTTTATGTTATGTTTAAACCTTTTCATATGGGAATGCATTGGACTTAATAAGTGACGGGTGGAGCCCGCTATAGCTCCTCGATGCATCGGTAGGTCTCATGAGACAAACTAGTGTCTTGGCACAAGGCCTTGACAAAATCTTATTTGTAGTCTTGGCACGAGGTCTTGGCTATGTGGTTATGATAGTCTGGCATTATGCATTCCAACATTATGAAAGTGGTTATTGATTTTGCATGTGATTATTCGATTAGTAGAATATCCATGTGAACAAGTAAATGACATTATTTCATTTTACTTTTGCCATACTATGTTGAAGTTCAAGTTTAAAAGGCTTTTGTTTTAGTAATTCATTGCCTTAAATGTTTACGCTTATTTTGAATGTTCCGCTATATTGTTATCCTTACTGGGCATTTGAGCTCACCCCTTTTCTATGTTTTATTTTTCCCAGGTAGTGAAGAAGTAAATTATGAATGACTTGCAGGGATATTATGAGGGGTTAATAGTGTGGATATGAAGACTTTGTTGTTGTAGTGGTTTTTCACTTTGAAATGTAATGTAAAACTTTATGATTATATCTAGTGTTTCCAAGGCTACTAAACCAATCGGTCTTTCGATATTTGATCTTTCTTGTGATCATACCAATGTTATGTAATAATGCACCGACTCTGGGTAACTGGGGTCGGGGCGTTACAGTTGGTATCAGAGGAAGTTTAGTACAAACCTTGGAAGCTAGATTTAGATAAACTCTGATTAGAGCACGTAGACCTAAGATGAACTTTGAGGATTAGTATAGAAGAACTTCCTAGAATTTTGGTATTGTAGAGATTTTGTGAGTTTTCCGAGCAATACATCCCTGTCTGGATACGAGCAGGTAGAGGCGGCTCTGGCACAGATGTACCTAGGGGTAAAACCCGAAAACATCGCTTTGAGCTAGACTCGAACAGGAACTAGTGCACGACAACGGGCCTTGCTGCACTCTTGGTTACGACACTCCCGGGGGATATGCTTAGGATAACTCTCACTATCTTTACAAATCATTATGAAGGGTTTATGAGTATATACTTCCTCAAAGAAAACATTTTTATGATTATGGATTATATCCATAAATAGTTCAATTTATGTTAAGTGTTTTATAAGTATGGGATTATGTATTTTGATTCATAAACTGATCTAGTTTATGACATTGTTTAGAAATGGCGCCTAGTGGAAGAAATGGAAACCGTATCAATGCACGCACTCCATGTAGGGATTGCCCTCCTGCTCAAGATAATTATAGTGGGGCTGGTGATGCAACTGGTGCCGATCAGCTAATCACCATACTGGGACAACTTACTCAGGTTATGAATAATAACCTTACCCGTATGGATCACCCTGATCCGCAGCGTGGAGGATCAATGTTAGATCGATTCATGAGACAACAACCACCAACGTTCAATGGGAATACAAATCCCTTAGTAGCTGAGCAATGGATATTTTCCCTAGAGAAAATATTTCAGGCTTTGGGGAGCAGTGAAAGGGAAAAAGTTATCATGGCAGTTTACCGCCTCACTGGAGATGCTGATCAATGGTGGTCATTAATTCAAAACATGAAGGAAGATGATGAAGTATCAAATATGGAATGGAGGGAGTTCAAAGATCTGTTTTTAGAAAAATACTTTCCTCGCGACCATCGAGCAGATATGGAAAGGCAATTTCTGAGTCTGAGACAAAAGGAGGATGAGAATGTCACAAAGTATGAGGCTAACTTTACAAGGTTAGCGAGGTATGCTGGAGATTATATTCGCAACCCAAGAAGTAAGATTGATCGTTTCTTTGATGGGTTAAAACCATTTCTCCGTAGAGCATTAGTCTCACAATCCTTTTCATCGTACAAAGACATTGTCTCATGTGCTATCAAGACCGAAAAGGAATTCTCTAAGTCTTATGACTTTAAAGCAAAGCAAGAGAAGAAGAGACCTGCTGATCAATCTGGGAATGGAAATAAGGGGAAGAAGGGAAAGGTTGAATATCCATCTTGTGGTAAGTGCGGGAAGAAACACCCTGGTGCTTGCCTGAAGGGAATGGGAGTCTGTTACAAGTGTGGTGAAAAAGGCCACCAAGCTCATGATTGCAAGGGGAAGAAGGAAGCTACCAATGTTCAGTGCTACAATTTCAGGGAGATGGGGCATTATGCAAATGCAAGTCCTAAGCGTCAGGAGAACTTACCTCAGAAAAGGCCAAGGGATCAAGGCCTGGCTTATGCTATCACTACTGCTGAGGTAGAAGCTCCGAAAGATGTGGTGGCAGGTAATTTAATGGTTTCCTCAAGTTTAGCAAATGCATTATTTGATTCTGGATCATCGCATTGTTTCATATCTTCCCAGTTTGCTAAGAAAATTAGATATTTCCAATTTGATTTAATAAGGGAGTTGTCAGTTAAAACTCCTAAGGGAAGTATCGTTGCAACAAAGTTTTGTGAATCAGTCCCCATTAGAGCACATAAATTTTCTTTATCTGCTGACCTCATCGTCATACCTATGATTGAGTTTGATATAATCCTCGGTATGGACTGGCTTTCGGACTATGATGCGAAGATTTCTTGTAAGAAGAAAGAGGTTACGATTCTTGATGATAATGATAAGGAGCACCTTATTTTTAGAGCAGAATCGTCACCACCTAATTCTTATTTAGACCCACCCCCAGTAGCTCAACTTAATTCAATTATTGGGGAGGAAGAGAATGAAGTAACTATCGGTGAGGAAAGGAATGTTCAAATAGAGGATGTACCTGTTGTGAAAGAATTTGTAGATGTATTTCCGGAAGATTTACCTGGACATCCTCCAGAACGAGAAGTTGAGTTTTCCATTGATTTGATTCCTGGATCAAGGCCAATATCGAAGACCCCTTATAGAATGGCCACTGTAGAGTTAGTCGAACTAAAGAAACAACAAGAGGAATTGAGTAATAAGGGATTTATTCGCCCTAGTGTTTCTCCATGGGGATCCCCTGTTCTTTTTGTTAAAAAGAAAGATGGATCTATGAGGTTATGTATCGACTACAGGAAGATCAATGCTATAACGATAAAGAACAAGTATCCCCTACCTCATATTGATGATTTATTTGACCAACTGCATGGAGCTCAATACTTTTCAAAGATTGACCTTCGATATGGATACCATCAGTTGTGTGTAAAGAAGGAAGACATTCTGAAGACAGCATTTCGAACCAGGTACGGGCATTACGAGTTTACTGTAATGCCGTTTGGATTGACTAATGCACCCTCTGTATTCATGGATCTGATGAATAGAGTTTTCAAGGAGTATCTCGATGAATTTGTGGTGGTATTTATTGATGATATCTTGGTATACTCCAAAACCTACGAAGATCATGAAAATCACTTGCGCATTATCTTGAAGACTCTGAGGAGGCATGAATTATATGGAAAGTTTAGCAAGTGTGAATTCTGGCATCAGGAGATTTCTTTTCTTGTCCATATTGTCTCTACAGATGGAATCTCTTTTGATCCTTCTAAGACCAAAGCAATACAAGAATGGCCAGCACCTACGAGTATAACTGAGGTACGTAGTTTTATTGGCTTGGCAGGTTTTTATCGACGTTTCGTCCAGAATTTTGCCCGATTGGCTAACCCATTAACGAAGCTCACACGTAAAGGGGTTAAATTTGTTTGGACAAAAGAGTGTGAAGAATGTTTCAAAGAACTGAAGAAAAGATTAGTCAATGCTCCTATATTGACTCTACCATCAGGGAATGATGGGTTCGTTATTTATAGTGATGCATCAAAGAAAGGACTTGGTTGTGTCCTTATGCAGAATGATAGAGTTATTGCCTATGCATCACGATAGTTGAAAATTCATGAACAAAACTATCCTACTCATGTTCTCGAATTAGCAGCAGTGATCTTTGCTTTGATGATATGGAGGCACTACCTCTATGGTGAAAAATGTGAGATTTATACTGATCACAAGAGTTTGAAGTATATTTTCTCACAAAAAGAACTCAACATGAGGCAAAGGAGATGGCTTGAATTACTCAAGGATTATGATTGCACGATACACTACCACCCGGGGAAAGCAAACAAAGTAGCAGATGCTTTGAGCATAAAAGACCATGGTGTTCTGAACATGATGAGAATTGAAAGGGATCCAATTTTCATGGATCTAGAGAAGATGGACATGGGAATAACCAGGGAAGGTGATACATCAATGCTTTTTCAAATGGTTGCCAAACCATCTTTACTAGAAAGGATTAAGAGTTCACAGACCGATGATGAAGAATTTCAGAAGAAGATTAAAGCTGTGAATGATGGGAGATTGAGAGACTTTGTGTATGAAGATGGAATTTTGAAATTCGGGAAGAGACTTTGTGTTCCCAATATACCTGATCTAAAAAGGGAATTGCTGGATGACGCTCATAGTTCCAATTTCTCTATACACCCTGGGAGCACCAAAATGTATAGAGATTTGAAGGAACATTTTTGGTGGGACAACATGAAGAGGGAGATTGCTGATTTTGTGTCAAGATGTATGGTTTGTCAACAAGTGAAAGCTGGAAGGCAACAGCCTGGAGGAGTCATGCAACCTCTTCCCATACCGGAGTGGAAATGGGACAATATTACGATGGACTTTGTCATGGGACTACCAAAGACTCCTAGAAGGAACGATGCAATATGGGTTATTGTTGATCGTCTTACCAAGTCAGCACATTTTCTTGCTATAAGAGAAGATCTACCCCTGGAACGTCTAGCAAGACTATATATTAATGAAGTTGTGAGACTTCATGGAGTACCCTTATCAATTGTTTCTGATCGTGATCCCCGTTTTACTTCAAGATTTTGGAAAAGTCTTCAGAAATCCCTGGATACTGAACTTCATTTGAGCACTGCTTACCACCCTCAGACAGACGGACAATCAGAACGGACTATTCAGACCTTAGAAGACATGTTGAGATCTTGCTCACTTGATTTTCAGGGTATGTGGGATCAATATTTACCACTAGTAGAATTTTCCTATAACAATAGCTTCCATTCGAGTATTCAGATGGCACCATATGAAGCGTTATACGGAAAGAGATGTCGTACACCAACCTTTTGGGATGACGTTGGTGAAAGAAAACTTGTAGGCCCAGAACTGGTGGAGGAAACGGTGGAAAAGGTGAAGGTAATCCAAAATCACATTAAAGCAGCTCAAAGTAGGCAGAAGAGCTATGCCGATAATCGAAGGAAGGATTTGGAATTTCAAGTCGGTGATCATGTTTTTCTGAAGGTATCTCCGTGGAAGGGAGTCATACGTTTTGGTAAGAAAGGTAAATTGAGTCCCAGGTACATCGGACCTTTCGAAATTCTAGAACGAATTGGGGCTGTAGCTTACCGATTGGCAATGCCGCCAAGTCTCTCCAAAGTTCACGATGTGTTCCACGTATCTCTGTTGAGAAAATACATGCCTGACCCAACGCATGTACTCACCTATGAGGAATTTGAACTGGAACCCGATCTGTCTTATTGCGAAGAGCCCGTCAGGATTCTTGATACGAGAGAACAAGTGCTGAGAAACCGGACGATGCGTCTGGTAAAAGTTTTGTGGAGAAATCATAAGATGGAAGAGGCAACGTGGGAACCCGAGGAACTTATGATGAAGAACCACCCGAGTCTTTTTATGCAGTAATACCCTAGAAATTGCGAGGAAGAAATTATTTGAAGGATGGGAGAATGTAACACCCCAAGCTTCTACGGTACGTTTCCCTTTGAATAATGCGATAGCGTGTGTTGTACGCAACCTCGAGTTCTAACACACACCACAACTAATTAAACTAGCCGTTGTGAATAGTAATACCTAATTTTTGAAATTATATATATTTTATATTTGAAAATGGACTTCATTTTTGGACTCGGAATATCGAATTTAGCCTAAGGTGAAATTTTGGTACTTTTCGGATAACTTTCATATTTTGATGAATATTGAAAATTACTAAATTTTAATTAAAAACAACTTTTTTAATCAAAATAATTAATAGTGATAAATTATGAATTTTAGTAGTTTTAAAGTATATTTAGAATATATTTTTACCATTTAATATAATGTTGGTCATTGGACATAATTTTACAATTAAACCGAACATAAACAAGTGTCAATCTTTTGATAGTTATTATCTCTTAAAAACACGCTTTTTGTTTTGACAGCGGGAATTAATTTTAAATTAATTTCTGCCACTTCTGTGTTTTGAATTTAGGAAAATGGATTCCATATTTGGAATCAGGATGTTCAAATTGTGTAAATAGGTAACTTTTATTTTTAGACATTTTGAATAATTACTGCGGTAAAAATATTTTATTTACCATGGTTAAGGGTAAATCTGGTAAATAAGGGTTAAAAAAAATAATATTATAATAATACTAAATTACCCTAAAACGTGTCTCAACCCTATTGGTTGATACATGGTCGACCATGTAAATATTTGGGTCTATTTTGGGACCCCATGGATCCACTTGTAAGTGATAATGACACATTATATTAATAAAGTTAAAATAAAAATAAAAATGGCATAAGCTTACATCTTTTAGAAGAACAATTTTTACATAGGGTTATACATGTTGGAATTTCGATTATAAATATTCATTAGAAAGATAAAAATATTTCCTACATAATGATGTTTTATTTATAATTTGTAGACATTAAATAATTTATTTTATTTATGACACAATGATGATGAAGTAATTACTAAAATAGTAAAAAATTAACATAATTGATATTATAAATACCCAAATAAATATAATATGAAACTTTTAATGAATTAAACTAATTTTCTAGGATAATATGATATATTAGGATTGATTTAATTGACTTTGTTCGAAGTAATCAATCTGTTATGAGTTTCAAAAAAATCAACTATTGAATAGTGTCAAAATTGACATAAAAGAGTTCTTAAAACAAATATTATATTATTAATTGATATTAAATTCCTAAAAATCTAAGGATCGGCCAAGAGACATATATTATGATAGGTTAATCATTAATGGACCACTTGGGGGTCTCTTGGATGTATATAGTAAGTTTATTAACCATATTATATAAAAATACAAAGAGACATTGTAAAAGTGAAACTAATTAACTTAGAGTTAATACTTAAAGATAAGGATAATATAAGTACCCAAACCTGTCTAAATTATATTGGATGAGTTGTTTTCGACCTATCCCCACCTCATCCTTTGAATAGTCAACTTTGGAGCCATTAGAAACCGAATATGAATTTATTATAAATTAATATTTCTAGCTTTTCCAAAGGTGCCCCTCACCCCTCTTATAAAAAGGGCACTCCTCCTTCTCATTTCTTCACACCTTAAAAGCCTTTTGGTTCGGCCAAACTCTGCCCAAATACTCTACCAACATCCCTCACTACAACCTAGAGGCCTTAGATTGATCGGAAAGCCAACCTAAGGAGCCCTTTTGATCAAATCAAAAGGAAGAACCTGAAGAAGAGGTAATGATTTCACCACCCTTTTCTAAGTTCATTTCTTCTTCCACTTCTTCTTCCTTTGTTCTTACCATTCTAAAATAATAACTCCAGTATCTCACATATACTGTGATGTTATTATAAGTATGGTACAACCATATTCAGTATTCTATCCACCCTTTGAATAACATGTCACCATACGTGCGTACGTACGGCTTACCGTCTCCACGTCGTGGTGTAATTGTTATTCAATATAATATTATTTGGATGGGTATAATAATGATGTGTAACTCATGTAAATAATAAATATAACATGTTAATGATTCTGTATATATGATATACCATTCATTTATATATTATTTTAATATCAAAAGAATGATATTGTCGCTCGTGCGTACGTACGGACTACCGTCTCCACGAACGCGATGAGATTCATTCTCCATCGTAACCATTCAAGTATAATTATCATTTGATGATTTAAAAATGATGGTTAAGGACTAGATATTATTCTGGATATGAATAAGATACAACAACCATGGCTTATGTAACAAAACATATAAAGAAAATGAGTAAGTTAACACCCGAAACGACGATAATTCTAAGATATTATTAACAAATCAATGTTAAAAGATCATATATGATATCATATTAATATATATGATTCTTGTATAATTTAATAACAATTATTTCACCATTATACAGGAGGTTAACCTACCTCAAACAAGGAAAAGTACAAGGTAAGGGTTATTTCACAATCTCTTCATTATCCGAGGTTGTTTATAGGTAATAATCTACTGGGATCTCTTTATCATCCACATCCATGTTTCTTCGAAATGTATTTCAAAACATTTTTACTATTTACAAGAATATGGGTTAAAGTCATTTATACCCTTGTTTGACTTTTTATAAGAGGTTTATAAAGGAATCTTTCCGTCGTTTTCAAAACAAGGTCCTTTTTAACCTTTTCGACAGAATTGAGGTAAGAATGTTTTTTTTAACTTATACGGCGGGTGCGGTTATTTTATGCCGTTATAAAATCTTCAAAGCTTTCCTTACAATCTTATAAGAATATTTTCAAAGAAAATGTTTTATTTTATATGGATCTTAAATGATTTCAAAATAAAAGGAGATATTTCTTTAAAAAGAATTTTGATTTCATCTATGTCAACATCCTTTGACGGATTTTAAGATTATTTGAAGTTGATTTATTATGATACAAAACTTCTATATTGTATTGAAGGTTTTGTGATATGTTTGACTATGGATGTTCTATTTTTATACCATTCATAGTTTATGGTGAAATTATTGACATTTCGTATGCTAGTTTTAATACGAATGTTTATGTTAGGTTTAAACCTTTTCATATGGGAATGCATTGGACTTAATAAGTGACGGGTGGAGCCCGCTATAGCTCCTCGATGCATCGGTAGGTCTCATGAGTCAAACTAGTGTCTTGGCACAAGGCCTTGACAAAATCTTATTTGTAGTCTTGGCACGAGGTCTTGGCTATGTGGTTATGATAGTCTGGCATTATGCATTCCAACATTATGAAAGTGGTTATTGATTTTGCATGTGATTATTCGATTATTAGAATATCCATGTGAACAAGTAAATGGAATTATTTCATTTTACTTTTGCCATACTATGTTGAAGTTCAAGTTTAAAAGGCTTTTGTTTTAGTAATTCATTGCCTTAAATGTTTACGCTTATTTTGAATGTTCCGCTATATTGTTATCCTTACTGGGCATTTGAGCTCACCCCTTTTCTATGTTTTATTTTTCCCAGGTAGTGAAGAAGTAAATTATGAATGACTTGCAGGGATATTATGAGGGGTTAATAGTGTGGATATGAATACTTTGTTGTTGTAGTGGTTTTTCACTTTGAAATGTAATGTAAAACATTATGATTATATCTAGTGTTTCCAAGGCTACTAAACCAATCGGTCTTTCGAGATTTGATCTTTCTTGTGATCATACCAATGTTATGTAATAATGCACCGACTCTGGGTAACTGGGGTCGGGGCGTTACAGAATAAATCCTAAGATAATAAAGATTGTATGAGATGCAGTAGTTATGGGGTTAATATTCATGTGATTTGCATTCAATTGGAGAGATCATAAATAAAAACCCTTCAAATACAAAGTGAGAAATTCCTTCAAAAGTATACCTATGTGAAGACGTGGATCATTAGAATGAGTTGGTTCTTCCAAAGTTGGATTCCCATGGATTATCTTATGTATGGCATAGTGGAAATGGATAAATCTATGAGTTAGTTAACCAAATCCCAGTATGATATTTGGGTGACACGTGTATTGGAAACCGTAATAGTTTGGATATGAGAGGAATATAGTTGTGATTATATCCATATGATATATTTTTTCAATGATTTTTCCATTCATCTATATGCATATGGGTTATGATTGACATGATATCCTACCCAAATAACTATGTGATGAGAGGAATTCCAAAGTAGACTCATTACTTAGTGAAATAAGGATCTTAGCCCACTAATGTTAATGATGTATTGGGTTATTATTTATTTGGATTACATTTATTACAATTCCTTAATGAAAATATTTAAAACATGATATTCACCTGTATATATATATATTTGTGGTAGATTATGGAATGAATCATGATTATCATTTTGAGATCTGTTATGGTTAATACATATGAAATAATTCTAGATTGGTATCTAAGTATGATAAGTGGTGTAAAATATAATCATTATGAGAATAAGAATATGAATGTGATAGAAATATATTTATTTAAAGCTTACATATGGTAATTTGATATTGGGTGTGTATCACACATCTATGTTGATAAACATAGACTCAAATATAAACAAAAATTTTAAAAAGCTAAAGGTTATATACATGTTGGAAATGGGGTAAGAGTTGCTACATTAGAGGTTGAAACTTATAATCTCAATATACCTAATGGATTAGTTCTAAAATTATAAAAATATTATCTTTTTATGTCTATAAACAAAGATTTCATTTCTATATCTTGTTTGGAAATGATGGAATTTTCATTCATTTTTAAGAACAAGATTCATTAAATATATATGAATTAGATCTTTTATACAATTGGGATTATGGTGAATCATTTATATATAATCAAGACATGGAAATACAATCTATAAAATTATGTATAAGAATGTAAAGGTTGATTATAACCCCACTTTCCCTTGGCATAGTTTCCTTGGACATTTAAATGAAAAATTCATTAAAAGACTCCATAATGATGGATTGTTAGAGCCATTAAATTATGAATCATTTAATAATTTGTAATCTTGTTTATTATGTAAAATGATAAAAGAAACTTGTTAGAATACTATATCCCAATCAATTGGAAGAAGTTGAGTCAAATGATTGTGGCCCATACTACAACTCCATAAACTTCTACTGCCATTAATATATCATGATGAACCAACAGTTTGGATTTCGAACTATAGAAACATGGGTTACTATAGCACCATGTTGTGTTATGGGATAATTTCATGCTAAGGTTCCCACACTATGAGATTTTCCAAATAGTCTTCATCCTAATATAGTAAATTTGTTCTACCTCTCTATGGATGTAAGGATTATTCCTACACCACCAAAATATTACGTCATATGATCTTTTTATTATTCATTTCTTTTCACCCTTTAATATTATTTTAGAATAAACCGTCACAATTTATCATTGTTTTAACAAAAAAATTAGTGGAAAAGGTAAAAGGGCTAGTGAACTATTTGACATTATACATAGTGAAGTATATTGACCAATGAGTACTGAAACATGTAGTGGGTTCAGGTACATAATATCCTTTATAAATGACTTTACCCTATATGGTTGTGTGTTTCTAATGAAACCCATGTTTGAAACTTTTGAAATGTTTATAGAGTTTAAGAAACAATTATGGAATCACCTGGGAAAAAGTATTATGATTACACAATTAGATCGGGGTGGTGAATAATTGTGTCAAGAATCTAGTGATAATATGAGATATTGGAAATTTTTTTCAGAACTCAATATTCTTAGAACATAATAAAGGAATTGACTATCTGAGAGAAGGAATCAAACCCTATTAAACATAGTCAATCAATGATGATTTAGTGTAACCTTTTTTCATTCAGGGATATTCTATTAAAATTGAAATACTTAACCTTATCTGCATTCCTTCTAAAGAAATCATAAAACCATCATATTATATATGGACTGGAAAACATCTTAATATGTATTATATGAATATTTAGGGTTGTGAAGAATACGTATGAAAATTTTCTTCTAATAAAGATGACCCTAAATCTGACAAATTCTTATTTATTGGTTACCTAATGAAAATTAAGGGATAATAATTCTATAGTCATATTGATCCCAAATTGTTTTTATAGTCTGATTTTCAACATTAATTAATATGGAATATATCACTTGAGATATCAATGTGAGGAAATTTAAACATAGAGAAGTTAAAAACTAGAAAACAGGAAGTGTTCCTAAGATGGGAGTTGAGTCAGTTATTTGAATATTATGAAAGAAGTACTAATTAGGGTTTACAAGAACCTCAAATATCTGGTAATATTTTTCAAGAGCTCAATAGATATGGGTTTCTTGAGGAAAATGATGATAAATTAATGTTAAAAATTGATCAACCTACTACTTATTGAGAGGTTGTTAAGAAATATGACTATGAGAAATGGTTAAATTCCCTAAAATCTAAGATGAAATATATTTACACTAAGTATGGATCCTGGTGGATTCCCCATAAGGGGAGGGACCATAGGGATAAAGTGGGGTTTTTTTAAATAAAACCAACTTTGATGGTTGTTTTTTTACCTATAAAATCATCTAGTGGAAAAGGGTTACAAAAAAACCATGGTATTGTCCCTTAAGATATTTCTATCCACAACCGCTCATTATGATTATGAGATAATTCAAATTTATGTCAGATACACTTTCTTTAAAGAGGATTTAGTTGTGGATGTATATATGATACAACCTGAATGTATTCAATTTTAAAATTAGTTTCCTATAATTTTTATGTGATAATGTTTCATGACCCAGCCTTCCCCGAGCCATGAACCTAGTCATATGACCCCATGGATCATTAGTAATACCTTGTTTGAATTCCCAGCACACCACAAGCTATTTTTCATTATGGTAACTTATTAGATGAATTGTTTCTTCATAGACCAACACATGTTATTTTAGTGTGTTTTGTCCCCAATCACACACAACATAGGAAAATTCCCAGAAGGTCACCCATCCCGACCACTACTTCAGGACAAGCATACTTAACTATGAATTTCTAATTTGGTAGGCACCTGAAAGGAATGGTTTACCTTATTGACATGAGTAATAACATTAATTTTTTTAGTATCTCTTTTTTAAGTGTGGTACACTCTCAACCCCATTGAAGCACAATTACCTCATTATGGACCCCAAGCCTCAAACTCAGGGATTTCCTCTACACTTTTGGCTAGGTATTATATTTGATACCATTTTTCATGACCTGTCCTTCCCTGAGCCAAGAACCTAGTCATTTCATCCCATGGGTCTCCTGTAATAGCTTGGTTTCCTTCCCAGTATAGCATATTCTATTACTCATCGAGACTCTTAGAAATTAATGACTATTCCCACATGACAACAATTGATATTTTAGAAAGTTTTGTCATCACTATCACCCACCCTAGAAAACTTCCTAGAAGTTCAGTCATCCTAACCACTAATACATGCCAAAAATTCTTAACTGTGGTATTTAAATTTGGTAGGCTCCCAAAATTAATGGTGGACCTTGTTGACATGGGTCGTAACATTTAGCCTTTTAAGTCTCACTTTTATAGGGATGTTACACAATATCCCATTTATGGATTTTTGTAATTCCTCTTGGAGTTGGAACTTCTAATTTTATGATGTAACCAAAGATATGGTTTCATCAAGAGAAAAGATGATTGTTGTGTATATAAGATGATTAGTGTGTGTATTTTGGTTTTTTTATATTTTATGTGGATGCCATAATCCTTACTAGAAATGATGCCCGGAATATACATTATGTAAAGATGTGGTTAGGAAAATTCTTGTCAATGAAAAGCATGGGTGAAGAATCCCCCATACTTGGTATGCAGTTCTATATAGATATATCAAAAAGGTTGATTAGACTATGTCAAAACACAAATATTGGTTAGCTGATAAATAAATTTAGTATGGAGAACTCCAAGAAGGGGATTTTACTATTATTTCATAGGATGACTCTTATAAAGATTCAAAATACTTCGAAAGGGTTATAAAATGTGAATAATATTCCTAATATGTCTTCAATAGTATTTATTATATATTCCATGTTATTCACTCAATCTAACGTTGCTTATGATTTGAGATTACAATTAGACACCAGTCAACTTTTTATGATACTCATTGGATGAATTTCAAGAATATACTCAATAAATTAATAATTAAGAATATTTTATTAGTCTTTAGAGGTAAGGATGATCCCATTGTTAGGGTTACATTGATTCCAGTTTCCAATCCGATAAGGATGATATGTGATTTAAATATAATTTAATTGTTTCCTAAATAGTGGAGATATGAGTTGGAAGAGTTCCAAAAAAGACATCAAAGTGGACTTGATAATAGTGGAAAAGTACATCACCACATCAGATGATATGAAGGAAGTTGTTTGGACTAAATAGTTCATCACTGAACTTGGTGTGGTTCATAGCATCGAGGGATCAATTACGATTTATTGTGAAAATAATGAAACTACTTTTCAGGCTATGGAACCTTGGTCTTACCAAATAATCAAACACGTTATTCATAAATAACATCTAATTTGAGAGATAGTTGATATGTTTAATGTAAAGAAATGAAGGGAGGCTACATATGATAATGCATAATATCCATTGAAAAATCATTTTTCATAGAAAATGTATGAAGTTCATGTTGAACCCCTTTGTGTTATATACATGAGTGATGAAATTTAATGGTTCTAAAATTTAACATGGTTTTATAACAAAGGAAATATCTATTTATCATTCATTAATGTGTGTTGCATTTATATTACATGGAAAATTGAATGATAATATCACATCAAAGTAGTTTTTTTAGTTTTTACTAATAAATGATCATGACAATGTATTATTCCTTGTGATGATATGTTAAGATTATAATGAGAGGAATCTAATAAATAATACAAAGAGTTTCATGAAATACAAAGAATAAACTCATGAGATAATAAGTCAAGACTTATTATTTGAAATGACTCACAAAAGTATATGACATGGAATTTTATATGATCATTGATATACTTCAGGGTGTATGATTATTATAAATATCTATTTCCTTTGGATGATATGATACCTAGAATAAGAACCTTCATACTTTGATATATTTCTTATGAAAGAAAAACGAATTAGTTAATTAATTAGTGGTTGGGTAGGTTGCTGGTTAAGTCATCGATTAGAGCTTAACCAAGATGACGTTTTTACACTTTTATGAAAATATAATATATTTGGGCCCTTGATTGAATTAGACTGAAAAATGAACGATAATTCTTAGTTGAGTGACATGTGGTGGTACTAACCACTTGGATTGATGAAATGGGATATATCCATTCAAATAGGTTAGTCTATTTCAGATAATATTAATTATATGAGTCAGTCTATGCTGCATTGACATGTTCTATGACTATTAGTCACTCTATGTCATGGATAAAGGGATTATTTATGTATACATGAAATTTATATGATATATTTTGTTGAAGATATGTTCATATAGAGATATGTGTGTGTTTGATCGAGATCACATCAGAAACCTTGGTATCTTAAGTAACACTGGAATTTTTCTAGACATAATAATAAAACTCGTATTTAGTAGTAATTTAAACTACAACTAAATGATCCATGACACTTTCCATAAACTGTTGCGAATTCATGTGCTGAGAATGATTTTGTGATATTTTTATGTGGTTTTTATTTACGGGAAATTTATTTTGTGGTATTTTCTTTTAAATGATTATTTATTATTTATTTATTATTTATAATTTATAATTAATTTATTAAAAATTTTAAATATTATTTATCTTAGGCCCACACCAACTTAGGACCACCACACCCCTAGCCCACAAAACCCTGGACTACCTAGACTCGCCCTGTAAAATGAAGCATATATATATATATAGGGTGAGATTTTAACCCCTCATCTCTTTTTTATTCTATATATCTTTTACCATTCCACCAAACCACTATTTTCATGACTAAAAAACATTAATATATATATATATATATATATATCTGTGTGTGTGTGATTCTGTGTTTGTGTGTGTGTTTTTGTGTGTGTGCATGCACAAACATACATTTATTCATAATTTATAAATACAGATATAAAAAAATTACATATAAACACACACACACACACACACATATATATATATATATGTGTGTGTGTGTGAAAATTGTGAGGAGATGTCTCTACGCTTTTCTGGCTCCTGGTGCTCCCATTGCCTCCTCTTCCCATCTTAGGGTTTTGAGGGTCTGCTCGGCAGTGATGATGCTCGCTCACCGGGTCTATCCTCCTCATTGTCTTTTATTATTCTTCTCCCTGCTCAACTGATGTGGCTTGCTTGTGTGGTCTTCATGCACTTCTCTCCACGACTCATTCATTCTATCACCACACATAAGAAACCCATTTTGGGTCTGTGTATACTAGTGCATTAGATGACTTTGGTCGACACTGGTGGCAGCATTTGGTGCCTTTCCAATCCTCTACCCTTTCCGGCCACGTCCATCACTTTTGAATCCACTTTGGTCGATCTCAATTCAGTTTCTAGGCCTACTTGGGATGGTTCCGGAGAAAGGCTGGGAGTGATCTCAGCTCGAGTTCTTACCTCTATTTGGATCCTTCTCTATTTTGAATATGTAGATTGAGGTATGGTGTGGTGATTTTGGTTTTGGATTGATCATGTATCTCTACTTTTGGATTGATTTTTTTTGGTAAGATGTAATTTTTATCTTTTTTCCCTTCTGAGGCCTCCTCTACTCAACCCTACTATGGAATCTTGGTCTTGTGCTCCATTCCCTATCATAATGGTACGTGGTTCTTCAAGGAGGCTCTGAGAGGGCGCAACTTGAGTGTATTAGGGTCTCCAAGAGGGAAACTGGCCCATAGATTATTGTTATGAGATTTATGTTGTTCGGTTATGAAGGTGTTTTTTTCACTAGTGCTAGAGGTCTTTGGCGGTGATAAAAAGACAACAGTGGTGATCTATGGTACTCAACTCAAACAATGATGCTCTATGACAATGAAGGGGGTGTTCCATTCAGTGATGTGGTGATTCTAGTGGTGATGGTTTCAGCCATGATGTTTGGATAGGTTGGCGTGGACGTGATGATGACAATAGGTGATGACAACGTTGATAATGAGACATGCCTTCCTCGATGCAACAACATAATTTGGTGGATCTATCGCTGACGTGAATGTTACCAAGATGTTGAATCTTGGTTATAATTTTAAATATGTGGAATGTTTTGAATTTTGGATGTGTTTCATGGTTTTTTTGCTTATGTGGTTCCCACTTTTCACTCAAAGTGTTTTTTTGAAAACAATTTAAAAAAACATATTTTGAGGTATATATATACAAACCAAAATAATATATATAAATTTATGTATTTGTACATAAATATCAATAAATGTATATAAATATAAATAAATTTAAATAAATATATTTCAATACATACATACATATATGTATGCATATCTCCATTATATAGATATATACGTATAAATATAAATAAATTTACATAAAAATATATAAATACACACATACACAAACACACACACATATATATGTATATATAATTAAAAATAAGCATGCACACACAAATATATATGTGTATAACCACATATAAGGGCTGGTCATTCAACTACTTGTATAGAACATACACTTATACTCAAACTGTAAGGCTGATCTAAACATAGATGGGCATACTAAAGTTAAAAAGGGTAGGGATACGTATATTGGTACTTCTTTTCTAAAAGGGAATGCTAGTTCCAGTGAGGCTTTTTCAACATTAATGGTGCAACATCTTATGATCAAAATTTGATATCTATTCAAAAAAAATGGCACTAGATGTTCAAGGGACGAGTAGTTTCCTATGGAAACCATAGATGTCAATAGAGTTGAAAGTTCAATGTCATAAGTTGGGAGGGTGAAGGTAAAAAAGGCTCCTTGTGGTCTATGGATTGAAGAGCATGACATATTGGTGCTTCTTGCAATAAAGATGATCATGAAAAACCAATTTCCCCTTGTGACGCTATGTAGGATAAGGTATTAGATGTTATTCCAATTCTTAGGTCATCATTAATTCTTCAAAAATATTTCAAGGATGTTGGTGCTATTACCTTGGATAAAGAGGATTCATATGGATGATATTAACACGTTCCAAAATGGATGATGAAATAGTCACTTTCCAAGAGGCAAGAAGTCGAGATTAATGTGAGTTTTATTAGAGGGGGGTATATGAAATACAATAACCATTTAGAAATTAAAAACCCATAGTCTACCTCATACATTGATTCAAACACATCAGCTATTTATTTTTTCCATCATAGTGTGAAGAATGAAAAAATAGAGGAATTTATTTCAAAAATTTCCATATCTTATATGGGAGACAAACTAGGTTAATTATGGACTATTCAAACCTTCCTAGACCTATGGACTCTAGATAAATGTGGAAAAATTTGGTTTCACATGTGTTTGAAAAATATCATTCTAAATAAAAGGTTCAACTTAAGGTTTCATATAGGTATGATCACTTGATTCTTTGAGTTCCTCCCAAAAGGAGGACGATATATCCACTAGTGGATCCCTTCCTCCTCATGAGGAGGGTATAATTGTTAAGTGTGATGCTATAAATAAAATTCATCATAACCAAAGAGTTGAATTTACAAAGGATGATCCTTAACAGAGATCTTCTACAATTATGAAAATCATAGATCAACCCACTTTGAGTCAGGGTGCTGATTCTGTCACTAATAATATTACCCAACATATTCCAAGTGTGTGAAGCATAAATAGAAATTAAGGGGTTTGTGTACCTATATATTATTTGGTTCTTCTTGCACACTCCAAATAAAAAAAGGATTTAAATGGAATGGAAATAAAGGCTTTAGCTGAGGATGTTGAAAAAATGCATCAATGAAAACTATGGATTGACATTAGTTACAAATAAAGGACATGGATCAATGTTTCATACTAAATTATGATTCATCATTTTAATGAAGATAAAATAAACATGGAAAGGTATATCAAGACTTGGGTAAAAATGGACCACTTATTTGAGGACATGACTAAAGATGAACTAGATAAGGAAAAGTTCCCCATTTGGTGCGTGGAACTAATTATTTTATATCTTTCTGGAATGATGTGAGGATGTTCTACGAAGCTTAACCCCCTTTGTTTGATTATTTTCCTTTTTGGGTTCACAATCAAACTCTAAAGTGTCTTATTTTCTTATGAAAAACTTAATTTTTATTCAATATACACATATAAATACATATAAATATAAATAATAATACAAATAAGTATTTATAAATATTTATAAAAATATAAAAATATATATTTTACAAATACATATAATTATACATTGATTTACAAAAAAACATATAAATATCTATATATATAATTATAAATGTATAAATATGAATATATAAATAAAGATAATTAAATATAAATATAAATATAAATATAAATATAAATAAATATTAATAAATATAAAAACACATATAAATATACACAGACCCACATAATATATATATATATATAAAAGTACACATAAATAAATAAGTATATATATATAACTATAAATAAATGCACAGACACACATATATATAAAAACACATATAAAAACACAAAAAAAAAATAATTATATATATATTCACACACATAATATATATATATTCACACACATAATATATATATATATAAATATATATATAAATATATATATATATAAATATCTACCCCAGAGTGGTATAAGCTCTTGTTTGGCATCCCCATGGCCGAGGGTTCAACCCTAGATGACCTCCCATTAGGGGGGGGGGGGTGGAAATGACTTTACAATGGTACTATATGTAACTTCCCAACCCAGATGCCACTATACGATGCCCCAAGATAGTGGGTCACATTTCCTCAAGTGCTACTCTAAGTGCACCAGAGTCTACTGACTAGTAGTGTGGGGCTAGGGTGTGCCTATTGAGATATTATACCCTTATGTAAGTGTGTAACGTAGTGGTAGTAATCATATAAGTCAATAGAGGAAGTAATATATTAACTAGACAGAAGATAAATATCCAAGATAGTAATAAAAAACAATGCTAAAAGTAATCTAATATACAAAATGATGTGTCATGAAATGTCTCAACAAAGTAGGAAAACAAGTATACAAGCATCCAATACAATACATGTATCAAAAGACAAAAAATACAAAAAATTACTATCTCTAGGTAATATCTTCATCCAAGCTCGATCATGTGCTCCCATGATCCGATGCCTAAAATATGTATAGTATCATATAGTGGGTGCTTTCCCTAATCCTTACCTCTATCTATGATGTGTGTACATGTACCCAATGGTGGTCTGAATAGGGTGTGAGATAACACATAGTAGGCCACCACCAATGGTGTCTACAACAAATACAATCTTTTTATTACAAGATAAGCAGTGTCCAATACATACAACGATTATCATAGTACCAAAATTAAATTTCCCAATGCATATGAGATATTTTCTATCCAAATAAGGATCCTTACTAAAAATAGTCAAGCTCCCATAAACAAGGGCAGCGGTAAAAACATAACTAAAGAGGTGTAGTATAGTCCAATCAATCCACTATATTTTGATACCCATACTAGGGATATATATAAATCATTATACAATATCCACAATGGACTTTCCTGGTAATTCAGTGTATAACATCCACTATGACCACGCCGTATAATCAGAAATGACCCCAATAGTTTTGTTGTGTAATCAAAAGTGCCAGACCATGAAGGGATGGATCCAAGGTATAAAATACCAAGGCATCCCCATTGAGTCCCAATAGCATCTCGATGGAAAATCAGTATATACATGGGTGGAGTCTACGGAGCATGTCAACAGACCATGTGAAATGTGATTCCAGGAAAGCAATATCCAAGGAGTAGTAAGGTCTGAGGCATCCTACAGAATTAGTATTCAAGAAGTAAAAATATCCAAGGCATCCACTATAGTAATCAAGATCCATGGAGTAGAAATGTACATGGATTCATATGGAATTAGGATCTATGGTGATTATCCAAGGAATTCACTACCATAATCAATTCATCGTCTCATTCATTCATCATTTCATAATCATTCACATTCCATGATTACAACCAAATTAAATGTCAATTTTCATTTAAATATTTAAAACAATTCACAACATGTCATCTCCTGGAAAAGGTGGAATCAACTATCTTCTAACATAAAAATTCACTTATCATTAATTTATTAAGGATACCTATAATAAATATATCACTCACACACCCAACGAAGTGGTAAAGAGTAAGGACGATACAAAGATGCACCCCATGGGCAGCCTTGATTGTGGATAAAAACATTCTACAAACTCAATGGTGCATGTGGGAAACCTAAATTGGTTCCAATTCATTTAATAAAGTTATTAAATTCATTTTAGGGGTGAATATATACATTAAGGCAGGCGACAAAACATCAATAAGATCAATAAAGCACTAAACTTGTATAAAAAGGTACAGACCACCCACCTTAGGTCCGTAGTAGAACACTCATCCATCATGAAGATTTTATTCAGTCTAGATAAATAGATAAATGAATAACCTATGAAAATAAATAAAATAGGGAATATTATATTGCGCCTAAATAACTATATGAAAAAAAATTCAAAAAATTAATGACACAATATGATCAAATAACATACCAGCACCGATCCAACGAGACAAACAGTGCTTCGATAAGATGTCAGATGAAGAAATAGTAGCCAAGCTGATGAATTGGATTAAAAAGGGATCTCCCATTGTGAGGCAGCTATCCATTAGAGGATTAATAATGTAGATTTAGTATATAATGATTTTAAGGTAAAAATGGTCATTTCCCATATTTTAACTGGGTCGCATAGTTTGGCTGAGCATTTGGCCAAACCGTGCACCAAATGTGCACCTTTTACTCTCTAAGGGAGGACCTTGTATGTTTTAATGTGCACAGTTTGACTAACCATGTGCAAACCATGATATTTTCCTCCACTAAAAAATGAAGAGCATCATACATGCATGTTCCTCAGGTTGCACAGTTTCATCTAGCCTTGAGACCTTCAATATCCCACTATCCAACCTTGCATAGTTACCCATAACCATGAGGAATTGGTCTCACAGTGTGTAACCCAACTGTTTTTCTCTAAAACCTAGGTTTCAGGATCTGAAAAATTAATGGACACCCCCAAAAAAAATTTGGTCTTATTAAACACTCAAATTTTGTCAAGAAATTTTTTTTAACTAAAAATAATCTACACCTCAAAGGAAAACATAGGATTTTACACTATTCCCCACTTATGAAAATTCATCCCAAACTTTCGCTTCCAAGGGTGGTCAATAATAACCTGAGAATAATTATAGCCACTGAGCATGTACATCGGCCTCCTTCTCCCAAGTCTCATCCTATAAATGGTTGTGCTGCCATAACACCCATACTAGATGAACTAACTATCCTTATAGAAACATTGTGCTCCTATAAATGATATGATTAAGATTCTCCTGGAATGATGCATCTACCTATAACTCTACCTCATCTAGATATAGAGCATGAGACAGGTATGCGTGATAATGGCGCAACTGAGATACATAGAAGATGTCATGCATAGGCCAATTCCTTTGATGTAACTACAACCGATAGGATACCAACCTGACTCTGTCCAAAATTTCAAATAACTCGACATATATCTGTGAAAGATTACCCTTTATCCTAATCCGTCTATGTCCCAACTATGGTGAGACACATAAAAATTATTAATACCAGACCTCAAACTCCGAGGTTAACAATGATGAGACAGACAATATTTATGTTGAGACTGCAGTATCCTTCCATTTCCAAATCAACCAGACCTACTATGAAGTCTCCTATACGAGATGTGGTCTATGTAATGCTGCCTCGCCATCCTCTTACCAAAACAAGGGCAATCAGTATGGCCTATTGTACAAGGCCTCATGAAGTTCCATATGTATAGTCTTTTGATAATTTTTTTTGGAGAAATCAAATAGAGGTATATGATTCTCCCAAGATCCCCCAAAAACAATAATGTATTCTCTCAACATGTCCTCAACCACTTGAATCATGCGCTTTGAAAGGCCTTTGGTCTGAAGTTGGTATGTTGTGCTCATAAGAACAAGTGTACCCAAAGACCTCTACAAACTCTTTTGACATGAGATGTATACTGATCATCTCTATCTAATACAATATTCTGAGGAACCCCAAAAAGTTTCACTATATCATGAATATACAAACACCCATGCTCATTTATTAACAAGGTCTCCCTAATTAGTAGGAAATGTGAAAGCTTCATGATCCAGTAAAAAACAACCCATACAACATCACTACCTCATAGGAACCTCAGCAACCTGATCATGAAATCCATCACAAAATCATCCCATTTCCACTTAGAAATAAGTAACTAATATAAAATCCCAACTTTTCATTGATTCTATAACTTCACCTGCTAAAAGTTGGAACAACTTATTTGTAGAACAATATACTCCACATTTCATCCTTGCCCACCAATACTGGCAATGAAAGTCTCTATACATCTTGGTAACACCAGGATTCACTGCCCAAACTGAGTCATGAAATTCGCACATCATCTCCACACATATATTTGTTGAAACCCAAATGAAATCTTGAATAGGGTAATTTCATCCTCTCCCATAGTAAAACTAGGAGGAAGGTCCTCACCTTCCTCACTCTCCCATAGGAATAGTCCCTCCACATTTTATAAATGTCACATCCTCACTCTATCCATAAGAGTGGAAGTCACTAGTAATGATGAGATAAAAGACTTTTTGAGATTATCCTGCACCTCTAAGTCAATATCATAAAAAATTACATAAGATTCCACTCTCTACTGGCCTCCTGAACCGCCTGTATCTGAGTCCTATTACTCAGTACAAAAACCACTGAATTTCCCTTTCCAAGTATATAATCCAGCTCTAAGTCAAAATAATATAGGTACTCAACCCACCTTCACTGCGAAAAATTTATATCACAATGTGTAAATATGTACTTGATGATTTTTTGGTCTGTGTACACCACAAAACACTCTATCAGTAAATAGTGTGTCTAAAATTTCAAAGCATGATCAACTATAGCTAACTCCAGACCGTGTGTCGGGTAATTCCATTCGTGTGGTCTCAAATGATGAGACCATTATATCATGAATATATACCCCTTAATTATAACTTCTCTCACACCGATACCTAATGAATCACAATATACAATGCGGATCCCAATCGTCTCTGGTAGAATTAGGATTGGTGTTGAAGTCAGTATCCCTTTCATCTCTTGAATGGATATCTTATAGATATATGAAAAAAACACCCTTCTTACTCAATCCCATAATAGGTGATGATATGTATGATATGTCCTATATGAAACTCTTATAATATTCATCTCACCCAAAGAAATTCTGTATATCAATGATTTTCTTGAGATACTCCTAGGAAACTATAGCTCTCATATTCTCTAGGATAACTAATACTTCTATATTTGAGATAATATGGAAAATGAAGTGAGTTTTATCCATCCTGAAGTGGCACTTTGTGAGTATAGTATATAACTAATTCTCTCTTAGTGTATCCAAAATGATCATAAGATATTTGTAATGTTTCTATATATTTTTAGAATACACCATGATATTATACATGAATAACACAAAAAAAGAATCTAGATAAGGATGAGAAACTCAGTTCATAAATTCCATTAAAAATGATAAAATTTTCATGCGACTGAACAAAATAACTAAATACTCATATAGAACATACCTTCTACAAAAACTTGCATGACTTATGTCTACAGGTCAAACATACACCTGATGAAACACAGATCTCCAATAAATTATCAATAACACTAGATCTCCTCAGAGATGATAAAACAATTCATCTATCTACGGTAAGGGATACCAATTCTAAACTGTCAAATGTTAAATTTTTTCTAATCCACACATATCCCAAGGGTACCATCCACATTTTTTGAAAAAAATACCAACAAACCCTTTAGATAAGTATAGGGTTGTATAAACCACTTTTCCACTTAGTCATCTAGATACATCTTGAGTTATTTATACTCATTAGAATCCATATCATAATGAGGAGTGAATACTAATGTAGCTCAGGTGACTAGTTCAATAGAGAACTTCACCTATCTCTAAAGAGGTAAACCAGAAAAGTTATCTATTAAAAAGCCCCTAAAACAATTAACTAATAGAGGGAAATATACCTAACATGATCCCTAATCATCCAAATACAAATTAGTGATTTGGGATATTATCCAGCTTAACCCATAGTTATATAATCCATCTTGGTTTGCCTTTACATCCAATTCACCCTTTTGAATAAAAACTATTCCGTCTAGTGATGTGAAAATCACCCTTCGATGATAGAAATCAATATGTGCTCGATAAGAAACTAGCCAATACACCCTGAGTATGATGCAAAATAAAGTCCTATCAAGGGAAAAACACAAATGAAGTGACATCCACAAATATCAAAGGGTCACTCCCTTAACTGGAATACATCCTCTTTTCTAATCCCCAATAGAGCATCCAAGGTCATAATACCATCAGAAAACTGAACGTGAGACCAAGGCTATCAAGAATAGGTATAAACATGAAACTTTTAGAATCACATATGCCAATAAGAGAAAATAACGGAGTAGAGTATAATAATATTGTACCTCTCAATGTAGATGGCCCAATTCTATTCTCCTTATGAGTAGTTTGTACTGAATAAATCTATCCTGAATCGCGGCCCTGTAAAACAACCACACTACCTGGTGTAGCCTCACTCTACTATCTAGGTACAATTGGTGCATAAATTACTTGTCCAGGACCACCACCTCATCCTGGATGGCTAGTACTACCGGAAGTCTCATCATGACATGGATCTGTGAATCCTAATCCTAAACCTAGAGTCATATTTGATTCCCTTCAACTAAATTATGGAGGGAAATTCCTTAAAAAACATTGTATATGGCCCATCCTTTCATAAGTTTGGAACTTAATTAGGTATCAATCACATTTATTCCTTACATGTTCCCATATTCCACACTAATGATAGAAAATAGAGCTAGCAACACAAATATCTTGGATAGTAATGACCTCATGAGAAGCCTCAAAATGACACATCCTTCTACTAGAAGGTGAACTATCGAGTCAAGAGACTGAACTTCCCTACTCTTCTCCCCCATCTTCCTATAGGTTCTATTCATTAATAAGCAATGCTTCACTTTATCAGTAATATTCATCAACTTAGAAATGTTGACATGAGATCGAACAAAATTTATGATACCTTCCTTGAAGCGTCTCACCCTTGATATCTCATTAATAAGGTCTATCAGTGAAAAACACTGAAGATTTGAAAATAGTGCTGAATATTCCATAATATTCATCACATCAAACTATATACACATAAACTCACAGTCCCTCTCTATACTCAGAGTATCAAGGAAAAAGTAAGCATATAAACTAAATTAGAAATCCCTCCAAACAATATTTCCTAGAATATTAGCTTGGTTCAAAAAATTCCACTAGTACATAGCTAATCCCTAAAGTATATATGTCATGAGCTTCACTCACCTCTCAAGATGTGTCTCTAGATGCTTGAATCTCTAAAACATAGCAACAAGCCACAACTTAGCAATATGTGGACTTCCATCCCCAAAAAACATGGGTGGATGATACTATTGTAACACATGCGTCAACTCCTGCATAGATGAGGCAAGATGCGGGGCTCCCAAAAAATTCTTCATATAATGTAGAAAACCCTCACATAACTATGCCTCAACACCTATGTATAGTAAAACCACTAGTTCCTTAACTGGAAAAATAAGAGGATCTATTGGTATCTCATGGCCCACCAATCCAGATCATGGTCTTCACCACCCTCATATAATATGACTAGAATATTTCATTGTGGAATATGTCTACAATTCCAAACACATGCCTAAAAAATATTTATAATGACAAATTCACATTATAAATTAGTTGGTTAGGACAAAACCTTCCTATAAAAAACCATGCCCCTAGGACTACTCCTAAAGACAAGACTGAGTAAAAAGGATCAACCATAAACATCACTTGAGACACTGCCTATTGCCCAGTCTAAATCCATTTCTAGGTCAAGTTCTCTACTTCAAAATTCCAATATCATTTTAATTCATATTTATCTTAAAATTCTATTTAAATGGATGAACCAAATGATCAACACTTCTGATCCATAAGGGACCACATACCCCATGACAAAATAATGGAGTCCACTTAATCCATTCCATAACACGTTCCATTTTTGTGACCAATAGTTTATGACTCAACATGCCATAGTTGAATTCTTATGGTTTCTACTATAGCCTATGTAGGAAAAAAAATTCAGATTACAGATGTAACTCTGGGTACTAAAAATGTTTCTTTATTCTCTATAAGAACACTAGTAGGACAAAAATATATATCACTAAAGGAACATATCACAATGTCATGTAGTCAATAAATGCATCTTATATAGCATGAAATAATGCATGGCATGTGAATACTATCATGTTCCTAAAATGTTTCATCATATGAATACCATTATCTCATCAGGTAATGTTAAAACCTATCCTCAATCATATTAATAACTACATCACAATTCAGGAGAATAACCGAATAGTTGAACCAGATCAACTGTTGTAGGAAAAATCGAGAAAAATAATAATTTCCATTCTAGGAAATTTTGATTTCTTTCCTATATGTACGTTAGATACTCCCAATAATAGCTCATCACCAAATTCCAATACCTTCCCAATCCTAGTATATTGTCTCAAAATAATAAATCCAAAAAATAAAAATGCTTTAGATACAAATTTTTAATTTCTTGACCTAGATGCCACTAAACGGTGAAACGAGCCAGTGGTTCACATGGCCTCAAGAACACCTCATCATACTTTATAGGATTCTGACTAGAAGATAAGGCCCAGTATGTGTCTTTGGGGAGACTATGACATCATGTCAGAGTGTAATTCTACAGTACTAATCATTTAGTTAATTGCAGATGTATTAAATCAACCAGATAAAAGATTAAAATCCAAGTAAGTAAAAAATTAACAATACCAAAATTAATCTCATATATAAAATGATGTGTCATGAAATATCTCTAAAAATTTGGAAAAATGGTATACAAGTATCTAGTATAATACATGTATCAAAATACCAAAAAGACCAAAAATAACTATCTCTAGATAGTATCACAAGCCTAATTTGGTAATGTTATCCCCTACTCCTATTCATAGAAAAAGTCACGTATCATAAAATGGTATATTTTCCAAGATCTTTCCTAAATCCATGAATTCTATCTATGTACCCAATAGTGGAATAAACAATGTGCAATATATCACTCATTAGTCCACCACTAATCCTGTCTATAACAAATCCAATCTGTGTATAACAAGCTAATTTGTGTGCAATATATACAATAGGTATGGCAGTACAAAAAGTAAACTGTACAAGGAAAATTTGATACTATCCATCCAAATGAGGAACCTAACAAACAACAGTTCGGATCCCATAAACAAGGGAAGTGGTAAAAACATAACTAAATGGGTGTAATATAGTCCAGTTAATCCAATATAATCAGATACCCATAATAGGGTTATCCGTATAGAATGAAAAAATATCCACAATGGTCTTATAGTGAAATCTAGTATATAACATCCATCATAGACACACCGTACTAGAAATGTCCACAATGACCATTCTATGTGAAAAAATGTTTCAGACCAGGAAGGGTTAGATACATGGTACAAAATACCAAGGCATCCACATCGTGTCCCAAGAGAATCTCAATGGAAGATCAGTAAAGACTTGGATTGAGTCTAAGGAGCATATTATCAACCCATGTCCCATAAAAGTCCACGAATTTCAGATCTAAGTGGAAGCAAGGCCTGAGACACCATAGGTAATTAGGATTCAATGACTAAACATGTATGATGTATCCACTACCATAATCAAGACCCATGGAGTATAAATGACCATGTCGTCCTATGGAATCAGTATCCAAGGATATCATTGTAATGCCCCGACCCCAGTTACCCAGAGTCGGTGCATTATTACATAACATTGGAATGATCACAAGAAAGATCAAATCTCGAAAGACCGATTAGTTTAGTAGCCTTGGAAACACTAGATATATTCATATCGTTTTACATTACAACATAAAAATGAAAACTACAACAACATAGTCTCCATAGTCCACACTCTAATCCCCTCATACTATCCCAGCAGGTCATTCATAATTCACTTCTTCACATCCTGGGAAAAATAAATCATAGAAAAGGGGTGAGCACAAATTCCCAGTAAGGATAACAATATAGCAGAAACATTCATAAATAAGAATAAACATTTAAGGAAATGTATAACTAAAACAAAAGCCTTTTAAACTTGAACTTCATCATATTATGGCAAAAATAAAATGAAATAATTCCATTTACTTATTCTCATAGATATTCTACTAATAGAATAATCACATGCAATATCAATAACCACTTTCACAATGATGGAATGCATAATGTCAGACTATCATAACCACATATCCAAGGCCTCGTGCCAAGACTACAAATAAGATTTTGTCAAGGCCTTGTTCCAAGACACTAGTTTGTCTCATGAGACCTACCGATGCATCGAGGAGCTATAGTGGGCTCCACCCGTCACATATTAAGTCCAATGCATTCCCATATGAAAAGGATTAAACATAACATAAACATTCATATTAAAACTAGCATACAAAATGTAAATACTTCATCTATAAACCATGAATGGTATAAAAATAACACATCCACAGTCAAACATATCACAAAAACTTCAATACAATATAGAAGTTTTGTATCATAATAAATAAACTTCAAATAAGCGTAAAATCCATCAAAGGTTGTTGACATAGATGAAATCAAAACTCTTTTTAGAGAAATATCGAATTCTGTTTTGAAACCATTTAAGAGTCATATATTTATAAAATAAAAAAATTTCTTTGAAAATTTACTTATAATCATGTAAGGGAAGATTCGACGGTTTTATAATTGTGGAAAATAGCCGCACCCGCCGTATAAGTTAAAAAAACATTCTTACCTTAATTCTGTCGAAAAGGTTAAAAAGGACCTTGTTTGGAAAACGACAGAAATATTCCTTTATAAACGACTTATAAAAGTCAACAAGGGTATAAATGAACTTAACCCATATTCTAGTAAATAGCAAAAAAATGTTTTGAAATACATTTTTAAGAAACATGGATGTGGATGATAAAGAATTCCCAGTAGATTATTACGTATAAACAACCTCGGATAATGAAGAGATTGTGAAATAAACCCTTACCTTATACTTTTCTTTGGTTGGGGGTAGGTTAACCTCCTGTATAATGATGAAATAATTGTTATTAAATTATACAAGAATCATATACATTATTATGTTATCATATATGATATTTTAATATTGTTTTGTTAATAATATCTTAGTATTATCGTCGTTTCAGGTGATAACTTACTCATTTTCTTTTGTATATTTTGTTACATAAGCCATGTTTGTCATGGATAGGTTGTATCTTATTCATATCCAGAATGATATCAAGTCCTTAAAAATTATTTTTAAATCATCAAATGATAATTATACTTGAATGGATACGATGGAGAATGAATTCATCGCGTTCGTGGAGACGGTAGTCTGTATGTACGCACGAGTTACAATATCATTATTTAGTAATTAAAATAATATATAATTGGATGGTATATCATATATACAGAATAATTATCATATTATATTTATTATTTACATGAATTAAAAATCATTATTATACCCATCCAAATAATTATATATTGAATAACAATTACACAATGACGTGGAGACGGTAAGCCGTACGTACGCACGTATGGTGACATGTCGTTCAAAGGATGGATAGAATACTGAATATGGTTGTACCATATTTATAATAATATTAAAGTATATAGGAGATACTGGATTCATTATTTTATAATGGGAATAACAAATAAAGAATAAGTTGAAGAAGAAATTAAATTGAAGAAGGGTGGTGAAAACATTACCTCTTCTTTGGGTTCTTCCTTTTGATTTGATCAAAAAGGCTCCTTAGGTTCGCTTTCTGATCAAACTAAGGCCTCTAGAATGTATTGAGGGATGTTGAGAGAGTATTGGGGTAGGGGTTGGACGAGACAAAAGGCTTTGAATGTGTGAATTAGTGATAAGGGGGAGTGCCCTTTTATAAGAGGGGTGAGGGGCACCTTAGGAAAAGTTAGAAATATTATTTTATAATAAATTCATATTCGGTTTCTAATGGCTCAGAAGTAGATTATTTAACTGTTTAAGGCGGGGATGGGTCTAAAACCACTCAACTAATATAATTTAGATAGGTTTGGGTCATTATAATAACCTTATCTTTTAGTTTTAACTCTTAGTTAATTTGTTTGACACTTACCATGTCACTTTGTATTTTTACATTATATAGTTAATAAATATACTATATACCTCCAAGAGACCCCAAAGTGGTCCATTAATGATACACCTATCATGATATAAGTCTCTAGGGCGAACCATAGATTTTTTTAGGAATTGAATATAAATTAATAATATAATATTTTTTTAAAAACTCTTTTATGTCAATCTTTACACTATTTGGAAAATTGATTTTTGTGAAAATCATAACAGAATTATTACTTCGAAAAAAGTTAATTAAATAATTCCTAAAATGTCATATTAACCTATAAAATTAGTGTAAATCATTAAAAGTCTCAAATTATATCTATTTGGGTATTTATGATATCAATTATTTTAATTTTTCGCTATTATGGTAATTACTGCATCATCATTGTGTCATAAATAAATTAAATTATTTAATGTCTAAAATTATAAATAATAAATCATTTTGTAGGAAATATTTTTATATTTCTAATTAATATTTATAATCGAATTCATCTTATGTGTATCCCTATATTAAAAATGTTTTAGTAAATAAACATTGATTTTAACTCTTTTAACTCTTCTTTGAATTAAATAATATTAAACATCCTAATCGAATCCAAGTGGACCTAAATGATAATAGATTATTCATAAGTCTATTTTTGGTCGAGATACACTTGTCCAATAGAATTAGGACATGTGTTAGGGTAATATTAATATCATTTTAACCCTTAATTACCCTATTTACTTTTAACTGTGGTAAATAAAAGTAAAAAGTTACTATTCGCCAAAAATTATTTTCATCTCATTGAACCAAATTTTACTCCTTGATATTAACTGTGTCTCTCAGATTTTCTAAATTCCACTCACAGATGCGGTAAAATTAAGTTTTATGAAAAATTCAGTTTTTTAACTACCACTTAGTGGTTTCACTATTCATCAAAAAATGAAGTTTTTCAGAAAAATACTAAAAATTCACCCTAGGCTAATTTCAATATTACGAATACAAAAATGAAGTCCATTTTGAAAAATAAAATTTATAAATTTCAAAAAGTGGGTATTACTATTCATAACGGCTAGTTTGATTGGTTGTGGTGTGTTAGAACTCGATGTTGCGTACAACACACACTATTGCATTATTCAAAGAGAAGCGTACTATAGAAGATTGAGGTGTTACATTCTCCCCTCCTTCAAATAATTTCGTCCTTGAAATTTCTTGAATACTACCGCATGAAAAGACTCGGGTGGTTCTTCATCATAAGTTCCTCGGGTTCCCATGTTGCCTCTTCCATCTTATGGTTTCTCCATAAGACTTTTACCTGATGAGTCATCCGGTTTCTCAGTACTTGTTATCTCATATCAAGAATCTTGATGGGCTCTTCGCAATAAGATAGATCGGGTTCCAGTTCTAATTCATCATAGGTGAGTACATGCGTTGGGTTAGGAAAGTATTTCCTCAATAGTGATACGTGGAACACATCATGAACTTTGGAGTGATTTGGCGGCATTGCCAAACGGTAAGCTACAACCCTAATTCGTTCTAGAATTTCGAAAGTTCCTTTGTACCTGGGACTCAATTTACCTTTTTTTACCATAACGTATGGCTTCCTTCCATTGAGATACCTTCATGAAATCATGATCACCGACTTCAAATTCCAAATCCTTCCTTCAATTATCAGCATAGCTCTTCTTCCTACTTTGAGTTGCTTTGATATGGTTTTGGATTACCTTCATCTTTTCTGTCGTTTCCTCCACCAGTTCTGGGCCTACAAGTTTTCTTTCACCAACGTCATCCCAACAGGTTGGTGTGCGACATTTCGTTACGTATAACGCTTCATATGGTGCCATATGAATACTCGAATGGAAGCTATTGTTATAGGAAAATTCTACAAGAGTTAAATATTAATCCCACACACCCTAAAAGTCAAGTGATAAGGATATCAACATGTCTTCTAAGGTTTGAATAGTTCGTTCTGATTGTCCATCTTTTTTAGGGTGGTAGGCAGTTCTCAAATGAAGTTCAGTATCCAAGGCTTTCTGAAGAATTTTCCTGAATCTTGAAGTAAAACGAAGATCACGATCAGAAACAATCTATAGGGATACTCCATGAATTCTCACCACTTCATTAATATATAGACTTTCTAGACATTACAGTGGTAGATCTTCTCTTATAGCAAGAAAATGTGTTGACTTGGTATGATGATCAACAATAACCCATATTCCATCGTTCCTTCTAGGAGTCTTTGGTAGCCCCATGACAAAGTCCATAGTAATATTGTCCCATTTCCACTCCGGTATGAGAAGAGTTTGCACGACTCCTCTAGGTTGTTGCCTTCCAGCTTTAACTTTTTGACAAACCATACATCTTGACACAAAATCAGCAATCTCCCTCTTCATATTGTCCCACCAAAAATGTTCCTTCAAATATATATACATTTTGGTGCTCCCAGGGTGTATATAGAAATTGGAACAATGAGAATCATCCAACAATTCCCTTTTAAGACCAGGTATATCGGGAACACAAAGTCTCTTTCCAAATTTCAAAATTCCGTCTTCATACACAAAGTCTCTCAATCTCCCATCATTCACAGATTTAATCTTCTTTTGAAATTCTTCATCATCGGTCTGAGAACTATTAATCCTTTATAGTAAATATGGTTTGACAACCATTTGAAAAAGCATTGATGTTTCACCTTCCCTGGTTATTCCCATGTCCATCTTCACTAGATCCATGAAAATTGGATCCCTTTCAATTATTATATTGTTCAAAACTCCATGATCTATTTTTCTCAAATAACATGCCACCTTGTTTGCCTTCCTTGAGTGGTAGTGTATCATGAAATCATAATCCTTGAGTAATTCAAGCCATCTCCTTTGCCTCATGTTGAGTTCTTTTTGTGAGAAAATATACTTCAAACTCTTGTGATCAGTATAAATCTCACATTTTTCACCATAGAGGTAGTGAATCCATATCTTCAAAGAAAATATCACAGCTGCTAACTCGAAATCATGAGTAGGATAGTTTTTTTCATGAATTTTCAACTGTCGTGATGCATAGGCAATAACCCTATCATTCTGCATAAGAACACAACCAAGTCCTTTCTTCAATGCATCACTATAAATAATGAACCCATCATTCCCCGATGGTAGAGTCAATATAGATGCATTGAATAATATTATCTTCAGTTCATCGAAACATTCTTCGCACTCTTTTGCCCAAACAAATTTAACCCCTTTACATGTGAGCTTCGTTAATATGTTAGCCAATCGGGAAAAAATCTAGACGAAACGTCGATAATAACCTACCAAACCAATAAAACTGCGTACCTCAGTTATACTCATAGGTGCGGGCCATTCTTGGATTGCCTTGGTCTTAGAAGGATCAATATAGATTCCATCTTTAGAGACAATATGGCTAATAAAAGAAATCTCCTGAAGCCAGAATTCACACATGCTAAAATTCCCATATAATTCATGTCTTCTCAGAGTCTTCAGGATAATGCGCAAGTGATTTTCATGATCTTTGTAGATTTTTGAGTATACCAAGATATCATTAATAAATACCACTACAAAGAAATCAAGATATTCCTTGAAAACTATGTTCATTAGATCCATAAAAACAGAGGGTGCATTAGTCAATCCAAAAGGCATTACTGTAAAATCATAATTCCCGTACCTTGTTCGAAATGCTGTCTTCAGAATGTCTTCCTTCTTCACACACAACTGATGGTATCTAGATCGAAGGTAAATCTTTGAAAATTATTGATCTCCATGCAGTTGGTCAAATAAATCATCATTGTGAGGTAGGGGATACCTAATCTTTATTGTTATTTCATTGATCTCCCTGTAGTCGATACATAACCTCATAGATCCATCTTTCTTTTTAACAAAAAGAACAGAGGATCCCCATGGAGAAACACAAGGGTGAATAAATCCCTTATTACTCAATTCCTCTAGTTGTTTCTTTAGTACAAATAATTCTATAGTGGCCATTTTATAATGGGTCTTCTATATAGACATTGATCTAGGAATTAAATCAATGGAAAACTCAACTTCTCGTTCTGGAGGATGTCCAGGTAAATCTTCCGGAAACACATCTACATATTCTTTCAAAATAGGTACATCCTCTATTTGAACATTCCTTTCCACACCCATAGTCATTTCATTATCTTCCTCCCCAATAATTGAATTTAGTTGAGCTATTGGGGTGGATCCAGATAAGAATTAGGTGGTGAAAATTCTTCTCTAAAGATAAGGTGTTCCTTATCATCATCATCAAAAATTGTAACCTCCTTCTTCTTATAATATATCTTCGCATCATGGTCCGAAAGACAGTCTATACCACGGATTATATCAAATTAAATCATAGGTATGACGATGAGATCAGAAGATAAAGAACATTTATGTGCTCTAATGGGGACTGATTCACAAAACGTTATTGCAATTATGCTTCCCTGAGGAGTTTTAACTGAAAACTCCCTTGTTAAATAAAATCGGAAATATCTAATTTTCTTCGGAAGCTGGGAAGATATGAAACAATTCGATGACCCCGAATCAAATAATGCATTTACTAAACTTGAGGAAACCATTAAATTACCTGCTACCACGTCTTTCAGAGCTTCTAACTCAGCAGTAGTGATAACATAAGCTTGGCCTTGATCCCTTGGCCTTTTCAGAGATAAGTTCCCCTGACGCTTAGGACATTCATTTGCATAATGTCCCATCTCCCTGTAATTTTAGCATTGGACATCAGTAGCTTCTTTCTTCCCCTTACAATCACGAGCTTGGTGGCTTTTTTCACCACACTTGTAACAGACACCCATTCCATTCAAGCAAGTATCGGGGTGTTTCTTCCCACATTTACCACAAGATGGATATTCAACCTTTACCTTCTTCCCCTTATTTCCATTCCCAGATTGATCAGCAGATCGCTTCTTCTCTTGATTTTCTTTAAAGTCCTAAGACATAGAGAATTCCTTTTCTGTCTAGATAGCACATAAGACAATGTCTTCGTACGATGAGAAGGATTTTGAGACTAATTCTCAATGGAGAAATGGTTTAACCCATCAAAGAAACGATCAATATTACTTTTTGGGTTACGTATATACTCTTCATCATACCTTTCTAATCTTGTAAAGTTATCCTCAAACTTTGCGACATTGTCATCCTCCTTTTGTCTCAGACTCAGAAATTGTATTTCCATATCTGCTCGATGGTCACGAGGAATGTATTTTTCTATGAATAGTTATTTTAACTCCCTCCATTCTATATTTGATACTTCATCACTTTCCGTCATGTTTTGAATCAATGAACACCATTGATCAGCAACTCTAGTGAGGCGGTAAACTGCCATGATAACATTTTCCCTTTCACTACTTCCCAAAGCCTGAAATATTTTCTCTAGGGAACTTATGCATTTCTAAGATACTAATGGATTTGTACTCCCATTTAATGTTTGTGGTTTCTACCTCATGAAGCGATCTAACATTGATCCTCTACGCTGTGGATCAGGGTGCCCCATTCGGGTAAGGTTATTATTGATAACCTGAGTGAGTTTTCCCAGTATGGTGATTAGTTTATAAGAATATCCCCAGGGAGTGTCGTAACCAAAAGTGTTGCAAGGCCCGTTGTTATGCACCAGTTCCCATTCGAGTCTATCTCAAAGCGGTGTTTTCTGGTTTTACCCCTAGGTACATCTGTGCTAGAGCTGCCTCTACCTGCTCGTATCCAGACAGGGATGTATTGCTCGGAAAACTCACAAAATCTCTAGAATACCAAAATTTTAGGAAGTTCTTCTATACTAATCCTCAAAGTCCATCTTACATCTATGTGCTCTAATCGGAGTTTATCTAAATCTAGCTTCCAAGGTCTGTACTAAACTTCCTCTGATACCAACTGTAATGCCCTGACCCTAGTTACCCAGAGTCGGTGCATTATTACATAACATTGGCATGATCACAAGAAAGATCAAATCTCGAAAGTCCGATTAGTTTAGTAGCCTTGGTAGCACTATATATATTGATAAAGTTTTACATTACATCATAAGAATGAAAACTACAACAACATAGTCTCCATATTCCAAACTCTTATCCCCTCATACTATCCCTGCAGGTCATTCATAATTTACTTCTTCACATCCTGGGAAAAATAAAACATAGAAAAGGGGTGAGCTCAAATTCCCAGTAATAATAACAATATAGCGGAAACATTCATAAATAAGAATAAAGATTTAAGGCAATGTATAACTAAAACAAAAGCCTTTTAAACATGAACTTCAACATAGTATGGAAAAAATAAAATGAAATAATGAAATTTAATTATTCTCATGGATATTCTACTAATCAAATAATCACATGCAATATCAATAACCACTTTCATAATGATGGAATGCATAATGCCAGACTATCATAACCACATAGCCAAGGCCTCATGCCAAGACTACAAATAAGATTTTGTCTAGATCTTGTGCCAAGATACTAGTTTGTCTCATGAGACCTACCGATACATCGAGGAGCTATAGCGAGCTCCACCCGTCACATATTAAGTCCAATGCATTCCCATATGAAAAGGTTTAAACATAACATAAACATTCATATTAAAACTAGCATACGAAATGTAAATACTTCATCTATAAACCATGAAGTGTATAAAAATAACACATCCACAGTCAAACATATCACAAAACCTTCAATACAATATAGTAGTTTTCTATCATAATAAATCAACTTCAAATAAGCTTAAAATCCATCAAAGGATGTTGACATAGATGAAATCAAAACTCCTTTTACATAAATATCTATTTCTATTTTGATGTCATTTAAGAGTCATATATTTATAAAATAAAACATTTTCTTTGAAAATATTCTTATAATATCGTAAGGGATGCTTCGACGATTTTATAACAGCGGAAAATAGCCGCACCTACCGTATAAGTTAAAAAAACATTCTTACCTTAATTACGTCTAAAAGGTTAAAAAGGACCTTGTTTGGAAAATGACAGAAAGATTCCTTTATAAACTACTTATAAAAGTCAACAAGGGTATAAATGAATTTAACCCATATTCTAGTAAATAGAAAAAAAATGTTTTGAAATACATTTTTAAGAAACACGGATGTGGATGATAAAGAAGTCCCAGTAGATTATTACGTATAAACAACCTCAGATAATGAATAGATTGTGAAATAAACTCTTACCTTGTACTTTTCCTCAGTTGGAGGTAAGTTAACCTCCTATATAATGGTTAAATAATTGTTATTAAATTATACAAGAATCGTATACATTATTATGTTATCATATACGATCTTTTAACATTGCTTTGTTGATAATATCTTAGTATTATCGTCGTTTCGGGTGTTAACATACTCGTTTTATTTTATATGGTTTGTTATGTAAGCCATGTTTTTCATGTATAGGTTGTATATTATTCATATCCAGAATGATATCAAGTCCCTAAACATTATTTTTAAATCATAAAATGATAATTATACTTGAATGGATACGATGGAGAATGAATCTCATCGCGTTCGTGGAGACGGTAGTCCGTACGTACGCACTAGCGACAATATCATTGTTTTGATATTAAAATAATATATAATTGGATGGTATATGATATATAAATAATCATTATCATGTTATATTTATTATTTAAATGAATTAAAAATCATTATTATACCCATCCAAAAAATTATATATTGTATAACAATTACACCATGACGTGGAGGCGGTAATCCGTACGTACGCACGTATGGTGACATTTCATTAAAAGGATGGATAGAATACTGAATATGGTTGTACCATATTTATAATAATATTACCGTATATAGGAGATACTGGATTCATTATTTTAGAATGGTAATAAAAAAGAAATAAGAAGTTGAAGAAGAAATGAATTTTAAAAGGGTGGTGAAAACATTACCTCTTCTTCGGGTTCTTCCTTTTGATTTGATAAAAAGGGCTCCTTAGGTTGGATTTCTGATCAATCTAAGTCTTCTAAGTTGTATTGAGGGAAGTTTAGAGAGTATTTGGGTAGGTTTTTGATGATCCAAAAGGCTTTGAATGTGTGAATTAGTGAGAAGGGGGAGTTCCCTTTTATAAGAGGGGTGAGGGGTACCTTTGGAAAATCTAGAAATATTATTTTATAATAAATTCATATTCGGTTTTTAATGTCTCAAAAGTGGATTATTTAAACTTTAAAGTGGGTAGGGGTAGAAACCCACTCAACCAGTAGAATTTAGACAGGTTTGGGTCATTATATTAACCTTATCTTTTAGTTTTACCTCTTAGTTAATTAGTTTGACACTTACCATGTCACCTTGTATTTTTATATTATAGTTAATAAACGTACTATATACCTCCAAGACACCCCCAAGTGGTTCATTAATGATAAACCTATCATTATATAAGTCTCTTGGCCGAACATTATATTTTTAGGAATTGAATATAAATTAAATATATAATATTTGTTTTAAAAACTCTTTTATTTCAATTTTGACACTATTTCGAAAATTGATTTTTGTGAAAATAATAACAGAATTATTACTTCGAAAAAAGTTAATTAAATCATTCCTAACATGTCATATTAACCTATAAAATTAGTGTAATTTATAAAAAGTCTCAAATTATATTTATTTGGGTATATATAATATCAATTATTTTAATTTTTCACTATTATGGTAATTACTGCATCATCATTGTGTCATAAATAAATTAAATTATTTAAGGTCTAGAAATTATAAATAAAATATAATTATTTATGAAATCTTCTTATCTTTCTAATTAATATTTATAATCCAATTTTTATTATGTGTAACCCTATATTAAAAATGTCTAGTAAATAAACATTGATTTTAACTCTTTTAACTCTTCTTTGAATTAAATAATAATAAACGTCCTAATCTAATCCAAGTGGACCTAAATGATAATATTTTATTCCTAAGGTTGTTTTTGGTCGATATAAACTTGTCCAATAGAATTAGGACATGTGTTAGGGTAATATTAATATCATTTTTACCCTTAATTACCCTATTTACTTTTAACCGTGGTAAATAAAAGTAAAAAGTTACTATTCACCAAAAATTATTTTCATCTCATTGAACCACATTTTACTCCTTGATATTTAATGTGTCTCTCGGATTTTCGAAATTCCACTCACAGAAGTGGTAAAATTATGTTTTATGAAAAATTCAGTTTTTTAACTACCACTTTGTGGTTTCACTATTAATGAAAAAATGATGTTTTTCAGAAAAATACCAAAAATTCACCCTAGGATAATTTTGATATTCCAAATCCAAAAATGAAATCCATTTTGAAAAATAAAATTTAAAAATTTCAAAAAGTGGGTATTACTATTCATAACGGCTAGTTTGATTGGTTGTGGTGTGTTAGAACTCGATGTTGCGTACAACACATGCTATTGCATTATTCAAAGAGAAGCATACTGTAGAAGCTTGGGGTGTTACACTCATCTAAGGAATCCACTCCCACAATAAATTGTATATCTCATTGATTGATTATTTCATAATCATTCACATTCAACGAGTTCATGCAACTCATTTATTAATTTTTATTTAAACAATTAAAAAAATTCACATAATTTCATCACATGGAAAAGGAGTAATAATCTCTCTCCTAACGTCACAATTTGATTCTCATAAATTTATTAAGACACCCTCTAATAAGGAGAGCACTAACAAACCTATCAGGGTGGTATAAAGTAATTTAGATGCAAAGTAACACCCCTTGGGTGGCCTTAGTTGTGGATAACAACCTACAAAATTCTCAATAGTTCTTATGAAAAAACTAGAAAGATTCCAATTCATTTAATCAAGGAATTCCATTCATTTTACAAGAGATTCAAGATATTAAAACATGTATCAGAATGAAAACTTTCTATAGAAAGCACCAAACTTGCAGGAAAAGGTATATAACACCTACTACAGGTCTGTAGCAGAACACTAGTCCAATATCAAGATATGTTTCTATCTAGATTGAGAGAAAAAAAAGAACAAGATAAAATCCTAAAAATAGTAAATATTATATTTCACCTAAATAACTCTATTGATATGAATTAAAATTAAGAATGACATTACATGATATTTGATCATACTAAAACAGATCCATCGAGACAAATAATGCTCATATCAGACATCAGATAAATAAATGGAAAACCAAACCTATGAATTAGTTTCAAAAGGGTTCTCCCAACATAAGGTTGTTTTCCACCAGAGGAAGAAGAAATAATATGTAGGATATAATATAATTTTATGGGGAAATGGTAATTTTTCCACTTTTAACTATGTAGTATGGTTTGGCCTCATAGTTAGTGAAATCATGTCCCAACCATGCACCCTTCACTATTAAGGGAGGAACCCACACGGTTTCATGCACATGGTTTGACTCACCCTGAAAAACTGTGTTGCATGCCTCTTCAAAAAACTATAGAGCCCCTACTGGTGTGTGTGAATCAGGTTGAATGGTTTCAACAAACTTTACAACCTCCTACAGTTCACTGTCTTGTCCCATATGGTTACTCCTAAGAATGTGTATTTGGTCACACAGTTTCTCCTAACCTTGTCACCCAACTATGTTTCTCCAAAATCCAGAATTTGGGATTCTAAAAATACCTGAACACCTCCAAAACTCCTATGATTTTATTATTCACTCACATTAGGTCAAATTCAATGAGTTTAACTGAAAAATGATCCACACTTCATTGTAAAACCTAGTATCTTACACTATAATAGCTATATTCACTATTCATAGGTTGGATTTCAGTCCATTTATTAGGCCTTAAGGGCCACTAGGAAACCAATAAAAGAATTTAAGACTTCTATGAAATCAAAAATACGTTTATAGGTGACATTATGTGACTAATATATAACTTGATGCATTAGACATGCAACACAAACATCGTGACACGAAGGTACCACTGGCTGGCCGACCTTGAATGAGGGATTAGTGTGACAAAACCTATCAGCTAGCCATCTATCATGAGGTATATTTTATTTTTTATTGATGAGTGTCCTTCCATGTGACTTAAAACATAATGAGAACAGTAATATAATGTGGATAGATAGGTTAGCGGTGCATCGGGGCTCCATACATGCATTATCAGGTGGATGAATCGAAAGAGAGATACATGTGATGACACCTTTCATCTTTACTTCCTCCCACACACCGATGTGGAATGAAGGGGTAAAATATCACAATGAATTGAGGGAAATATAGTGCAATGACTTGGTGGGGGTGATATAGAATCCAATATTGATAGCACATGTGCAATGACTCTGACAGGATGGTGTTGTGGCTTGAGACTGGTGTCATGAGATGTTTGAGGTTACTCATGTGGGACCTTCATGTCATATCTTTTATGGGAACATGATAAACATTTAGATGGTCCTTTTTCCCTTGAAATGATCTTTTAATTCAATAGGGACTTCAATCAATTTCATATGTAATAAAATAGGTTCAATGATTGCTTGTTATCCTTTACGGGGAGAGATAAGGCATCCCCACTTGGGTTCATGGATGTGTGGGTTGTTTCCAATTTATAATTTCCTCTACCTAGTATTAATATATTTAAATATATATATTAATTTATCAAAATATAAATATATTTACATATATAAATACATACATACATACGTACATACATACATACATACATATATATATAGCATTATATAGAATTATATAAAAATAAAAATAATATATATAGGTGTATGTATGTGTATTTGTGTATATATATTAATAATTAAGAATTATTTTTTAAAAGTGAGACCAAATACATTTTTATTAGACGAACATAATGGAAAGGAAATCATAGGATGGGATTAGTTATGGCCATAATCCCACATCTGATGCCTAATTTTTCTCTTATTTTGATACCTATTTTATATTCCTCTTCTTGTATTGCATTCTAGTAGATTATTCTTCATCCACTCCCATGCCCATGACTTCTCATTTAACACCCTCTCCACCAAGATATTACTTAATGTAAAATATCTTCAACAAACATGCTATATGATCCAGAGTCAACCTTGGATTGAGGCATTACTATCTCCAATTGGATGCATTTAGAGTCTCACAATGAAGGAGTCTTCACATTAATTTCTTCTTCTTATTTACTTTCCTTATCTAATAAGGCCTTATATGGTGACTTATTCTTCCTTTCTAGATCATAGTTATCATGTTACCCAACACCAGTGATATGAATAGGAGAAATACTACTACCTATGTGGTTCATCATATCCCTCATCTCCTTTTATTTCTGATGTTTATAAAAATATTCATTGTGTGTTTCAAGAACTTCAAAAAGATTTGATGTTGAATCGTGAATATGATTTAAATAGATCAGATACTATCCATAATCAAAAAGAGATGAAATTGTCTATCTATTCTAACTACATTAGCCTATCCAATCTTAGAGAGAGGATTTTCCTTTTTATAAGATACCATCTGAAAACCCACATCATCCATTAATACCTTTGGTGGGGTCTTATTTTTGACATTGGGATCAGTTTCCACACTGAAAATGTGTGTAGAATCCAAATCCTTTCCATTTTGTAGAACAAATATAGGGTTTGAATCCTAAGCCTGAAGAGAAGCTGAGACATCCAAGCCAATGGGGTTGGTCTCCTTACATCACTATCATTTACCTTTTTAGACTCGAAAACACTGAGATATCTATAATCATAATTTAGAACATTTTATTATTATTTTAAAATTTCACAAGATAATCAACATTCATTTTTAAACATTGCAATCTCTATCTGCATTAATATTTTCCTGAATGTAATGTTGATTAACAACCACATCAATAATAGCTTCATTAAGATTTTTCACATCCATGAGATTCATCACATTACTAACCTCCATTTATTGAAACTTTATATCATCCCTTGGGTCAAGGGATATGTTTATATCCTTGGAAAGGCCTTCCCTTATAAAGAATACCACAACATCATCACATTCATCATTATGTGAAACTTCTTCCTCAACAACAACATTAACCCATATTATCTTCTTAGAGACAAAGTACTACACATCATTTAAAACAACTTGCTAAAAATTAGATATATTATTATCCTTTAAAGCTGACCAATTTTCATGGATAGAAAATTACAGCACCACAACATCTTGAATTCTAAAGGAGGGATACTTTTGTCATATTAGTGATATTTTAGATTTAGAAGTAGCATCAACCATATTTTATTGGAAAACCTTTATATACTAGTCTAATTCCCTTTAAGAAGTTGAATAAGGACCCTCCAATTCAAAGATCTTATGTGTTTTGAAACCCTAGCTATCATCATTCCCCTTACCAAAGAAGAGAGAAAATATTAGTAGCCAAAGAAGCTCAAATTTTCATGACCGATGACATTAGAATGCATATCAAATATATCTACATCCGTTGACAATATCACTTTGTCAACAATGGTGTAACTAAAATAAACATCTATCAAAAAAATAAAAAATGAATGAATATAAAAAAATAAATTGACTTATCCATTTTTATTATAATTCCATTGGATAAGTCAATAACATACAATATACGAGGGGGAAAAAGAATCCAATTCAAACTATAAACTCTAACCCACAATTGAACATAATAATGGCATACATAAAATAAATTTAATTTGTGATCCCATTCATGTATGTGAAGAATCCATAGTTTAAAGAAGAATGAACATCATCCACAAGATTTCCTCTTCAATTCCTCAGAGGGTAAAAGAATATGGAAGTAAATTCATCCTAAATAAATGAATTTCTAGTTTGAAAACCCCTAACATCTGCAAGATGTGATTAAAAATCAGTGATCCTCTATGGAGTATTACCCTTTGGAAAATTAATATGACCTCTTATTGAGTACTTCGGAATCTTAAATAATTTAGAGATCTCCACTGGATTTTCGTTGAAATAGGCTACATTATCCATTCACTAAAGACTTCTCTCAACCTCATTATTAAAGAGAGATAATGAACTGCTAGATCCAGTCATCAGAGGAGATGCATCTATTTCCAATCCTCAATCATTCTTCTTGTACTTCTTCATAGGTGCATGTTTGTGGCTATCGAAGGGTCCCTATAGAAGGAACACATTAACCAGTAAAGGATTAATCAAAGTAGCCATTAAACCCTAGATTCAAAAAAAATGAAGAAAGAGAAGCTCTCATTTCACTTCCCATCCCCTGATCATTGATATTAATAATTAATAATTAATGATTAAAAATTATTAAAAATTTTATAATTAATAATTATTTGAAATTTATAATAATAAATAATAATAAATAATAAATAATCTTTAAATAATAAATTATTATTTATTAATTGTCATTAAGTAATTAAAATTCTAACTAATTATTAATAATAATTATTAACTATTATTAATATAATGGTTTTTTAAATAATATCACCCAAATTTATATAAAATAAAAAAATTTAGATTTAGAGATGGTTTTTAATAAACCACCTTTAATTAGCAGAACTTTTCTAAAATCACCGCTAAAAATAAAAATGAAAGATTTAGAGACATTTTTTAAAATCACAATTAAAAAACCACTACTAAATGTTATTTTTTTCTAGTGATAGGTCACTATTTTATTAAAATTATATATTAGATATTTCATATATATATTTAATGATTCAAAGGCCCATGAAGTCATAACTTATGTCCTAAAATGAGGATTTATTTTGGTACAAATTTCTAGTCCAAATTTTGAGAAAGATGATCATAATAATATTCAATGGAGTTTGGATGGATTCAAAAATAGTTTTGATGTTTTTCTATAGATCCCATAAATCTTTAGTACAGGTGGGAAATTTATGGAAAATATTCACTAAAGCATAAAGTACAATGTGTTCATGGTCACTATGTTGGGATAGAAGTATGTTCATGGTTTTTTACACCATGTTATAGTGCTTTTAAAATTGTTATAAGATATAAATTAGAAAATTATTCTACAGTTATTGGCATGTTCCCGCCTCACTCCATATCATATGGATAAGGCTTCATCTAGCAGCACGAAGATGGTTCCACAGTCAATATTCAGGTTCCGCGACTGAGGTTTGCAACATCCTCTTCTATGGGTTCGTTGGGTGGTATGTGGTGGTCTCCGAGGGAATTTTAGATGGCGGCGATGGGACATCCTTTTCCGGAGATCTGTGATTCTCTAGTTTCTAATATTCTGGTGATGGATTTTTGCTCTTAACTTTTTCCTTAGTTTGATTTTAGGATGTTTTTGCTGTTGTTTTCGAAGATTGTGCTTTGGTATTTCTGGTGGAGGAGCTTGGACTTGGTTGTTCGTGTTTTGGTTTTTGTGCTATCTGTGGTTGCTGTCGCGGTAGTTTCTGGCACTTGGGGTTTTGGTTTTTGGGGTGTCTGTGGTTCTGGATCTGGAGCTGCTATGGTTACTGTCGCGGTAGTTTCTGGCACTTGGGTTCACTCTGTTTTTTGAATTTCTTGAAGACTATGGAGGCAGTGAGGGTTTTTTCGGTCATTGGTTGGGATTTTATACTCACAAATATCTGGATTTTGGGTCCGTTTTGGTTTTAATTTATTTGAATCTCGTGGAGGCATTGATTCTGTGGCGATTTGGTGTGTATGGTTAAGGTGAGTTATGGCCTCTGTTGTTTGTAATTTTTTTGTGGATGAATTCTGTTTGAACCCAAGGTGAAGTTTTGATGAGTTTGCAACCAAATTCCAACATGTATCTGCTCTAGATGATGTTCAGAGCAAGAAGCATTCACCTGCACATGGCATTTGGATCTGGATGTTTGAGAGGGTATGGCTCTGCCATTGATACCGTGCCCATGCAACTATGCACGGGACTGCTTTCCAAAAGGTCATGTGATGGTGAAAGTTTGTCACAATGGTGTAATTGCTGGGGAGGGTCAGATTCTGTAGCCTTGATCTGAATTTTCCTTTTAATGGTTTGTTGGTTGTAATGATGGATGTTGTGGTTTCTCACTTTTTCCTCAAAAGTGTTTTGATAATAAAAAAGTTACTTTTCAGTCATTCAGTCATAGAGGAGGGGCTAGAACACTGTTGAAACTTCATTTTGTCATGTATATTAAAACAGGGAAAAGATAAATACTTTAGGGAGAATAGAAGAAGGGAAATGAAGATGGAAAAGGATTGAAAATCCCCCCAATGGACATTATCCCATGTACCCAAAATCATCATCATCATGTAGGGTACCTTTGCAACAAGTTTGTTTACCAGAATGTGCGATCAGCCCGTGTAAGACACCTGAGTGAGAAAGAACCTTCTCCCGAGGTCTTATATTTTACTAAAAATGGGACCCTGGGGTCTTCATTTGTATAGAAAGAAATTATTGAAGGCCAACTGAAGCTTTTCTCATCCTATGAATTCACTCGACCCCTACGAAACCTTCAAGGATTCATTCTAAGATCTGAAAGAGATTAAATTAATGGGGTAGAGAGCAACTAAATTCCTCCCAGGGTTTAAAAAAATAGTACCTATATTAGGCACTCGCTCACCCCATGGATAACAAAAACTATTTAGAGGTCCCATTCATTAAGAAATGACCCGTACGATCCACCTTTAGGTCCACCGGTGGAGACCCTTGAAGGCTTGAGAAAGGTATCACCAATTTGTTGTTCCTGATTTCTTCCATCACCTAGGGTATAACAAGTTCTCCCAGACCTACCTATGTTAACCCCATATGTGATCCTCCTTGGTTCTCCTTAATCTCTAACCACTGTGAGCCACTCCTCATGCCTTCTTCATAGCAATCCATGGAAGGACCTATACTCCTTTGGATTTCTTGTATGAAAGAGACGCTGTTGAAACCTACACTAAATCCTCAAGACTCACACAACCTTGGTGAGTGGAAAATTAGTATTCCCCGCATTTGGGTGTGTATTTATACTATTATAGGTTTCCTGCACTTGACTAGTTGGCCAGTTTGGGTAATTTTTGTGCATGTGAGTGTGTATTCCCACAGTCCTGAGGAACCCTACCCCAAGGACAGTTTCACGGAGATCCCATTCATGGATAATAGGGTTAGGATAGAGTCCTCTCCTTCCATTGTCTGAGATATGGAGCCTCCAGTTCCCAGTGGGGAGGGTAATTATTATTCTTTATTTTCCATTCAACCAGGAATGAGATCCTCCTCCCACTATATGAGACCCATTTTAGGGAATAACTCATGTATTATGCCTATGGAATTTCTTTTAAATGGTTTCACCCTTGTTCTTCACTGCCTCTTGGCCACCAGATCAGAGAGAGGATGTGCATCAAAGTCCTCTCCTCTCTATCATTCCCCCATCCCTCCTCAGTTTCCATACCCTGGACCCATTCCATGGTAAAGTGAAAAGAGGTAAGTGTTTTAGCCTCAGACTCATCCATCAATAAAAGATAGGTTAGAGGTGGTGGGAATGCTCAATGCCCCATCCATCTCCCTGTGGATTTTGTTTCCATGTCCAATAGTAGAAAAACAGAATGCATGGTTTACTGAATCTTCTTCTTCCTTAGGTATCTCACATTCAACATGACTCACATGGTCTTAGAGGTTAGCAGTGATCATGAAACCCTTATGATCCTCAAAAACTATTGAACTACAAGAACTATGATTAGTATTAAAATCAAATTACATAGGACATCCACTTAGGTCTTGGGTTCAGTGGACATCCTCCTCAGGAGTAAGCCCCAATAATAATTCCCTTAATTTGGGAATTCTCCTTAGGAGTAATACCCGAAACAAGCCGAAAAAAACTACAAGATGATACATCCTTCATGGTCTCTTTTCTGGGTATCGATTTTTGGAATAAGACCCAGCTTATCCTCTCAAAGGGCCAAAGTCCCCTACAATACCATCTGAACTACAAGGTCATTGATTTCCATCCAAATGGGATACATAGGAAGCTTCCTTGAGGTCCAAACCCAACACCCCAAATCAATCCTATTCTCTCTAGGCCATACTCTTGGAAGGTTCTAATTCAACCTGGTAAACCATATTCCTCCCAGGTTCCCTAGTATGCTTCGACATAAGTCTCACACTAATGTTTGACTAAGCACCTTATTCCTAGACATCCTTTCCACATGACGTTAAACTTTATGGTTGGTTCCATAACACATGAACTTAAGAGGAATTATGTGCCCCAATAAGAGGCACTAAACTATATGGGTTCTAATTCCATTCTGAAGGATACTTAGGAAGCCCATTTATGGGTTTGATCCCAATATAAAAACAACTCTTGTCTCCCTAGATGACGATATACTCCAGAGTTCCCCAGTTAGTGGCTATGAAACCATGATCATCATAATGATGACTAAAGAATCTCTAATAAATATAGAAGTGGATACCATCAATAGAGATCCGCTTAGACACACACACACACACATATCCATTGATTAAGAACCTTAGATACATAAAGATGATTCTAAGATCTATACATGAGAATAATTAATTGGTAACTCTTGGATGATCTAGATCACACTTTGGAATCAATAATGTATTGATGAACATTTCTTAAATCTATGAGAGTCATGGAGTATGAAATAATTCCCCCCAAAAGGGTGTGATGATCCTATCCTCCTATACTCTCAACCAATTTGAGTTCTTAAGTATCATGGGCAACAATCCCTAATGAGTGCCTTTCATTAGAAAGTTGGTCCCTTTAGATACAAGAACATTGGCTGTTTTCGGTCGAATAAAAAAACCTGTTGAAAACCATTTAGAAATAGAAAATCATTATGAGGTAAGAATTCTGAGGGAAACAAAAAATGGCGAACCTGACATGAATCTTTAACCAATATGATAGTGTTATCCATATGTAAATTCCCATTCACTTGATAAAATAAGGCATGACAAGAAAATCAATCATGAATGTGTTCATTAAAATGAGATGATGCTTTAACATGGTTTTATTATTTATTTTTTTCATATATCTAGGAAATTACTCTAAGATATCCCTTCAGTCCAATGTTGTCATTCCAATTTTCACTAACAAATACCTACGATACTTGTCAAACAAAATCTTCATCCCCATAGAGGATATCATAACCAACCTAATATCTTTAACACTGGGTCTCAAACTCACTGGTTCAAGAGTATGATCAACATGGAGCCATCCTGACCAAGGAAGCTATCCGATAGTCCCTATAGCTCACCAAGTCCCATCAATCATCTGGTCAATGATTACCAGTAGTATTGACATAGACGACACCAAAGACCATCTTCAACAATTTTGAGAGCTTATCACTAGAATGTGACAACCATACCCTCCAGTATCTCATTTAGGTTGATCAAGAGGCCACATAAAGACTCATCCAGAAGACATAGGTGTCCTTGTCAAAGTATCCTTCCGATAGTCACCACCACAAACACCACTTGGTAGTGAACCCTCAACATGATGAGGGTGTTGTCCTCGACTGTCCAACCCAGGTCCTTCAAACTCAAGCATGAAAGATGTCCCACCGAGGATGAAAACCTACCAAAAGGGATCACAATCACACCTATACACCCTCTATAGGATCCCACTAACCCAATTTTGGGGAATGTTGTGATCGGGAATATACACCCACTCGCCTTCATTCAGCCAACCAACAAACTCATCTTGTGACATTCAAGGAACATCATAGTTCAAATCCAACGTTGTACCACAAGCAGGCAAATACACCTTCCCAAACCCAACAAGACTATCATTAAAATCATCCACCATAACTCCAAGAAGCCCTTCAACCCAGTTTGGAGGCAACCTGAAAGAAGAAACATACACCTAAATGCACTTAACAGGACTTCCAATAGCCTTATATTGCAACACCGAGAGATGTTAGTCAGAAAATATTGATGACACAAAAGGAAAGACACAAATATTTTCCCCCCACAGGAGTACCATTAGTATCCAATGACAGGAAATGAAGGATAGAAGCAGGCACATAAACCTACTCCAAATAAGGAAGGGGAATATATCCTCATTCTGACCACTTGATTTACTAAGCATATCCTAACAATGGTGAATGGGAAGAAAAAAATCCCCACCCACATCCTACATAATATCCATGATATCATAATGGTGATGAATGTAGTGCTTGAGGGAGGGCCACAATAATCTATCCCTATAAGTAGGGTGACTCATCGGTATGTCACCCCAAAATAGATACACACCTCTTCTCCTTTCTAGGAGGGTTACGGGGAAAACTACCCTATATTAAATGGAATCTTAGATCAGGAACATACACCCACTCCAAATAGAGGTAATCAACCTATACTAATGGACACTCTAAGGTAGACATAAACACCATCCCATGATTACCACTTCTCCTAGTAAGTGGTCCCAATCACTCATAATAATGCATCCAAGAAGAAGACTAATCAAACACGATTTGAAAATAAAGATCCAATATATGATCTAGCTATACTTAATGATAGATTTCTTGAATCCCTAATATGATTTTTTTGTGGAATCTCAAGATCCTACCCAACTACCATATTATGGAAGTATTATCATTAATTCTGAAGGTCCTCTTTAGATATTTCACTATGAAATCTTGATTCATACCTACAATATGGACGATATCGGGGTCATGTATATTTATTAGAGAAACAAAAACCCTATGTGTGGAAAGAAGACCAAGGAAAAAGAAGGTTTCCCCCTTACTCTAATCTACCATGGTGGTCCTCCACATTGTTGCATTCTCTGTAAAAGTTCATTTTGTAGTAGTGCTTCACATTCTCAAGATAATTCTCTGAGTGGAAATTTAGTGACGATAGAACCCTCTTATCATGAGGCAATTGTAAAAACAAGGACAACCATGTCTAATGCCTTGTACATAGAAGGTGAAATACTTTCTCCACTAGAAGACAACCCAAGGTGATAGTCATTCTCCGAACTACCCTTTGGCCCCATACCATCTAGTGCATCAAAGTAGGTCTCTACCAATCTTTCTACTTATGAAAAGGTGGTAGGGAAGTGTCCACTCTAGTCGGACTAAGTAGAAGAACTTCTGGTGAAATATGAATAAGGTCTACTAAATGTGCGGGAAAAAATTGCTAAGGATGACATACTAATCATCTTCTATCCTTTATCCACTTGTCAATATAGAATTCTAGAGGCACAGAAAAAAATATTGTGTGAAGGGCATCTGTCTCAACATAAGTAAAACTATTCAAAAATTAGTGGGAAAGGTATTAAAATATTATGGATATCAAATTCATGTCAAGGTAATAGAAGGACTTCAAAACCAAATTAACATAGCATCTCTCCTGGATTCATGACATCCAAAGATTGAGAAACAGTAAGGATACCTTCAATGTGCATTCCTCAAACCATTAATGAGGTTGTGAAAATTAATCATAGATAACACATTTTTTGTTCATATCTAAGGAAGGTGCATGAATGGGGTGTTAAATTTCACTATGATGTCCAACCAGAAGAATCCCACTGAAGGCGGTATCATGAAATTTATTAGACCTTTATAGAATCAAATAAATAGAATTTGTTAATAACTAAAGACATACTAAAAAAATAGGCCCCGACCAAATATCACCGAAATTGGGCCGAAAGAGAGAAGGATATTGAGAGACAATTACACTAGAAGTCTAATAATATTGAAAGATGCTCCCATTTTAGGGAAATTAAATATCAGATAATACAGATGTCAGAAATAGTGCAACGGTCTTCAGAGATAGGCAATTTAAGCGTGTGACGAATGATGCACCCAAACCATGTTCAAACAAAACTATAGAGAATTGGAAGAGTATTCTTGGTAGTATCAGCCACTATAGTTTGGGAGTAACCCTATCCCATAGGGTTGTTGTATTTTTTTACCCAACCCATGAGGTTAAAAAATCAGACAAGAAGGGTTGTAAAAGTAGAAAGGGAACAACCCCATAAATTAGTTCTGGGGTATTTTCACATCAACAACCACCTACTTAGTAGTAATGAGTCTTCCAATGATTAGGAAAATACCATAAATTAAATCCTCCCAGTTTGTCTCATCCTATGATCCAGTAATTTCACTTGGAACATGAATGACTAGACTATATAGAGATCACCTATAGGTTATTATCCAAAAAATAGTTCCTAGTGAATCATTAAAGGATATAACAATGCCGCATAGAGGGTGAAGAAGAAGGTAGTCTCGAAAATAATCTGATGGAATGCACAAAATGTGTTTCACATTAGTTAACATCATCAACACAACCCTCATAGATTCCGAATAACACAAGGCCAATTCATAAGAGTTTGAAGATGAAATTCCAGTTCTGGAAATGTTCCACACTAAAATAATGGAAGTAGGTGTATGTACCGAAAACCATTGGTAATCCCTGAATTTGGGAACTCCCTTGAATAATCCACCTTTACCTCATCAAAAGAAGTAAAATGGTAGGTGTCAAATCATGTCTCACCTGCCTCATTGAGAGGCTAAGACCCTTATACTGGAGGAAAGATTTTATAAGAAATAGGAAGAGATTAAATAATTTAGGAGACTCAATGAATAATTACTTAGAGGTATCCTTCCTTATAGGCATGTCTTACAAATTGATCCTTAAATCTTAAAGGGAGAGGGATGAGGCATTGATCATTCCCACCTCCTCCAAACCCTATTCCACTTATGGAAGAGACCAAGGCTATAACACTTTTCTCTCCTCACTTTACCTAATACTGGTTCCTAGGTATGGAGACTGAGGAGGGAAGGGACCAAAGATAGAGGAGAGGACTCTAGTGCCCATCCCCTCTTTGATCCAGTTGAAATGAGGTTGAGAGGACCAATGTGAAACCACATTCAAGAAAGGATATTTGATTAATCCTTGATGGATGACCAAAAATTGGTCCCATAGTGAGGTAGGATGATATCATTATAGGTTGAATAGAAAAGTAACCATAATCCTTACACTCCCCATAGTGAACTGGAGGCTATGGGTCTTAGAGACAAGAAGGGGGGACATGATCCTAACCCTAGTATATGATACTGGGAACTCTCTGACACCATCCCTAGGGTATGGGTCCATATGAATAGTGAAATAAACACTGACATGCATCCCCTGGACCCTATCTACCTTACCATACAAGTGAAAGAAACATATGAAAATAGGAATTCACACCCAAATAGGGGACACACTGATGTGACACTTTCCATGGTTGTGTTATTCTGTAGGATTTAGTGGAGGTTTCAAATTTTTCTCCCTCAAATAAGAGATCTATAAGAGTAGAGTCCCTTCAATGGATGAATTTGAAGAAGGCCTAAGGAGTGGCCAACATAGGATGGTGATTAGGGTGAACCAAGGTGGATTGTGGAGGGGGTTAATATAGGTAGGTCAGGTTGAACTGGTTGTACTCTGGGAGATGGACAACCTGGGAAACTAAACATGAGAGAGATCTCACTCAATCCTTCATGGGTCTACATAGGTGTTCCCAGAGATGGGCCACATAGGTCCCAAATTAGAGAAAGGTTCTTCACACTCGTGTTCATTAACCATGGGATGATCATGTGCCTCACAGAGGGTTTGTTTATTTTAAACCTTGGGAGGACTATAGTATCACTATCCCACATTAATTATCTCTCCTTCCTGTTTTAGAAGACTACTAAGAAGGTTTAGGAGGGGTTGAGAGAAAGACTAGGGAGAGTTCAACTTCAGTTTATCTTCATATGTTTTTGTCTATATAAATAAATACACCAAGGTTATATTTATGTGAAAATATTGGACCTTGTTCAAAGGGTATATCTCGCTCTTGTGTCTTACTCAGGATGATTGTTTAGGCTGGCGTGCAGGCTGGTCACACAGAATGACACACAAGTACCCTCCATAGTGTTGATGCATTAGGGTACTTGGGTAAAGGGACCTTGGGGGTTTTTCAATCCTTTTCCTTCTTAATTAACTATTTATCTCCTCCCTTAGGTATTTATATTTACACCCTTTTCATATATGTGATAAAATTGAGTGTCAACACAAACCATTTAGATAAAGGAATCCATGATAAAGAATTTTTTGATTCTAGTGGATACTGAATACCATCATAGGTACGAACTGATTGGTTGTTTCTTATAAAAATTAATCAAACATACTAGAAATTAATATCAAAATATTGTATAGTGAGGTACACATCATTATTTGTGTTATAATTTATTCTATAATTCAATCTTAGGAGGATCTTCAGTATTCAATTCATGTTTTCTTCAACTACAAATGTGCATATAGATTTCCCATGAATCCCCGCATATATAAAATTTATACGAAAGTAATTAATGGGAAAAAAAGTTATTATAACTTTTGTTGTAGAGAATTGGATACTTTAATAAAGTAATTATGAGATGTGACTATTATTGTTTGAATGTGATATTTTTTTTAGGTCACCAAATATAGGTCACCAGATTTAGGTCACCAAAATTCAGTTTACTAGAAATTATCCAGTGAAATTTGGTTGGAACAGTGTACAGAAAATGAAAACACTTACTCTCTTGGAGTTAGTGGAACCTTGGGAAGTATGTATCCTCTGATGGTATCAAAGAAGTTATGACCTAGACTATAGAACATTTGGATGTTCCTTGAGCCAAAGAGAAACGTGACTCAAGTGCATTTATGTATATGCTAACGTTTTATTACAAGAGGATAGGGCCTCATATATATAATGGGGAGAATATATCCTCAAATTTTATTCGAAAAACACAATGTAAATAACTAAAACATTCACAACACATCATCAGTGCACACATAAATTAATAAAGAACAATTGTGGAATAAATGAATCATGTTGAAGCATATAATCACACATTATTAATCACCCAATTTGTTGATCAAATATTTAAAATAAACAAAATAAAAAATATTCACATAGTTCCTACTGATATCCTTGGGCTCCAACAAAGGTATCTCAAAATATCCATCAGGCTACCCCAGCTAAATCTTTGAAAAGTCCTGTACTATAACTAGAATATAGACATAAGGTATATAGGCACACCCAATTTCCCATGTAGGATATGAGAAACACATCTTACTATGGTCTCACCTAGTCCATACACAATCATATGCATGCGTTCATGGGGAAAATCAAAATTCTATATAAACACCTAGATATGGAATGCTAACCAGGACACCAAAAGTTTATAAGAATAAATTACCATGTACTAACCAGATCACAATGACACCTAACTATACATTCATCATCACTATGATGGAATCCCATAAATACCATAAATCATGATACCAAACTCATAACCCATATCATAACTAAAAACCAAAGTTAGGTATTCGTCTAAATCCTCAAATCTTTACATAAAGGGACATGGAACCATTATAAAAAAAGGTGTTTTCGTTGTCTTTTTTAATTTTTAACATAATATAATTTGTAACACTCGAGACTTTTATGAGAAATATTTTTGTTTTTATAAATCATAAAAGGAATCTTTCACTACACACAACACTAGCTTGGCTTGCTTTACATGCAATCACGACCTTCCTCTATAGCTTGCGTCATACGCAATACCGAGTTTCACTAATCAATGATATGCTATTAAAATATTATTAAAACTAGCCGTTTTGAATATTAATAACCACTTTTTGAAATTTTATAAAATTTATTTTTCAAAATGGACTTCATTTTTGGATTCAGAATATCAAAATTATCCTAGGGTGAAATTTTGGTATTTTTCTAAAAACTTTCAATTTTTGATGAATAGTGAAACCACTAAGTGGTAGTTAAAAAAACTGAATTTTTCATAAAACATAATTTTACCACTTCTGTGAGTGCAATTTCAAAATTCCGAGACACACAGTTGATGTCAGTAAGTAAAATGTGGTTCAATGAGATGAAAATATTTTTTGGTGAATAGTAACTTTTTACTTTTATTTACCACGGTTATAAGTAAATAGGGTAATTAAGGGTAAAATGATATTATTATTACCCTAACACATGTCCTAATTCTATTGGATAAGTGTAATTCGACCAAAAGCAAACTTAGGAATAAAATATGACCATTCAGGCCCACTTGGATTAGATTAGGACATTTATTATTAATTTATTTAAAGAAGGGTTAAAATAATTAAAATCAAAGTTTAATAAGTAAATAATTTTCAATATAAGGTTATACAGAAGATAAATTCGACTATAAATATTCCTTATAAAGATAAAAAGCTTTCCTACATAATTTTATTTTATTTTTAATTGTTAGACATTAAATAAGATAATTTATTTATGACACAAAGATGATGCGGTAATTATCATATTAATGAAATATTGACATAATTGATGTTATAAATACTGAAATAAATGTAATTTGGGACTTTTTCTGAATTCCACTAATTCTATAGGTTACTACGACATGTTAGTATTTATATAATTAACTTTTTTCGAACTAATCATTCTGTTATGATTTTCACAAAAATCAATTACTAAATAGTGTGAAAATTGACATAAAATAGTTTTTAAAACAAATATTATATTATTAATTGTTATTTTATTCCTAAAAATCTAAGGTTCGGCCAAATGACTTAGATAAGGTTATATATATTAATAATAAACAACGTGGGGTTCGTTTGGCTGCTTATAGTAGGTTTATTAACCATATTGTATAAGAACACAAGAAGACACGGTAAAAGTAAAATCATTTAGCTTAATGTTAAATCTATATGATAAGGTTACAATAGGAACCTAAACTTGTCCAAATTCTATTATATGAGAGGATTTCGACCCATCCCCACCATAGCTTCAAAATAAATCAAATTGAAGCTATTTAAAACCGAACATGACTTTATAATAAAATAATATTTATAGATTTTCCAAAGGATCCCCTCTCCTCCCTTATAAAAGGGCACCTCCTCCCCCTCTTCCTCACACCACATTGAGCCTTTATGCTCGGCCATCCCCGACAACTTTCTCCTATACACTTCCCTAGAGACATCCTAGAGGTCCTGGTCTTCTTCAAAGACAAATTTTAGTGCCCTAAAAGGAGGTCTCAAAGAAGCACTTCAAAGAAGAGGTAATGTCTGTTACCGATTATTTCATCTTTATTTATTCTTCCAATTATTCTCCTTTAGTTGTTTCATTTTGAAGTAATAACATCAGTATCACTCATATACTGATATTTTATTATAAGTATGAAACAACCCAATGTCACCATCTATCCATCCTATGGAATATGAAATCATCACGCGTGCGTACATATAGAATACCGTCTCCACGCCGTGGTGTAATCTATTTTCAACCACCACCTTACTTGGATGGGTATAATGGTGTAAATAATGACTATATATGATTATTGTAAAGTGATATTGATTCTTAAATAGTATACATACTCTCCAATACAATTCAATGATCATGGGAACAATATCATCGCTCGTGCGTACGTACGGAATACCGTCTCCACGATGTGATGCGACTCGTTCTACGTGATCTTCATTGCATAATGATTATATAAATGAATTGAATGAATGAATATGATATATATTACACTAATAACATTCTGGAAATGAGGTATCTATAACCTAAAGAGAAGAATAAGAATTTATTCGACAAGACACGCATAACAACAAAAAGTAAGAAACACACGAATAACAAGTTGTAATGAAATATTACTAATAAGAAGCTAGGAATATGACCATATTTGATATCATAATAATGAGTATGATTCTATAATAAGTCAATAACATTATTTAAATCATTAGACAGGAGGTTCGGACACGTACAAAGCATATCGGACCTAAGGTAAGGGAAATATCACAATCTCATTTTTATCCGAGATTGTTTATACTTCGGTATTTACTGGGGTGTATTTTATCATCCACGTACATGTTTCCTCAATATGTAATATTATTTACATCCACCTAAAATTGTTTAAATCCAATTTTACCCTTTAGTGAGTTTCTAGTAAAAGATATGAAAGGAATCTTTTGTCATTTTTCGTACGAGGTACTTTTTGACATTTCCGACAAAAGTACGAGAATAAGGTTTTTTTTAACTTATACGGCATGAATGGATTTTTAAAACATTATTTCCAAGAATCTTTCTTTACAAGTTTTCAAGTGTATTTTTAATCATCTTCTTTTAGTTTAAAATTGTATGACATGTTAATAAAGGAAAAATGTTTTTGAAGTAGAAAGGATATTTTCCTCAAGAATGGAGTTCAAGTGTTTTATCAAAATTATTTTCCATATAAGATAATAAAAAGTTATGTTTCTATCCCTATTATTAAATTAATTTGATTATGTCATGATAGAATTATTTTTATGAATTCCTTTATCTTATATGAATTGTTTTATGATGTCACGATGTTTAAGATTCCCATTTTTATTTCATGGGTTATGCTATGATGTATGGTTTAGGATTTTGTGGCACACATAATAATGGAATCATTATGAGATTGGTGGGACCTATATATACCGCCAATGAATTGGGTAACGATTTTATATCTCATGAGATAGACATGGCTGGAACGGTAGGTTAAACCGGTTCAGTGAAACAAGACTGAAACGAGGAGTGAACTTGGTTCAGAAATGGACTTTGTCCACGCAGATAGTCTCGGCAATGAGTCTTGACTAATAAGAAACGATTCTCTATGATTATGTGTGTATGACACAAATTTTCATGTTTTAATTTATGATTATTGGGATTACATTTCACTACTATGATTTATCCCATGTTATGAAACTATGATTTCTTTTGCAGGTTAAGACTTCCAAAAGTTATGTTCTTATGTTTCTGATGTGATTGATATTTCTTTTTTTTACCCTTACTGATCACTTGAGCTCACCCTTTTTATGTTTTCATTCCATAGGTCAGGAAGAAGGTTAATAAGTAATATATGTCAAAAGCGACTATAGATATGATGAAATAAATGGGAGATAGTGTAGACGCTTTATGAACCAGTTGTTTATGTTTCCCAGTTTCTAAAGACACTATACCTATACGGTCTTTTCCTGGTTTTGTTATATGTGTGCTTCAATTCTGAAGTAATAACAATGTATGTAAATTATGGGTCGTTGTAGTTGGTATCAGAGGCAAAGGAGGTAGGAATGTATCTGATCCTTGGGAACTCTCACATGTGAGCGTTGGACGAAGCGTGGCTCTCCGCCCAAGGGTTTCATGAGGAAATGGCTGCCACTGGGGATGGTGGTGTGTCCCGCCCAGGGGGTGTAGCCACCCATGGAGTGCCCTGATTGGTATCAATTATAGTCCACTAGAAGTAATTCCAGATTGTTATAGTTGGTATCAGAGGAAAGGTATAGTCAACCTTTGGAAACTAGGAAATGAAAGCCTTAGTAAGAACCCTAAGGATAAGTCTAAGCATAGAACACAATCTTAGTGTTTTAGAAATGGCCATGAATAACCTAGGATAAGACCTTATGTGTGAAATTCAATTCTTGATTATGTGGTTTTCCTTTTATAATTAGTGTTCCTCACACTATTCTTCTTGGTTTTAGTCAATGGATGGAACCCGATGGAACCGTGTTAATGCGGAATGCGACGGGAAATGCAATGATTGTCCACCTAAGCAACCAAACGTTATGGGAGTTGGAATGAAAATTCTTTTAGCCATGCTCACACAACATTCTCAAGCTATAAATCATGTAGGAATTCAAAACGAGCAAAGGAAGGAGCAACATTCTGTTGAATCCTTCATGAGACAGCGTCCACCATCAATCAACGGGTCTACTGATCCATTAGTTGCTGAACAATGGATTAGTACTACTGAAAATATATATTTTAGTTCTTCAATGTTCTGAACATGATAAAGTCATCTTAGCAGTGTATCGTTTGGAAGGTTATGCTGATCGATGGAGGAATCTTATTAAGAATACGAGGCAAAGGATGAAATTGAGTCCATGGAATGTGACTAGTTCAAGAACTAATTTTTCAATAAGTACTTCTCTCGTATTCTCCGAACAATGATGGAGAAGGAGTTTCTTGAACTAAAGCAAAAGGATGATGAATCTGTTGGTACCTATGAAGCAAATTTTACAAGACTTTCAAGGTACGCTTCGGGTATTACTACCCAACCTGAGAGTAAGATCGATCGATTCTTTAGTGGCTTAAAACCAAGTCTTCAAAGGGCGTTAGCCATAAGGGACGTCAACAGCTACGAGGAAATTGTTCGATGTGATCTCAAAGTCGAGATAAAGATTGGAGTAAACCATCAGTCATATGGGTTTGATAAGAAGAGGAAAATGAAATTCAAAGGAAAATATAAAGAGCACACTAAAAAGAAGATGAGGTTTCCCTTATGCTCAAAGTGTGGATAGAAACATGGAGGGAGTTGTCTTAAAGGGACAAGTAAATGTTTCAAATGTGGAAAGGAAGGTCATAGGGCAATTGAATACTGCAATGATGGGAAGAAGATGTCTAATGATGCAAACAAATGAAGGGATACATAGAATGAACCTACTACACTTTAATGTTTCAAGTGCAAGAGATGAGGCATTATGCCAATCAATGACCAAATCCAAGGGTTGATGATGATGGTCGATGTCAACAAACTCTTAAGTCTAAAGACAAAGGAAAGTCACATGAAATTTCTATCAGCGATGTGGAGTACGATAACGATGTGGTGAAAGGTACAATTACCATCCACTCTAAAGTAGAAAATGTTTTATTTGATTCTGGATCCATCCACTCTTTTATTTCTAATTAATTTTCTAAAGATATCACCGTATTACCTCAACAATTAGATGTTGAGTTAGCTGTGGCGACCCCTAATGTCAAAACAGTCACATCAAAAGTTTATAATTCTTCTCTGATCGAAGTTTGTGGGAAAGTGCTTCCTGCAAATCTTGTGATCCTTCCTATAGTGAAATTTGATGTGATTCTTGGCATGGATTGGCTTTCTTTATAAAGAGCTCATATCAATTTCCAAAGAAGGGAAGTCACATTCCATATTCCAGATCAATCTATGATTGTCTATCAATGCAAGGATGAACATAACCTTCTAGTGGAAATTTATTCCATCTTATGTGTCTTGATTCTACTAAATGAAGGTTATTTATCTCAAATGGTTGGTGAGAAATACACGATTAAGAATATGCCCATTGTACGGGAGTTTTATGATGTCTTTCAGGAGGAATTACCAGGTCTTCCACCAAATCGTGATGTTGAGTTTTCAATAGAACTCATACTGGGTGCTTTGCCTATATCCAAAACACCTTATAGAATGCCCCAATTGAGTTGTAGGAATTGAAGAAGAAACTCCAAGAGAATCTTGATAAGGGGTTCATACGCCCTAGTGCGTCACCATGGGGAGCACCTGTTCTGTTTGTTAAGAAGAAAGATGGATCAATGAGACTCTACATTGATTATCAAGAACTTAACAAGATCACTATCAAGAACAAATATCATCTCCCGCGCATTGATGACCTATTTGACAAACTACGCAGAGCTAAATACTTTTCCAAGATTGATCTTCGTTCAGGGTATCATCAATTAAGGGTCAAAAGGGAGGATTATAACGACCCATACTTTACATACATTGTTAATACATCAAAATTTAAGCACACTTATTACAACATATGACAAAACCACAAAGGATCGTATAGGTATAGTGTCTTTAGAAACTGGGAAACACAAACAACTGGTTCATAAATCTTCTACAGTGTCTCCCATTTATTTCATCATATCTAGGGTCCCTTTTAGCATATTCTACTTAATATCCATCTTCCTGACCTGGGGAAAAGAAAACATAAAAGGGTGAGCTCAAATGCTCAGCAAGGCAAATAAAGGAAATAAAAATCATATCATATATTTTTGAAAATCATAACCTGCAAAAGAGATCATAATATCTTAACATGGAACAAATCATAGAAGTGAAAATGAGATCCCCATATTCATAACATAAAACATGAAACTTTGTGGCATGCACACACAATCATGGAAAATCATTTCTTTTTAGTCATGACTCATTGCCAAGACTATCATAGTGGACAAAGTCCCTTTCTGAACCGAGTAACCCTCGTTTCAGTCCTGTTTCACTGAACCGGTATAACCTACCGTTCCAGCCCTGTCTATCTCATGAGATATAAAATCTTTACCCAATGCATTGGAGTGAGATATAGGTCCCACCCATCTTATAATTAATCCTTTCTTATGTGTGCCACATAATCATAAAACATACATTATCGCATAACACATGTAACAAAAATGGGATTCTTGAAACATCATGACATCATAAATCAATTCATATAAGATAAAGGAATTCATAAAAATAATTCCATCACAACATGATCAAATCAATGTAATAATACGGATTAAAACAGAACCCTTTATTAACTTAGATGAAAAATAATTTTGATAAAACACTTGAACTCCATTCTTGAGGAAATATCCTTTCTTCTTCAGAAACATTTTTCCTTTCATAAGATGTCATATAACATTAAAATAAAAGGAGTTGATTAAAAATTAACTTGAAAACTTTTAAAGGAATCTTCTTGGAAAAAATGTTTTAGAAATCCATTCATGCCGTATAAGTTAAAAAAACATTCTTCGCACTTTTTTCGAAAAAGTCAAAAAGTACCTCGTACGAAAAACGACAAAAGATTCCTTTCATTTCTTTTACTAAAAACTCACCGAAGGGTAAAAATGGATTTAAATAATTGTAGGTGGATGGAATTAATATTACATATTGATGAAACATGTACGTGGATGATAAAATACACCCCAGTAAATACTTACGAATAAACAATCTCAGATAAAAATGAGATTGTGATATTTCCCTTACCTTAGGTCCGATTTGCTTTGTACGTGTCCGAAGCTCCTGTATAATGGTTTAAATAATGATATTGACTTATTCCAGAATCATTCATATTGATATGATATCATATATGGTCATATTCTTAGCTTCTTGTTAGTAATATGTCATTGTTACTTGTTACTCGGGTCTTTATTGCCTTTTGTTCTTATGCGTGTTTTGCCGAATACATTCTTATTCTTCTTTTAAGGTTATAGATACATTATATCCAGAATGGTATTAGTGTAAAATATATCATATTTATTCATTTAATTCATTTATATAATTACTATGTAATGATGATCATGTAGAACGAGTCGCATCACATCGTGGAGACGGTATTCCGTACGTACGCATGAGTGATGATATCGTTCATATGATCGTGGAATTGTATTGGAGTATATATATATTATTTAAGTATCAATATTACTTGATAATAATCATAAATATTTACTCATTACACCATTATACCCATCCTTGTAAGGTGGTGGTGGAAAATATATTACACCACGGCGTGGAGACGGTATTCCGTACGTACGCACGCGCGGTGATTTCATTTTTCCGTAGGATGGATAGAAGGTGAATTAGTGTTGTTTCATATTTATAATAACATATCAGTATGTATGTAATACTGATGTTATTACTTTATCATGAAACAACTAAAGAAGAATAAGTTGAAGAAGAAAGAAATTGAAAAGATCGGTAATGGATATTACCTCTTCTTTGGAACGCCTCTTTGAATTCTCCACTTAGGGAACTAAGATTGGTCTTTGAAGAAGACCAGGACCTCTAGGATTATTATAGGGAAGTGGAGAGGAGAAAATGGCAGGGTTTGGCCGAGCTTGAGTGCTCAATTTGGTGTGAGGAGGAGGGAGAGGAGGTGCCCTTTTATAAGGGAGGAGAGGGGCACCTTAGGAATATCTCAAAATATTATTTTATATTAAAGTCAAAATCGGTTTATAATGGTTCCAAAGGGTCTTATTTCGAAGCTAAAGTGGGGAAGGGTCGAAATCCTATCAACCAATAAGATTTAGACAAGTTTAGGGTATTATTTTAACCTTATCAATTAGATTTAACTCTAAGTTAAATAATTTAACTTTTACCATGTCTTTTTGTTTTCTTTCACTATATGGTTAATACACTTACTATAACATGCCAAACGAACCCCAAATTGTTTATTATTAATATATATATCCTTATCTAAGTCATTTGGCCGATCCTTAGATTTTTAGGAATAATATAACAATTAATAATATAATATTTGATTTAAAAACTATTTTGTGTCAATTTTGACACTATTTGATATATGATTTTTGTGAAAGTCATAACATCATTATATGTTCGAACCAAGTTGATTAAATCAGCACTAATATATCATAGTAACCTATAAAATTAGTGGAATTCATAAAAAGCCTCAAATTACATTTATTTTGGTGTTTATAACATCAATTATGTCAATATTTCATTAATAAGATAATTACTGCATCATCATTGTGTCATAAATAAATTAAATTATTTAATGTCTAAAAATTACAAATAAAATACCACTATGTAGGAAATCCTTTTAGCTTTCTAATGAATATTTATAATCGAATTTATCTTATGTATAACCCCATATTAAAAATGATTTACTTATTAAACTTTGATTTTAACTATTTTAACCCTTCTTTGATTAAATTAATAATAAATGTCCTAATCTAATCCAAGTGGGCCTAAATGGTCATATTGTGTTCCTAAGTTTGTTTTTGGTCGAATTAAACTTGTACAATAGAATTAGGACATGTGTTAGGGTAATATTAATATCATATTTACCCTTAGTTACCCTATTTACTATTAACCGCGGTAAAAATAGTAAAAAGTTACTATTCACAAAAAAATTATTTTTATCTCATTGAACCACATTTTACTTACTGATATCAACCGTGTCTGTCGGATTTTTGAAATTCCATTCACAGAAGCCGTAAAATTAAGTTTTATGCAAAATTCAGTTTTTAACCTACCACTTAATGGTTTCACTATTCATCAAAAATTGAAAGTTTTCAGAAAAATACCAAAATTTCACCCTAGGCTAATTTCGATATTCTGAGTCCAAAAATGAAGTCCATTTTGAAAAATAAAATTTATAAAATTTCAAAAAGTGGTTATTACTATTCATAACGGCTAGTTTTAATAGCATATTGTTGTTTAGTGAAACTCGGTATTGCGTACGACGCAAGCTATCGAGGAAGGTCGCGATTGCGTGTAAAGCAAGCCAAGCAAGTGTTGTGTAGAAAAAGATTCCTTTGATGATTCATATAACATAAAACTCTCGGGTGTTACATTCTACCCCCCTTAAAAATAATTTTGCCCTCAAAATTCGTCACTTTGTAACAAACAGATGAGGATACTTCTCCCTCATCATATCCTCAAGCTCCCATGTAGCTTCTTCAAGTTGGTGGTTCCTCCATAAAACTTTCACCAATCGAGTGGTCTTGTTTCGTAGGACTTTTTCGCTACGATCCAGAATCTCTATCGGCTATTCTTCATAAGAAAGATCTTGCTCCAGCGGTACAACTTCTGAGCTGAGTACATGTGAAGGATCTGGTATGTACTTTCTCAGGAGAGATACATGGAACACATCGTGAACTTGAGAGAGATTCGGTGGAAGCGCCAATCGGTAAGCTACCTTCCCAACACGATCCAGTATTTCGAGAGGACCGATATATCTAGGGCTCAACTTCACCTTGTTTCCAAATCTCATAACCCTCTTCCAGGGAGATATTCGTAAGAACACTTTATCACCCACTTCAAACTCTAGGTCTTTTCTTCGGTTGTCGGCATAACTTTTCCGTCGACTCTGAGCTGCTCTTATGTGTTGTTGAATAGATCTGACCTTTTCTGCCATTTCATCAACGAGATCAGGTCCTAATAGCTTTCTTTCCCCAACTTCATCCCAGCAAGTTGGAGTCCTGCATTTCTTTCCATAGAGAGCTTCATAAGGAGCCATCTGAATACTGGAGTGAAAGCTATTTTTATAAGAAAATTCCACCAAAGGTAGGTGTTGATCCCAACCTCCTTTGAAATCCATAGAGCAAGCTCTCAAAATATCTTCTAGGGTTTGAATTGTTCTCTCAGACTGACCGTCTGTCTGGGGATGATAAGCAGTGCTGAAACTCAACTCTGTATCCAGAGTATGCTGAAGACTTCGCCAGAACTTCGAGGTAAATCTCGGATCTCGATCGGATATAATAGAAAGTGGTACTCCATGAAATCTTACCACTTCCTTTACATATATCCTGGAAAGCTGATCTAGAGAGAAATCCTCTCTAATAGGAATGAAGTGTGCAGACTTTGTAAGACGATCAACTATGACCCAGATAGCATTATTGCCTTTGGGTGTTTTAGGAAGTCCTGTGACAAAGTCCATAGTGATGTTTTCCCATTTCCATTCGGGTATGGGTAATGGTTGTAACATCCCCTTAGACTTTTTTCTCTCATCTTTAACTTGTTGACAAACCAAGCATCGAGAGACATATTCAGCAACATCTCTTTTCAGGCCATCCCACCAGAAGTACTCTTTCAGGTCCCTATACATCTTCGTGCTTCCAGGATGAATAGAGAATGATGAACTATGAGCCTCATCCAGCAGCTCCTTCTTTAATTCGGGGATGGGAGGAACACAAACCTGATTCCTGAACTTTATTATCCCATCACAATCAAGGTTGAATTCAGGAACATTTCTCACCTTCTTTTGTAACTCGACATCTTCTTTCTGTGCCTCTTTAATCTTCACATGTATAGATGGTTGAACATTCATTTGAGAAAGATAAGATTTTTCCCTTTCAATTATAATTCAAAGATCCATCCTTTGTAAATCCATAAATATTGGATCTTTTGTGATCCTCATCATGGATAAACTAGCATGGTCTTGTCGACTTAATGCATCTTCCACCTTGTTTGCTTTCCCAGGGTGGTAATGGATTGAGCAGTCATAATCCTTAATCAGCTCCAACCATCTTCTTTGGCGCATATTCAGCTCCTTTTGTGTGAAAATATACTTTAAACTTTTATGATCAGTATAAATATCACACCTTTCACCATAAAGGTAATGCCTCTAAATCTTTAATGCAAAGATTACCGCAGCCAACTCCAAATCATGTGTTGGGTAATTTTGCTCATGGATTTTCAACTGTCGTGAGGCATAAGCTATCACCATATCATTTTGCATAAGAAAACACCCCAATCCCTTCTTGGATGCATCACTGTAGATCACAAACCTTTCTCCACTACAACGCAGTGTGAGCACAGGTGCACTGGATAACCTTCTTTTCAACTCCTTGAAATTCTCTTCACATTCCTCTGTCCAGACAAACTTAACACCTTTCCGAGTGAACTTGGTGATTGGATTAGATAATCGTGAAAAATCTTTTACAAAACGTCGATAATATCCAGCCAAACCAAGAAAACTACAGATCTTAGTTACTGTTGTTGGTCTTGACCATCTTTTGATAACCTCTGTTTTTGCTGGATCCACAGATATCCCCTCTTTTGAGATTATGTGACCCAAAAATGCAACTTTTTGAAGCCAAAATTCACACTTGGTAAATTTGGCATAAAGCTTCTCCTTTCTCAGGGTCTTCAATATAATTATCAAGTGATCTTCTTGCTCTTCCTTTCTCTTTGAATAGACAAGAATATCGTCTATAAAGACTACCACAAATTGATCAAGATAGTCTCTAAAGACTCTTTTCATTAGATCCATGAGGATAGCAGGGGCATTAGTAAGACCAAATGGCATCACTATAAATTCATAGTGTCCATACCTTGTACGGAAAGCCGTCTTTGGTATATCCCCCCTTTTGACCCTTAATTGATGATACCCTGAACGAAGATCAGTCTTGGAAAAGTATTGAGCTCAGCGTAGTTGGTCAAATAAGTCATCAATGCGTGGGAGAGGATATTTGTTCTTGATAGTGATCTTGTTATGTTCTCAATAATCAATGCAGAGTCTCATTGATCCATCTTTCTTCTTAACAAATAGAACAGGTGCTCCCCAAGGTGATGCACTAGGGCGTATGAATCCCTTATCAATATTCTCTTGGAGTTGCTTCTTCAATTCCTGCAACTCAATTGGGGCCATTCTATAAGGTGTCTTTGAAATTGGAAAAGCGCCCGGTACGAGTTCTATTGAAAACTCAACTTCACGGTTTGGTGGAAGACCCGGTAATTCCTCCGGAAAGACATCATCAAACTCCCGTACAATGGGCATATTCTTAATTGTGATTTTCTCACCAACCATTTGAGATAAATAACCTTCATTTAGTGGAATCAATACCCATAACATGGAAGAAATTTCCACTGGAAGGTTATGTTCATCCTTGCATTGGTATACGATCGTAGATTGATCTGGAATATGAAATGTGACTTCCCTTCTTTGGAAATTGATATGAGCTCCATGTAGAGAAAGCCAATCCATGCCAAGAATCACATCAAATTCCATTAAAGGAAGGATCACAAGATTTGCAGGAAGCACTTTCCCACAAACTTCGATCGGAGAAGAATTATAAACTTTTGATGCGATTGATGTGCCATTAGGTGTTGTCACAGCTAACTCATCATCTAATTGTTGAGGTAATACGATGATACCCTTAGAAAAGTCTTCAGAAATAAAAGAGTGGGTGGATCCAGAATCAAATAAAACATTTGCTACTTTAGAGTGGATGGTAAGTGTACCTTTCACCACTTCGTTATCGTACTCCACAATGCTGATAGAAATTGCATGTGACTTTCCTTTGTCTTTAGCCTTAAGATTTTGTTGACGTCGACCATCATCATCAACCCTTGGATTTGGGCATTGATTGGCATAATGCCCCATCTCCTTTCACTTGAAATATTGAAGTGTAGTAGGTTCATTCTGTGTATCCCTTCCTTTGTTTGCGTCATTAGACATCTTCTTCCCATTATCACGGCATTCAAATGCCTGATGACCTTCTTTTCCACTTTTAAAACATTTACTTGTCCCTTTAAGACAACTCCCTCCATGTTTCTTTCCACACTTTGAGCATAAGGAAAAGCTCATCTTCTTTTCCGTGTGCTCTTTAGATTTTCCTTTGAATTCCATCTTCCTCTTCTTATCAAACCCATGTGACTGATGGGTTACTCCAATCTCCATCTCGACTTTGAGAGCACATCGAACGATTTACTCGTAGCTATTGAAGTCCCTTATGGCTAACGCCCTTCGAAGACTTGGTTTTAAGCCACTAAAGAATCGATCGATCTTACTCTCAGGTTGGATAATAATACCAGAAGCGTACCTTGCAGTTCTTGTAAAATTTTCTTCATAGGTACTAACAGATTCATCATCCCTTTGCTTCAATTCAAGGAACTCTTTCTCCATCTTTGTTCAGAGAATACGAGGGAAGTACTTATTGAAAAATAAGTTCTTGAACTCGTCCCATTCCATAGACTCAATTTCATCCCTTTGCCTCGTATTCTTAATAAGATTCCACCATTGATCAGCATCTCCTTCCAAACGATACACTGCTAGGATGACTTTATCATGTTCAGAATATTGAAGAAATGAAAATATATTTTCAGTAGTACTAATCCATTGTTCAGCAACTAATGGATCAGTAGACCCACTGAAAGAAGGTGGACGCTGCCTCATGAAGGATTCAACAGAATGTTGCTCCTTCCTTTGCTCGTTTGGAAGTCCTGCATGATTCATAGCTTGAGAAAGTTGTGTGAGCATGGCTACAAGATTTTGCATTCCATCTCCCATATCGTTTGGTTGCTCAGGGGGACAATCACTGCATTGCCCATCGCATTCCGCATTAACACGGTTCCTTCGGGTTCCAGCCATTGACTAAAACCAAGAAGAATAGTGTGAGAAACACTAATTATAATAGGAAAACCACATAATTCAAGAATAAAATTTTCATGCTTAAGGTCTTATCCTAGGTTATTCAAGGCCATTTATGAAACACTGAGACTGTGTTCTATGATTAGACTTATCCTTAGGGTTCTTACTAAGGCTTTCACATCCTAGTTTCCAAAGGTTGACTATACCTTTCCTCTGATACCAACTTTAACGACCCATACTTTACATACATTGTTAATACATCAAATTTTAAGCACACTTATTACAACATATGACAAAACCACAAAGGACCGTATAGGTATAGTGTCTTTAGAAACTGGGAAACATAAACAACTGGTTCATAAATCTTTTACAGTGTCTCCCATTTATTTCATCATATCTAGGGTCCCTTTTAGCATATTCTACTTAATATCCATCTTCCTGACCTGGGGAAAAGAAAACATAAAATGGTGAGCTCAAATGCTCAGCAAGGCAAATAAAGGAAATAAAAATCATATCATATCTTTTTGAAAATCATAACCTGCAAAAGAGATCATAATATCTTAACATGGAACAAATCATAGAAGTGAAAATGAGATCCCCATAATCATAACATAAAACTTGAAACTTTGTGGCATGCACACATAATCATGGAAAATCATTTCTTGTTAGTCATGACTCATTGCCAAGACTATCTTAGTGGACAAAGTCCCTTTCTGAACCGAGTAACCCTCGTTTCAGTCCTGTTTCACTGAACCGGTATAACCTACCGTTCCAGCCCTGTCTATCTCATGAGATATAAAATCATTACCCAATGCATTGGAGGGATATATAGGTCCCACCCATCTTATAATGAATCCTTTCTTATGTGTGCCACATAATCATAAAACATACATCATCACATAACACATGTAAAAAAATGGGATTCTTGAAACATCATGACATCATAAATCAATTCATATAATATAAAGGAATTCATAAAAATAATTCCATCACAACATGATCAAATCAATGTAATAATAGGGATTAAAATAGAACCCTTTATTAACTTAGATGGAAAATAATTTTGATAAAACACTTGAACTCCATTCTTGAGGAAATATCCTTTCTTCTTCAAAAACATTTTTCCTTTCATAACATGTCATATAACATTAAAATAAAAGGAGTTGATTAAAAATAAACTTGAAAACTTGTAAAGCAATCTTCTTGGAAATAATGTTTTAGAAATCCATTCATGCCGTATAAGTTAAAAAAAACATTCTTCGCACTTTTCTCGGAAAAGTCAAAAAGTACCTCGTACGAAAAATGACAAAAGATTCCTTTCATTTCTTTTACTAAAAACTCACCGAAGGGTAAAAATGGATTTAAACAATTGTAGGTGGATGGAATTAATATTACATATTGATGAAACATGGACGTGGATGATAAAATACACCCCAGTAAATACTTACGAATAAACAATCTCGGATAAAAATGAGATTGTGATATTTCCCTTACCTTAGGTCTGATTTGCTTTGTACGTGTCTGAAGCTCCTGTATAATGGTTTAAATAATGTTATTGACTTATTCCAGAATCATACATATTGATATGATATCATATATGGTCATATTCTTAGCTTCTTGTTAGTAATATTTCATTGTTACTAGTTACTCGGGTCTTTATTGCCTTTTGTTCTTATGCGTGTTTTGCCGAATACATTCTTATTATTCTTTTAAGGTTATAGATACCTTATATCCAGAATGGTATTAGTGTAACATATATCATATTTATTCATTTAATTCAATTATATAATTACTATGTAATGATGATCATGTAGAACGAGTCGCATCACATCGTGGAGACGGTATTCCGTACGTACGCACGAGTGATGATATCGTTCCTATGATCATGGAATTGTATTGGAGTATATATATATTATTTAAGTATCAATATTACTTGATAATAATCATAAATATTTACTCATTACACCATTATACCCATCCTTGTAAGGTGGTGGTGGAAAATAGATTACACCACGGCGTGGAGACGGTATTCCGTACGTACGCACGCGCGGTGATTTCATTTTTCCGTAGGATGGATAGAAGGTGAATTAGGGTTGTTTCATATTTATAATAACATATCAGTATTTAGTTAATACTGATGTTATTACTTTATCATGAAACAACTAAACAAGAAGAAGTTGAAGAAGAAAGAAATTGAAAAGATCGGTAATGGATATTACCTCTTCTTTGGAACGCCTCTTTGAATTCTCCACTTAGGGAACTAAGATTGGTCTTTGAAGAAGACCAGGACCTCTAGGATTATTCTAAGGAAGTGTAGAGGAGAAAATGGCAGGGGTTGGACGAGCTTGAGTGCTCAATTTGGTGTGAGGAGGAGGGGGAGGAGGTGCCCTTTTATAAGGGAGGAGAGGGGCACCTTAGGAATATCTCAAAATATTATTTTATATTAAAGTCAAAATCGGTTTATAATGGTTCCAAAGGGTCTTATTTCTAAGCTAAAGTGGGGAAGGGTCGAAATAATATCAACCAATAATATTTAGACAAGTTTAGGGTATTATTTTAACATTATCAATTAGATTTAACTCTAAGTTAAATAATTTAACTTTTACCATGTCTTTTTGTTTTCTTTCACTATATGGTTAATACACTTACTATAACATGCCAAACGAACCCCAAATTGTTTATTATTAATATATATATCCTTATCTAAGTCATTTGGCCGAACCGTAGATTTTTAGGAATATAATAACAATTAATAATATAATATTTGATTTAAAAACTATTTTGTGTCAATTTTGACACTATTTGATATATGATTTTTGTGAAAGTCATAACAGAATTATATGTTCTAACCAAGTTGATTAAATCAACACTAATATATCATAGTAACCTAGAAAATTAGTGGAATTTATAAAAAGTCTAAAATTACATTTATTTTGGTGTTTATAACATCAATTATGTCAATATTTCATTAATAAGATAATTACTCCATCATCATTGTGTCATAAATAAATTAAATTATTTAATGTCTAAAAATTACAAATAAAATACCATTATGTAGGAAATCGTTTTAGCTTTCTAATGAATATTTACAATCGAATTTATATTATGTATAACCCCATATTAAAAATGATTTACTTATTAAACATTGATTTTAACTATTTTAACCCTTCTTTGAATAAATTAATAATAAATGTCCTAATCTAATCCAAGTGGGCCTAAATGGTCATATTATATTCCTAAGTTTGTTTTTGGTCGAATTACACTTGTCCAATAGAATTATGACATGTGTTAGGGTAATATTAATTTCATATTTACCCTTAGTTACCCTATTTACTATAAACCGCGGTAAAAATAGTAAAAAGTTATTATTCACCAAAAAATTATTTTTATCTCATTGAACCACATTTTACTTACTGATATCAACCGTGTCTGTCGGTTTTTTGAAATTCCATTCACAGAAGCGGTAAAATTAAGTTTTATGCAAAATTCAGTTTTTAACCTACCACTTAGTGGTTTCACTATTCATCAATAATTGAAAGTTTTCAAAAAAATACTAAAATTTCACCCTAGGATAATTTCAATATTCTGAGTCCAAAAATGAAGTCCATTTTGAAAAATAAAATTTATAAAATTTCAAAAAGTGGTTATTACTATTCATAACGGCTAGTTTTAATAGCATATTGTTGTTTAGTGAAACTCGGTATTGCGTACGACGCAAGCTATCGAGGAAGGTCGCGATTGCGTGTAAAGCAAGCCAAGAAAGTGTTGTGTAGAAAAAGATTCCTTTGATGATTCATATAACATAAAAGTCTCGGGTGTTACAAGGATATACCAAATACGGATTTCCGTACAAGGTATGGACACTATGAATTTATTGTGATGCCATTTGGTCTTACTAATTCCCCTACTATCTTCATGGATCTGATGAATAGAGTCTTTAGAGACTATCTTGATCAGTTTGTGGTAGTCTTTATAGATGATATTCTTGTCTATTCAAAGAGCAAGGAGGAACATGAATATCACTTGAGAATTATATTGAAGTCCCTGAGAAAGGATAAGCTTTATGCCAAATTTACCAAGTGTGAATTTTGGCTTCAAAAATGTTTCATTTTCTGTGTCACATAATCTCAAAAGAGGGGATATATGTGGATCCAGCAAAAAAAGAGGTTATCAAAAGATGGTCTAGACCAACAACAGTAACTGAGATCCGAAGTTTTCTTGGTTTGGCTGGATATTATTGACGTTTTGTGAAAGAGTTTTCACGATTATCTAATCCACTCACCATGTTGACTCGTAAATGAGTTAAGTTTGTCTGGACGCAGGAATGTGAAGAGAATTTCAAGGAGTTGAAAGGAAGGTTATCCAGTGCACCTGTGCTCACACTGCCTTGTAGTGGAGAAAGGTTTGTGATCTACAGTGATGCATCCAAGAAGGGATTGGGGTGTGTTCTTATGCAAAATGATATGGTTATATCTTATGCATCACGATAGTTGAAAATACATGAGCAAAATTACCCAACTCATGATTTGGAGTTAGATGCGGTAATCTTTGCATTAATGATTTGGAGGCATTATCTTTGTGGAGAAAGGTGTGACATTTATTCTGATCATAAAAGTTTAAAGTATATTTTCACACAAAAGGAGCTGAATATGCACCAAAGAAGATGGTTGGAGCTGATTAAGGATTACGACTGCTCAATCCATTACCACCCTGGGAAAGAAAACAAGGTGGCAGATGCATTAAGTCGACAAGACCATGCCAGTTTATCCATGATGAGGATCACAAAAGATCCATTATTTATTTATTTACAAAGGATGGATCTTGGAATTATAATGAAAGGGGAAAATCATATCTTTCTCAAATGAATGTTCGACCATATATACATTTGAAGATTAAAGAGGCACAGAAAGAAGATGTCGAGTTACAAAAGAAGGTGAGAAATGTTCCTGAATTCAACCTTGATTGTGATGGGATAATAAAGTTCAGGAATCAAGTTTGTGTTCCTCCCATCCACGAATTAAAGTAGGAGCTACTGGATGAGGCTCATAGTTCTTCATTCTCCATTCATCCTGGAAGAACGAAGATGTATAGAGACCTGAAAGAGTACTTCTGGTGAGATGGCATGAAAAGAGATGTTGCTGAATATGCCTCTCGATGGTTGGTTTGTCAGCAAGTTAAAGCTGAGAGACAGAAGTCTAAGGGGATGTTACAACCATTACACATACCCGAATGGAAATGGGAAAATATCACTATGGACTTTGTCACCGGACTTCCTAAAACATCCAAAGGCAATAATGCTATCTGGGTCACAGTTGATTGTCTTACAAAGTCTGCAAACTTCATCACTATTAGAGAGGATTTCTCTCTAGATCATCTTTCCAGGATATATGTGAAGGAAGTGGTAAGATTTCATGGAGTACCAAATTCTATTATATCTAATCGGGATCAGAGGATTACCTCAAAGTTCTGGTGAAGTCTTTAGAATACTCTGAATACAGAGTTGAGTTTCAGCAGTGCTTATCATCCTCGGACAGATGGTCAGTCTGAGAGGACGATTCACACTCTAGAAGATATGATGAGATCTTGCTCTATGGATTTCAACGGTGGTTGGGATCAACACCTACTTTGGTCAAATTTTCTTATAATAATATCTTTCACTCCAGTATTCAGATGGCTCCTTATGAAGCTCTCTATGGAAAGAAATACAGGACTCCAACTTGCTGGGATGAAGTTGAGGAAAGAAAGCCATTAGGACCTGATCTCGTTGATGAAATGGTAGAAAAGGTCAGATCTATTCAACAACACATAAGAGCAGCTTAGAGTCGACAGAAAAGTTATGCCGACAACCGAAGAAAATACCTAGAGTTTGAAGTGGGTGATAAAGTGTTCTTACGAATATCTCCCTGGAAGAGGGTCATGAGATTTGGAAAGAAGGGGAAGTTGAGCCCTAGATATATCGGTCCTTTCGAAATACTGGATCATGTTGGGAAGGTAGCGTACCGATTGGCGCTTCCACCGAATCTCTCTCAAGTTCACGATGTTCTCCATGTATCTTTCCTGAGAAAGTACATACCTAATACTTCACATGTACTCAGCTCAGATGTTGTACCACTAGAGAAAGATATTTCTTATGAAGAACAACAGATAGAGATTCTAGATCGTAGCGAAAAAGTCCTACGAAACAAGACCACTCGATTGGTGAAAGTTTTATGGAAGAACCACCAATTAGAAGAAGCTACATGGGTGCTTGAGGATATGATGAGGGAGAGGTGTCCTCATCTGTTTGTTATAAAGTGACAAATTTCGAGGTGGAAATTCATTTTAAGGGGGATAGAATGTAACACCTGAGACTTTTATGAGAAATATTTTTGTTTTTATAAATCATAAAAGAAATCTTTCACTACACACAACACTAGCTTGGATTTCTTTACACGCAATCGCGACCTTCCTCTATAGCTTGCGTCGTACGCAATACCGAGTTTCACTAAACAATGATATGCTATTAAAATATTATTAAAACTAGGCGTTATGAATAGTAATAACCACTTTTTAAAATTTTATAAATTTTATTTTTCAAAATGGACTTCATTTTTGGATTCAGAATATCGAAATTAGCCTAGGGTAAAATTCTGGTATTTTTTTGAAAACATTCAATTTTTGATAAATAATGAAACCACTAAGTGGTAGTTAAAAAACTGAATCTTTCACAAAACTTAATATTACCGCTTATGTGAGTGGAATTTCAAAAATCCGAGAGACACAGTTAATGTCAATAAGTAAAATGTGGTTCAATGAGATGAAAATAATTTTTCGTGAATAGTAACTTTTTACTTTTATTTACCACGGTTAAAAGTAAATAGGAAAATTAAGGGTAAATATGATATTATTATTACCCTAACACATGTCCTAATTCTATTGGGTAAGTGTAATTCGACCAGAAACAAACTTAGGAATAAAATATGACCATTTAGGCCTACTTGGATTAGATTAGGACATTTATTATTATTTTATTTAAAGAAGGGTTAAAATAGTTAAAATAAAAGTTTAATAAGTAAATAATTTTCAATATAATGTTATACATAAGATAAATTCGACTATAAATATTCATTAGAATGATAAAATGATTTCCTACATAATGGTATTTTATTTTTAATTTTTAGACATTATATAATTTAATTTATTTATGACACAAAGATGATACAGTAATTATCTTATTAATGAAATATTGACAGAATTGATGTTATAAATACAAAAATAAATGTAATTTGAGACTTTTTATGAATTCCACTAATTTTATAGGTTAATATGACATGTTATTATTGATATTAATAACTTTTTTAGAACTAATCATTATGTTATGAGTTTCACAAAAATAAATTACTAAATAGTGTTAAAATTGACATAAAATAGTTTTGAAAACAAATATTATATTATTAATTTTTATTTTATTCCTAAAAATATATGGTTTGGCCAAATGACTTATCTAAGGTTATATATATTAATAATAAAAAACTTGGGGTTCTTTTGGCTTCTTATAGTAATTTTATTAACCTTATAGTATAAGAACACAAGAAGACACGGTAAAAGTAAAATTATTTAACTTAATGTTAAATCTAAATGATAAGGTTACAATAAGAACCTAAAATTATCTAAATTCTATTAGATGAGAGTATTTCGACCCATCCCCACATTATTATCAAAATAAATAAAATATTGGAACTATTTAAAACCGAACATGACTTTATAATAAAATAATATTTTTAGTTTTTCCAAAGGAGCCCCTCTCCTCCCTTATAAAATGGCACCTCCTCCCCCTCTTCCTCACACCACTTTGAGCCTTCAAGATCAGACAACCCTGGACACTTTCTCCTCTCCACTTTTCTAGAGACATCCTAGAGGTCCTGGTCTTCTTCAAAGACAAATTTTAGTGCCCTAAAAGGATGTCTCAAAGAAGCACTTCAAAGAAGAGGTAATGTATGTTACCGATTCATTCATTTTTATTTCTTCTTCCACTTCTTCTTCTTTAGTTGTTTAATTATTATGTAATAACATCAGTATCAATCATATACTGATATGTTATTATATGTATGAAACAACCCTATGTCGCCACTTATCCATCCTATGGAAAATGAAATCAACGCGCGTGCGTACGTACGAAATACTGTCTCCACGCCGTGATGTAATTTATTTTCCACCACCACCTTACTTGGATGGGTATAATGTTGTAAATAATTACTATATATTATTATTGTAAAGTTATATTGATTCTGAAATAGTATACATACACTCCAATACAATTCCATGATCATGGGAACAATATCATCGCTCGTGCGTACGTACGGAATACCGTCTCCACGATGTGATGTGACTCGTTCTACATTATCTTCATTGCATAATGATTATATAAATGAATTGAATGAATGAATATGATATATATTACACTAATAACATTCTGGGAATGAGGTATCTATATCATAAAGAGAAGAAAAAGAATTTATTTGACAAAACACACATAAGAACAAAAAGTAATAATCACCCGAATAACAAGTTGTAATGAAATATTACTAATAAGAAGCTAAGAATCTGACCATAAGTGATATCATAACAATGAGTATGATTATGGAATAAGTCAATAACATTATTTAAATCATTATACATGAGGTTCAGACAAGTACAAAGCATATCGGACCTAAGGTAAGGGAAATATCACAATCTCATTTTTATCTGAGATTGTTTATACTTCGGTATTTACTGGGGTGTATTTTATCATCCACATCCATGTTTCCTAAATATGTAATATTATTTCCATCCACCTAAAATTTTTTAAATCCAATTTTACCCTTTGGTAAGTTTTTATTAAAAGATACTAAAGGAATCTTTTGTTTTTTTTCGTACGAGGTACTTTTTGACTTTTCCAACAAAAGTATGAGAAGAATGTTTTTTTAACTTACACGACATGAATGGATTTTTAAAACATTATTTCCAAGAATAATCCTTTACAAGTTTTCAAGTTTATTTTTAATCAACTTATTTTTGTTTAAAATTGTATGACATGTTAAGAAAGGAAAAATGTTTTTGAAGTAGAAAGGATATTTTCCTCAAGAATGGAGTTCAAGTGTTTTGTCAAAATTATCTTCCATATAAGATAATAATGGGTTCTATTTCTATCCCTATTATTAAATTGATTTGATTATGTTGTGATGGAATTATTTTTATGAATTCCTTTATCTTATATGAATTTTTTTATGATGTCACGATGTTTAAGATTCCCATTTTTATTTCATGGGTTATGCTATGATATATGGTTTATGATTTTGTGGCACACATAATAATGGTATCATTATGCGAGGAGTGAACTCGGTTCAGAAATGGACATTGTCCACTAAGATAGTCTTGACAATGAGTCTTGACTAATAAGAAATGATTCTCTATGATTATGTGTGTATGCCAAAAAGTTTCATGTTTTAAGTTATGATTATTGGGATTACATTTCACTAATATGATTTATCCCATGTTATGAAACTATGATTTCTTTTGCAGGATAAAATTTCCAAAAGTTATGTTCTTATGTTTATGATGTGATTGATTTTTCTTTTGTTTACCCTTACTGAGCATTTGATCTCACGCTTTTGTATGTTTTCATTCCCCAGGTCAGGAATAAGGTTATTAATTAAGATATGTCAAAAGGGACTATAGATATGATGAAATAAATGGTAGACAATATAGACGCTTTATGAACAAGTTGTTTATGTTTCCCAGTTTCTAAGGACACTATACCTATGCGGTCCTTTCCTGGTTTTGTTATATGTGTGCTTCAATTCTGAAGTAATAACAATGTATGTAAAGTATGGGTCGTTATGGTGATTAATTTATCAAAAAAATTTATATATGTTATGTATATTGATTATTTGGAAAAATGTAAAAAACCAAGTATTATTTAGGTTATTATAAAAACTGTCATAAAAACCTAAAGATAATATAAAATCATTCAACATTTTCACACCAGGTATAAAAAATAATGTAACATCATTTTTTACATCTTTAATTTGAAATAAATGAAATAAAAAACATGATTTTCACTAGTTATTTAATAATCGATGAAAAAAAATATATTTTTTTACATTGATTAAAAAATAACCTATAAAAAATATATTTTTTAAAAATACACTCTACCCAACCTATAATTGATCCAAAATTAATATAAAAAAATAGAAAATATTATAAATAATTAAAACAAAAATATAATTAGGTAAAAAATATTCCAATCACAAATTTAATTAAGTTACACAAAGTTTACAATTTTAAACATAAACATAAAATATATATTTTAAATAGAGATAAAATAAAACTTAATCAGTCATGTAAAATAATCGTTCCATGATCCTCATATATGAATTAGATATTTTCTAATATGAGGGTGAGATTCCAGAAAATCATTCAAATTAATAGGAAATTATTCAACATGTATTCTCATGATAATGATAAGATAAAAATAGAGTGGTTATAATAAAATCTAACATTATAGATTTTTGAAACTATTAGAGGTAAAATTATTTCAAACATAAATACTAGAACATAATATCCACATTTATTCTTCCATCTTGATGATGAATATACAATTTGAAAATATTTTTTCAATTGAAAATGACTTTTTATGTATATTCTAAATTGTAGTAATTATAAATGAAGTAAAAGTTTCACACACACATTTGATCTTTAATTTCCTATTTCATATAGTCTCTATATAGTAACCCCATACCCTATTTGAAAATAATATGTATAAAACAAAAATAAAATATATTATAATAAATAATTATTCAAATAATCAAACATATGTCCTGGATACTTCATTAAACTTTCCCCATATGTCACTATGTATAGAGAAAAACAAATAATAGGTATTTTCTTTTGGATAAAAGACAGAAAACATCCAATGGAAACAAATATAATTTTTTTGTCAGTTATTATTTAATAAAATACAAAAAACATAATGAAATATATTTTTCATACTTACCAATATAAGGAATCACCCAACACTAAATTTCATCATTCTGAAATATTTCATAAATACATTCCATGCATTCGTTATTGTTCATTACCATTGTTACTTGAGAAATATATTTTATGTCTAAGAATCTATATAATGATATCATATCATACTGAATAAAAAGTGTATATGTATACCTAAAAAATATATGTATTCAGTTAGATAAATGAAATTGATATAATTTAATGAAATATGATAATTGAATTACATAGAAAATGATTTTATCACTTTGAGGCCCAATATTTTTGAATTAAAATGCTCTAAAATATATATCTTATATATCCTCACAATAATATTGTACCCATAAATATTATGATCCATTTGAGTGTCATAAACATCCAAAAACATAGATAGATATGTTTATAATTTATAAATCCATTTAAAAAAAATCTGAAGTAATAGGGGCCGTAACATGTTTTTTCTTTCCATAAGAAATTTATTTATATTTAATATATTCCTATATATATATATATATCTATTCGAAAATATTAATAAAAATTCAATACAAATATAAAAAATAAATGTTTTAATATATTCAACCTTCGATGGTAAGTTCTTTGAAAAGTCTATATGGACAAAGTAAAAAATTGTTGATGCTCCTTTCCATCACAGAGTCCAAAGAATGGAAAAGGGAAATAACTTAAGCACAATGAGGGTAACCCTTTGAAAAACATAATAAATTGACAAAGCGATGAACCAATGTGACACCCCAAGATTTCATAGTGTGTTATTTCTATAAAATACTACAATAACTTGCACTACACGCAACACCGAGTTCAAGCACAACATGACTTACCAAACAAGCCGTTCAAAAGAGGTTATGAATAGTATTAACTAAATTTTAAACATTATATAATCCTTATAATTTTAGAATCCATATTATGAGTTTCTTAGACATAATGTAAGAACAAATTCATTTTTAGTATTGCACTTTTACCAACTTTTAATAGTGAACCCATTTTAAATAAAATATTTTAAACTTTTTGAGTAAAGGGGGACATCAAAAAAAATTTAAAATGAAACATCCCAAGCTTCTACGGTACGCTTCTCTTTGATTAATGCGATAGCGTGTGTTGTACGCAACACCGAGTTCTAACAACCAATCAAACTAGCCGTTATGAATAGTAATACCTAATTTTTAAAATTATATATATTTTATATTTCAAAATGGACTTCATTTTTGGATTTGGAATATCTAATTTAGCCAAAGGTGAAATTTTGGTACTTTTCGGATAACTTTCATATTTTGATGAATAGTGAAAATTACTAAATTTTAATTAAAAACAACTTTTTTCATCAAAATAATTAATATTGATAAATTATGAATTTTAGTAGTTTTAAAGTATATTTAGAATATATTTTTACCATTTAATATAATGTTGGTCATTGGACATAATTTTACAATTAAACCGAACATAAACAAGTGTCAATCTTTTGATAGTTATTATCTCTTAAAAACACGCTTTTTGTTTTGACAGTGAGAATTAATTTTAAATTAATTTCTGCCACTTCTGTGTTTTGAATTTAGGAAAATGGATTCCATATTTGGAATCAGGATGTTCAAATTGTGTAAATAGGTAACTTTTATTTTTAGACATTTTGAATATTTACTGCGGTAAATATTTTATTTACCATGGTTAAGGGTAAATCTGGTAAATAAGGGTTAAAAAATAATATTATAATAATACTAAATTACCCTAAAACGTGTCTTAACCCTATTGGTTGATACATGGTCGACCATGGGCATCTTTGGGTCGATTTCGGGACCCCATGGATCCACTTGTAAGTGATAATGACACTTTATTTTAATTAAGTTAAAATGAATACAAAAATGACACAAGCATATATCTTTTAGAAAACCAATTGTTATATAGGGTTATATATGTTGGATTTTAGATTATAAATATTCATTAGAAATATTAAAAGATTTCCTACATAATGATATTTTATTTATAATTTTTAGACATTAAATAATTTATTTTATTTATGACACAATGATGATGCAGTAATTACTATAATAGTGAAAAATTAAAATAATTGATATTATAAATACCCAAATAAATATAATATGAAACTTTTAATGAATTAAACTAATTTTCTAGGATAATATGATATATTAGGATTGATTTAATTGAATTTGTTCGAAGTAATCAATCTGTTATGAGTTTCACAAAAATCAACTATTGAATAGTGTCAAAATTGACATAAAAGAGTTCTTAAAACAAATATTATATTATTAATTGATATTAAATTCCTAAAATTCTAAGGTTCGGCCAAGAGACTTATATCATGATATTTGCATCATTAATGGACCACTTGGGGGTCTCTTGGATGTATGTAGTAAGTTTATTAACCATATTATATAAAAATACAAAGAGACATTGTAAAAGTGAAACTAATTAACTTAGAGTTAAAACTTAAAGATAAGGTTAATATAAGTACCCAAACCTGTCTAAATTCTATTGGTTGAGTTGTTTTCGACCCATCCCCACCTTAAACTTTAAAAAATCAACTTTGGAGCCATTTGAAACCGAATATGAATTTATTATAAATTAATATTTCTAGCTTTTCCAAAGGTGCCCCTCACCCCTCTTATAAAAGGGCACTCCTCCTTCTCATCTCTTCACACCATCAAAGCCTTTTGGTTCGGAAAAACTCTACCCAAATACTCTCCCAACATCCCTCACTACAACCTAGAGGCCTTAGTTTGATCAGAAAGCCAACCTAAGGAGCCCTTTTGATCAAATCAAAAGGAAGAAACCGAAGAAGAGGTAATGATTTCACCACCTTTTTCCAAGTTCCTTCTTCTTCCACTTCTTCTTACTTTGTTGTTAACATTCTAAAATAGTAACTCCAGTATCATATATATACTGTGATGTTATTATAAATATGGTACAACCATATTGAGTATTCTATCCACCCTTTGAATAACATGTCACCATACGTGCGTACGTACGGCTTACCGTCTCTACGTCGTGGTGTAATTGTTATTCAATATATTATTATTTGGATGGGTATAATAATGATGTGTAACTCATGTAAATAATAAATATAACATTTTAATGATTCTGTATATATGATATACCATCCATTTATATATTATTTTAATATGAAAAGAATGATATTGTCACTCGTGTGTACGTACGGACTACCGTCTCCACGAACGCGATGAGATTCATTCTCCATCATATCCATTCACGTATAATTATCATTTGCTGATTTAGAAATGATGTTTAAGGACTTGATATCATTCGGGATATGAATAATATACAACCTATCCATTACAAACATGGCTTATGTAATAAAACATATAAAAGAAAACGAGTAAGTTAACACCTGAAACAACGATAATACTAAGATATTATTAACAAAGCAAAGTTAAAAGATCATATATGATATCATATTAATATATATGATTCTTGTATAATTTAATAACAATTATTTCACTATTATACAGGAGGTTAACCTACCCCAACCAAGTAAAAGTACCAGGTAAGGGATTTTCTTATCTCACTTTCAATTCCGTGAGATTTACATTGTTCGCCACTAAATTATTGAAAGTGGTGTATTGTGTACTGCCATTTGATATATATTATCATGATTCTCTTTATATTCATTTTATTCTAGAAATCATTTGGTGGTTGTTAACTTTTGTCCATACGACTCAGTTGATTAACGTGGTAAGGGGTTTTCATCTCACTTCTTATTCCCGTGAGATTCATGCCATATTGCCACCATTACCTTTTGTGTGGTGTATGTACTGCCCATAATTATATTCTTTGTGTAATACACTTTAATTTAGGGGTATTTACATATTAATTGTATGATACCTATTTCATGGGTTGTATGTTTCATAAGTTACCAAATTGGTAAGGGTTATTTCACAATCTCTTCATTATCCGAGGTTGTCTATATGTAATAATTTACTGGGATCTCTTTATCATCCACATCCATGTTTCTTCAAAATTTATTTCAAAACATTTTTATTATTTACTAGAATATGGGTTAAAGTCATTTATACCCTTGTTTGACTTTTGATAAGAGGAATCTTTCCGTCGTTTTCAAAACAAGGTCCTTTTTAACCTTTTCGACAGAATTAAGCTAAGAATGTTTTTTTAACTTATACGGCGGGTGCAGTTATTTTCCGCCATTATAAAATCATCAAAGTTTTCCTTACAAGCTTATAAGAATATTTTCAAAGAAAATGTTTTATTTTATATGGATCTTAAATGATTTCTAAATAAGAGTAGATATTTCTTTAAAAAGAATTTTGATTTCATCTATGTCAATATCCTTTGATGGATTTTACGCTTATTTAAAGATGATTTGTTATGATACAAAACTTCTATATTTTATTGATGGTTTTGTGATATTTATGACTTTGGATAAGTTATTCTTATGTCACTCTTGGTTTTTGTTTAAAGTATTGACATTTCATAAGTTATTTTTAATCCGAATGATTATGTTATATTTCAACCTTTCATTCAGATGAATGTGTTAGAAAAGTATGTTCCGGGTTGGGGACCGGTAAAAGTAAGCCCTCCGTTTTGGTCTCCAGTTATTAGAGGAACTCCGGTTTGGTCTCTGGTTATTGGAGGAACTCTGGGTTGGTGTCCAGTTATTAGAGGCACTCCGGGTTGGTGTCCGGTTATTAGAGGCACTCCGGGTTGGGTTCCGGTTACAGTTAGCCCCAAGGTCTTGGGACGAGGCCTTGACAAAGAAATTAAAGTTCAACATTATGCATTCCGACATTATGAATGTGGTTATTGATATTGCATGTGATTATTCGATTAGTAGAATATCAATGTGAATAAGTAAATGGAATTATTTCATTTTACTTTTTCCATACTATGTTGAAGTTCAAGTTTAAAAGGCTTTTGTTTTAGTAATGTATTGCATTAAATGTTTATGCTTATTTTTTATGTTCCGTTATATTGTTATCCTTACTGGGCAATTGAGCTCACCCCTTTTCTATGTTTTATTTTTCCCAGGATGTGAAAAGTAAGTTATGAATGACCTGCAGTGATATTATGAGTGGATAATAGTGTGGACTATGGAGACATTATGTTGTCATAGTAGTTTTTCATTTTATGATGTAATGTAAAACTTATGAATATATCTAGTGTTTCCAAGGCTACTAAACCAATCGGTCTTTCTAGATTTGATATTTCTTGTGATCATGCCAATGTTATGTAATAATGCACCGACTCTCGGTAACTAGGGTCGGGGCATTACAGTTGGTATCAGAGGAAGTTTAGTACAAACCTTGGAAGCTAGATTTAGATAAACTCTGATTAGAGCACGTAGACCTAAGATGAACATTGAGGATTAGTGTAGAAGAAATTCCTAGAATTTTGGTATTGTAGGGATTTTTGTGAGTTTTCCGAGCAATACATCCCTGTCTGGATACGAGCAGGTAGAGGTGGCTCTGGCACAGATGTACCTAGGGGTAAAACCTGAAAACACCGCTTTGAGCTAGACTCGAATGGGAACTGGTGCACGACAACGGGCCTTGCTGCACTCTTGGTTACGACACTCCCGGGGGATATGCTTAGGATAATTCTCATTTTCTTTACAAACCATTATGAAGGGTTTATGTGGATTTACTTCCACAAAGGAGAAATTTATATGATTATGGATTATATCCATAAACTATTTAATTTATGTTATGTATCTTAAAAGTTTGGGATTAGGTATTGTTATTCATTAACTAATCTAGTGTATTCCATTGTTTAGAAATGGCGCCCAGAAGAAGGAATGAGAACTCCAGCAATACACATGATCCAAAGAGAAAGAAGGATCATATCTTTCATGGACTTAAGCCAGAATTTATAAGATAAATAGTCTCCCATTTATTATCATCATACGAAGAAATAATATCATGTGTTGATAAGATAAGTAAATATTTTACTGAGTCCTATGGCTTTGAAGGGAAGCAAGAGAAGAAAAGGATGGAAGAGAGAAATACGGATAAAGGGAAGAGGGAAAAGAAGAATTTTCCCATATGTGATAACTATGGGAAGAAACACCCTGGAACTTGTCTGAAAGGAATGGGAGTTTGTTATAAGTGTGGTGGAAAAGGGCACAAAGTACATGACTGTAAGGGTAAGAAAATGGTTTCAAATGTACAATGCTTCATTTGCAAAAAGTTTGGACACAATGCGAACCTATGTCCCAGTCATCAGAATATGCCTCAAATGATGTTATTGGATAATAATCAAGTTATGATACTACCACAGATGAAGAGGAATGATTAGAGTTCTTATGTTGATTATGTCAATTGAGTGTTGTATCAACAATGTACTTGTTATAGTAATTATGGAGTATATAAGGATTGTACTGCGATACTATTTCATTAAGGACTTGAGATTGTGTGGAACAACGAAAATTGACTCAATAGTAGGTTAAATTTTTGGAAAATATATGGTTGATAGAATGATAAACCATAATATGGTTCTGATACCGAGGTAGTGATTTTAGAATAATACATGATTGATTTGGATAAATTATATTAGATATTATTGACTACCTTGAAACTAATTAATGATTTTTATATGCCATCGTTGTTGGGGTTTAAAAACATTTTTGGATTGATGAAGTATATCTAGAATTCTATATGAAATAAGGGAGCATGAATGTAATCAATATGGATTATTGTAATTCAGGATGTTTCAGTGTTTTAAAAGAATACGTGATGAAGGTATTCATATGCTATTACGTGGTAAAAAGGATCTACATTATGTTTAACTTCCTTATAAATGTTGGACTGTGAGTTTGGTCAGAAGTATTTTGGATAAATTCTAGTCTGAGATTAATTTTGGATTAGCATAAAAGGACAACCCGGAGGTCGGGCGGCAACCCGTCACGTCCGGCAAGGCCGCGAGACTTGAACCCACAACTGAAGGGTGAAAAGGGTGTATCACCTACCACTGGCCCATGAGATGTCCTGGATTAAATACTGTAGTTTTTATTAAAAGATCTTGTAGATGAATTATAAATTCGTTTATTTTGGAACCCTATACGAATAGTGTAAATAGATTTTTTTTACATTCTATTATCTTTTAGAGTGAAAGATGAGTTTGTGGTAGAAATTTATTAATGGATAAAACTATAATTATAAAGTAAGTATATCTCCTTATTATCATAGCCAACCTCATAAATAAATTCCTCAACATTAAGAAAAGCAACTTAGAACAAAAATGTTATCCTAGATGGTACCTTAAATCATCACTAATTTATGGCTTCGGGATTGTTGTCCTTTTCATAGCCATGTTCTCTACCACTCTCCATCAAATAATTGATGGTTAGATTTCTCTTCCATATCCATATTTTCCTACATGGAACCCTAGTATGTGTTATTTTCGGTAATCTTCATACTTTCCACTCTTTATTTTAAATAGAGGCCTCATTAATTCATTTTTCGATGTGGGATTTCAACTAAGATATTTTGAAACGTCAAAAATGTGTTTTGTTGAACCGATGGTATTTAAAATCATCATAGATTGATGAATTTAAGGACCTCAATTTTATTCTTGTTTTCGATTGATGACCTCAATCACTACCTATAAATATTTACGTTTTTCCTCCAATTATATGTCTATAATTGCCACCAATGTTCTCATAATCGAGATCATAATTTGGTGGTGACCCTTTCATTTCTCTTTTCCTCAAATTAAGACTAAATTTTAGTAACCTAATTTCCGATGTGGGTTTTCCCACAAAGATATTTTTTATTTTCAACCTTTTATTTTCGAAGAACAATTTCAAATTGCGAGGACGCAATTTATTGAATGAGGGGAGAATGTAACACCCCACGATTTCATAGTGTGTTATTTCAATAAAATAATACAATAACTTGCACTACATGCAACACCGAGTTCAATCACACCATGACTTACCAAACAAGCCGTTCAAAAGAGGTTATGAATATTATTAACTAAATTTTAAACTTTATATAATCCTTATAATTTTAGAATCCATATTACGAGTTTCTCAGACATAATGTAAGAACAAATTCATTTTTAGTATTGCAATTTTACCAACTTTTAATAGTGAACCCATTTTAAATAAAATATTTTAAACTTTTTGAGTAAAGGGGGACATCAAAAAAAATTTAAAATGAAACATCCCAAGCTTCTACGGTATGCTTCTCTTTGATTAATGCGATAGCGTCTGTTGTACGCAACACCGAGTTCTAACAACCAATCAAACTAGCCGTTATAAATAGTAATAGATACTTTTTAAAATTATATATATATTATATTTCAAAATGGACTTCATTTTTGGATTCGGAATATCTAATTTAGCCTAAGGTGAAATTTTGGTACTTTTCGGATAACTTTCATATTTTGATGAATAGTGAAAATTACTAAATTTTAATTAAAAACAACTTTTTTAATCAAAATAATTAATAGTGATAAATTATGAATTTTAGTAGTTTTAAAGTATATTTAGAATATATTTTTACCATTTAATATAATGTTGGTCATTGGACATAATTTTACAATTAAACCGAACATAAACAAGTGTCAATCTTTTGATAGTTATTATCTCTTAAAAACACGCTTTTTGTGTTGACAGCGGGAATTAATTTTAAATTAATTTCTCCCACTTCTGTGTTTTGAATTTAGGAAAATGGATTCCATATCTGGAATCAGGATGTTCAAATTTTTTAAATAGGTAACTTTTATTTTTAGACATTTTGAATAATTACTGCGGTAAATATTTTATTTACCATGGTTAAGGGTAAATCCGGTAAATAAGGGTTAATAAATAATATTATAATAATACTAAATTACCCTAAAACGTGTCTTAACCCTATAGGTTGATAAATGGTCGACCATGGGCATCTTTGGGTCGATTTTGGGACCCCATGGATCCACTTGTAAGTGATAATGACACTATTTTAATTAAGTTCAAATGAATACAAAAATGACACAAGCTTATATCTTTTAGCAAACTAATTGGTATACAGGGTTATATATGTTGGATTTTAGATTATTAATATTAATTAGAAATATAAAAAGTTTTCCTACATAATTAATTTTATTTATAATTTTTAGACATTAAATAATTTATTTTATTTATGACACAATGATGACGCAGTAATTACTATAATAGTGAAAAATTAAAATAATTGATATTATAAATACCCAAATAAATATAATATGAAACTTTTAATGAATTAAACTAATTTTATAGGATAATATGATATATTAGTATTGCTTTAATTGACTTTGTTCGAAGTAATCAATCTGTTATGAGTTTCACAAAAATCAAATATTGAATAGTGTCAAAATTGGTATAAAAGAGTTCTTAAAACAAATATTATATTATTAATTGATATTAAATTCCAAAAAATCTAAGGTTCGACCAAGAGACTTATATCATGATAGGGTCATCATTAATGGACCACTTGGGGGTCTCTTGGATGTATTTAGTATGTTTATTAACCATATTATATAAAAGTACAAAGATACATTGTAAAAGTGAAACTAATTAACTAAGAGTTAAAACTTAAAGATAAGGTTAATATAAGTACCCAAACCTATCTAAATTCTATTGGTTGAGTTGTTTTAGACCCATACCCACCTTAAACTTTAAATAATCAACTTTGGAGCCATTTAAAACCGAATATGAATTTATTATAAATTAATATTTCTAGCTTTTTCAAAGGTGCCCCTCACCCCTCTTATAAAAGGGAACTCCTCCTTCTCATATCTTCACACCTTAAAATCCTTTTGGATCGGCCAAACTCTGCCCAAATACTCTCCCAACATCCCTCACTACAACCTAGAGGCCTTAGTTTGATCATAAAGCAAACCTAAGGAGCCCTTTTGATCAAATCAAAAGGAAGAAACCGAAGAAGAGGTAATGATTTCACCACCCTTTTCCAAGTTCCTTCTTCTTCCACTTCTTCTTACTTTGTTGTTACCATTCTAAAATAGTAAATCCAGTATCATATATATACTGTGATGTTATTATAAATATGGTACAACCATATTCAGTATTCTATCCACCCTTTGAATAACATGTCACCATACGTGCGTACGTACGGCTTTCCGTCTCCACGTCGTGGTGTAATTGTTATTCAATATATTATTATTTGGATGGGTATAATAATGATGTGTAACTCATGTAAATAATAAATATAACATTTTAATGATTCTGTATATATGATATACCATCCATTTATATATTATTTTAATATCAAAAGAATGATATTGTCGCTGGTGCGTATGTACGGACTACCGTCTCCACGAACGCGATGAGATTCATTCTCCATCATATCCATTCAAGTATAATTATCATTTGCTGATTTAAAAATGATGTTTAAGGACTTGATATCATTCTGGATATGAATAATATACAACCTATCGATTACAAACATGGCTTACGTAATAAAACATATAAAAGAAAACGAGTAAGTTAACACCCGAAACAACGATAATACTAAGATATTATTAACAAAGCAAAGTTAAAAGATCATATATGATATCATATTAATATATATGATTCTTGTATAATTTAATAACAATTATTTCACTATTATACAGGAGGTTAACCTACCCCAACCAAGTAAAAGTACAAGGTAAGAGATTTTCTTATCTCACTTTCAATTCCGTGAGATTTCCATTGTTCGCCACTAAATTATTGAAAGTGGTGTATTGTGTACTGCCATTTGATATATATTATCATGATTCTCTTTACATTCATTTTATTCTGGAAATCATTTGGTGGTTATTAAATTTTGTCCATACGACTCAGTTGATTAACGTGGTAAGGGGTTTTCATCTCACTCCTTATTCCCGTGAGATTCATGCCATATTGCCACCATTACCTTTTGTGTGGTGTATGTACTGCCCATAATTATATTCTTTGTGCAATACACTTTAATTTAGGGGTATTTACATATTCATTGTATGATACCTTTTTCATGGGTTGTATGTTTCATAAGTTACCAAATTGGTAAGGGTTATTTCACAATCTCTTCATTATCCGAGGTTGTTTATATGTAATAATTTACTGGGATCTCTTTATCATCGACATCCATGTTTCTTAAAAATGTATTTCAAAACATTTTTATTATTTACAAGAATATGGGTTAAAGTCATTTATACCCTTGTTTGACTTTTTATAAGAGAAATCTTTCCGTCGTTTTCAAAACAAGGTCCTTTTTAACCTTTTCGACAGAATTAAGCTAAGAATGTTTTTTTTAACTTATACGGCGGGTGCGGTTATTTTCCACCATTATAAAATCATCAAAGTTTTCCTTACAAGCTTATAAGAATATTTTCAAAGAAAATGTTTTATTTTATATGGATCTTAAATGATTTCTAAATAAGAGGAGATATTTCTTGAAAAAGAATTTTGATTTCATCTATGTCAATATCCTTTGATGGATTTTACACTTATTTAAAGTTGATTTGTTATGATACAAAACTTCTATATTTTATTGATGGTTTTGTGATATTTATGACTGTGGATAAGTTATTCTTATGTCACTCATGGTTTTTGTTTAAAGTATTGGCATTTCATAAGTTATTTTTAATCCGAATGATTATGTTATATTTCAACCTTTCATTCAGATGAATGTGTTAGAAAAGTATGTTCCGGATTGGGGACCGGTATAAGAAAGCCCTCCGGTTTGGTCTCCGGTTATTAGAGGAACTCTGGTTTGGTATCCGGTTATTAGAGGAACTCCGGGTTGGTGTCCGGTTATTAGAGGCACTCCGGGTTGGTGTCCGGTTATTAGAGGCACTCCGGGTTGGGTTCCGGTTACAGTTAGCCCCAAGGTCTTGGGACGAGGCCTTGACAATGAAATTAAAGTTCATCATTATGCATTCCGACATTATGAATGTGGTTATTGATATTGCATGTGATTATTCTATTAGTAGAATATCAATGTGAATAAGTAAATGGAATTATTTCATTTTACTTTTTCCATACTATGTTGAAGTTCAAGTTTAAAAGGCTTTTGTTTTAGTAATGCATTGCCTTAAATGTTTATGCTTATTTTTGAATGTTACGCTATATTGTTATCCTTACTGGGCATTTGAGCTCACCCCTTTTCTATGTTTTATTTTTCCCAGGATGTGAAAAGTAAGTTATGAATGACCTGCAGGGATATTATGGGGGGATAATAGTGTGGACTATGGAGACATTATGTTGTCGTAGTAGTTTTTCATTTTATGATGTAATGTAAAACTTATGAATATATATAGTGTTTCCAAGGCTACTAAACCAATCGGTCTTTCGAGATTTGATCTTTCTTGTGATCATGCCAATGTTATGTAATAATGCACCGACTCTGGGTAACTAGGGTCGGGGCGTTACAACCAAGAACTCCTTTGGAGGGTGTCACGCAAGTATCTTGCGCACCGTGCAAGTCACTTGCACGCCACATATGGGTCGCACAATTCATTTGCATGCCCTATTACTTTTTTTGCCCAAGGTTCCCAGTGGACTATAAATATTACCTGTGGGCCCCCCATTTGAGGAACGAATTTTCCAAAACTCAGATTCAATCTCTGGTCATCCAAGTCTTTGTCTCATGTCTTCCGAACACTTATAAGGTAATTATTTACCTAGAATGGAAGCTCTAAAGAAGAAGAATAAAGCCTAAGGGTTAGAACTCATCAATACTTGCACGCCTAAGTGTCCAACACTTAAGGGAGATGGAAACACTTGCGCACCACCTTGCCCTATCAAGGGAACTTGCTCGCCAACCTTTTGGAAGCCTCTTGGGATGATACTAAGGGCTTGAGTTCAATGTTTCCAAAGTATTACCCTATGGATTTTTCATCACCCAAGGTGACTCATGTCTCACAAGTCTACTTGCGTGACCAGGACTTGTGCGCCAGAACAATACTTGTGCGCCTCCTTCCTAATCACCTCCTTTCCTCAAATTCACCTATCCTCTTCATGGCATGTCCTTTAAAACCTTCTTCAAATCCATTTATGGCATGGTTCCTTTGTTGGATTCCTTAGCTGAGAGGAATTCATTGGGCCTCCTTCTCAGGAGTATGTACCTATCATAATTTCCTTTAACATTGGGTCTCCTTCTCTGGAGTAATCCCCAAGTTCCTTTAACATTGGGCCTCCTCCTCAGGATTAATCCCCAGGTTATTAGTTCCCTTTAATTGGGCATCGTCTTTATGAGTAAGCCCCAACCTTATTTTCTTTTGATTTGGGCTTCCTTCTCTGGAATAAAACCCAATCATTAGTCCCTCTTAATTTGGGCTTCCTTTTAAAGAGTAAGTCCTGAGTTAAAATTTCATATCTCCATAAAGTACAAATGCCTTTATGGACCCTTCTCTTGGTCTTCTTTCTTAAACTAAGTCCTGATCTTCATTTACTTGGGCCATCATACATATATAAGCCCTAAATAATTTCTCATGACTGCATCTTTCATGGCACCATTCTCATGTTTACTGATACCTCTTTTTTCTCACACCGAGAATGACTCACGTGGGATTAGAGTGAAAAAGTAATAATGAAATCTCTTTTTGGGACATTAACCATGCATAGACCCCATTTTTCTTTACCCTAACTACATGGAATTTGATCTCTGCCTTAAAAGTAGAGTACATCAGAAGCTTTTATAAGGTTTAATCCCATCTTTCATTAATTATTTTCCATCCCATATGCCATTAAACTATATCCTTCATATCGAACTATGTGGGTTATGATTCGTTTCTTTTTAACAAGGATACGTAGGTAGCCCATATGCGGGTATGATCCCAACTCTAAAATAATCTCTATCTTTCTGAATGACAATAAACTTCAAGTGCCACACTGAGTGGAACTAAAACTAGTATGGTCATCATAATGACCAAGATATTTCAATATAATGCATTGAAGGATACCATTGACTACGAATCCTTAATACATATTTATAATTCTATATCAATGAAGAACCTCAAATACATATAAAAGATTCTCTAAATCTCAAACATATCAATCATTGATTTCCAAATATAAGGAAAAAATAATTTTCATACATGGTGAATTAATAAGGATTCGTGAACATAAATTAAATATATAAGAAATTCACAGAGTAGGTAAGATTTCCCCTCAAAAAGGTGTGATGAGACTGACCTCCCATCCTCTCGACCAATGATAATTCTTAAGCCTCATCCATCCACAACTAATGAGAACCTACATTTGGAAAGTAGGTCCAAATGGATATAGAATCATTGGATGTTTCTGGTTCTTTGAAAAAAAATGTTAGAACCGATTGGAAATTTTGAACCTTAAACAAAGAAGGTCATCCACATTTCTAGAAGAAACACAAATGGTGAACCCGACGTGAATCCTTAACCAAGTTAAATGATGTTTTACTTATTTGTTACACCCCTATTAAAATCAATACGAGGGCCAACAAAGCAATCAATAAAATATGTGCTTATCCAAAAGATGTAGTCCGAATAAACTTATCTTCATTATGTCTGCTATATCAAATAGGAAATCTTATTCAAGATCTCTTTTCAATGAGAAATGGCTTCATTAAAATTAACACTTGTGAATACCTCGACCGCTACTCCTGCTAGATCATCATCCACTCTAAGGATGACATCACCTACCTAGCATCTGCAAAGCTAGGTCTCAAATGAAGTGGTAATGGAATACCATCATCACGGTACCCTTTCGACTCTGGAGGCCTCTCGATAAGACCTCCAAGTTAACAACTAACCCTGGTTGTCCTGACAGCGATGACCAGTGGTCAAGAAGCAGGTGGTGCCAACCACCGTTTCCAACCATTTTAGGTTGTTATCCCTGAAACGCAACAACCAGTCCCTCCCATATTACTGGGATGTGACTAAAGAGGTCACTCAATCCCTAGGTTCAAGAACGAATGAGTCCTTCATGAGGATTCAAACGAACAATCGCTGTCAGACTCGTGCGGTAGTGCACTCTCTACATGATGAGGGTATCACCTCTAGGTGTTTAGCTCAGGTTCCTCAATCACGAGAATGAAGAAAGAATTATAGAGGTGAAATTTGGTCAACAGAAAGAAGGTTCTTACCTCTGCCCCCTCCAGAGAAGTCCATCAATCTAACTCGATGGAAAACAACGAGCAGACATGTACACCCGTCTGTCCTGATATCACTGCTCGGCAGACTCGTCTGGCAGTAACACTCTAATCCCACCAGGAAATTCTGGTGTAGTACTATAGGTAGGAACATACACATATTTATAATTAATCAACAAGTCAGCAGTCTCGTCTGAATGCATCTAAAGAAGCTCGCTAATCTATTATGGTGGCAACTGGTAAGGAGGAACATACACCTATTTACAATCACCAATTCTATCAGTAGCCTCATCTCCCATTATTAAAGGAAACCCTTCAACCATACTTGATGGATAATACATAGCAGGCACATACACCTGCCAATGTTCATCAAGCCTGCCAACAGTCTAGTTTGGTCGCACCCGAAGAAGTCAGTCGGAAAGCTCCTACGACAAATCAAGAGCAGACTCAACTCTCTGCCTCTAAGCATAAGTACTGTCAATTTCCATTGAAAGGAAAAGGAGGATAGGAGCAGGCACATACAACTACTCTAGACATGGAATGAACGTAAATTCCCATTCTGGAAACTGAAGTCACCAAGCACATTCGGACAATAGTGAAAGAGAAGAAGCAAATCCCTGCCCATATTCTGGATAACTGTCAGAATATTATAACAACTTTAGCAACATCATAGTGAATGAAACGTAAATCTATCCCTATCAGTGGAGTGACTCATCAAACTGACACTCCAGAGCAGACACACACCTCTGTTACAGTCCAAGAGGGTCCTGGGGAATACTCCTCCATGTCATACGGACAATCAAGTCGGGCACATACACTCGATTTAAATAGATATAATCAACCTAACTTGACCATTTCTCCGAAGTAGGCACATACACCTACCCATAATAACCACTTTCTTCAAATAGTGGTTTCCAATGTGAGTAACAAGGTGTCCAAGAAAAAGACCCATCCATCATAGTTGAAAAATCATGAGCCAATATGCAATAAGGCCTTGCACAATGCTGGTGTTCTTGAAGCCCTCAGAAAATTGTCTGTTTCATATCAAAATTCAAATCTCTCATTTCCCGATTCCAGAAGTAACAAAAATAATTATTAATGTCTTCATCATACACTTCCTCATGAAGTATTTCTTCATGAAAATTCGGTTAATCTTGAAGTATCATCTTCAGAAGAGGGCCAAAATAACCCTCTGCGTGGCCAGAAGACCAAGGAGTAAGAGGTTTCATCTTTTTGATTAACCCACCATTGTGGTCCTCCACATGATGATGAATTTAGTTATGAAAGTCCTCTCTACAGTAATAATTAGCATTGCCTAGAAAATTCTTCAATGGAAAATGCAGTAACAAGAAATCCCTCTTATCTTGAGGCACTTTCAAATGCAAATCCAGTCATGTCTGATGCCATACCGCTAGCAGGTGAAATACTTTCTCAATCAGAAGATAGCCTGGGGTGTAGATCATTCTCTGAACCACCCCTGGGTCATTCATCTTCTAATTTGACAAATTAATTATCTACCAATCATGTTGAATCTGATGAAGAAACAAAGAATCACCAGCTTTAGTCCAATTAGGTAGAAGGATCTTCATCAAATGACAAAGAGGATGTGCTGAATATGAGAAAACAATAGGCGAAAGGTGAAATACCAGTCATGTTTTGGCCTTTGGCTGACTCTCAGTATGATATTCCAGAAATGTTGACAGAATATTGAATTCACAATATTCATCTCAACATATGGAAAACTCTTTTTCACTAAAAAGATAAAATATTATCTCATGATGAATATCAAAATCATGTCTATATAATAGAAGGGTTGCAACTCCAAATTGACTTGGCATGTCTCTTAGTTTCTCGACATCGAAAGGTTGAAAAGCAGTAGAGAGCCTTTTAGTGTTCATTCCTTGCTGCGTTAAAAAGGTTGCGCCAGTTAATTAACAATGCCCCATCTGGTATTCATATCAGGGGATTGGGTGTTCATGGAGCATTTCATTTCACCATAATCCCTAGTAAACAAAGCCCACCAAAAGCGGTCGCATGTAATGTTAATACCCATGTATGGCCACAACTAATTAGTTTTGTGTGTAATCAATGTCTTTCTTAAGAACAGGACTAAACTAGTTCTTCCCAAAAATAGGCATATAAAGAACAAGTTGTTGAATTACTCTTTCATCAAAAAAATGAGAATATCAAACAAGCTTCTTGTTTAGAGAAGGAACATCATGAAGTGACAGAAGTGTCAGAAATAATCCAACGGTCATCTGAGACAGGTGATTTGAGTGGATGTAGGATGATGCATCTGGCCAATTTCTGGACTAATGTCCACAAAATCAGGAGAGCTTTTAAGAATGTTTTAGATGTAGCAGCTCAAGAACCACCTCAACTTGCCAGAAAGGGGAATATTTTAACTCAACCATTGGGATCAATAGATAGGATTCTAGGAGTAGAGAAGGAAAAAATAGGAAGAGCCCTAGTCCACCAGACTGGGGACTTTTTCATATTCTCAATCTGTTCCTCAGCAAAAGTCAGTCTTCTATCGATTAGGGAAGAAACCACAAGAGGAATGTAGAGCCGAATTATCCGGAAATTCCCTCCAAATTATGGTTCATCAAGAAGTTCTTGAGGGATCAACCAAACAAAAGGCAATGTCTCATAAAGGACATAGACAGTTCCACAGAAGCACTGACAGAAGGCCTACAATGCATTATGCATCGATAAATGTCATCAATGCCGTTTTAACTAATCCCCCAGAACATGAGGCTCACTCAGAGGGATTAGAAGAAGAAGTTATTGTTCAAGAGGTTGTGCACACAAAAACGAATGAAGGAGGTGTGCGTACTAGAAGACTGAGGGTTGCCCAAGGGTAAGATATTTTTCTAGGTAATTCCCTTCCATACTCCAGAAGGGAACATGGAAAGGAAAAGTGTAAAAGTCGGGTTACACCCAACCCTACCTCTGGAGAAGGCCAATCACTCTCATTAGAGAAAAAAAACGTACATCAAGAAGATGAAATTAAGGAATTAAGGAGGTTAAATGCAGAACTACTTCTAGGTAGTCTTCCTCCTAAACATGCTAGAGTTAATCAATCATGGGAATTTGTTGAAGCTACTGGGATGGATCAAGAATATCCCCCTTCACAAGTACACCCTCACAGGTCAAATCCTATGGGTCATACACAACAACAACAGGTAATACTACCATCAATGGCAGTCCCGGTCACCACACTCGTCCAAACTCCAGTTATTGCACCAGCTCAGGTCCATTCTCAACCTAATGTTTCTCAAAAATTAATGACTACCATTGAGCCAATAATAGATCGGTTGGAATCTATGAAAGGAAATCATGCCCAAATTTAACCAGAAAAGTGAGCTTACCCTAAATGGGTGGATGAAATTCCTCCACCATAATATTTTGTGAGTACCACTTTCAAACTTATTAATGGTTCGAGTGATCCAGAACAACAATTAAAACATTTTTTTCCCATTGTGATCCTATGATGGGAACTCCTCAAAAACATGTAGCAGTTAAGATCTGGTGTTTTGTACAGTAATTACAAGTACCTGCTTTTGTCTGGTATACGAGTTTGTAATCTCGGTCAATTACTGGCTGGGAAGATCTCCATGAAAGGTTAGTTCTTCAATTCAGCGCAACATTTCTAAAGACGACTGTTTTTGATCTTACCAATTGTAAGAAAAAGGAGAATGAAAGAGTTTCAGATTTCATTATTCACTAGAAGGGATTAACATATTCCTTAAGCTTAGTACTCCATCAAGAATAATTGTTTCCAATGTGTGTGGAAAATTTGCGTGATGAATTATGAACACAGTTGATCCCTGTGAGATACACAGGAGTGTTTCGAGACCTTACTTCAATCTCTTAGTAGATAGAAGACTCTCTTATGATGAATAAGGCTAATACTCATGTAATTCCATCATTTCCAGGAATGATAATAGGGAAATAAGAGACTGCTACAGTAACACTTAAACAAGAACATGTACCTGTTTCCACTTCAAGACCTTCATCATAACAAAGGGCTCCACCTCCTGAACGTCAACAACAATGGCTCCCTCATCCAGATGATAAAAAAGATCTAAGGCGTAAACAGTTTGAAGATTTTAAGGAAAAAGTTTATTCTTTCCGGAATGATAAAGTTCTGGGTTACTTCATCTCGACTCTAGAAAACAACCTAGTTCAGTTGCCAAGGCCCAAGTGACCGAACAAGGAAGGAGATGAAGACATCCCCAATTATTTCCCATTTCATCAGATGTTGGGACATCCCATTCAGAAGTGTTTTTTTCAAAGACCTCTTGAAAAATATGGTGGATTCTAGATAGGTAAAACTGAAAGGTTCTTCAGCCCATGTAGCAAGTATTACCCCTACTGATCCAGAGGAAGAGGGCGAGTGACACGTAGTCAAAAGTAAAAATGAGTAGAAATATGATGATTGGATGGTCAGGAAAATTATCAACCGAACCCATGCCATTTTACTAGCACAACTGAATCAACCAATTGTGTCTTATGCTATGAATTCCACAACAAAAACCCCTTCATCAGTAGGCTAATCCTCAAAGAAGCAACATAATTTGAAGAAAAAAGAGAATTTAGAAGAAGAAGAGCTCGTGTCAAAGACTAAGTTGTCCTTGACTATGGAAGATTTTATGCCATCTACTTCAAAAGAATAGGCAATGCCCCGCCAAATGGCACATCCTCAATTGGTTCATCTGGTAGAATCTTCATCAGATAAAGAATTGATCTTTGGTTATGTTAACATGATCCATTTAACAGATCCTTATGCCAATGATAGTTTCGATTATGACGGGCCTAAGTTCCCTGTATCTAACAGAGGAATTAGAGTAAGAGTCTGAGGTCTAGGATACAGGGGAAGACGTGGATATTCGAGATGCCTCTATTTCAATCCTACCCCTTCTAGAACTGTATATGTGGAAGAAACTCATGGAAAATCCCTTCAATGGGATCAACAGGAACAAGAAAGTTCTTCCACACATGGAAGATTTGGTCCTAACACAGTTATTTTAGAAGACCGATTAGAGGTCTCACCTTCTTCCACTCACCAAATAGATAAACATAGTCAGTATAATCTACCGAAGCAATGAGTGTTTCAAACTCCTACCCTGATACATGATGCATCCACTGCTAAAGCATCAACTTCAAAGGAACCTGCAAAACCACATTTTCATGATGGGAAACGCAGACCTTTAGAAACCAAAAGTACGATGTCTTGAAGCATTTGTCCCAGAAACCAGCCAAGTTATCAATTCTAGATGCCTTAAATCTATCAAAATATCTTCGGGAGGTGCTTATTGAGGCTTTGTCAAGTCCTCAGGAGTTTGAAATTGAAATTGTCGCCACTGAAGTCTACCATATAGAGAATGATCCTGTAGAATGCCATGTAGTGATATCTTTTACAAATGAAGATGAAGATGATGTTGTACATGGACATATCAGACCTTTGTATCTATACGGAGAATTAAATGATATAGATATCTGGAAACCTTTCATTGATAATGGATCAGGAGTCAATCTCATTCCTATTCATACAATTCATTGATTGGGCCTTAACAAATCTGATTCATCTCTTTCTAATTTGATGTTTCAAGGAAATGATAAGAATGAACAAGAACCTCTAGGTGAAATTACACTCAGAATTCAGTTTGAAGACCTTGTATCTAATTCAGTTTTCATGGATGTTCATCAGGACACAACCTTCAACGTTTTTCTTGGAAGACCTTAGCTACATCAACATGCGGTCGTACCTTCATCATACCATCAATGTCTCAAATATTGTTTCAATGGTCAAATCTGGACATTGTATGGTGACAAATACCCATTCAAAACATGTGAATCTCAGTACATTGATGGAGAATTTTATCGCATGGAGGGAAAGGAAAAATCCCTAGCGAAGAAGGTCACCAAAATTTATGCTCCATTTGGTTTTGAAAAGATTCCAGTAAATATATTCATACATGTGAGTACAAATTATGTGTTTCCTATTAGTGAAATTGATGGGATAGACCCAAATCTAAACACTCTTAAGGAAACTTCCATAATGTTAATTACGGAAATCGATCCTGATATAATGGGAGAAATTGTTGATTATCCAAGCAATGATGAAATCATAAATGGAGATGTCTTCATTTCATCCACTGAAATCTAGCAATTTTATACTTCATCAACCAGGCCAGAAGAAGTGATTGCAATACTAGAGGAAAATAATTATGTAAATTCTCAATCCATCATCTCCTCTATATCACCCCAAAAAGACCCTTCATCATCAATTGTGTCAGAAATGGCAGCCTCTTCTTCAAAATGTTAAAATTTTATCTTCTCCCCTGATCATGGAAATTCTGCTTCGTCATATACTATGCAAGTAGAAGTAGAAGAAGAAACACATACTGAAGAAGAAGAGGAAGATCTCAGAGATTCTCCTCCAGTATTTGAAGAGGGTATCTCTACCATCGTGGATGAACTTAGAGAAATAAATTTGGGTACAAAAAAATATTCACTCCCCACTTCAATTAGTGAAGCCATGACCCATGAAGAGCAAGAGATATATACTTCATTTAAAAAGCAAAATAAAGATGTATTTTATTGGAATTATACAGAAATGCCAAGTCATGATCCCTATTTTTCCACTCATCATTTGGGTTTTCTAGAAGACCATCAATGATTCAAGAAAGCAGCAAAAAGAACACACCCAACTTATGCCTCCAAAATTGAAGCTAAAGTTGATAAGCTTCTCAAGGACAACATCATCATAGAAGTTCAATATCCCAAATGGCTGGATAATATTTTCCTTGTGAAAAAGAATAATAAACAAATTAGAGTTTTCCTTGACTTCAGAGATCTTATTTGACATTGTCCCAAGGATGATTTTCAAGTTCCGATCACAGAACTCTTAATTGATGCAATAGATGGCTATGAAGTATTTTCCTTCACGGATGGATATTCTGGGTATAATGAAATCTGAATGGCTCCAGAAGATGAACAATCTACATCCTTCAGAGCCCCTCAAGGTGTGTTTTGCTATCGGGTAATTCCCTTTGTCCTAAAGAATGTAGGTGCAACGTATCAATGTGCCATGTACCATATCTTCAAACCCTTATTAGGGAAATTTATTGAATGTTATGTGGATGATTTGGTGGTTAAATTCAGACAACCTTCTGATCACTTGGATGATCTGGAATTCATATTCAACAAACTTCGACAACACAATTTGAAGATAATCCCCTTGAAATGTGCTTTCAGGGTAACCTCAAAAACATTTCTCAGGTTTGTTGTATGCCATCGCGGTATCGAAGTTGATCCTGAGAAAAAAAAATCAATCCTTAGTATGTCACATCCTCGAAATTTGAAATAATTAAGTCGACTTCAAGGACACTTGGCCTATATTTGGCGTTTCGTTTCCAATTTGGCTGAAAAGTGTTTACCCTTCACCAAATTAATAAAGAAGGGTGTCACCTACCAATGGACCAAAGATTGCCAAGAGGCATCTGATATCCTCAAGAAATTTCTGCAGAGTCCACTGGTATTAATGCCACCTGTTGAAGTAAGACCACTTATCCTCTATGTGACAACTTTAGAGAAATCATTGGGTGCCTTCCTTTCCCAAAAGAATGATGCTGGGAATAAAAACAGCCTTTACTATCTCAGTCGAACTATACTTGAGCCAGAAATTTGATATTCAAGTATTGAAAAGTGCTAACTAGAATTAATCTTTGCATTTTAGAAATTGAGACACAACTTGAAACATCATGAGGTCCAATTGGTATCTCGCAATAAGCCACTCAAATTTACCCTTAGTCATCCAATTCTTACAGGACATCTGGAAAGGTTGGCAGTTATTTTACAACAGTTTGATATCCAGTATGTGTCTCAAAAGGAAATAAAGGCCCAAGCCCTAGATGATTTATTTGCTGAGCTTCCATCCATAGATGATACATCATTTAATATTGAACTTCCTGATGAAGAGGTCTTCTCTATTTAAGATAATCCTCAAACATGGGAAGTGTACTTTTATGGTGCCTCCAGAAGTCCAATAGGGAAGAGAATAGAAAATCATTAACTCAACAAAGTTGGATTAGGAATAGTCCTTATTTCCACAGAATTAGAAGTATTGCCATATTCCTTCTTATTGTTAGATGTTGGCACAAACAATGATGTAGAATATCAAGCTCTCATAGTAGGTTTGGAATTGGCGCTTCAGGCACAGGTGAATCACTTGAAGTTAAAAGCTGATTCAGATTTGGTAATCAAACAAATCAATGGGTATTATGCCATCAGAAAGGAAGAGTTAATCCCTTTGTGTGATTATGTTATATAGTTAATAGCAGAATTTCCCTCGGAACTGACATTTTCTCATGTCCCGCAATCACAAAATGCCCATGGAGATGCACTGGCTAATGTAGCAATAGCCCTGGAAGATCCAAATTGGGATGAAAAAATCATCAGTATTGCCCACCGTCGTGTAGTTTCAACTTTAGTTCAAATCAAAACAGAGGCAATCAATGAAATAAGTCCCATTTCTGAACCAAATGATCATACTACAGGATGAATGACACCTATCAGGGAATACCTTCAAAATGGAACACTCCAACATGATAGAGCCGGGAAAGAACAAGTCTTGAAAAGTGTGGAAAATTTTAATATTTATGATATACCCAATCACCAAAATATTCACTACATGTGAGGTTTTTATGGAATTATCTTCAGATGTATTAATGGTGAAGAGATAATGGATGTCATGAATGAAGTACATGCAGGAGTTTGCGGTGCCCACCAGTCTGTACATGGAATTTCTGGTCAAATTCAAAGTCTTGGATACTTCTGGCCTTCAATGATGCAAGATTGTGTTGATTTCACTAAGAAGTGTCATTCATTACAATTATGTGCCAAATTAATTCATCAACCCCTAGAGTTGCTTCATACAGCTAAATAATCATGGCCATTTTCCACATGGGGAATGGATGTAGTAGGACCTTAACCTCTGGCTACATCCAAGTAGTTTAAGTATATTCTCACTGCTATTGACCTCTTTTCCAAATAGGAAGATGAAATACCTCTCAAAGAAGTTTTTTATAAAAAGAATTGTAAGCTTCATCTAGTCTAACATCATTACCATATTTGGTGTCCCTCATACCATATTGATGGAAAATGGCACCAACTTCTGTCTATCTGAGGTGAGAAAGTTATATCAAGAATACAACATCAAATCCAACCTTTCATCTCAATATCATGTAGAGACCAATGGAAAAATATAAGCCTTTGATAAGACTCTTTCAATCATACTACAAAAGATGGTGGAAAAGATAAGAAATCATGGCCTGATAAACTTTTTTATTCTTTATGGGGTTATTGGAACACCACCCGCACTGCTACGCGGTCAACTCCATATTCATTGGTATATGGAACAGAAGCAGTTTTTTGCATTGAGGTTCAATTACCTTCACTCAGAGTATCCATTTGTGATCATTTATCTATAAATGAACAATCTCAGAAGCGATTTGATGAATTGGAACGATTAGATGAAAAAATATTGTGCACCCTGCACCACATGGAAGTCTATCAGAATCAAATAGCGTGATATTTCAATAAAAAATTCGTCTTCATTCATTCATTCAAGGAGAATTGGTATTGGTCCACAGAACTCCATTGATACCAGGAAATAAGCCTCCAAACATTGATCCAGAGTGGTAAGGACCTTATTCAACACATAAGGTCTACTCCAATAGAGCTTATTCTTTAATCTCAATGGATGGAGAACTCATTTCAAATCCGACCAATGCAAGATTCTTGAAGAGGTATTCTGTGACACAAATACACCCTTTAGTCCTCATTGCAAGGCATTAAACTACATGGTCCCTTTTGTCCTTGCTATAGGACATTAAACTGCATAGCCCTTCTATTGTCCAACATGAAGTTAAACTATTCATCTGAGCTGCATGACGTTAAACTGCCAAGAACCCCATGTCTATGACACATGACATTTAAACTGTGCACATGTCCTACAAGACGTTAAACTACAATACGTCCTAGCTACATGACTATAAACTGTAAAACACCCTTTTGTCCCACATGATGTTAAACTTTTCATCATTAGGGTTTTTTTACCTCTTGCTTCTCACACCGAGCATGACTCACATGAGATTAGAGTAAACTTTAACCATAACACCCTCTCTAGGCCGCTAACCACGCGTAAATCACTACACCATCTTCGGATTGTCCTCAAGTACAACACGATCACCAATTAATTCTCAATAGAACTACGTGGAATTTGATCCTTGCCTTCTAGGATGGTTACATAGGCAACCTCATGAGGTTCAAGCCCAAAACCAATATCTTTACATCGGTTCACCTCCATCTCATACGATGTTGATCTGTGAATCCCCCCCAAAACCAATATATTCACATTGGTTCATCATCGTCCTTTCTATATGACATTAAACTATAAATCCCCCCATTTTCCTCGCTGGAATACATTAAACTTCATAGTAATACATCCTAGAAACATGATGCAAAACTATGTAGCACCAGTCCATACATATGAGCTTAAACTATTCGCACTTTTGTCCTGTACGACAATAAACTACAATAGTCTCTGACACCCTCACCGAAGTGGGAATCATTATTTACATTGATCTCCAATCATGCCATATTCCGAGGACTATGTGAATATATGGAAATGCCTGAACCTTTAATCTTGGGTCCAACCATCATTGCACTAATGTCCCCATTCACCCTTTACATGTACAAACCAAATATGTACAGAGGGTATTTCAAGAACTACATATGGCTTGATTCCCATCCTTATGTGATGCATAGGAATGTTCTACCATCCCTCGAACCCAAACCCAAGTCTTTGGGCCTAACCCCAAACTCCATTGTCAGTCCCTTGGCTGGAAATTCCCCCTACGATCACATGAATGTGGTATGAAAACAATGGTCTTTATTCACATCAGGTTTGTAACAAAAACACAATGTGTCTCCCTCATTATGGTATCTCCAACGCTCCTGTCCCACAAGAAATCAAACTATATTTCAAGATCTACATATGGCTTGATTCTCATCATAATGAGATATGTAGTGAAGTCCAACATCTCAATTCAGGACCCAACCACAACATGATTATGGTCAGGATTAGTCTATGTATCTTCTTCATGCATTGGACAATACCCATTTTTATGTGTCAAACTCCTAACATTAAATACTTCCAAATCTCCATAACCCTTTTCATGACTTATGGTCACAAAATGTCTGATACCTGAGAATTATTTTGCCTGACTATGAAGCATGTTCCCCTAGGTGGCCTTGCCTAATTAGTCCAAATAACGAACATGTCAGCCAAAAGTTGCTATTATTTGACTATGTAGACAATGCCCTTAAGTGGCCCTGTATAATTCGAACCGCCTAACTTGTTTGTCAAATATTGATAATTTCATTCTTGGGGGGAAAACCTCTTTTGACCTTATTGGTCTTAACGATGATATGTAGGGATCCGAAAAAATAGCCATCCTTAACATATTTGTCCCATACCCTTTTTCATGATCTGAAAGTATTGAAGTCTATGGTTTATATTTCCCTTCCCTACATTTGTGTCAAACCTTCACAAAAGTGACATTCATCCAATTCTATGAAAATCTTGATTGGGAATATCCTCTCCATATTCAATTACCTCTCTCCAAACAGATGACTCTGTGCTTTGGAAAATTTGAATCTCCATAAACTTCCATTGGATTTTAGCAAAAGAAAAGTAAAATTTATGAGAGGTCTTTTGCCTGACTATGTAGAACATTCCCCTAGGTGGCCTTGCATAAGTAGAATACATAATAGACCTGTCAGCCAAAAGATGCTATTATTTGACTATGCAGCCAATGGCCTTAAGTGGGCTTGTATAATTCAACCCCCAAATGGGTTTGTCAAATAGTGGTAACTTAACTCTTAGGAAATACTTCCTATAATTCCTTTTAGACCATTTTTTTGTATCATCCCTCAGATTCAAAATTTCTTATGTCATAGTTTACATGTTTTCCCCCATACTTGAATGTGGTAATATATTTTACAACAAATTATCAAGTAATTGAGTCAATTTTAATCAAATCGGTCGAAGTTATTCGACCTTAAACATTATCCATTCTATGTTCGACATGCATGATTTTAAACTACCAAAAAAATATAGGGTACTCATTAAATTGGAACCTGTAAAGGTAACTCTGAATGAAAGTCAAGTCCCAACTCGCTAAACACACATATTGTATGATTTAGGCAATATTGATCAACAAAAGATGCAAATATTGTGGGGCTGTTTGTATAATCCTAGAAAAAAAATCAAACTATGCTATCTAGTCCCATTGGATTAGGTAAAAATGATAATATATAAATAATTATCAACAGAATGGAGGTTCAAGTGATTGAATATGGAATGTCTTTTTCATTGATGCACAAGATTAGAAGAACATCCATAGATTGGAGTATCTTCTCTTTTTCAAGAATTAGAAGAGGCTTTCAACAGAACTTTTCATTTGATTTACGATATCCCGAGCTTCATCAGCAGCCACTTGAAGTTCATTCACTCGACCAACTTCACTCTTTTCAGCTTGATAGAGTGCCTTCTTGGCATCTTCCATGGCTTTCATACCGTTCGTTTGGATTCCTTCCAATGAATTGTTAAGCTGGTCAAGCTCCCCAGTAACTACATCTAACTATTGATGAAGATGCATCTTCTAGAAAACATTATCCTTGATCTTATTGTAACGCCCCGACCCTAGTTACCTAGAGTCGGTGCTTTATTACATAACATTGGCATGATCACAAGAAAGATCAAATCTTGAAAGACCGATTGGTTTAGTAGCCCTGGAAACACTAGATTACATCATAAAATGAAAAACTACTACAACAACTTAATGTTTCCACAGTCCACACTATAATCCCCTCATAATATCCCTGCAGGTCAATCATAACTTACATCTTCACATCCTGGGAAAAATAAAACATAGAAAAGGGGTGAGCTCAAATGCCCAGTAAGGATAACAATATAGCGGAACATAAGCATAAACAATTAAGGCAATGAATCACTAAAACAAAAGCCTATTAAACTTGAACTTCAACATAGTATGGAAAAAGTAAAATGAAATAATGTCATTTACTTGTTCACATGGATATTCTACTAATCGAATAATCACATGAAAAATCAATAACCACTTTCATAATGTTGAAATGCATAATTCCAGACTATCATAACCACATAGCCAAGGCCTCGTGCCAAGACTACAAATAAGCTATTGTAAAGGCCTTGTTCCAAGACACTAGTTTGTCTCATGAGACCTACCGATGCATCGAGGAGCTATAGCGGGCTCCACCCGTCACATATTAAGTCCAATGCATTCCCATATGAAAAGGTTTAAACATAACATAAACATTCGTATTAAAACTAGCATACGAAATGTCAATACTTTCACTATAAACTATGAATGGTATAAAAATAGCACATCCACAGTCAAACATATCACAAAACCTTCAATACAATATAGAAGTTTTGTATCATAATAAATCAACTTCAAATAATCTTAAAATCCATCAAAGGATGTTGACATAGATGAAATCAAAATTATTTTTAAAGAAATATCTCCTTTTATTTTGAAATCATTTAAGATCCATATAAAATAAAACATTTTCTTTGAAAATATTCTTATAAGCTTGTAAATGAATCTTTGATGATTTTATAACGGCGGAAAATAGCCGCACCCGCCGTATAAGTTAAAAAAAACATTCTTACCTTAATTCTGTCGAAAAGGTTAAAAAGAACCTTGTTTTGAAAACGATGGAATGATTTCTTTATAAACCACTTATAAAAGTTAGAAAGGGTATAAATGACATTAACTCATATTCTAGTAAATAGTAAAAATGTTTTGAAATACATTTTTAAGAAACATGGATGTGGATGATAAAGAGATCCCAGTAGATTATTACATATAAACAACCTCGGATAATGAAGAGATTGTGAAATAACCCTTACCTTGTAATTTTCCTTGGTTGGGGTAGGTTAACCTCATGTATAATGGTGAATTAATTGTTATTAAATTATACAAGAATCCTATATATTAATATGATATCATATATGATCTTTTAACATTGATTTGTTAATAATATCTTAGAATTATCGTTGTTTCGGGTGTTAACTTACTTGTTTTCTTTTATATGTTTTGTTACGTAAGACATGTTTGTAAATGATAGGTTTTATATTATTCATATCCAGAATGATATCATGTCCTTAAACATCATCTTTTAAATCATCAAATGATAATTATACTTGAATGGATACAATGGAGAATGAATCTCATCGCGTTCGTGGAGACGGTAGTCCGTACGTACGCACGAGCGACAATATCATTATTTTGATATTAAAATAATATATAATGGATGGTATATCATATATACAGAATCCTTAACATGTTATATTTATTATTTACATGAGTTACACATCATTATTATACCCATCCAAATAATATTATATTGAATAACAATTACACCACGACGTGGAGACGGTAAGCCGTACGTACGCACGTATGGTGACATGTTATTCAAAGGGTGGATAGAATACTGAATATGGTTGTACCATATTTATAATAACATCACAGTATATATATGATACTGGATTTATTATTTTAGAATGGTAACAACAAAGGAAGAAGAAGTGGAAGAAGAAATGAACGTAGAAAACGGTGGTGAAATCATTACCTCTTCTTCGGGTTCTTCCTTTTGATTTGATCAAAAGGGATCCTTAGGTTGGCTTTCTGATCAAACTAAGGCCTCTAGGTTGTATTGAGGGATGTTGGGAGAGTATTTTGATAGAGTATGGCCGAACCAAAAGGATTTGAAGGTGTGCAGAAATGGGAAGGAGGAGTTCCCTTTTATAAGAGGGGTGAGGGGCACCTTTGGAAAAGCTAGAGATATTAGTTTATAATAAATTCATAATCGGTTTCCAATGGCTACAAAGTTGACTATTAAAAGGTTAAGGTGGGGATGGGTCGAAAACAACTCAACCAATAGAATTTATAGAGGTTTGGGTACTTATATTAACCTTATCTTTAAGTATTAACTTTAAGTTAATTAGTTTCACTTTTACAATGTCTCTTTGTATGTTTATATAATATGGTTAATAAACTTACTATATACATCCAAGAGACCCCCAAGTGGTACATTAATAATTAACCTATCATGCTATAAGTCTCTTGGCCGAACCTTAGATTTTTAAGAATTTAATATCAATTAATAATATAATATTTGTTTTAAGAACTCTTTTATGTCAATTTTGACACTATTCAATAGTTGATTTTTGTGAAACTCATAACAGATTGATTACTTCGAACAAAGTCAATTAAATCAGTCCTAATATATCATATTATCCTATAAAATTAGTTTAATTCATTAAAAGTTTCATATTATATTTATTTGCGTATTTATAATATCAATTATTTTAATTTTTCACTATTGTAGTAATTACTGCATCATCATTGTGTCATAAATAAAATAAATTATCTAATGTCTAAAAATTATAAATAAAATATCATTATGTAGGAAATATTTTTATCTTTCTAATGAATATTTATAATCTAAAATCCAACCTATATAACCCTATGTAACAATTGTTTTTCTAAAAGATATATGCTTGTGTCATTTTTGTATTCATTTTATCTTAATTAAAATAAAGTGTCATTATCACTTACAAGTGGATCCATGGGGTCCCAAAATCGACCCAAAGATGCCCATGGTCGACCATGTATCAACCAATAGGGTTAAGACATGTTTTAGGGTAATTTAGTATTATTATAATATTATTTTTTAACCCTTATTTACCGGATTTACCCTTAACCATGGTAAATAAAATATTTACCGCAGTAATTATTCAAAATGTCTAAAAATAAAAGTTACCTATTTACACAATTTGAACATACTGATTCCAAATATGGAATCCATTTTCCTAAATTCAAAACACAGATGTGTCAGAAATTAATTTAAAATTAATTCCCGCTGTCAAAACAAAAAGCGTGTTTTTAAGAGATAATAACTATCGAAAGATTGACACTTGTTTATGTTCGGTTTAATTGTAAAATTATGTCCAATGACCAAAATTATATTAAACGGTAAAAATATATTATAAATATACTTTAAAACCACTCAAATTCATAATCTATCACTATTAATTATTTTGATTACAAAAGTTGTTTTTAATTAAAATTTAGTAATTTTCACTATTCATCAAAATATGAAAGTTATCCGAAATGTACAAAAATTTTACCTTAGGCTAAATTCAATAATCCGAATCCAAAAATGAAGTCCATTTTCAAATATAAAATATATATAATTTCAAAAATGAGGTATTACTATTGATAACGACTAGTTTGATTAGATATGGTGTGTTAGAACTCGGTGTTGCGTACAACACACGCTATCACATTATTCAAAGAGAAGCGTACCGTAGAAGATTGGGGTGTTACATTCTCCCCTCCTTCAAATAATTTCGTCCTCGAAATTTCTAGAATACTTATCACATGAAAAGACTCAGGTGGTTCTTTATCATAAGTTCCTTGGGTTCCCACGTTGCTTCTTCCATCTTATGGTTTCTCCACAAAACTTTTACCAAACGCGTCGTCCGGTTTCTCAGTACTTGTTCTCTCGTATCAAGAATCCTGACGGGCTCTTCGCAATAAGACAGATCAGGTTCCAGTTCTAATTCCTCATAGGTGAGTACATGCATTGGATCAGGCATGTATTTCCTCAACAGAGATACATGGAACACATCGTGAACTTTGGAGAGACTTGGCGGCATTGCCAATCGGTAAGCTACAACCCCAATTTGTTCTAGAATTTCGAAGGGTCCGATATACCTGGGACTCAATTTACCTTTCTTACCAAAACGTATGACTCCCTTCCATGGAGATACCTTTAGGAAAACATGATCACCGACTTGAAATTCCAAATCCTTCCTTCGATTATCGACATAGCTCTTCTGCCTACTTTGAGCTGCTCTGATGTGATTTTGGATTACCTTCACCTTTTCCATCGTTTCCTCCACCAGTTCTGGACCTACAAGTTTTCTTTCACCGATGTCATCCCAACAGGTTGGTGTATGACTTCTCTTTCCGTATAACGCTTCATATGGTGCCATCTGAATACTTGAATGGAAGCTATTGTTATAGGAAAATTCTACCAGTGGTAAATATTGATCCCACATACCATGAAAGTCAAGTGAGCAAGATCTCAACATGTCTTCTAAGGTTTGAATAGTCTGTTCTGATTGTCCGTCTGTCTGAGGGTGGTATGCAGTGCTCAAATGAAGTTCTGTATCCAGGGATTTCTGAAGACTTTTTCCAGAATCATGAAGTAAAACGGGGATCACGATCAGAAACAATTGATAAGGGTACTCCATGAAGTCTCACAACTTCATTAATATATAGTCTTGCTGACGTTCCAGGGGTAGATCTTCTCTTATAGCAAGAAAATGTGCTGACTTGGTAAGACGATCAACAATCACCCATATTGCATCATTCCTTCTAGGAGTCTTTGGTAGCCCCATGACAAAGTCCATCGTAATATTGTCCCATTTCCACTCCGGTATGGGAAGAGGTTGCATGACTCCTCCAGGCTGTTGCCTTCTAGCTTTCACTTGTTGACAATCCATAAATCGTGACACAAAATCAGAAATCTCCCTCTTCATGTTGTCCCACCAAAAATGATCCTTCAAATCTCTATACATTTTGGTGCTCCAAGGGTGTATAGAGAAATTGGAACTATGAGCATCATCCAGCAATTCCCTTTTTAGATCAGGTAAATCGGGAACACAAAGTCTCTTCCCGAATTTCAAAATTCCATCTTCATACACAAAGTCTCTCAATCTCCCATCTTTCACAGCTTTAATCTTATTTTGGAATTCTTCATCATCGGTCTGAGAACTCTTAATCATTTCTAGTAAAGATGGTTTGGAAACCATTTGAAAAAGAATTGATGTTTCACCTTCCCTGATTATTCCCATGTCCATCTTCACTAGATCCATGAAAATTGGATCCCTTTCAATTCTCATATTGTTCAAAACTCCATGGTCTTTTCTACTCAAAGCATCTGCCACCTTGTTTGCCTTCCCGGGGTGGTAGTGTATTGTACAATCATAATCCTTGAGTAATTCAAGCCATCTCCTGTGCCTCCTGTTGAGTTCTTTTTGTGAGAAAATATACTTCAAACTCTTGTGATCAGTATAAATCTCACATTTTTCACCATAGAGGTAGTGCCTCCATATCTTCAAAGAAAAGATCACAGCTGCTAACTCAATATCATGGGTAGGATAGTTTTGTTCATGAATTTTCAACTATCGTGATGCATAGGCAATAACCCTATCATTCTGCATAAGGACACAACCAAGTCCTTTCTTCGATGCATCACTATAAATAACGAACCCATCATTCCCCGATGGTAGAGTCAATATAGGAGCAATGAATAATCTTTTCTTCAGTTCTTCAAAACATTCTTCACACTCTTTTTTCCAAACAAATTTAACCTCTTTACATGTGAGCTTCGTTAATGGGTTAGCCAATCGGGCAAAATTCTGGACGAAACGTCGATAATAACCTGCTAAAACAATAAAACTACGTACCTCAGTAATACTCGTAGGTGATGGCCATTCTTGGATTGCCTTGGTCTTAGAAGGATCAACATAGATTCCATCTTTAGAGACAATATGTCCAAGAAAAGAAATCTCCTGAAGCCAGAATTCACACTTGCTAAACTTCCCATATAATTCTTGCCTCCTCAGAGTCTTCAAGATAATGCGCAAGTGATTTCCATGATCTTCGTATGTTTTGGAGTATACCAATATATCATTAATAAATACCACCACAAATTCATCGAGATACTCCTTGAAAACTCTATTCATCAGATCCATGAATACAGAGGGTGCATTAGTCAATCCAAACGACATTACAGTAAACTCGCAATGCCCGTACCTGGTTCGAAATGCTATCTTCGGAATGTATTCTTTCCTCACACACAACTGATGGTATCCAGATCGAAGGTCAATCTTTGAAAAGTATTGAGCTCCATGTAGTTGGTCAAATAAATCATCAATGTGAGGTAGGGGATACTTGTTCTTTATCATTATAGCATTGATCTCCCTGTAGTCGATACATAACCTCATAGATCCATCTTTCTTTTTAACAAAAAGAACAGGTGCTCCCCATGGAGAAACACTAGGGAGAATAAATCCCTTATTACTCAATTCCTCTAGTTGTTTCATTAGTTCGACTAATTCTACAGTGGCCATTCTATAAGGGGTCTTCGATATAGGACTTGATCTAGGAATCAAATCAATAGAAAAATCAACTTCTCGTTCTGGAGGATGTCCAGGTAAATATTCTGGAAATACATCTACAAATTAATTCACAACAGGTACATCCTCTATTTGAACATTCCTTTCCTCACCGACAGTTATTTCATTCTCTTCCTCCCCAATAATTGAATTAAGTTGAGATACTGGGGGTGGATCTAAATAAGAATTAAGTGGTGACGATTCTGCTCTAAAAATAAGGTGTTCCTTATCATTATCATCAAGAATCGTTACCTCTTTCTTCTTACAATAAATCTTAGCATCATAGTCCGAAAGCCAGTCCATACCGAGGATTATATCAAACTCAATCATAGGTATGACGATGAGATCAGCAGATAAAGAAAATTTATGTGCTCTAATGGGGACTGATTCACAAAACTTTGTTGCAATGATACTTCCCTTAGGAGTTTTAACTGACAACTCCCTTATTAAATCAAATTGGAAATATCTAATTTTCTTAGCAAACTGGGAAGATATGAAACAATGCGATGATCCAGAATCAAATAATGCATTTGCTAAACTTGAGGAAACCATTAAATTACCTGCCACCACGTCTTTCGGAGCTTCTACCTCAGCAGTAGTGATAGCATAAGCCTGGCCTTGATCCCTTGGCCTTTTCTGAGGTAAGTTCTCCTGACGCTTAGGACATGAATTTGCATAATGTCCCATCTCCCTACAATTGTAGCACTGAACGTTGGTAGCTTCCTTCTTCCCCTTGCAATCACGAGCTTGGTGGCCTTTTTCACCACACTTGTAACAGACTCCCATTCCCTTCAAGAAAGTACCAGGATGTTTCTTCCCGCATTTACCACTAGATGGATATTCAACCTTTCCCTTCTTCCCTTTATTTCCATTCCCAGATTGATCAGCAGGTATCTTCTTCTCTTGCTTTGCTTTAAAGTCATAAGACTTTGATAATTCCTTTTCGGTCTTGATAGCACATGAGACAATGTCTTCGTATGACGGAAAGGATTGTGAGACTAATGCTCGACGAAGAAATGGTTTTAACCCATCAAAGAAACGATCAATCTTACTTCTTTGGTTACGTATATAATCAACAACGTACCTTGCTAACCTTGTAAAGTTAGCCTCATACTTTGTGACATTCTCATCCTCCTTTTGTCTCAGACTCAGAAATTGCCTTTCCATATCTGCTCGATGGTCGCGAGGAAAGTATTTTTCTAAAAACAGATCTTTGAACTCCCTCCATTCCATATTTGATACTTCATCATCTTCCTTCATGTTTTGAATCAATGACCACCATTGATCAGCATCTCCAGTGAGGCGGTAAACTGCCATGATAACGTTTTCCCTTTCACTGCTCCCCAAAGCCTGAAATATTTTCTCTAGGGAAAATATCCATTGCTCAGCTACTAAGGGATTTGTATTCCCATTGAACGTTGGTGGTTTTTGCCTCATGAATCGATCTAACATTGATCCTCCATGCTGCGGATCAGGGTGCTCCATACGGGTAAGGTTATTATTCATAACCTGAGTAAGTTGTCCCAGTATGGTGATTAGCTGATCGGCACCAGTTGCATCACCAGCCCCACTATAATTATCTTGAGCAGGAGGGAAATCCCTACATGGAGTGCATGCATTGATATGGTTTCCATTTCTTCCACTAGGTGCCATTTCTAAACAATGGCATAAACTAGATCAGTTTATGAATTAAAATACATAATCCCATACTTATAAAACACTTAACATAAATTGAACTATTCATGGATATAATCCATAATCATAAGAATGTTTTCTTTGAGGAAGTATATACTCATAAACCCTTCATAATTATTTTTAAAGAAAATGAGAGTTATCCTAAGCATATCCCCCGGGAGTGTCGTAACCAAGATTGCAGCAAGGCCCGTTGTCGTGCACCAGTTCCCGTTCGAGTCTAGCTCAAAGCAGTGTTTTCGGGTTTTACCCCTAGGTACATCTGTGCCAGAGCCGCCTCTACCTGCTCGTATCCAGACAGGGATTTATTGCTCAGAAAACTCACAAAATCTCTACAATACCAAAATTCTAGGAAGTTCTTCTATACTAATCCTCAATGTTTATCTTAGGTCTACGTGCTCTAATCAGAGTTTATCTAAATCTAGCTTTCAAGGTTTGTACTAAACTTCCTCTGATACCAACTGTAACGCCCCGACCCTAGTTACCCAGAGTTGGTGCATTATTACATAACATTGGCATGATCACAAGAAAGATCAAATCTTGAAAGACCGATTGGTTTAGTAGCCCTGGAAACACTAGATTACATCATAAAATGAAAAACTACTACAACAACATAATGTTTCAACAGTCCACACTATAATCCCCTCATAATATCCCTGCAGGTCATTCATAACATACATCTTCACATCCTGGGAAAAATAAAACATAGAAAAGGGGTGAGTTCAAATGCCCAGTAAGGATAACAATATAGCGGAACATAAGCATAAACATTTAAGGCAATGAATCACTAAAACAAACGCCTTTTAAACTTGAACTTCAACATAGTATGGAAAATGTAAAATGAAATAATGTCATTTACTTGTTCACATGGATATTCTACTAATCGAATAATCACATGCAAAATCAATAACCACTTTCATAATGTTGGAATGCATAATGCCAGACTATCATAAGCACATAGCCAAGGCCTCGTGCCAAGACTAAAAATAAGATTTTGTCAAGACCTTGTGCCAAGACACTAGTTTGTCTCATGAGACCTACCGATGCATCGAGGAGCTATAGCGGGCTCCACCCGTCACATATTAAGTCCAATGCATTCCCATATGAAAAGGTCTAAACATAACATAAACATTCGTATTAAAAATAGCATATGAAATGTCAATACTTTCACTATAAACTATGAATGGTATAAAAATAGCACATCCACAGTCAAACATATCACAAAAAATTCAATACAATATAGAAGTTTTGTATCATAATAAATCAACTTCAAATAATCTTAAAATCCATCAAAGGATGTTGACATAGATGAAATCAAAATTCTTTTTAAAGAAATATCTCCTTTTATTTTGAAATCATTTAAGATCCATATAAAATAAAACATTTTCTTTGAAAATATTCTTATAAGCTTGTAAGGGAATCTTTGAAGATTTTATAACGGTGGAAAATTGCCGCACCCGCCGTATAAGTTAAAAAAACATTCTTACCTTAATTCTGTTGAGAAGGTTAAAAAGGACCTTGTTTTGAAAAAGATGGAAAGATTCCTTTATAAACCACTTATAAAAGTCAAAAAGGGTATAAATGACTTTAACTCATATTCTAGTAAATAGTAAAAATGTTTTGAAATACATTTTTAAGAAACATGGATGTGGATGATAAAGAGATCCCAGTAGATTATTACATATAAACAACCTCGGATAATGAAGAGATTGTGAAATAACCCTTACCTTGTAATTTTCCTTGGTTGGGGTAGGTTAAACTCCTGTATAATGGTGAAATAATTGTTATTAAATTATACAAGAATCATATATATTAATATGATATCATATATGATCTTTTAACATTGATTTGTTAATAATATCTTAGAATTATCGTTGTTTCGGGTGTTAACTTACTTGTTTTCTTTTATATGTTTTGTTACGTAAGACATGTTTGTAAAGGATAGGTTTTATATTATTCATATCCATAATGATATCAAGTCCTTAAAAATCATCTTTTAAATCATCAAATGATAATTATACTTGAATGGATACAATGGAGAATGAATCTCATCGCGTTCGTGGAGACGGTAGTCCGTACGCACGCACGAGTGACAATATCATTCTTTTGATATTAAAATAATATATAATGGATGGTATATCATATATAAAGAATCCTTAACATGTTACATTTATTATTTACATGAGTTACACATCATTATTATACCCATCCAAATAATATTATATTGAATAACAATTACACCACGACGTGGAGACGGTAAGCCGTACGTACGCACGTATGGTGACATGTTATTCAAAGGGTGGATAGAATACTGAATATGGTTGTACCATATTTATAATAACATCACAGTATATATATGATACTGGATTTATTATTTTATAATGGTAACAACAATGGAAGAAGAAGAGGAAGAAGAAATGAACTTAGAAAAGGGTGGTGAAATCATTACCTCTTCTTCGGGTTCTTCCTTTTGATTTGATCAAAAGGGCTCCTTAGGTTGGCTTTATGATCAAACTAAGTCCTCTAGGTTGTATGGAGGGATGTTGGGAGAGTATTTGGACAGAGTTTGGCCGAACCAAAAGGTTATTAAGGTGTGAAGAAATGGGAAGGAGGAGTTCCCTTTTATAAGAGGGGTGAGGGGCACCTTTGGAAAAGCTAGAGATATTAGTTTATAATAAATTCATAATCGGTTTCCAATGGCTCCAATGTTTACTATTCAAATTTTAAGGTGGGGATGGGTCGAAAAAAACTCAACCAATAGAATTTAGACAGGTTTGGGTACTTATATTAACCTTATATTTAAGTATTAACTTTAAGTTAATTAGTTTCACTTTTACAATGTCTCTTTGTATGTTTATATAATATGGTTAATAAACTTACTATATACATCCAAGAGACCCCAAAGTGGTCCATTAATGATTAACCTATCATGATATAAGTCTCTTGGACGAACCTTAGATTTTTAGGAATTTAATATCAATTAATAATATAATATTTGTTTTAAGAACTCTTTTATGTCAATTTTGACACTATTCAATAGTTGATTTTTGTGAAACTCATAAAAGATTTATTACTTCGAACAAAGTCAATTAAATCAGTCCTAATATATCCTATTATCCTAGAAAATTAGTTTAATTTATTAAAAGTTTCATATTATATTTATTTGGGTATTTATAATATCAATTATTTTAATTTTTCAATATTGTAGTAATTACTGCATCATCATTGTGTCATAAATAAAATACATTATTTAGCGTCTAAAAATAATAAATAAAATATCATTATGTAGGAAATCTTTTTATCTTTCTAATTAATATTTATAATCAAAAATCCAACATATATAACCCTATTTAACAATTGTTTTGCAAAAAGATATTTGCTTGTGTCATTTTTGTAGTCATTTTAACTTAATTAAAATAAAGTGTCATTATCACTTACAAGTGGATCCATGGGGTCCCAAAATCGACCCAAAGATGCCAATGGTCGACCATGTATCAACCAATAGGGTTAAGACACGTTTTAGGGTAATTTAGTATTATTATAATATTATTTTTAACCCTTATTTACTGGATTTACCCTTAACCATGGTAAATAAAATATTTACCGCAGTAATTATTCAAAATGTCTAAAAATAAAAGTTACCTATTTTCACAATTTGAACATCCTGATTCCAAATATGGAATCCATTTTACTAAATTCAAAACACAGAAGTGGAAGAAATTAATTTAAAATTAATTCCCGCTGTCAAAACAAAAAGCGTGTTTTTAAGAGATAATAACTATCGAAAGATTGACACTTGTTTATGTTCGGTTTAATTGTAAAATTATGTCCAATGACCAAAATTATATTAAACGGTAAATATATATTCTAAATATACTTTTAAACCACTCAAATTCATAATTTATCACTATTAATTATTTTGATTAAAAAAGTTGTTTTTAATTAAAATTTAGTAATTTTCACTATTCATCAAAATATGAAAGTTATCCGAAATGTACCAAAATTTCACCTTAGGATAAATTCGATATTCCGAATCCAAAAATTAAGTCCATTTTCAAATATAAAATATATATAATTTCAAAAATTAGGTATTACTATTCATAACAGCTAGATTGATTAGTTATGTTGTGTTAGAACTTGGTGTTGCGTACAACACACGCTATCACATTATTCAAAGAGAAGCGTACCATAGAAGATTGGGGTGTTACATTATGCTTCAGATCCTTTATCTTTGCAGCATGATCAGCCTCAGGTCGGGACACCGTAGCCTCAAATTTTCTGATATTGGTCAACAACCTCACTCTAGTCAGATCATAACGACAGTTTTTCTCTTGCTCCCTACTAAAATGAATTGTTTCACTGTGGTATGGTTCTCTTAATATCCAAAACCACCAAGTCATAGCATGAAGAAAAAGAATGACAGTCGCTGGATCTTCAAAGACGGCTCTTCAAGAGGAACTTCAGATATGATTTTCCATATATTATACAATTCCTTGCGACGTGAGAATTAGAGTGCCTTTTGCACCTCTAGGTCTGATTCCGTATCACTATCATAGTGGGGAATATAGTATGGGATTAATGCACTTAAGGAAGTGCACTGTTCTTTTCCTTCCCCCTTCACCCTTGGTACATCACATTCTAATCCCGTTGGGGCTGAGGCTGAGGCTTCACCTCCGGATCTAGCCACTGAAATTGACGGCCCAGCATAGTCAATTGAAAGCTTTGATTAGTTCCAAATGATAAAAAAAAGTTGATTAGTTTTCTTGAAAATTAAATACAGCCACAAATATTATCCTATTTTACCCAATGGTAGATCGGTGACATGAGAAGGATCCTCCCCGTATTTCCTAGATTCAATATGATTTTCAGGATGGATTTTAGGAAGCTCGACCGGGTTAAGCTCCACATGAGCTAGCATATCTGCAATGATAGGGTTGTATCTACCACCATTAGGCATCAGAAGTTCAGTATCCTTCTCAGAAGGAACTACACATTTCAACCAATCATGGGCATAGATGTAATAATTTTTTTAACAGGACGAATTATAACACTCACATCCACAATCATTTGAATCACATGGTAATTTAAAATGATATAAAATTTCTTCAAAAGATGTCCATGTTTCATCATTTCATCCAGTGATATCTCAAATTCATGTTTAGCCTCACCAATGGGAGAATTTGACATTTCTTCTTGGAGACCCTCCTCCTGCGACCTCTAACCCTGAATAGCTTCCTCAGATAAAATTTCGGATTCAGTTGTAGTGGTTTCCAAATGTTTTGATGCAGGTGTTGAACCTAAATCATCCCATATTGGAAGTCAGTTGATGTATTCATTCAATTTTATGTAAAGTATTGTTAATTTACCAGAAGCAGACTCTTTTTCCTTGTATTAACAATAGGAGCAGTACTGGGAACAGAAGTTGGCTCTTCTTCTCTCCTCATTTTTTCTAGAGCAGCCAGGTCAGTATGAATTTTTGACTATTCACCAGCACCCTCCATCGTCCTCATAGGAGGGTCAGTCCCCTCCCTCGAAAGGGAAATTGAAGAGGCCCCTGCAATCACAAGAAGTATGAGAAATATTTTCATGAGTTATGATTCATGACTATCCGAAGGACTTATCACTACTGATGAAGCATCTAGCTATGGACTTCATCCGTAGATTACTTTGCTTCTTTGAATTTTTGGGTGTGTTGACATCATCACCTCCAAATATAGGTATTGGAGAGTAAAATTCCCTTTCTAAATCCTCATCCATGGCTTGATGGCCTGGAGATACCTCACCCGGCTCGTGAGGAGATTTAGCGGCTCCAAGAGTAGTGCCACCAGGGAGGTACTGTAGTGAAGGGACCTTAGTAGTACATTTTTTAACAAGCTGCTAGATAAAGAATGTAATTTCCTTGAGTAACAAAGATTTGACTGAAATTAAGTTTTAAATCAAATAAGAAAATAAATTTACAACTTCAGGAGCCACATAATCATGCCACTCCAAGTCTACTGAATCACCAATCCCCTCAGTGACACCACGATTCATCATTTCCTTCACCCGCTTGGTAGTAGGAATGGAATCATTAGTGGAATATATGAGCATTTTCAACTATCTGATGCAAGCCCGCACTTCATCGGGGTTATCCTCGAAGAGGATATCTGCAGAAGCCCGAAGATTCCCCACTCCGGGGATATGTATCCCTTCGCATAAGTCCATCCATGTGGTTTCAGAATCACAATATAAAATATGCCTTGTCTGGATAGCCTCATCATCCCCATCCTGGGAATCCAGTGAATCAGCCCTGGGTGAGGAACCTGGTGAATCAGCTCTGGGTGAGGAAGAAACACCTTCATGATGAAGGGTTTCTTTCCCAACAGTTCTCTTTTTTGTCCCCACCTGAGGGACCAAATGATTTTGTACCCCTTCAGGGTATGATGCTACCTAGTCCTCGGTATACCCTGTAGCCAATTGACTCACCGCTCCAGCAACTGGTGGATCAAGCACTACTCCACTTTTCTCCATAGATGTCAGCAACCATAGTTGTCGGGAAACCACTAGATGCTGCTCTGACCTGACATTCATGGGAGGGGATAAAAAAATATTCTTTAAATACTTGAATTTGTGTGGAAATCAATATGGATCATAGACCTCACATATAATCTCTCCGTCAATTCTGGTGGCCAATACACCATCTCTACAAACAAGCATATATGACCTCAATTCCAAGAAAGATGTTCCATCATCAAAAAACCTCCCAGTTGGTGGGTTTTAATATGGAAAGAAATTAAATTCCTTGAACATGATCAGCCTCACCTTCAGATCATAGGAATTGAGGGACAATGGAGAAATTACGGAAAATTCCTGCACCGATGGTCTAAAAGAAATTCGAGGAACCTGTATTCCGATCTATACAACGTATGTTTTGAAGTGAGTGGTGATCCATCCACTCAAAACCTAGAATAGACCCACTATTCTTGAAGGATACTTACCCATATAGACATGGAGTAAGCTCCTGTGAATTTTCTCCAAAATCGGGGTGGCCAAACCAAACATTTTTCTCTTAGCCAACTTGGATGCAACAACAAAGGTCCCTGGATTAACTCCTCCATTAAAATCACTAATGGGAAGAAGATAATCACTGATCCAAAAAGGTAAAATCCCTCCAGATGGTCCTTATCTGGGATTCTTTGATCCACTTCATACCCCTACTTTTCAAACTCTTCCGCTTCCAGAGTTGGCCAGAATGTGCCAGGAGCACCCATCTTCTTTGTTTTGGGGCAGCTGGTAGGACGAGTACATGTGGGCACCTTATCCTTCTTCTCAATGAGAAACATATCCATCCACTCCTCTGGATGAATATGGTTTCTATAATGAGTTTTGGTGGACTTTAAATTCTTGAGCTTGTGGAAAATGTTCAATAACTCTCGAGCCAAAGATGGAGTCTTCTCCGAATAATTTGAGGTCAACTTGGTGGGATGAATTCATCATACATATCTCCCAAAATTGGCGCAACTGATATATTGAAGACATCCCACAAGCTGATGCCTACTTCTCCATGAGTCATATGGAAATAATTGGTTTTCAAGCTCCAGTGGCTAATTAGCTCCGACACAAAATTATCATTCTTATAAACATATGTCTGCCCAGCCCAGATGGATTCATATATTGCAGCTCCCTTCATATCCTCGACAAAATTTACTCATTTTTGTTGAACCCTATATGCCCACATCAAAATCAACTTCACACCTCCTCCAGGACATAAATCCCAACTCTTTTTCCATCCCATGGATTGATCCATCTGAGAATTTTGGAAAATAGAGGCATAGAAATGCGGCTGCACCTCTGGCTTGTGAGGCATTAGATCTGAAGCACATGGGATATGATGGATATTGTATGCCTTTTCCACTATTCCAGCATTGACAAATGATCCTTCAACTAATAAATTTTCCGAAGAGAAATTGGTGTATGTATGAAACCAGCAATGAGGAATATAATTCTATGCTTCTGGAACGTTGACTCCTTTTAGATGACCATGGCCATATAAAGGCAAGTAGATGCTCTGTGGGAAATTGGGATGATTTTTCTTCAAGTACATAGCCAAATCTGGGAGAGTACTATCACAGATATTATAATAATCATGGCCAATGGCGTTCATCATATAATATATTCTCTTGCTGGCCAACTCATCAGCAAATCCAATTCTTCTGGGAGCCATTGAATCTGTACAAGGATCAAACAATTAACTTATAAGTAAGTCCGTTTTTATGAAATACTTGTGAAGAAAACAAAAAAATTGCCAAGGCATGAAGGCATTCAAGTCATGTCACACAAGTGATGCCGCACATGTATTGCCGCGCATGTATTTCTGCGCATGTCAAAATCATTATTGGAGAAGTGCGACACAATGAAAAGTGATTGACCGAGGAAATGAAGACACTTGCGCAACGAGAGCTCAGAATAATTGAAGGTAGGATGGTTTGTGCAAAGTGAAACCCATATATATAGGCGACCCCACAAACCTACACGCCGGAACCTGCGTGCCAACACCTGCGTGCCACCGAACCATTGTTTCTCGTTTTACTCAGAGTCAAATCCTCTTTCCTTTTTCGGATCCAACTCTGAGGGGGGGACTTTTGTTGATTCTCCTTCCTATCATAGACTCCAAAAAATTTAAAAGGGAAATACCTTAAGCACAATGAGGGTCACCCTTTGATGAACATCAAAATTTGACAAAGGGATGAACTAGGAACTCATTTGGAGGGCGTCACGCAAGTATCATGTGCACCGCACAAGTCACTTGCGCGCCCCATGTGGGCCGAACAAGTCACTTGCACACTCTATTACTTTTTTCCCAAGGTACCCAGTGGCCTATAAATATCCCCTGTGTGCCCCCCATTTGAGGGACAAATTTTCTAAAACTCAGATTCAAGCTATGGTCGCCCAGTCTTTGTCTGACGTCTTCCGAACACATCTAAGGCAATTATTTACCTAGAATGGAAGCTCTAAAGAGGAAGAATAAGTCCTAAGTGTTAGAACTCATCAACACCTACGCGCTTAAGTGTCCATCCCTTAAGGGAAATGGAAACACTTGTGTTCCACCTACCCTCTCAAGGGAACTTGCGCGCCAAACTTTTGGAAGACTCTAGGGATGATACTAAGGGCTTGAGTTCAAAGTCACCCAAGTATTACCCTATGGATTCTTCATCGCCCAAGGTGACTCATGTCGCACAATTCTACTTGCGCGACTAGGACATGTGTGCCTCCTTCCTAATCACCTCCTTTCCTCAAATTCAACTCTCCTCCTCAAGACATGACCTTTAAAACCTTATTCAAAGCCATTTATGGCATGGTTCCTTTTTTGGATTCCTTATCTGAGAGGAATTCATTGGGAATCCTTCTCAAGAGTAAGTCCCAATCATAATTTCCTTTAACTTTGGGTCCCCTTCTCAGGAGTAATCCCCAAGTTCCTTTAACATTGGGCCTCATCCTTAGGATTAAGCCCTAGGTTATAAGTTCCCTTTAATTGGTCATCTTCTTCAGGAGTAAGACCGAACCTTATTTTCTTTTGATTTGAGATTCCTTCTCAGTAATAAAACCCAATCATAAGTCCCTATTAATTTGGACTTCCTTTTTAGGAGTAAGTCCCGAGTTAAAATTTCAAATCTCCCTAGAGTACAAAGAACTTTATGGACCCTTCTCCTGGGATTCATTCCTGAACTAAGTCATGATCTTCTTTTACTTGGGATTTGATACATACGTAAGCCCTACATCATTTCTCATGACTACATCTTTCATGGCACCATTTTCAAGTTTACTGATACCTCCTATTTCTCACACCGAGCATGACTCACGTGGGCTTAGAGTCTAAAAGTAATAATGTCATCTCATTTTGGGTCATTAACCCTACATAAACCCCATTTTTTTACCCGAACTACATGGACATTGATCTCTACCTTAAAAGTATAGTATGTAGGAAAACATTATAAGGTTCAAGCCCGTATTTCATTAATTCTTTTCTGTCCCATATGACGTTAAATTGTATCCTTTCTATTGAACTATGCGGGTTTTGATTCCTTTATTTTTAACAAGGATACGTAGGTAGCCCATCTGCGGGTACGATCCAAACTATAAAATAATACTTATCTTTATGAAGGAAAATAAACTTGAAGTGCCCCACTGAGTGTCTTTAATACCAGTATGGTCATCATAATGAGCAAGATATTTCTATATAATTTATTGAAGGATACCATTGACTAAGAATCTCCAATACATATAGATGAATCTCTATCAACGATGAACCTCAAATACATATAAAAGATTATCTATATCCCATACATATCAATCATTGATTTCCAAATCTAAAGGAAAAATCATTTTAATACTTGGTGAATTAATAAGGATTCGTGAACCTAACTTAAATCTATAAGAGAGTCCCGAAGTAGGTAATAATTCCCCTCAAAAAGGTGCGATGAGCCTGACCTCCCATCCTCTCGACCAATGCAAATTCTTAAGCCTCATCGGTCCACCACAGATGAGAACCTACCTTTGGAAAGTAGTTCTAAATGTATATATAATCATTGGATGTTTTCGGTTCTACGAATAAACCCGTTAGAAACCAAATGGAAAGTTGGAACCTTAAAAAAACAAGGTTATCCCCATTTCTAGAAGAAACAAAAATGTATGGCACTTTCTATAACTATAGAAACCCCATCTATTGGGAATGGTAATCTAGTTGATGAATCTATAATATCTTATACAATTAACATATTGTAATACATAATCATATAATGATGATGTAGGGTATCCGCAATATAATATATAGACCCATATGATACAATATGATACTAGAGATCCTAAAAATCTATCATATAGTTGATGTGAAGCTATGTATTATGGGGTACATGAGTGGGATATTCATGTGGAGGTGGAAGAGTGGGATATTAATCTAGAGGTGTTGGAGTGGGATATGTAGCATGAAATTATCTCTTCATGTCAACAAACATCAAGTGCACTGAATCTCTAATCCTCTCACCCATGTTCTCACCCATATCCAAGAATTTATCTTCTAAAGTGTCTATTTTTTACTCTACATACATCCTCCATTGAGGAATTTCTAGGAAATTGGAACCATTTTTTAATTGGTACTCCCAACTCGTATCCTTGTACATGAACCAAGAGTTCATGCTTTCTTAATACAGTATAAAAAACATCCTTTCTATCCCTATGTATAAATGCCCCCAATGCATTATTCTCCTCATGGGATCCAAATATAAAATAGTTGAAATATAGTTTAGTGAATAAAAAAATATAAAGTGTTTAAAAATAAATTAAATATATTATATAAATACTTAAAAATTTATCTTATACAACCATTGAATATTTTTTTGGATACACTCCATTTTGGCCATCTGGGTCCTCTTTTATTTTTCATGTCAACCTATGGGGATAGAGGGCCAACATTAACTTAGCCTAAAGACCAAACACTATTTTTTTTATTTTTCTACCATAATTTCCTTTTCTAATAATCGATACACTCTATGACATAAATTATGAGGGTATAAATTTATTATTGGATATTGGGATGATATATCCTAAGTTTATATTAATTAAGGAAAAAAATCATTAAGATAGTCATTTTTGTGACTATACAAAAAAAGTTAAAACATTGAAATTTAATTTACCGAAAATGATTCCTAAATAATCATTTCTTTATATTTATTCTATATATGTTCATATATAAAAGAATATATATCACATGTTTTTTTTTATTTTTTCATATAATAAAAATTATATTCGTAGTCAGGGTTGTTTTAAAATCCCTCCATATTCTAGAGGAAAAATCTAAGATTTTCTTCATAACTTTTTTACTGTCAGGTATATCATATGTCCTCTGATGAGATGTAATAAAACATATATTAGTGTAAACTTGTCATGATAAGTAAAATAAAAATAAAAATTATCTCCTATATTTTATATAGTGTGATTTTATTGACACTTCTCAAATCATTAATCAAAATGATCATTTTTGATCTGGCTTGAATTATCAGAAATCCTATTTATTTTCAAATTTGGACCCATAGGATTATCATTATCATCAAACTCAATAGATATCCATTAGTAATGGCTATGATAAATTAATAATCTTCATAAACATGTGATTCCATTTTTACCTACCATAGAAGCCATCTTTAACTATTGTAGAAGTAGATAGATCCTAGGTAGAAGGATTAAGAGGTTCGTAGTTGTATGTTTGTATAGGATCCTCCCTATAAGATCACGTTGAATAACCTATTTGATCAAACATTATCCTGAAAATTATATTAACCAAAAATTAATTAAATATTATACAAATATAACTGTTACATATATAATTAAATATAAATTTAAAAAGGATTAAACTAAAAGTAAACTAAACTAATCAAATATTTATTCATATTATATAAATTCGTTCACAAAAAATATAAAATATAATGACAGAATTTACAAGACACAACATTATTCAAATAAGTGAAAAACATAGGTAAAGGATTATACAAATTCAATAGTTATATATATATATATTTTAACAATAATTAGAAAATAATAAAATAAAAATAAAATAAAAATAAGAAAACTCTATGTTATTCATTAGAGTAGTTAAAAAAATTATAAACAAATATTGAAAAAAATTATGAAAAATTTAATAATATATATAAAGCAAAACAATGCTTAAGTAAAAATTTATTCATATCCAATTGTTACATAAAATATTGGAAAATTGGAAAATAATACAAGAAAAACTAAATTAAACTAATTGTTTATCATATTTTTTTAAATATGTGACTTAAGTAAAAAATAAAAAAATAAAAAATATAAATAACATTTTAAAAAATATAATATTTAAACAAGAAATTAATTTATGTTAGATATAATACTAATATAATAATAAAGAATTTTATTTCTCACATTCCATCCACATGATTATTCTATTAGAAAAAAACCATGTTTAAAATATGGTTATCAATATCCTTTGATAATACTTCAATAGTTGTAGAAATGTCACGTAATTCATCATCATTATCATGTATCTCATCCCCAAAATAATATAATTATTCTTCTGAAATGATAGACCAATTTCATTTGATGGATAAAGAACATATATGTTTTTTCACACGTGTTTCCATAATAAAAGTGTTATCTACATATTCCAATATCTTAAAATTTACTAGTGTCATTAAAAATTCACTATTCTCAACATTACTGTTACCAATAACCCATTTATAGTTGAACATTGGAACGTTAAATTTAATATAATAAATCTCCCATATTTGTTTAATAACTTCATAACATGCACTTGAATCGAAGATCAAGTTTTTCTTCATTTGCACTTGAAAAACATATTGCTTTGATTAACATGAATACAATGCTCTTTGAAGATATACATTTATTATATTAATCTTTGGTATAAAATTTATAGGAATTAATGTCATACATTGATCATGTAATAACATTTAACCTTATTCATCCCACTAACCATATCAATGTTTCTGATGCATCTAATCTATCATGAATGGTCTCTTCAAACTATGATAAAAAATATTTCTTATTTTCATTCAAAACCCAAATAACATTATCCTTCTAATAATGTTGTTTGGACACATTAATATGTGATGTTATATATGTTTTACCATCATCAATATTATTCAAGATGTATAAATGTGCCTTCTTTATTTTTTCACATATGAAAAATTTTATTTTAAATTAATGAATCCTATTTCCCCCAAAACTGACTCATTTATTTTGATATATAAGAGAACTGGTGTGCTCCATTGAAAATAAGATGTCATTAAAAAACTCTAAAAAATATTTAGTTTTATACTTCTCAATAATAGAAACTTCTATTAGATATATATTCTTAACATATATCATCAATATATTTATATATCTTTCAAAAGGATACATCTAATATAGATATTTTGTACCACAACACTTTATTTATATCACAAAATTAACACTAAATGCATCATTATATCAAAAAAATAAGGTGGAATGTATATTTATAGATGAAAATTACGATATTTAATACCAGTTAAATTTAAATATTTTAGTGATTTTTTACAGTTGAATAATAAACATGAGGCACTTTGATACCATATAGGCACCGATCAAATTGATTTTATCCCCCTTGGATAATACATGAAAATAAAAAGGAAAATATGTTTGTTTTTTTAGGAGTGGTATCCAACTCCATATATATTCCCATTGATAGTAAATCCAATATTTAATAAAAAACATCATTCATATTTCATTCAATATCAAACTATTTTCTAATAAAACTATTGAAAATATTCTACAAGTATCACATCGTTGTTATGTTTTATCTCATGATATCTCCAATATGAAAGATCAAAAAATATTGACTATTTCTTTTATATATTTTTTCAATACCCAATCTCCTGGTATTTATAAATATTTCATCAATGTTTTATTAATCTATCAAAATATTGACAGGCTGAAAATTGATTTATTGTTATTTCAAATTCTGATGCTCTATTTAATGATTTTGTTAATCTTCGATAAGAGTTATCCAGAGACGAAAAAACTTTTGATTTCCCATTTACACTATCTTACTCCATTTTTGTACTTTAAAAAATGGAATCCATTATTCAAAAATTAGAGAAGCTTTATACCCCATGAAATTGTATCCATACAAATTTACATATTCTAGGAATTAATTTTTAGAAATCATAATCACTTCACACAACTGAAAATATTTCTTTTTTATTGTAATCATAAACTTTGATAACTTCCTCTCATAAGTGTTTAAAATTATCATTTATTGGTGAAAGTAAACAAAAATATAATTTCTAGGTTTTCTTGGTCTAGAAATCATTAAACTCAAAATGTTATATTTCAACTAAATAAAAAATTCAGGATATAAGTTTTAAATTACTAATAAAAAAATAAATGAACTATGTTTGACACTAAGGATCTGATATGGATTAATTCCATCTATAAACAAGCCATGTCTGATATTTCTAGCTTGATTTCCAAAATATGGAAATTGTTCATTAATTTATTATATTGTATACATTAAATTGAATGATGTAATTTCCCATTATATGTTTGCTAATATGAATTCCATTTTAACCTTTTAGCATCATTTAATTTTTTTTAAATATTATAAATGAGGAATTATAAAAAGAAACAACATTTCCTTATTAGTATGCATTGTACTTTGATTAATATATAAATAAACTTATAATTATTATTACAAATTATACAGTGATATCCTACATTTAAGACACTATAAAAGGCCTTTGTATTATTTATATTAAAACCCATAGTCATTAGGATATGCATTTATCTTCTTATACCCTAGTCATAGAAGGAATAATTGTTTTCAAAATTATAATGTAAATATAGAAGTTCATTTTTTAGGAAGTATGTTTGTTAATAGCTATATATATTCAATAAAACACTTATCACTTCATTCGTTCCTAGATTTCAAGTTCACCAATCATAAGACTATTTATAAATAAATGAATTTTGTATAACCCTGATTCAATTTTTTTTTACATCACCATACAAGTTCTCAATCGATGGTGTTTTCTCAATTTACCACACATTAATTTCATGAATCATTTATTTAGTTGGATTAGAAATTTTATTTTTAAAATATTAAACATAATTGGATATTAAATTTTTCCCACCTTCACCTTTCCAAATACAAGGACTTTAACTTGGATTAAAACCACTAAAAATTAAATGATCTTTGATTTACCTTCTTTATAGCTTTATCAAATATAAATATTTCATGAATTGATAGAAAAAGTGATTTCTGTATGGAATATTTCATTTGGATAATTCCAATAAAGAACTAACCCATTCCTCCTATTCATCACTTATCTATTGTAAATTAATCCAATTACAATTCATTTTTACTTATAAAAATTTCAAGTATTAAATATAAGTTTCTTTATTTGTAAATTTAACTTCAATTGTTTTACAAATAATAATGCGCAATAATAATTTTTTAAAAATAGAAATAAAAAAAAATCAAAATATATTTTCAATAATAAATATATTTTATTTTGTTATTGATATGAATTTATCATTGAAAATTTTAATGAATACAAGGTATTAAGAAGTAAAAATATTATTTATAAATTTATATAAATGAATATAAATGAAAATTTTCAATTAAAAAAAATAATTCAATACAGAGAAACTATATTTGTCACATTAAAAGTATTATTTTGTATGGACTGCTCATTGGAAGAAAATGAAAAACAATAATTTCATAATTTTGAACATTTATTATTATATAAAGACTATATAAAAAAATACAGGTTGAAAAATATATTATATGTTTACACAGAATAAAACATATTTTATTTATAAATGCATATTATGTTACATAAATTGTACAATGATTATACACAATATATAATATAAAAACACAAAACCAAAATATTTAAAATTTTGTGATTTAGTAAATAAAAAAGTATATATTTTTTACAAAAAATTACTAGTTATAAAAAAATAAAATATTAAAACAAAATAATTTATAGCATAGTATTATTATTTTATATTAAAATACACTAATTTCATATTTTACAAAAAAATCATTTATCATTTGTATATTGAAATCATACTAATTATAATAAATATAAAAAATAAAATGATTTCATATTATAGTACACAAATAATAAATGCATAAAGAATATATGACAATTAAAAAATATATTATCAAGGATTTGAAACAAAAAATATATGTTATCTATAAATTAATAGACACAAAAAGAAAAAATATATATAAAATAAATTAAACTACAGAAGATGTGGAAGATGAAAGAGATAATGGTTAGAAAATTTCATAGAGAAACTGAAGTAGGTGTTTGAAGGTAGCATACGGATGCTCAAGGCTGTTGAGAGTGGAAGATATAGGGTTTGAACAAGGTGAAGTTATCCCAATGGAGGAAAAAGATGGTGGTTGAGGGTGGATGTGATGATTGGAGGATGAGAGAACAGATAAAAAGGGCTTTGGGTTTGGTTCTGAAGGAAAAAATCTCTAGTGTCTCATGGATGAAAAAAAATATGTGTCCCAAATATTTTTACCATTTTAAAAAGGTTTTTCATTTTGTATATTTAATAACCAATATAAATGACTTCATACTTTAGTTTTTATGGTTGGTTATAAAATAACCAACATGGAAATTCATTTATATCACTAGTTCTAAATAACTAATGTTATAGGTGTGTCATTTTAAATAATATTTGAAAAACTGTATGGTCTAACAGCCAAGGCCTCAACCCATCACTCAAAGGAAGAAGGAAAATTTTAATGTTGAAATACCAAACCACTACCTTGTCACTTAAGATAGAGTCTATCATCTACATCTCACATCATACCTTAACCTAGACCTCTCACTCTGGGCAATCCACTATCATGACCCAAGCCTCCTCAAGGCAAGGTCATACTTTATGAACACGAGGACTCCATATCAACAATGATAGTTTAACCAAAATCATCTCACTCATGGTTGGGATAGGCCTTATGATCGTCTACCCCACCGGGTCCATCGCATATCATAAGAACATGCATGAAAAAATAGTCCTGGAAAAAATTCCACTACATAGCTCATAAGCACATCATAGAGAATTAGTCACTCATACCTACCCCCACATACATCTAGTCTCACACATCAGTGCATCCTATGAGTCCTTATAGATAGTTCTAGCCTATTCTTATCAATATCATCCCACATCTGATACCCCTTTATGGCCTCTTATTATGTAGTCTTATACTAAAGTAGACCTCAATAGAAAAGTCTGCATCATTGTCCAATTTCTGATTCACAACCCCCACTCATGTCTGATATCACATCACTCGCAAATGATCTCTCATGTATTTCACTTGAAGGATACCCCTCTCTGTCAAAATCAAATCATCCCAAAGGATTCATCTCACTCTCAGTGCCCATTATCACTTAATCCACCCTCAAGAGGGCGTCACTCACCATGTATGAGATATATAAATTCTCACACATCATCACTAGGTAGAAGCCTCACATTCCCATCTAAATAGTCCAAAAGAAACCATCATATGCTACCAATGTCTCATCTCCCATCCTGATACACATCTGAATTCTATTTTCATATCAACCATCACCTTCTCCCCTTAGATACATATTCTCAAAGCGATCCCAATTTCTTAAAGTGATAAAGCAAACATATCCCAAGCATAGGAGTCCCAACCCCATCCCATCTTTTCATCCTAAGGAACTCACTGTGAAATATTCTTGTACTTGAACCAATGAAGCATGCATGAAGTTGTAATTCATAGATGAACATGTACATGATCTTGTATAAAAAGGACCACCTACCTTGAACATCAAGTTAACTCATCACCAAGCTCCACCAATCCTTGACCAAACACATCCATGCCGCTTCAATGATCGTATTTCTAACTGTGATTATATATCATTCCATAATACATAAAAAATTATAAATTATTATATAATTTAAAGCAATGTGGAATAACCATACAAAAACTCACGGAGCATTACCATTTCCCTAAAACCACTACTGATGCTGCAAGATTAAATTTTCAAGATCTTCTTTAGCAATGTCAAGAAAAAGATTCATCATCCTTGCATGATTCTGTTATGCTCCTATAGAATTGGCCCTCAAACCCTAGATAAATTTTTCTAAAATTAATGTACTATAATGGAATCATAAGTATAAGGATAGTAATTGAATAATTCACCTAGAACCACCACTAAATCACATAAAAAACAATCCCCTAAATAGGGGAATCAATGGAAAAGAGAGAGAGAGAGAGGTTTAGGAAAATGGCCTCCACCATATCCCTTGATTACCTAAAAAATGGGGTATAACTAGTAAAATAATTATCTTCTATAACTTATAAAAAAGTATGCAAAGACAATTTTGTTGTTTGGTGGAGGGATCCACACCATATCCATACTTAGGGAAGCCTCTTAAGGTCCCCTTCCAACAACACAACCGTCTGGGGTTGTGATGTTGGATTCTTATCTAGGCCACTCTATGGTGTGGCCTCTAGGATGTGGCTTATATGGAAAATAAAAGGTAATGACAACTAGACACCCCATTTACGTATCTACAAAATTTCTCCTTAAGGTGATGCCATTACCTTCCTTGAGTAGTCTGCGTTGCACCATAGCCACCGATGAAAGGGTAGGGTTCCAAACCCTGATGGCCTTCCCCATACTACAGTGTATCCCCTATGGATATGAACTAGAGAAACCACCCTAGAATCTTCCCATAGTGAAGCCTCAGGGTTTTGTGCTATGGCCTCCCTAACCATGGTACCCTTTGATGCAACCCCCATGGCTACATTGTGGTGGAAAACTATGATTTAAATTTCCACTGTAGGGTCACCGTAACCTAATCATATCGATTACCCAAGAACACAAACAACAATATGGGACATATTCCACATTTTTAAATATATACTTAATATGTTCATGTATTTTTATTCTTGATCTAAGTCCCCATTCACAAAATAACCCCTACTCCATCACAAAAATATAAAACACATCCAAAAAAAGAACCTTAAAAACTACAGGGTGTTATAAACTCTCCACCATAATGATTATAATCCTTGAGAAGTTGTTGTAGTCCTAAAACCTTATTAAATGACCTACCATGGATTCCAATTAACTAATTAATCACCACATTACATATCCATATTCCTAGAAAACTTATATTATGTCACTCCAAGCTCTTGTCACACTACTCATCTAAAGATAAATCACCTCTTCTCCACCAACAACAATATTAATATGACACTCGACCACTCCTTTCTACCCCGATATAACACATCTTCATAAAATAATTAACCACAAACCTTATGTTGATCCCAAAAATAAGTATTTAATCAAGAGAGTTCACCCTAAAACCATGATACTTCCCACCATTGGGATTACTTTCTAAAAACCCACTTCCAATGGTCCACCGAACCACTAACCACATTATGAACAATGGTGTTGATACAGTTTCAACTACAATGTACCAAATTTCTTACAAAATTGCATTTAACCTCATATAGAAGAATTATATCAAAAAATATCCTTCCATTATCCGACATGCTATCACACTACCCAATCATAATGCCTTGAAATTAGAAGAAATCACGAGATCATCCAAACACAAAAACAAAATTTTGAACCTAAATCTTAGTGTAATTACACAATTGTATAACCACCTGCCCGACCAACTATTATGATATCAACCCAAGAACTAGAAGACCATCGATCTAACTCATTCTCAGATCACACCAACTACAACCCATGATTGCTGCTAATACACTGACTCCACCTGAAACCACATTCCAATTCAAAATCTGGTATTCACCAAGGATCATGATATTAGTGGATAATACCACATACTGATGGTGCTATCATGGCCATCCATAAAAATATCTCACTGCACCCATAACCACCTCATATAAGGTACATTTACCAACAACCAACATTATTCTCCTTGTGCAAGGAGTGTCCTCATATTCATTCAAATAAACTAAACAAAGATATCTAGAACCTATGATCCACCCATTTATAGAATCAACAACTGGACATGGCCGACCCACTCAAAGTTGATCACCAACATGAAACACCAAACATTACACATTATTAGATCATCTAGAACCACATTATCCAATATTAAATGGTTTTATTCAAACCATATGGCTTACCTTACACCTCTCCTATGTTGCCGACCCCAACATGTTCATCAATACGCCGCCATCCGATCAATATTTGAAAATTATCAGAACCCTAGACCATTATGAAGGAATGAATATCACCACCTCACTTTTAACATAACAATTATTGAGTTCTACCACAACTAGAACAATTATTAATGTACTCACACATGACCCATTTTCCGATCTTCAACATAAATAAAACCACACATAACTAACATGCACCTTCCCTCACATAATGAGGCCTCTCAAAAAAATATATGCCAATGCTCACTATTATTTTTTAAAAATGTGATGCGACAATAACCCTATCATTGGTTACTGATCATGATCCTACACAATATCACCCAATCCTAGTAGGTGTATTCTCCCATACCATCTGATCACAACACTCGACTCATGATCCCCTGAGTCGCATCTCGTCCAACCCAGGTTCACACGCCTTACCCACCAATCATGCTACTCTCACTTTTTAGTCTCACATAACATACTAAAGTATCTCACCCAATCTAAGGATAACCATAAAACCAACCACCACATGGGTACCGAACTAAAATCATAAGAATCTATCCCACACTCCCACCCCAAAATCAAAAGCATGTCCATAATCCATAATTCTAGGAATCTAATTAATCCTTCCCTCTCACATAGCCTTGATACGAGAAGAACTAAGAGTACTCACCATCTCAAAGACCAAGGGATTTATATTCCTTTATTTAAATACTATGTTTGGTTAAGTATAATTCCACCAATAATCTAAATGGGAAAACATCATATATGGTGTTTTTGAAAATTTAACAAACCAAACCCCATCTTCAAGGAAATCCATGCCCATCTTCTGATCATGTCTCAAATATTTTGTGCATGAACTAAACCTGATAGGGTTCCATTATTGGGGTAACAAATACCTATACCAGACCATTAAGTGTGTCTTTACATCCATTTCTTGAAGGAACCATATAGTCACCACCGAAGTACATCCTTTACAAGGATCCATGTGACCTTGAATCAGAAAAAAAATTTACAGGTTTCATTTGAGTATAATGACACCAACAGGTTCTATAGGAAAATGTTTTATAAGTTATTATTGATACATTAACCAACCAAACCCTCATCTCCATATTTGAAACACACATATGCACACATATTTCAAGTGAATTATATTTTTCCACTATGGTGCATGTACATTGCCGATTTATAATGGACCAAGATCCAAAAACCACATCATATCATATTCAATAAAAATTATTATTAATTAAACATATCAAATATAATAGTGAAAAGAAAAAATAACTGAACTGCATTCCTGATAACCATGAATTCCCATCAGAAAGGTTTTCATGAATCACCCTATTAAGATCCACTATAAGTTTTGAAAAATATAATCCACATATATACCATCTCCACCAACATTAAGAAAAAATAAATCATTGATACCACTTTGTGATGCCTCATCCCATGGACCACTTGAAAGTACACTAAGATGAAGAATTACATCATCTTAGGTATTACTCCTCATACAACATAGGCTGAGGACTAGTGGTGAGGTACTCATCTATAAAATGGGGATACTATGGCCTTGAATCAGAGTAAAATAACATTGTAGAAATAAAAAAAACATTATAAAACATAATCATCATTCACATAAATCAATAAAAAATAATTATATAATAATGTTATCATGAATAATAATTAATTCATACATCAATCATCTCCCATTAGGCCAATCACATATACAATATAAAAAAGAATAAAAATATAAACACACCAATCCTACTACCCTTCTTGGGCCTAAAAACCTTATATACAAATATCTACAATACTTCCCTAGCCTGATCCATGACACATCGTGTGTTCTAACCTAAATGTTTTCATATGGTATGCACTCATGCCATATTTCTCATATAGGGTGAAAAAATACATCTCAGTAGGGGCTCACTATGTACCCCTAGTATACATCATCATATGTGTCTATTCAAAAAGAAAAAAAACATGCCACACATGTCTGTGTATGTTGTGTTTTAACTAGGGAACTATGAATCCCCTCACATTTATCACTACATGATAATTATGTCATCGTGGAACCTGACCATACATACTTTAGTTCTATGCTTAAATCTCATCATTTCTTCACCTCATGCTATAAAAATAGAAAACTAGAATGTACCTAATGATCTAGGGTAGATAATCACCCATGTCTTCAAATCACTAATAGAAGAGACAAGGTATAGTCTAAAATATAAGGCCTCAACCCACATCTTAAAGGAACATAGGAAAATCTCTCCCATCAGAGCATCCACCAGGTATATCTTGAGTTTGAAACCCCTTGGTGTCCTCACAACTAGTAGGATCCCATTGACCCAGAGCTCAATATGTCATCCCATATTCTCATCCAATTCCAACTTCACAACACTCATTCATGTTCCATATCAAGTCACTCTAGAGAGATACCTTAATACCATCACATGGAGGAAAACACTCTCCACCAACCACATCTCATCCCTAATGACTCATCTCTCTCACAACACACATCAATCCTCAATCCAGCATTAAAAGGTTGTTACTCACCTAGAATTATATTCAATAATATATCACCTATCATCAATAGACCAAAGCATATCATTCTTGTCCAACTATTTTAAAGGAAACCATCCTTGTCTACCTATATATCATCACACATTCTATGACCCACCAAAAGTCTCTTGTTAGGTCAACCAAAAAATTCTTCATTTGGTGATGTAGTCATTCTACAATCCAAATTTCCTAAAGTTATAATGTAAGATTATACTGAGAATAGGAGGCCCAAAATCATCTTATATACTCTACCCAATACATTCTTGATCCTTAATTCATATACCTGAAATCAAAAAACATGTATGTATTAAGAAATCATGCATAAACATGGATATAATCTTTTATCAAAGGGGCCAATTACCTCAAACATGGATTTAAACCCTCTATAACCTATATAGAGACCTTTTCATGCCCATTCATGACTCTTCCAATATCATACCACCCAAACACATATCACATGTTAAAAATTTTAAATAAATAATTATTATAATTTATAATTAATTATATAATTTAAACCAAAGAAGCACAACTATCTGAAAACTCACCGATAATTTTATTCACATTGAAAATACTTTCGATGAAGTGTGATAAAACTTATAGGAACTCTTCTAGCTATGTATGGAAAAATATCCAATGTTTGTATCTGATCACCCCATGCTATGATTGAAGTGGAACCAAAAAAATAGAAAAAATTGTCCAATATTAGAGGGTTATAAAAGAAACCAAAACAGAAAGATGGGAATAGAATAACACATATGTAACCACTTCCATATCACACAAAAAACTATCCCACATAATGGGGGAATAAAGGGAGAATATAGGGGGAGATGATTGGTTTTATATCCTCCACTATCTCCCTGTATGCCCTAAAATAATGTGGGGCTGACTGGAAAATTACCAGTCATCCCTATTTTAAAAAAATTGGTCGAGTGAAGTTATAGGATTTGGACCCTAAGAATATGACATAGGTCTCTGGATAGGGTGTGGAGTAGGGATCCATGACATATCCTTCATTGGGGAAGCATCATGAGGGTCCCCTCCTTTAGTGAAACCCTTTGAGGTTGTTGTGTAAGCCTCCTCTCTAGACCATACTGTGTCATGGATTACTTTATGGTGGACCCACAACCTGCTTACCTCCTTTGAGAATCCTCTGTTACATGGAACATCAATGATATACCCTGAACTTCCTTTAATAGGATAGTGGAACTCTACAACATTATCCCTTCAGTCTATGTTGTGGCCTTCCATGAATAGGCTGGAGCCACTCTACAACATGGCCCTTGTGTTGCGGTGTAGAAAACGACGAAGTGGGAAGGTTCCCAACCTCAAGGGCCTTTAACCAATGCAGTGTGTACTCTAAGGAAAAAACATAGGGAACCAAATAAAAAATCCATCCATGGTTTATCCTCTAGGGTTTGTTCCATGTCCTAAAAAACCTCGAGATACATAGTCTCAACCCGTATAGATGTGCTATGGTGGCTACTTACAGCTAAACTTTTAGCTACAAGTTCACCCCGAACATTCTCTAATACTAACTAAAACACCTATTCATACCTAATTACCCATATAAAATATATCCCATATATGTTCAAATTCTATAATTCATTATCTGATTCCAAATCCATGAAATGAAAAATTATTTAGACAAAAAATTCAAGCTTCCTACAAAATGTAATGACCAAAAAATTTGTGGGTTGTTACAATGGAGGTCCATAAATTTTGGAAAATAAAAGAATATAGAATAAAGTATCTTGGAGGTTTCACCAAAGAATGTAGTTGATATCAAAGGAATATTGAATACCAATTTTTACCTTTCTAGATGGAGGTTTTTCTAAAAAAAATTAAAGATAGTGTAACTTGGATGACTTACTAAGAAATCCTATAAAAGTGAGTGGGGACCAACCAGAATTGTGTATCAATGATACAAACATTATACCCTCAACATACCCAGTGAGGTAAAAATATTTAAGCCTCTATATTGAATAATTTTTTATTTTTTAGTTATTTTTAATTATTTTACATCCATTTAATATAATTTATACATCTATTTTTCTCCCATTCATGTAAGATAACATGTTCATAGGACATAATTCACTTATGTTACTTTAATATATTATGGTTTTATATTATTTTTATTTACATTGATTGTAATGAATTTGATTTATTCTCATGTTTTTCATGAAGGTGGATTTATATGGTGAGTAGGGTGTAGTGACTGCCTAATTTTGGTATAATAAATCTTGGGAAAAACTTTTGTTAGATTATATTCCACTTAATAGGACATATGGTGTGTTAAATTAGATTTATTGAAGCTCTTGATTCCAATGATAGAATGATGAAATACTTCTTGAAAAGTGGTATCTGAGCATAGGATCTTATTCTGGTGACCCCAAAGTCTTGTTATATAGTTATTCATCAACACAATTTTCTATATCATATGTTTTTTCTCTCTTTACATTGATGTAATTTGATTTTTCAATGGGATTTTAGTTTCAATGGATGGAATGACAACATATTAATGTAATTTTTGTGTATATAAGTTTGATGGAATATATTTTTCTTTATATAGAATACAAATGGAGTATCATTTTATTTAAAAGGATTTAGATGTTCGACTTACTAGTGTGAATCTATAGAAAACGAAAACTGTAGAACAGAAATTGATGGACAATTAGACACTTGGTTTTTTAGAATTTCCTTGGTATAAATTTTTCTATACATTACTGAAGAAAATAAAATGGTGGAATACATGTAAGACCTATCATATATATGTTAAAAACCAACTACCTATAACAAAGTGTTCGTGGTACGAAACTGTTCAGTTTGAGTTTGTTGAAAGGAAAAATAGTAGAAAATCACGTGAATTAATTAAATATTATCCATGGATAGATAGAATCCATGAAGGTAAAATTAATTAAATATGTTTTTGGTGTTTCTTATACTATCATCACTTTCATAGAGTTGGTATATAATGTTGACTAAATTTATTAACTCCTATAGAAAAATGGACTTCATATTTGAGTATTTTAAAATTTTCGCCCTCAATGAATAACTTCGCCAAACAAGAATCCAATAACCATAATATATTTCCCTTAATGTTGAGGGGTGAGAATGATCTACCCATATGAGATATCTAAAGAAACCATCATAAGATAAGTCCCAAGAAAAAATTGGACTTAGAAGGATGGTCAATGTATTATATGTTGGCATTGTAGGAAGAAAGAATATATTAAGAAGAATAGAAAATTTATAAGGAGAACTCTGTAATGGAATAAAATCCTGACTTTTGAAATTCTTTTAGTACTATAGAAGGAGGAAACACCATAATTATTAATGTAAACATACTAGTGGAATAATGGGTGGTTGATTCTAGAGAAACATTCTATTCAATGGATGATCATTGATAAATGGCAGATTATGAATCTGAATGTTTTGTAAAAGTTAATTTAGGGGATGATGAAGCATTTAATGTCATTATAAAGGGTAATTGTGAATATTTGGTTGAATAATTATGGGATCTTAAGACTCAAAGGATTCATACATATTCTAAGGCAATGAAAAATATTATTTCCATTGGATAAAGTTTTGAAGAGGAGTAAATTATTGGATTCTATTCTTAACTAAAAGCACAAATATTAGTAAAATGGTTTAAACCGCATTTTCGTAAGATCCCAATGTTTGGAATTGTAGTATCAATCATCTTTGTGGGAAGAATATCAAAACTTTTACAACTAGAGGCATACTGAAGCTTGATCATATGAAAATTGAAAGTCAAGAATGTTATGTGTTGATAAAAAAGATAAACATTAATTTCAATTTAGATAGATTAAATCCCATAGATTTTAGCTTTCGATCTAGTTCACTTGGATTTTTAGGGACCTGCCCCTATTCAGTCTCATGATGGTTCTCTTTACACTGAACATTATTTTATGATTCCATTATAAATAATTGGGTATACTTTTTGAATCATAATTTTTATGTTTTTTTGTATTTCATTCAATGGAAATCATTGTTGAAAATTAAATATTTCTGGAGGTTAAAATCTATTCATTATGAAAATTATGGTAAATATGCTAAACACCGCTTTTACAACTTTTTCAAAGAGAAGGGGAAAAACATGAGAAGATTGTTCCTAGAACACTACCAAAAAAGGTTTTTATGAAAGTATGAATCAAAAATTGATGTATAAATATCAAAGTATTTGACTTCACTCTATAATTTATAAAGGAAATTGGATAGAGTCTATAAACACAATGTCGTACCTTATGATTAGGAGCCCAACATTGTTGGTTGGGAAAGAAATTCTAGAGAAGGTATGGCACAGTAAAATATAAAAAAATTTCTATCATAAAAATGTTAGAAGTTTTAATAATGTGCATATTAATAATAAGTATTGATACATGCTCAAGGAAAAATCCAAATCATTTTTTCTCATTTGGTATGGAGATGAAAATATTGGATTTTGGCTATGGGACCATGATAGGTGACATGTAATAAAAAGTCAATATGTTCTATTTAATGAGAAAGTTATAAAAATGATAAGAACACAGAGGATAATGAAGTTAAATTTATTGAGTCAATTATCTAATTACAATTGAATATGAGTAAGAACAATAGAAGGGAGAAAATTTTGGATATATCATACGAAAGCACTAGATATCCATAGGCGATACCAACTGATGATATGATAAATTTTTTCAGAAATTGCAAAGCATGAGTGGGATAACCAAAAGTTATGACTCCAAAAGATAAATAAAAATAGTGTATTGAAATTTATCCAATTAATTTTATGTGATCAACTTGATTTAGAAGACCAATTCAAATTATTTGGGATGATATAAAATCATTCCTTCTATTAATGTAGTGGAGCTCAGATTCTTCAAAAACGTGGTGACACTTAGAGAATCAAAATAATTGATGTGAGAAATGTATGAAGATATTTTTTCATTTAATAACAATGAAACATGAGATATTATCGACATATCAAAATTAGAGTACACACTTTAAAATAATAGTGTTTACCATTTGAAGGAATAGGTTAATGGTAAGGAGTATTTTAAAACACATATTGTGGTAAAGGGATTTCATTAAAAATAAGGAGTTGATTTCTAAAAGACATTATCATCAATATTTAAATATGAAACTATCCAAATAGTGAATATCATGGTTTTATTTTAAGTTATGTACTTAGAAAATATGGATTCGAATATGGATTTCCTTGTTTGTGAGTTGAAGTAAAAATTTATATGAAGCTACCAGTAGGTTTCACGGAATTTGGGAACCATACTTTATTTTATAAATTTAATAAAAGACTTTATGGAGTGAATTTAGTGTTGAGATAATGGAATTATAATTTAAATTGTTTTATGTTAGAAGTTGTATTTTAATGGTGCAATGCAGATTATTATTGTTACCAGAAGCAGTGGAGTGGTGAAAATATGACGACCTATATATTAATACACATTACTTCATGATTTATAACATAAATGTACACATAAAACAATCCTGAAAGACCATTAATCCTAGTATATTTAGTAGATTAGGTATGTATAATGTTATGTTGATACATGTATACAATAAAATTATTGAAAACATCCTTAACATGATTTAAAATTCTATTTCACATCTAAAACATCATGTGATATCCTGGGTACATACATAAGAAAGCGTTGAGCTATAAATCCCTATAAGGGAAAAATGATTAATAACATGATGAAATTATTACATGTTAGTCAATATTCATTTCAAAAGGACATAAAATTTGTAAGAAGTAAAAATATGGACCTCAAAGTGTGATATATGTTGACAACATAAGGACAGTATGGGAATGCAGAAACAACTTAAAACATGGCATCATAAACATAAGTTATGTCTAACTACAATTTAAACATAACATATCAGGCTTAGGATGTCTTCCCATAAACCATAAATAGAATATCATGATGTTAAAACATCACCCAATTCATTAGAGGGATATACAATTTTGATCCCTCCCATCACTTTCATATCATATACATATATAAGTGTGCCACAAAGATCATTCATCACAGGATCATATTTAATCACATATAATCACAGGATTATAGAGTTTGGGATATAGATATGGAATTAAAAAATAAATAAAGGATATGTACATATACATGAATACGATTTAGTGGAAATACAGATGAGTATTCATAAAAAAAGTTTGGCATAGAAAATCATAGGATAATTTCAACAACATAACATGGGTAATTAACGATTAATGGGAGGGATTAATTAGAGTAAACGTTATCTCCAATAACATGAAAATTATAAAAAAAAGTAATGGTTATATGTAACAACATATTTCTACATGAAAATTTGGGAACATAAATTCATAATACCAAGAAGGTTCTTGAATGAAAAGGAGAAAGAGATGATTTGTTACCATATGAGGGTGTTTCCAAAAGCATGGGACGAGATTCTTGAGAGATTAAGGGAATAATGGGAGGTCTTTATAGAGTTAAGGGTAGAGTATAGTCATGATAAAATTTATTTCAGTTAATTTTAATGGTATCTTGGGAGAGTTTATATATGAAAAGAGAGGGGAGTTCTTTATTATTTCACAAACATTGGTTTTGAACTCTATACAATAATTTATTAAAAAAACCATACAATAGTTTTTTACCATGATTTCTACCAAATTGAATTAGTTTTAATTATTTTCAAATTTAAAGAATATATATCATTAAAATATTACCCTTGGTGATATTAAAGTGGGTCATGTTCCTAAAGAATTGGCTTTAAAACATTAATATATAATATAGTTTTTGGATGATTCATAAAGGGTTTATAAAATTAATCAGATAACCTAAAAAATAAAATATTTTTAATATGAAATATATATTTAGTCAATGATATATTTTATAACATACATTGCATCACTTTTTGGATTTTATAATGTCATAATAAACATTTAACATTTATATTGTATTTCATATAGACCAAAAAATTCAAATGTCTCCAAAAATTATGAACAAAAACCATTAGATAATTTTGAAATTATGATTTCAAAAATAATATTTATTTTTTCAAAAAAATCCATAATCATGAGAATTTAAACTTTTAAATTAAATATTAACATTTATTTTGAAATATTAGTTTTTTTAACAATAACAGCTTTCTAACCCTTACAAAAATTATTTTTGACTTCATAAAATTATATTATCATTTATATTTGAAAAAACAATAATTAGAAAAGATTTATTTAAAAAATCTTTGAATTCATTAAAATATGAAACTTTTATTGAAACTATTCCTTTTTTAAAAAATAAAATTTATGTTTCCTCTAATATTTATCAAATCATAATATTATGAAAAAATTAATAATAATCATAAAAGAGAACTATAATAATTATTTTATAAAATATAAAAAAATTAATTTTGTTTGGGTCTTGATACATTACCCTTTATTACGCCACCAAACACTATAAGGGTAAGGTGCATGATCGTGATATTTTCATGGGTTGGTTTAGTGAACATGTTAAGGTCATGATCTCAGTGAGATTTAACATCTCCTATAAACATTCTCACTCATGCTTTAGTTTTTGAATCCTGGATTAGAATTGATTAAGAGAAAATACCAATGATTTTATCTCCCCTAGAATCATCGATAAACGGTCTTCACTGGGTAAGATCCTACTGGTCGAGGCAATTTCTTTTTTCATCTGTATCAATTCAAATTTATCATAACTTTATATATATATTAATAACATGGTCACTGTTTAATGGATATATTATCAATGGTTGTGATATATAATGGTATTTTAAATATAATTAAATGTAACATTTCAAAATAACCAAATAATTTCATGTGTTTTATAAACCCACATAACATAATAGGGAATTTAATTTACTCAAAAATAGAATTTTTTTAAATTTTTTTGTTGTTATAGAGGCATTCATCATACTACTTTTATACATCAATGAAATTTTTATAGCAGGTATATAGGTTTTACATATTCAATATTTGAAATGTATGTTTTTTTGAATATTTTAAGTACATAATAAAAAAAATATTAGAGATATAGATTGAAAGGTATTCGAAATATAGAAATTTGGTGTTATAATTGAAGGACTACATCCAAACTATCATTGAAAAGTTTTCAACCCATATTGATGGGAACTTAAAATTATCTAAGGTAATTGAACCATTAATGAAGGATTTGATCTGGTATATAGAGAAATTTCCATTTGTATCAGATATCATAAGTCTAATGTATGAAATGATTTGTATACAAACTGATATTTTATTTTCAGTTGGAGTAGTGAGTCACTTTACATAAAACCCTTGAATGGAACACTAGGATGCTGTTAAGAAGATAATGCATAGCTTTAATAGATTATAATATATTATAATATGTTTTTTCGAGGAAGATCCTTTATCAAAATTTGTGTATGAAAACTTCATTGGATTCCTAGATACACATAAGAGCATGACTAGGTTTAGGCTTATTTTTAGAGAGAAATTAATCATTTGGATGTTACAACTATAGATGATGAACACTTTATGTACAATGAATATAGAGTACATGTAAACGTTGAAATTAGGGATGTATTATTTTTATTAATGTGTTTATTAAAGGAACATAGAAGAACTCAAGAAAGAGGAATAATATTCTATGATAATAAGAGTGTTATTAACTTGGATTGGAATCTTGTATTACATGCAAGGGTAAATAATATTGGTATGAATTACCCCTCATTAGAAAAATTTTGGATAAAAACATGTTTTATATTTATAAGATAAGTAAAATAAAAAATATGGAGGATATACACAAAAAATTTGTTAAATCACGAAATATTGGGGTAGAATCATGTTTTAATGAGACGTGGTCAAATAGAATAAGGATGGAAACAATTTCATAATGTGGAATATGAAAAGGATGGGTTTCAAATGTTTTTGACATTTTATAGAGGTTACCTAGAATAATAATCAAGTGTTATATTATTGTGATGTAAATTATTTTTAGGTTATCATATTATGGTCACTATAATAAGGTCCTTAAATTCAATTCAACAACTATTTTCCATTGTATGTTGGCAGGATTGGTGTTCTAATAGTAAAAAAACTCTATCATAGGTAGTATAACTATTATAGGATTGAATATTTTATGGTATCAAGGATGTATGAAATTATTGGGGGACAAAATATTCTATAATTAAGTATTTTTAAGGGTTCACTAAGAAAATTGGTCAAAGTCAAATGGAAAATGGAGATCAATCTTTACTATTTCAAATGTAATTTTTTTCCAAGAAATGTGTATGTTTGTGTAACATGGATGAAAAAATAATAATTCCTATAAAAGTATTTGGGTCTAACCTGAAAAATATGAAAAACAAATCTCATTATGTTGTGTGTGATGTTAAATTTTTATGGTGAGTAGGGTGAGATGGCTTCCTACATTCAGTATAGGTACTTATGGGAGGAAGTTCTAGAGGATTGGATTACATTAAATTGAACATATAGTGTTTGAAATTAATATGGAAAATGGTTTTTTTCCTACTATCTCACAATTCCCCACTTCCCAAATGTAGTTTTAGAGATGAGTTTCATTTATGGTTGTAATAGAGGCTTTTGGTGTAGTTCATGCTCAAAAAACTTGGTGGGGATCATATTTTATCTCTCTTTACTTCAATGAATTTTTTTTTTCAGTGGGATTTTAATGTAAATGGATGGTATGAAATAAAATTGAGGTAATATATGGGTATATAAGTTTTATGGAATTAATTTTAGCTTCTTTAGAATATATATGGAGGACCATTTGATTCAAAAGGGCCTGGATGATCCACTTATTAGTGTGCATCCCGAGGAAATAGAGAAGACATTATGGGAATAAATGTACAAGAATAAATTTGGGTAAGTTATAATTTCATTGGAACAAAATGTTACCTTTAACACTCATGAAGTGAAGAAAATATTATATCCCATTAAATCCATGACATATTCATGAAAAACTAATGATTCTTAAAAAATTATTAATGTTTCTAATCATTTTCATCTTATAGTTGTCAGAAGTAAGATTGGTGGATGATCATGTTAATGAATTAAATATTATTTGAGGGTAGATCAATTCCATGAAGTTGAAATTAAAGGAATATTCATGGGTGTTTCTTCTTATATCATAAATTTTAGATAGTTGGGATGAGATGAAAACTACTTTTAGTAACTCCTATGGAAGGATGAAATTGGTATACGAGGATAACTGTAATTTTATTGTCAATGAAGAAATTCATTAGAGTGATATTAATGACGATGGATAAGAAAAGTCACACTATTGTAGATATTAAAAGAAACCCTCATAATCCATGTTTGTGGGAAGAATATTGAGTAAGAATGTTGGTCTTGGTCCTGCATTATGGGGTTATGGGTAGAAAGTACATATCTATAAGAATTAAAAAGTCATAAAGAGAACTCTAGAAGAGTATAGAATTCTAGTAGTTCAAATTTTATTAGTTCAATAGAAGGACACAAAAATATATATTTAGTGTCAATATATTGATGTAATATGGGTGGTTGATTCCATAAAATATTTTAATTCAATGACTTATCAATGATTCATTGTTTATTTTTTCTAGAAGTATTGAATATTTTTATCTTGTTGATAATGTAGCCTTTTATGTGGTAATAATGGTAATTTTAATAAATGGATGAAGACAAGTGGGATCTTGAGACTCAAAGGCATTCAGAATATCCTAGGAATATATAAATATCATATTTCTATAAGACAACATTATTAGGACGTCAATGGAATGTTATTCTCAAATGAATTTTGGAATATGACTCAATGATCAATGGGGGTTGTTGGATTTGTAAAACATGGGATGTTATACTTGATTGGAATCACATATAGGATTATAATCGATGAAACCACATCATTGAAAGATCCTTATGTTTTTAATTGTAAGCTTCATAATCTTAATTGGAATAATATCAATGTTATAATGGATAAAGTCATACAAAATCATGATAAAATGTAAATTCTAAAGAGTGAATGTTTTTATATGGTTAAATAAAGAAGGTTATTATTTGATTTATATGGTCAAATTCCCAAAATTTGGAATCTATAACTAGTCACTCAAATGTTTTTGGATTTACCACTATCCATTCTCATAGTGGTTCCCTTTATCTTGAAACTCTAATTGATGATTATATTAAAAATGTTTGGGTTTACCGTTTGTAACATATGTTTGATTTTTTTGAATTGTATTAATTTAAAATATATGGTGGAATGGGAATGTTTCTATAAGTTTATGTGCATTATTATTGGAAATAGTGGTTAATACACCAAAAACAACTTATAAAAGTTATTCTGGAAGAAGGGGACAAGGCATGAGAAGATACTGTCTAGAAGATAATAGTAGAATTGTTTGACAGAAAAGATGAATTGAACTTGAACATTGACTGAGAAATATATAATCATTTAATTTTAATCTAAAATTTCAAAGTGAATTTAGGTGAAAAAACTCAACATAATTCAATACCTTGTGAATAGGATTCTGAAATCAATGGTTGGGATAAAACATCCAAAAGAGATATGGTATAATAAATTATTATAATTTGTCTATATTAAAGTATTCCAATGTTTTTCATATGTGTATATTGATGACGAGGATCAAGAAAATTTGAAGGAAAACTTCAAGACATATTTTCTCATTGGGTATGTAGATGAGGATTTAATATTTTTGTTATGGGATGATGACATGTGACATGTCATATGGAGTCGATATGTTCTCTTCAATGGGGAAATTCTACAGATAGATAAGAACTTGGTGAAGAAATAAGATGGAAGAAATGAATCAACTATTTAATTATAAGTTGACCGGAGTAAGAACACTATAAGAAAACAAAATCAAGAGAACTCAGATGAAACCAGTAAAATTAAAATGGTGTGACAAGTAGAAGATATACAAAAAAGTTCAAGAACTTCTAAATATTTAGTGGGAGAACAATAAGTTAGGGAACCCAAAGATAGAATAGAAATGAGTATTAAGAGGTGGTCAATTCAATTTAGGAGATCAACAAGATAAATAATTTTGGTTTAGATATTCGGGGATGATATAAAATTTCTTATTTTGATAGATGTATGGGAGTCTGAATATCAAAAGAAGTGAAAAAACATGAAAGTTAGAAATGAATAATGATATGAATTAAAAAATTCCCAATAGAAATTATTACTTTATAAACTTACCATATGGTAAATATTTACTTGATAATAAGTGGGTTTACTATTCAAAGGAAGAGACTTATGGAAATGATTATTTCAAAGTGCGGTTGGTTATAAAAGAATTACAACAAAAAATAAGGGGTTAATTTTTCAGAGATATTATCACTGGTATTTAAACATGAATCCATATTGACGGTGATGATAATGGTGGTATTGAAAGTTCTATAATTATAAAAGATATATGTAATTAAATCTTTCATTCATGTTGAGTTGGAGAAACAAATTTACATGAATTAACTGATACATTTCAAACAATTTGGGATGAAAATTTGTTTTATAAATTAAATAAAATGCATTATTAGATAAACTAATCATCAAAATAATGAAATTGAAATTTTGATGATTTTATATTATATGAAGTATTTAAAATGGAGAACACATAACATTATTGATACCAAAATAAGTGGAATTAAAGAATATTCATCATACCACACTATTAGGTTAGTGAAATTTTTTGGTGGGTCTATAGGATTTATAGATTTCAGATCTAAAGCCTGTGTTGTTTGGAATATTAAAAAAGAATGATATTCTCCTAGCTTTGAAAATATTGGGGATAAAGAATGAGAGGAATAAGAATGCAGAAATTTTTATGTTATCCTATAAGGAATATATATGAAAGATCATTGATATATTTTTTCTCGATAGATGTAAGACTATCTCAATGCCTATTGATGGACACTTTAAATTTTCTAAGTCATAAACACCAGTAGGAAAATATTAGAGCTAATACATGCATATAGTTCTATTTTCAGGAATTTTTGGAATATGATGTATGTAATAATGTACAAAATACAAGATATATCATTTACAGTGTGATTTTTTTGTCTCTATATGTAAAAAATTGGAATCCAACTCTGGGAATCCATCAGGTATATCATTTTATACTATAAAGGAATGAAATATAATTCCCTATATTTTGGGGAGGAAGATTCATTGCAAGGATTTTTGGATCTGGACATCAATGGAGACTCAAAAAATTAAAATACCATTATTGTATTTAAGTTTTCCTATAATGTAATAATGAGAAATTTTATGTCATGATTATAGAGTAATTCCACTTTAAGTAAAATGGAATTAGAGTATATAGATTCAACAAAATAAGGTAAGAAGTTGTTTTAGTAAATAGTTTTCCTTAAGGAACTTGGAAGATGTCTGGAAGGGTGAATATTATTCTTGTTATGTTTAGACTGATTTAACTCACTCAAAATCAAGTATTTTTTCATGGACAGAGCATGTTGACCTAATGAACCACTTCATTTGAAACATGTTGTAGGAAAAATTATTAGATATTCAGAATATTTCCCAATGCCAAAATTTGTTGCACATGATTAATTAAACATTAGCTTAATAAATTCTAAGGTATCATCATGAAATAGTGATATTTGATTAAAAAGAAGAAATATGGAGAATATTGCATGCTGTGGAAGAGGAAAATAAATTTTTTACAATGTGTTGGGTAGTTTTCCAAGGTTCTATAGATTAATAATCAATTGGGATATTTTTAGTATGTGATGTTTATTTTTGTCATTGGATTTAGGTCTACGGGCTTAGTTCAATGGATTTAGTTCACCAAAAACAATCGAGCTGAAGTTGGTTTGATCTGCGCACAAATAGTGGTTGCATGTACCCTCCTCGATATAGTGGAACCATTGAATGTTTTTATATTCTTATGGTATCAAGTTGGTTTAGAAGGTTTAGTGAATGAAATACTCAACAATTTAGTATGAATAATGGTTCACTAAGGTATGTAATTATAGTGAAAGGGGACCTAAAGATTAATATTTACCATTTTTGATAGATTTTTTTTCATGAAGGCTGGTATAAGGCCCCAGCCTTAAACCTTACTTAATCTTGAGTTATTACATGATTACACATTGAGGATCTTTTCAGGTTTAGAGTTTTAGAGAATTAGATCATGAAACTTGCATTACATTCAACATTTAAACAAAGTGGTTACATAAAAGACAATATTCATTCTACCCATCAATGGAAACATATTTAAAACAAAACATGGATTCTTTCTTGACACATCCTTGACACTATCACCACATCTTGTACCTTTCCCTTGACCTGTGAAAAACATTTAAAAAAACATGGGATGAGCATAAAAAGCTCAGTAAGGGTTATAAAAATATGGAAAGGAAACATGAGTTCATATATACATAAGAATGAAATCATACTTTACCCATAAAACATAGGCACTTTAACATACCTCATCAAATCATGAATAAATCATAGAAATAATAAGACATAAAAGGTAACTTGAGGCATTCATAACATTCTTACATAGGGAGTAACCCTCTTGGTTACGTCTGGAATACCCACCACAGTATATTCCCTAAATCTCTTCGGAGAAACCTTAACGTTTCACTCCTTCGCGTTACCCAATGCATTGGAGAGCTATATCGGGCTCACCCGGCCTTAGTTTATCAAGAAACCACCCGTTTTCATAACAATTCCCAAGAACCATAACATAAACGTATCACATAAAACATGCATAAAGGAAACAAAACATTTCCACATTTCAATCACAATATAACATTTTAGTATATTTAAATGATGAATCCATTCAAAAAGAAACCATTTCCAAAACCATTTAAAACATTTAATAAAGAGATTTTTGAATCAAAGTGTCCCATACCACCTTGATGCTTTTAAAATTTTAAACCATTAATATCCATATAAATAAATCCTTAAAACCATTTTGAAAACATGGATATTAATAAGAACAAATAATTAAAACATTTAAAGCAATATTTTCGTAAAAGGGGTTTTACCAAAATTAGAGACACTTGAATACAATAATTGAGGAAAAACATTTAGTCAAGACTTTATAATATCATGAGAATAAATGGATTCATGATATAATATTTCAAAGGACAGTATATACACCATATAAGAGTGAATTGGTGCATAACAACAATGAAGTCTCAATAGAAATGTCAAATGTGATTAAATCCCTTATAAAGAAGGTATCCTTAAATTAAGGATAAATCAATCTCAAAACTATGTGTGACAAATATAAATACACCCAATATAAGTGGATATTAATTCTAAAAAAATAAAATGTCATTCACACATATTCAAAGGATGACATATTCAATAAATACATTTTGAACCCAAAGAAATCGAAATTGGGTTAAAAAGTTCCCTTGGTAAAATTCGACAGCCTAACGGCGTCACATCAAAATTCAGAAAATGAGTTGATGAGAGATAAAAAGTGTATCTCGTCACTTGTACATAAAGTTTACATCAATAAGTACATATAATAACATATCCCAACATAATAGTATGTGAATTAAAAGACATAACAAAAGAAGTCTTTTAAAAGAAGAGGGTGAAAGGTTCCCTTACCGACATGGGTATCTTTCGAAACATACACCCTGTGAAAGAAGAACAATACAATATTGATGTAAATACTTATAAATGAATGTATATTACACAATGAGTAAAAATAATGGGCAGTACATACACCACTCAAAGTAATTTGTGGAAAATGTAGCATAAATCTCACAGGAATAAAAGTGAGATGAAAAATCCCTTACGAAAACTCGGCAGCCTAACGACGCCACTTAAAACATCCAAAATGGATCGATGAGAGAAAATATGGTCTCTAATAATATGAACATAAAAATTACAGTACGATTAATATAAAATAATATGCCAATAACAAGAAAGATGAGCTTTAATAGGAATGACATAAAAGAGTTTACTTTAAAAGAAAGAGAGGAGTCGGATCCCTTACCTCAAGTCCAACTTGTCTTGTTCATTTCTTTATATTCCTGAATAATAAACATTGGTCAATTAATAATTTCCTAAGTAACTCCTTTAGAGATTATTATTCAGTTAATATCACATATTATAATGTTATAATAATTGATTAATAATGTTAGTTCATATCAGACGTTTTTGCCGATGTTTGGTACATGAGTCAAAAATGAACTTGTTTGAAAAAAGATTGCCCATGTAGTTATAAGTAAATAAATTAAAGAGTAGTATTAATGATTAAAATTTCATATATATCCAGTATATATTCATTTTATACTATTCCATATTAATTTGGAGATAAAAAACAAAAATCACCGTTCATGGAGACGGTAGGCCGTACGTACGCATGAACGCTACTTTCATTTTTTGTCATATTAATGGAATTAAAACAAAATGAGAGAGATATATATATGTTATAATTCCAGAATGAAATCCATAATTTAGATTTAATATATTACATATATTTCCATTATATATATGTACTTATAATATTACATAACATTTTGAGATAAGAAATGAAATGTACCGTTCATGGAGACAGTAAGCCGTACGTACGCATGAACGATACTTCCATTTCTATTTCATATTTAATGGAATTAAAACATAATGATACATAATAGTATTTTAATTCCAGTATGGTATCATATATAATATCATTAAATATATCCTTTATACATACCACATATGGTATTAACGAATCAAATCCCTTTGAGGGGGCGGTAGTCCGCACTTCCTTAAATGAAGAAATCGCGTTTACCCATAATGGAAACCATAAAGGTATTCCATAAATGAAAAATACAGAAGCTTAAGTAAAACATAAACATATTATATATCATATATAAATATATTGTCATCTTAATTTCCACCTTTTAAGGTGTTAGAAGAATGTTGAACAATCATTGTTTCGGGAGGCAGAAATTCGTCATCCACGGAAACTGTATGTCATTTAACCATTAGATGAAGGTGTGTGTAAGTTTAGATTTAATAAATATTATAAAAACATTCTAGTATATTTAAGATACTGGATTTGTTACAAAATAAATTAATAAAAAGAGTTTAGGGGGTTGGAGAAGCAAAATAAAACAAAAGGACACAAGTGAAGACATTACGTTAAAATCGGGTAACTCCCTTTGGTTTGAGCTCAAAGGCTTCCTTGGGAAGACTTATGCCCAAAGTGAGGCTTCAAGGAGTAACAGAGGGAAGTGGAGAGACAAAATGGGTAGGGGTTGGCCGAGCCAAAGGCTTTGGGAGTGTGGGTAAGGAGGTAGAGTTGGGGGCCTTTTTTAAGAGGAGAGGAGGCACACTCTTGTAATGTTACAAAATGTTACTTTATTTTCAAAAGCATTTCGGATTTTAAAGGTCCCACATTGATGTATTACGAGTATAAGGTGATCAGGGATCGAAATACACTCATCCAATAGGTTTCGAACATGTGGAGTTCTTAGATATTACATTATCATTCCATTTTATTTAAATCGTTAAATAATGAGGTCATCGCTGCATCATTATGATGTCAAAAATAATTTAATTTATTTAATGACTAAAAATTATAAACAAATTACTATGATGTAGGAAATATTTTTATCTTTCCAATTACTATTTATAGTCACAAATATGACTTGTATAACCCCATGTAAAAATTGTTTTAGTAAAACATCTCATGTTTGTGTCATTTTTACTTTAACATTAAATAAAAAGATATTTATGTCATTTTCCAACCAAAGTGGCTCCATGGGGTCCCCAAGTTGACCCATGGATTTTCTTGGTCGGCCATGACACATCCAATGAGGGTAAGAGATGTGTCTAGGTCACTTCATTTTATTAAAACATTATTTTCAGCATAAACTACACTAATTACCTCTAATCACGATTAAAAACCTAATAAGTTACTATTCACCAAAAAAATTATTTTTATCCCATTGAACCACATTAGTTCATAATTACAACCATTTATGTCGTATTTTTGAAATTCAAAACACAAAGATGGCAAAATTTCATTTAAACGGAAAAATCAGTTTTCATAAGTACCATTTAGCGGTTTCACGATTCATCAAAACATGAAGTTTTTCAGAAAAATCCCAAAAATTCACCCTAAGCAATATTTGATATTCAGAATTCAAAAATGAAGTCTATTTTACAAAATTCAAAACATATATGTCACATTAATTAATTTAATAATTAATTCCCGCTATCAGAGAAAATAGCGTGTTTTTATGAAACAATAAGTATCAAATGATTGACACTAGTTTAAGTCCTATTCTAAAGTGAAATTAATTCCAACGAACACTATGGGATTTAATGGTAAAAATATATTCTAATTTCACTTTAAAAACAATTCAAAAGATAATCTAATCATATAAATAAATTTGATTAAAAAGTGGTTTTGAATTAAAATACAACATTTTACACTATTCATTAAAAAAAATGAACTTTATCGGAAAGATACCAAAAATTTACACAAAGTAAATTAAGATGTCCCAATTCTTAAGAAGAGTTTTATTTGGTCCAATAGAATGTATAAGAGTGAACAAAACTATATTTAATGACGGTTCACCATCAAAAGGCGATAAGTGAACCTTTAGTGAAAACTAGGGCATATACGCCTAAAATTGAATTCTTTCCGTATTTTAAGCCTTTATCGTTTATTGGATAAATGTAAAAACAATTAAAAACATATATAATCATATTTTAGTAATTTCTATCCATTCACGCCAATACAACGGCTACATGTTAACTACCATTTAAAATAATATTATTTTATTATTAGTGTGCAACGTAAGATTCCCAAGAAACTCGTTGTTGCGTGTTGGGTACGCCATCGAGCATAGCGTCTACTTTAAATTCATATTAATATTTTATTCACAAATATGGATAAATATGAAAATTTCATATTCTTTATTTACCTGGGGTGTTACATCCTTCCCCCATTTTGGGAATTGCGTCCTCGCAATTTTTAAAATTGAACGTGGAAATATCCTTGAATGTCCCACATCAGAACAAGAGTCGGTAAAACAACAACTTTAAATTAATGGAAGATAAGTACAGAGGTCACCCTAGTTAACCCATACTAGTATTCCATGTAGAAAAACATGGACATGGAAGAAAAAAGCAAAGGGTCATGTTCTTGAGGGAGAGTGATAGTAAACATGTCTAGGAGAAAGTTAACCATAAGAAAATCACAAACTTGTGATGGGTTAAACAGTATTCGATTCCCCAGTAGGAAACGTTAATAGAATTTTTTTTTGTTTTAAGTTACTTTTTATTGAGGAATTTATTCAAAAGGAAACATAATCACTTATCATGTTGACTTTCAACTTTTACCAGATTCCTTAATCAAACTCATATTTTTTCCAAAAGACGAGTATATAGGGAGACTTGTTCGCATTAAGAGTACTATAATCAACTTCTAGAGAATCAACTAATCCACCAAAAAGAACTATATACTTCCCATGTCTTTAGGATTAAACAAAAACCAAAAAAAAGGTTAGTACAAGGTCAGATAATCCAGAAAAGGATAACCCTTTAAAAAGAAAATCTATGCTTAATCTCCAAAATTTGTCCAACAAAACACAAAGTTCAACGGGGACCATCCGATAAACAATTTGTCCATAAAATTCTTCAAAATAAACCAATCTATGATTTAAACCCAAATATTTGAAGGATTTAGTCACATATTCTTCCAAGTTAAATCGTAACATTTATCTCCAAACAACATCAGTTGCTCATAAAGTCTCGTATTGAAAAGTAATTAACCTAATCACATATCCTCCATGATAGGTTTATCATTTTCATAAATAACCCAAAATAAACTTACTCTTAATTCATAAAATCATATAACTAAAAAGAATCAGTAAAACTAACCATGGACTTCAAGTAGTCCAGTGGTAGGCGATAAATACCAGTCGCACTTTGGTTGTGGGTTCGATTCCCGCAGCTTTGTCCGACGCGACGGGTAGTCACACGGTCTGTGTGTTTTCCATTTTCCAAAACTATATAATTATCAAATAAATCCCCAAAAGGAGATAAAATCATCAAAAATAACCATAACATAATTTAACCTCAATTTTATATCATGCCTTTCACTTCCATCATAACATATAGTAACCCATAATTACCTCAAAAGTAAGGATCATATAGACTGTAATGGTTACCTTTATAATAATTACATGAACTTCCACATCAACTGGTCATCTCTTACATGATGCATTAAAGATCATACCAAGGTTCAAGTGGTTGATCATGACTCCTTGATAGTTGTTTTAGAACAACCACGAGTTTCCTCATTGAATCCCCCATTTTATCTAGTATCTTAATCATAGAACCACCACAGTTTCCTTCAAACATGTTGTCTCTTTGGTGCCTGCTAGATCCATCTATTCACTAAAAATAGAAATGTCAGTGTGAATATATCAACAAAACCATCATGTACTAATGAGGAAGGTAAACAATAAGATACACTTACTCATTCAATTTATCTAAAACTAGGACTCTTTCTAAAATCCTAACCATTATGGTAATGCCACTTATGCTTAAAGAATACCCTAACCTCTAAATTTATCTAAACCGACCTTTGATACCAACTATATGGCCCCATCCTTAAACCTTACTTAATCTTGAGTTATTATAAGATTACACATTAAGGATCTTTTCAGGTTTAGAGTTTTAGAGAATTAGATCATGAAACTTGCATTACATTCCACATTTAAACCAATTGGTTACATAAAAGACAGTATTCATTCTTCCCATCAACAGAAACATATTTAAAATAAAACATAGATTATTTCTTGACACATCCTTAACACTATCATCACATCATGTACCTTTCCCTTTACCTGTGAAAATCATTTCAAAAACTTGGGATGAGCATAAAAATCTCAGTAGGGGTTATAAATATATGGAAAGGAATCATGAGTTCATATATACATAAGAATGAAATCAAACTTTACCAATAAAACATACGTACTTTAACATACCTCATCAAATCATGAATAAATCATAGAAATCATAAGACATAAAAGTTAACTTGAGGCATTAATAACATTCTTAAGTGGGGAGTAAGCCTCTTGGTTACGTTTGGAATACCCACCACAGTATATTCCCTAAATCTCTTCAGAGAAACCATAACGTTTCACTCCTTCGCGTTACCCAATGCATTGGAGAGCTATATTGGGCTCACCCACCCTTAGTTTATCACGGAACCACCCGTTTTCATAACAATGCCCAAGAACCATATCATACACGTATCACATAAAACATGCATAAAGGAATCATAACATTTCCACATTTCAATCACAATATAACATTTTAGTATATTGAAATGATTAATCCATTCAAAAAGAAACCATTTCCAAAACCATTTAAAACATTTAATAAAGAGATTTTTGAATCAAAGTGTCCCATACCACCTTGAAGATTTTAAAATTTTAAACCATTAATATCCATATAAATAAATCCTTAAAACCATTTTGAAAACATGTATATTAATAAGAACAAATAATTAAAACATTTAAAGCGATATTTTCGTTAAAGGGGTTTTACCAAAATTAGAGACACTTGAATACAATAATTGAGGAATAAAATTTAGTCAGAACTTTATAATATCCTAATAATAAATGGATTTATGATATAATATTCCAAAGGACAGTATATACACCATATAATAGTGAATTGGTGCATAACAACAATGAAGTCTCAATAGAAATGTCAAATGAGATGAAATCTCTTATAAAGAAGGTATCCTAAAATTAAGGATAAATCAATCTCAAAATTATGTGTGACAAATATAAATACACCCAATATAAGTGGATATTAAGTGTAAAAAATTAAAATTTAATTCACACATATTCAAAGGATGACATATTCAATAACTACATGTTGAACCCAAAGAAATCGAAATTGGGTTAAAAAAGTTCCCTTGGTAAAATTCGACAGCCTATCGGCGTCACTTCAAAATTCAGAAAATGAGTTGATGAGAGATAAAAAGGGTATCTAATCACTTGTACATAATGTTTACGTCAATAAGGATATATAAGAACATATCCCAACATAATATTATGTGAATTAAAAGACATAACAAAATAAGTCTTTTAAAAGAGGAGGGTGAAAGGTTCCCTTACCGACATGAGTATCTTTCGAAACATACCCCCTGTGAAAGAAGGACAATACAACATTGATATAAATACCAATAAATGAAATTATATTACACAATGAGTAAAAATAATGCACAGTACATACACCACTCAAAGGAATTTGTGTCAAATGTAGCATAAATCTCACGGGAATAAAAGTGAGATGAAAAATCCCTTACGAAAACTCGGCAGCCTAACGGCGCCACTTAAAACTTCCAAAATGGATCGATGAGAGAAAATAGGTTCACTCATAATATGAACATAAAAATTACAGTAAGATTAATATAAAATAATATCCCAATAACAAGAAAGATGATCTTTAACGGGAATGACATAAAAGAGTGTACTTTAAAAGAAAGAGAGGAGTCGGATCCCTTACCTCAAGTCCAACTTGTCTTGTTTGTTTCTTTATATTCTTGAATAATAAACTTTGGTCAATTAATAAATGCCTAAGTACCTCATTCAGAGATTATTATTCAGTTCATCTCACATATTATAATTTTATAATAATTGTTTAATAATGTTAGTTCATATCAGACGTTTTTGCTGATGTTTGGTACATGAGTAAAAAATGAACTTGTTTGAAAAAAGATTGCCCATGTAGTTATAAGTAAATAAATTCCAGAATAGTATTAATGATTAAAATATCATATATATCCATTAAATATTCATTTTATACTATTCCATATCATTTGGAGATAAAAAACGAAAAGCACCATTCATGGAGACGGTAGGCCGTACGTACGCATGAATGCTACTTTCATTTTTTGTCATATTAATGGAATTAAAACAAAATGAGAGAGATATATATATATGTTATAATTACAGAATGATATCCATAATTTAGATGTAATATATTAAATATATATCCATTATATATATGTACTTATAATATTACATTACATTTTGAGATAAGAAATGAAATGTAATGTTCATGGAGACGGTAAGTCGTACGTACGCATGAACGCTACTTCCATTTCTATTTCACATTTAATGGAATTAAAACATAAGGATAGATAATAGTATTTTAATTCCAGTATGGTATCATATATAACATAATTATATATATCCTTTATACGTACCACATATGGTATTAACGAATCAAATCACTTTGAGGGGGCAGTAGTCCGCACTTTCTTAAATGAAGATATCGCGTTTACCCATAATGGAAACCATAAAGGTATGCCATAAATGAAAAATACAGAAGCTTAAGTAAAACATAAACATATTAGATATCATATATAAATATAGTGTCATCTTAATGGCAACCTTTTAAGGTGTTAGAAGAATTTTGAACAATCATCATTTCGGGAGGCAGAAATTCACCATCCACGGAAACAATATGTTCTTTAACCATTATATGTAGTTTTGTGTAAGTGTAGCTTGAATAATTTTTATAAAAACATCCTAGTATATTTAGGATACTGTATTTGTTACAAAATAAATGAATAAAAAGGGTTTAGGGGGTTGGAGAAGCAAAATAATACAAAAGGACACAAGTGAAGACATTACCTTAAAATCAGGTAACTCCCTTTGGTTTGAGCTCAAAGGCTTCCTTGGGAATACTTCTACCCAAAGTGAGGCTTCAAGGAGTAAGATAGGGAAGTGGAGAGACAATATGGGAAGGTTTTGGCAGAGCCAAAGGCTTTGGGAGGGTGGTTAAGGAGGTAGAGTTGGGGGCCTTTTATAAGAGGAGAGGAGGGGCACTCTTGTAATGTTAAAAAATGTTACATTATTTTCAAAAGAGATTCGGATTTTAAAGGTCCCACATTGATGTATTTCGAGGCTAAGGTGATAAGGGTTAGAAATACAATCATACAATAGGTTTTGGACATGTTTAGGTCTTATATATTACATTATCATTCCATTTTATTTAAATCGTTAAATAATGAGGTCATCGCTGCATCATCATGATGTCATAAATAATTTAACTTATTTAATGTCTAAAAATTATTAAAAAATACTATGATGTAGGAAATCTTTTTATATTTCCAATGACTATTTATAGTAAAAAATATGAATTGTATAACCCCATTTATAAATTGTTTTAGTAAAACATCTCATGTTTGTGTCATTTTTACTTTAACATTAAATAAAAAGATATTTATGTCATTTTCCAATCAAAGTGGCTCCATGGGGTCCCCAAGTTTACCCATGGATTGTCTTGGTCGGCCATGAAACATAAAATGAGGGTAGGACATGTTTCTAGGTCATTTCATTTTATTAAAACATTATTCTTTCCATAAACTATACTAATTACCTCTAACCACGATTAAAAACTTAATAAGTTACTATTCACCAAAAAATTATTTTTATCCCATTGAACCAAATTTTACTTCTTAATGACAACCATGTATGTCGGATTTTTGAAATTCAAAACACAACGATGGAAAAATTTCATTTAAACAGAAAAATCAGTTTTTATAAGTACCACTTAGTGGTTTCACTATTCATAAAAAATTGATGTTTTTCCGAAAAATCCCAAAAATTCACCTTAAGCTATATTTGATATTCCTAATTCAAAAATGAAGTATATTTTAAAAAATTCAAAACATATAAGTCACATTAATTAATTTAATAATTAATTCCCGCAATCAGAGAAAATAGCGTGTTTTTATGAAACAATAAGTATCAAAAGATTGACACTAGTTTAAGTCTAATTTCAATGTGAAATTAATTCCAACGACCACTATTGGATTTAATGGTAAAAATATATTCTAATTTCACTTTAAAACCAATTAGAAATATAATCTAATCATATAAATAAATTAGATTAAAAAGAGGGTTTCAATTAAAATACAACATTTTACACTATTCATTAAAAAAATGAACTTTATTGGAAAGATACCAAAAATTTAAACAAAGTAAATTTTGAGGTCCAGATTCTTAAGAAGAGTTTTATTTGGTCCAATAGAATTTATAAGAGTGGAAAAAACTATATTTAATGACGGTTCACCATCAAAAGGCGATAAGTGAACCTTTAGTGAAAACTAGGGCATATATGCTTAAAATTGAATTCTTTTCGTATTTTAAGCCTTTATCTTTTATTGGATAAATGTAAAAACATTTAAAAAAAATATAATCATATTTTAGTTATTTATATCCATTCCCGCCAATACAACGGCTATATGTTATCTACCATTTAAAATAATTTTATTTTATTATTAGAGTGCAACGTAAGATTCCCAAGAAACTCGTTGTTGCGTGTTGGGTACGCCATCGAGCATAGCGTCCCCTTTAATGTCATATTAATATTTTATTCACAAATATGGATAAATATGAAAATGTCATATTCTTTATTTACCTGGGGTGTTACAGCTAGAAGGTGGTGTAACTTGGAAAACCACCTAATCATTCCTACAAAATGGAGTGGGTACCAACATGAATAGTGTACTGGAAATACAAACTATAAATCATGAACATACATAATGAGTTTTATATTGTTAATCCTATATAATGAATTATTACATATATATTGGTAAGTTGTATATAATTCTTGTACTTTTAGTGAATGGAATGTAAGAAACAATGTTTCTTACAAGCATGTAGTATAAATTATCAGAATCATGTGAATCCCTTGTGTTTATTTCCTACCTTATGTTCTTATATTGTTTGTATTTATGTTACTTTTAATTCATGTGATGTAGATTTTTTTTTGCAATGAGGAGGGTGTAGTGGATTGTTACTTCTGGTATACCCAGTCTAGGGAGGAATTCATAGAGGATCAAATTCTTCTACATATAACCATAAGAATGAAATTTTTTTGGGGATGATAATTCTTGGTTCTGGTGACCTTATGATATCCATTTTCCCAATAGATATAATATATTCATCGATATTTTGAGTATAAATAGAATTTATCACATTGTGAAATGTATGTAGAAAGAGATATTCTATGGAATTATATATAAGTATTTAATATGATAGTATTGTTTCCAAGATTAGGAAACAGACAACATTACTAGGATTTTCCCTCAACTTATCCCAAGTTCAACATTAACAAGTGTTGTTTTAGTGAAATCATTAGTGGGAGAATTTCATGTTCATAAAGATTATTATGAGATCCAAGATAGTTGAATCAATAACAACAACTTCCATAATTTACTATATTACACTTAGTATTCTTGCATATGTATTTTTGGATTTTTTTAGTAGATGTTATTATAGTTTAAATATGTAATTATTTGTGTGATAGATGATATTGTTTTTTAAATAATGTATTTTATTACTATCAATCTTATTTTTAAAATAAATTAAGATGATAATCATCGATTTTTCCTATCTAAAATATAAAAAATTAACTTCTAAAAAATAATTGAATAATTATAAAGAATAAAAATCTATTTATTCATTGTTCGGGAAAAATGTTTTATTCAAAAAATATTGTTTTATTATATATGATATGTTTCTATTTAAGAGATTAATTTATCATAATTAATTTTTTAATTTGATTAAATTGATTCTAAAATTTAAATCAATTCAATGAAATTATGTTATAGGAAAACAATTATATTTTTGGGGTAAAAAATATTAACTTTAGTAATGTATTAAATAAATAAAACCATGTAAAATAATGTAAATATGACATGATATAAATTATAAATAAGTAAAAGGAAATTTATATATTTAATAATACCCTTTTTAGGTTTTGAATCCAATTTTTTTATTTCTATAAACATTTTCTTTTTGTGATTCCATGTTTTCAGTTTACCCATCCCATGTTGTTAATAAAATTTATATCATTTTCTTTTATAAAAGGGATCTCAATCTACACATTTTCAACCATTCATTTCTATAGTATTAGTATACCCTAATTTTCTCATCATCAAGTCTCTCTAATGTTTGAAATACATTTCTTTCAATAAGAATACCTTTGTCCTTCAAATAAGTAAGGTCTCTAAGAGAAAACTTGATGTTGTTAAAAATAATTATTTATTTTCTTTTATTATTATTTTATCTTCACATATCCTTCCATAATAGATATTATCTTCCAAATTTATAATATATTATATCTTTATAATTCAATAATAATAGAATTATAATAACTCTAAATCATATTTATACTTATCCATTAATTATAGAATGATCTTGTTTGGGTAATTTTAACCACTTACATTGACAATGCTATAAATTTTCATCAAAAATGCTACTAATATTATATACTAATGATAAAATTATATGGTATTTATAATTTTGGACTAGTATTATTTAATAAACTATTCATTATTTAAAATAACTCATTTTTATAGACTAAATAATTTCAAGTGAGTAAATCGCAATTTATTCTCTATAAATAATAATTGCAACACCCAATAGATAATATTGACACTCCGTAAATTTATAAAAAATATCAATATCTTTTTATTTACCTTTTTTGTAGATGCTAAACTCGTGATCAAGGACCAAGGACCAAAAATTACATATCAAAATGAATAAAGAAAACTTTGAAACTATTAACATGTAACGATTTATATAAATTTAAAATATAATTTAATAAATAATACATGAATATAATTAGTTAATATTTAATGAAATATGTATAAGTTATTCTCTAAAATAGTAATTTAATAAATTAGACTTCATTATATAGGGATTTAAGAGTGTCACAGTGTGTGTCGAGACTAGGTTAGGTGATTCTTGACTCTATCTACTTTCATCGAGTTATGTGCTTTATTATTTGAATATATTCTTATATGTTCATTGAATTCAACTCTTTCATTGTATCTTAGTATTTCCAATTTTTTTGGTTGGATTTATGTTTCATTTTGATAATATCTTTCTTGACTAACTCTAACCTCACAAAATATGATGTTGTAAAGAAAAAACACCAACACTCTGTTTTAGATATTTATCTTCAATATCTATATTATTTATTACAAAAAATATTTATATTTATTATTTTAATTTAAAAATTTTATTATACCAATATCTCACATATTTCACTTTAATTATATTTAAATTAAATTTTACTATTGTGGGTTACTAACAATCATTAAAAAAGTTATACAAAATCCTTTTATTCAACATTTATTCCATTTCCTATCTGTCCACCTATGTTTATTTTACTCATTCTTTATTTATTTATAATTATCCAATATTAAGAAATTTTATTATTGAAATAATTATTTCTGTATTTTTTTTTATTTTGAAAATTATTTTTAAAGTGTCTTAATAATATTCCAAAAACATTACCAAAATATAATAAATACCCATTTCATGTTTTTATTCCATTTTCCTATCTTTATAAAGAAGGTCCATAATATATGACTATTATCACTCACATACTTCATATATAACCCTCTAAATTCTCCTATGATTTTTTTTTATTTTGAGTGATTGAATTTTGAAAACATCTAATCCAGTTTTTGGTTACTTCTTATGTTATTAGAATATGATTATTATTAGTAACCTAATTTATTTTCATGGGTTAATTTTTTGAGTATTGTAACCTAAATCACTCATCACAATGTGTTGAAAAAAACCATGTCCTAGAAAGTGTCCTACTATAGAGTTTTTTGATACATCTACATGAATAATGATGCATGTCATCATTAGATAAACTCTCTTATACTAATTATGAAGTAAATTTTGATCATTAGAGCATCACATGATGATGTGTAGATTGAGAATTGATTATTAAAAGAGTTTAACAATAAGATTAATAAATGAGGTGTAAGTTAAAAAGGTTTATACATTTAAAGACTTATGAAATTAAAATTCTAATAGGATCCTTAATTAAATATGGGTTTCCTATAAATGGGGAATCTCAGACCTTATTTGTGACATTACTGTTGATCTTCTTTAGGAAAAAAATCTCTCTGATTCTCTTATCTCATTATTCATTTAAGGAGGATGTGGTATCACACCCTTTGTAAGAAGAAGTCCCACCAATGGATTTAGTGATTACAATGGTTAGTGTATACCATTAGATGAAGGAACCTATTGTTTTTTATAAAGGTAACTAGATAAAACTCAATAAAAACCAACATAAAAAAATTGGACAATGAGGTATTCCATTTTATGGGTTTTCTTCTTTAAAATTTTCAATTTCTCTGTTGATTAATCTTGGAATGGAATTCATTCATTCTTCCACTACAATAAAACATAGTGATGTCTCATAAAACCCAGTAGTTCTTGAAAATCAAAGACTTATTATGAAATAATTGGATGGAGATTGAATTAGGAACCCTGAATTGTCTTTTTCTTAGTTACTGTGGTGTTTCCCCTTTAAATCTCTGTTGTTGTTAATTTATTCTACCATACCATGACATATCATCTTAAAAATTGGAATTTTGGTTCTTATTTTTCATGACCCTAACATAAGATACATAAAACAACAAATTTTGGCATCACATGAAAAGCATGAATGACAATTCATTATAGGGAAATGAATCTATACCATGGTTACCTAGTTTCTTCCCCATGGTTGTGTGCACTACGATTACAGACTAGGCTACAGTAAATGTTTCCAAGTTGTTTTAGGACTTGAAATGTCCTTTTAAAAATGTATATTCTTCTAGAAAATTATTGCGGTCTTCCCAAGGAAAGATTTGTCATTATGGGTAAGACCATATCATGGTGAAAAATATAATACCAAACAAATTATACGAATAAATATTAATATTAAAAATAACGAAATAAAAATCTATGATATATATTTATTTACACCACTATAAATAATAATGGAATATAAAAAAACAAATAATGAAACTACAATGCATATGTCCCTTTACACATATTATTTAATAAAAATCCCAACTATAACAATTATAAAAATAAATAAAATTATATAATCAGTAAAATAAATATATTAAATAAACTAAAAATGGGAAATATTAAATTTTCGACTAATTTTAATAATTTTATAAGATGTAAGAGTAAATATACCCATTATTTGACCATTAGGTATAATGACCATTGGTGATATAAACACTATAAAGTAACCACTAGAATTGGTGTATATTAAGTGTAATGATGATATTTATTTGGTGAATATGGGAGAAACCATGGAATCCAAAACACTTTTCTGAGCTTGGTAGTGAGGTCTGACACAACCACAAACATTATTTTAATTCATACAAGATTTATTCAGATTATATTTAGTTGTTTCTCAATCTACACTTGCTACTGAGATATAATATAGTGATAGTGTGGGGTTGATCCCATGGGGAATTGATATGGATGTAGTAACATGCATATGATAACCCTATATATTGGGGTCCTCATCAGTTTGGTCATGTTTGGGAAAACTAATATAAAGGATTTTGAAATTTGAATAGAGATAAGGAGGGTTTCATGGTCAATTTTGGGGTTTTACGTAAAAGATAATATATATCCTAACTTGGTATGGTCCAAAGAACTAAGTTGCGAAGCAAGAAGAGGTCTCTAATAAACTATGGGAAAACTAACTAGTTCTACACAGGTGGTGTATATTCCATGCACTGTGAGTAATAACATCCTAAGCATGTTAATATTATCTTCTAAAGTATGAATGTTATAGGATATTGGTCATATCCTAATCTACTCCAATCACTTCAGGGTAGTTCATCCAAACTTCCCATGGTCAGGGTCGCTTGAAGTAATTATATAATTTTTCTTTGGATTAACCTGATTACTATTATTAGGATTACGATGTTGATAATAATAGTTTAAATAAATTAAAATGAACTTAATCTTAACCCCTATACTAGATGGTTTAGCCACTTATGGTTGAATTGATCAAGAATGGGTAAAATATTAGAAACATGTCATGTTTACAAATAAAAATTGGATTTGATCAATTAAAGATCCTAAAAATATTAAGAGTTATCAATTAGTGAACATGGAATCATGAATTAAAAATAAAGATATGAATTCAATCACACTTATGAGAAATTACGTACTTTAAATAAGAACATGAACAAAAGCATCATAGGTTCATTGATGATCAAGGATCAAAATAATAGACATGTGAAGAATGGTGTCAGTGATGAAAAGAGGGAGGAAGAACATCTTCGAAATCAATCCGTGGTGCTTATATTAAAGTAAAACAATTGAAAAGTTGAAGAAACTCAAGATTGGGTAGAGGGAGTAGAAGGAAAATGAGAGGAAAATGAATGAAAAATAATTTTTTCTGCTCTTCTAACCATGTGAGATTACTGCACACATATATATATACACGGGAAATTACATGACATGAATTGGGTTTCCACATAGTTTAATGATGATCCAAGATTTTCACCATGGATTTCTTATCTATATGTATCTCATGAAAATATATTATGAGATTTGGAATTTTTACACTTATCACATCATGTAACAAGAAGTCACATTGTGAAGTATTCTTTGGATGGATCAATTTTAGAGGGAAATGCAGTTTTAATGCAACATTTTATGGAATAGATATTCCCATCATTTATGGATGGTTCCCATAATGTAACGGTGATTCACATTGTGTAGTGATGACTCATTTCATGAAACATTTCATGGCCTACTTCATGGGTTACGACATGTGGTGAAGTGATACTACACATCATGTAATGATGTTTCGTGATGTGTAATAGAAAATTTTTCCCCTTTAATTCATTATTTTCCATTGAAACAATTAAATTCAATTTCCAATAATAATCAACTACTACTAGGTTCATTATCAATAAGATCATTTAGAATACTTAATAAAATGACACAAAAATGTATATAGGATTTTATGTTATCAAATTCCCCCATACTTGAACAATTTCTTTCCCGCACGAAAACAGATCTCAAAAGGGATTTCAAAAGGTAAACAATTTTTGAAACATGAAACAATATTTTTATCCATGAAAATAAAACCAAGTGTATGTAATAAAATCTATTCTCTATAATCATCCCTGCATGGAAAATTATTCATGCCTCATACGTTAGTTCCTTAATCAAATTATTAACCATTTAATCAAATTATTAATAATTTAATCAAAATTTATTACTGTTATTTCAACTCTATACCCATTTTAAATTTACCTCATAACAAATTTTTGATCATCACACAGGGTGGAATGAAATTGGATTTATGATTATACCATGTGTACCTGTTCCTAACCATTGGATTCCATTAGTTCTAGTACCTCCACTTTGTAAAGATAAATAAAAAATAAATCATAAGGGATTTAGAAATTAGGTACTAATGACTTTGAGGCCGTGGGTATGTGGGAAAATAGTGAAAAACAATCTTAAAAAGGGGGGGTAAGATCAAGAGTATAATTCATGAATTTCATAACAAGTGTAATGAAAGGACTCCTCTATAGCTACTAAATTCTACACTCCTAGTAGCTCAAGTTAGATCCTTGTATATATATGAAGTGAGTACAAGAAGGGTATCAAATTTCTTTCTTTTTATTTTGTATTTTTATTTATTAGAAGTCATGTTTAGAACAGATCTCACATCCATCCCCTAACTACATACGATTCTTCAGGGGATTCATCAGTTTGGAAATGGTGATTTATGACCATTGTAGTACACAACTAAAATATTTTTCTTTTATTTTTTTATTCTTCAATGGAACATGATAGATGAGAAATAAGAAAAATTACACGTGGATTAAAATCAAATGGTGTGATGTTAAAAACAATACATCTTTGTAGTAGAATCAACCCATGCTGGTTGAAAACTCCCCCACACTTGTTCAAAGAAAATTCTCGCATAATACAAAGAGTTGGGTAGGAAGGGATAATCTTCTTAGAATAGATACATACTATAAGGTAATTAAAAAAACTATAAGCTTAATAATGGAAACTTGTATGTTGGTCCAAATGAAAAACTAACTCAACAAAAATAACCTCAATCGTATTAAAATTTTATTTGTTCAGTCATAGCTTCAATAAGATCTCAATTCTTGTTCAGATAGGTTTACATTTCCCAGGTGTCACTCAAGAAATATAGTAAGAAAATAATATGAATTTTTAGGCTTATAATCCTCTCAATAATTGGATAAAATAAATAACTAAAAATAACTATGGGTACTAAACCATATAAGAATTCAATTAAAGATAATTTAAAAAATTCTGAATTTTGTGTAACGCCCCGAACTAGAAACCCGGAGCCGGTGGATTATTTTAATACGTTGTTATGATTACAAGGAATCAAATTAGGAAGGACCTATAAGTATATTAGTTTTAGAAAACCAAATACATACATATGTTCAACATTAAAAATAAAAAAACATAAAAAATGTTTTATTGGGAACATCCTCAACTCTATGTTTATCCATGTAGGTCAATCATAATAAACATCTTCATTTCCTGAGAAAATGAAAAATGTGAAAGGGGAGATGTCAAATTCTCATTAAGGGATACAAATAGTAGAAGTATGAATCAATAATAACTCAATCATAATAAAATTAGTATAGTCAATATGTGTTGTTGAATAAATGAAAAACACACACCATTAATAAAATGAGAATGAAACTGCATCCAATGATTTTATCATAGTTAAAACCCAATGGATAGTAATAATAGAAAATGAATAAATAGAATGCTTATTAATTGGATATCATGTATATGGAACATGATACCACTATACCATCGAAATGGTTTATGTTTGTGGGTAGAAAATCATTTTATTTATGGAAACAAACTTGACGGGTTTGTCTCTAACTAATTTGTCTTATAAGATATGTCGATTCATCGAGGGGATATATTGGGCACCACCCATCAAAGAAGACCCAAAAAATTCTTTATAAATTTATCTAATACAAGTAAAATATTCCTTATTAATACCCATATATCTTAGAGGAAACAGATTCATCAAAGGATGTTTACATAAATAAAGATAAATTTAAATGATACCATTGAAAAATTCTTGATGAAATAATCCTTAAACATTCTAATGGGTCCCAGACCACCTGGAAATATTCAAATCATAATCCTATAGAATATGATTAGAATAATGAGACTTTTGATTTGATATATCAATGTCTAGTACATACACCAAAAGTTATAATTAATTTTTGAACATGGAATATATCTCATAAAATATATGCTGAGATGAGAAAAATATTTTTTTACTTTGGAAAGAAGAGTTCTTTTGGGAAATCATTTGAAATTTTCATGAAATCAGATTATAAACATGTACATACTAGAAAATAAACGTAAAGGTCATTAAAATTTTATTTTAGGCTTACATAAAATCTTATTGAGGTGAAATCATTGAAAAATATTTTTTAAAGAGGATTTAAAAACAGAACATTTTAGTGCAATTTAAGGAATTTTTTAAAAAGATTTTTAAGTGAGAAGGCATGTTTACTTTAATAAAACAAGAAATGTACCAAAAAATCTTTTTAAATTTTAAATTTTTTATTTTTGAAAGATAAATATGGATTAAAATAGATTATAGGGTGAACATCAAAATATGTAAGAATTCGAGAAGTTCCTTGAATCGGGCATGCATTTCGGAAGAATTTTTGAAAGACTCTTTTAAAACACCAAACACCATATTAAATAAAGAATTATTATGATTGGTTTACATATATAAAACATTAACATATAATTTATGAGTAGTACATAATAATAAATAAGAATTTCATTGAGGTGAGTAGAGAATAAGAGAATCCCGAATGAAAATGGAGGTTCGCGTAGAAAATACTTACAACATTGTATTCAATTGAATATTATGACCCAAAATTAATAATCATTAAATGATAAACTAAATATCATGAAAATAAATAGATTCATGATTTGAAAAATCAATTTATAGTACAGATATATCAAACACAACTAGTAGTAGTGAATATAGAATATTTCATAAAAACAGATGTGAGATGAAGATACCCCTTACCTTAAGTCTAATGGTGTTCTTCACATGATCTTAGTGTCATGGTAAACCAAAATAAATTAATTAAATAATATTTCTATAACCTCTTATTTATTTAATTTATTTATTTTAACCTTACTAGTTTCATTCATTTCCTCTTTGATGGTTTTAAGAGGTTCAATTTTATTGTTTTGGAAGCATTTTCTTCATTGGTTTTTCTGATCGGTTTACTTGTATTCATGAATGTAAGTTCATTTGAAATGTGGTAAAACATCAAAAATTGTTAATATATATTATTATTTAAATAACATGGATATAAATGATATTATAATTAATTTTTTTATATTCCATTAAGACGAATTGGTTGATAAATGATAATGATAAATGCTTTGATTAACTTGGCGGTTTTGGGCACAATGAACTTGTTTTGAATTATTATTGTATATTATGAGTTTTTAAGGATTAAAAAATATTAAATAAGACTAAATTAATATATTATATTCTAGTTCAACTATAATTTTTTTTTCATTACCATAAATAAATATGGTAATAAAAATTGAGAACTCGTCATCCATGAATGTGATAAAGTAACACATCTCGGATAGTGTTTTCATTTTTAGTATAAGAGGAGGGTAAATGAATGATGATGATGAAATATTCCATTAGAATAATAAAATCACATTTCATGTAAGTTAATGTAATTATGATAGCCTTTTAATGAGGGGATATGAGAATATAAAAGAAAGGAACTCGAAATAAAATAAAAGTTGAGGAAAATGCCTCATGATAATTCGGTAGCCTAACGACGTCGCTTAATATTTCATAAAATATTTTGATGAGATAAAAATGGTATCTCATCATTAATAAATAATATGGAAATTAATGGGTATATATAATTACATATATAAACATGAAACAAATTTCAAATAATGGTAATAATATAATAATAGTGCTTGAAAAAGAGAGAGATTTTGAGACCAAAATTCTGTAGCATAATGGCTGAGCAACATGGTTTTGAAAAAAAATACAAATAGAGGGGAAAAGGATCAACCATTCATAAAAGATTCATAAAATAGTAGAGTGAGATAATAATATGAAAATAAGTACATGTTATGAATACTATAAATAAATACCATATATAAGATAACTTGAATGGGAAAAGAGATGTTGAGAACTCACTTACCTCGTAATGTAACTACTATGACTTGATGGTTGGGACCATGGGGGCTTGGGGAAACTATGGTAGGATTAAAATTTAGGTAAAACCACCACATCTTATAGGATTATGGGTTTTGAATGATTGAAAACAAATGAATGGATGGGTATTTATAGTAAATGGGAGGGAGTTTTTTATTAATTTAATGGGACATCTCATTAGTGGTTTTTCAAAAACCATGGTCTTTCCCATGGTATTTTCCTAGGATATTAGCCACTTGGGACTACACACATCTTATTTTACTGTACACAAGTTCACGAGAATTTTATATTAATTATTTCATCATTATGATGTCATTAAACATTCTGAAAACTCAAAACTATATTTTTACAATTCACAAAAAATTCAAGTATTTTTGAAAAATCCCAAAAATTCACCCAATTTTTTTTTCCATTTTTAGAATTAAAAAATGAAATCCATTTTTGAAAATATTTTTCTATGAATTTTTAATTTAATTTTTAAATAAAATCACAATTTATTCCGAAAATACCACTTTTAAACTATAACTCGTTTTATAACACCTTGAGAAATTAATCCAGATCCAATAAAATTATCTTATTACAACAATAAAATAAAGAAAAAATTTATGATTAAATTTTATGAAAATAAATTTCCACAATAAATAATTAAATTAATCATTAAACAGTAATTAAAATATAAACGACAAACAAAAATACAAACACTTATACTATAGTGGTTTTTTCAATTATAAGATGTCAAAACTGTTTTTATACACTCATGGGTGAAGTTTCAGTTTTTTGGCGAATTTAATGTAGATTACTATTGATAATGGTACGTTAATATTCATAAGGGTATGTTACTATTCACCAAAAATTATGTTTGTCTTATCAAACTATGAATATCTTTTTTAATGCAACCATGTATGTCAATTTTTCAAAATTCAAATTATAGAAGTGGAAAAATTTAGTTTATTAGTTAGGTTAATATAAGGTTTTATTTTTTAGAGAATAATTATTTCATGCATTCTATATTAAATATATTTATACATTCTTTGGGGGGATATATTATTCCCAACTCAACATAATGGAATCCTTGCAATTTGAAATTAAACTTCAAAAGTTGAAGGTGGATGCTTAAAAATGGAAATGTGGAATGCCACATTGGAATTTGGGTTAATAAAATATCGTTCAAAAAAGGGTTAAGGGAAATGAAGTGGTCACCCCAAAAAGTATGCTTTTGAATGGGGTGACATTTGTTGCAAGTAAAAACCTGGATGAGGAAGAAATATAAAAACTATGAAGTTCTGATGGAACATGATATAGAACGCATTCAGATGAATGTTGATTATTAGAAAATTATAAACTACTGTAAAAGAAATTCATCAATATTATCAATGATTAAGATAATAGGAAAATATTTTATTTAAGACTCTTTGACTTGAGTTGAGGAATTATTCCACTCTATAAGATTATAAATATACATTTCTATTTACAAACTCATTCATTGGTTGATCCTTGAACTATCTATACTTCATCACTTAGCATAGGTTATTCCATATATTTAAGTAATACATTAACCTATAAAATCACATACAATGATCAACTTAACCTATTTCGTAAATGGGTAAACATTCCCAAATATGAAGATTTAACACTTTAGAATGAAGTTTTCTAAATTTCCAAGATGAACGTATCATTAACCCTTAATCAACATGAAGTTTCTCTAAATATTCACATTCCAAACATGTGAATAACTTAATCATGTATCCTTTTAAAATATGGTAATAACAAGAATTACCATAAAACCATCTTAAAAACATGTATTTTTCTTTATATATTAAGTAAGATACATTTTATTAGATATATTCTTTAAATAAAAAAGTGTTGTAAACTCTATCGATGATATCATAGACCAATTATAAACAAGTAAACAATCTGTTCCTATATAGTTTTTACTTATCTGAAACAATACTTTCTTCATCATTATCTCAACATAAGATATATATATTAAGGGTTTTATTTCCCTCAATCATGCATTTTATAAAAAGATTAACTTCAACAAAATATCTTTTCTTGGTACCACTCAACATATAGTTTCAAGTCCCAAATGAAAAAGTATTGCAGTAAAATCCTCATATATTACATAATTCTTATAACCATTACATTACTGAAAAAATAGTCATATGACATGATTATTGACTAGGAATATTAATAATTCTACTTTATCTGTGGAAGCATCATAACTTGATCATTATCTAGAATCATTATTTGGGGTATATTCTGTTGACACATAGGACATTGATTACCATTATGTCCCATCTCCTTGAAGTTAAATCATTGTACATTAGAAACCATTTTCTTACCCTTACAATCATGAACGTGGTATCCTTCTTATACAGACATATAACAAACACACATTACCTTCAAGTATTTACTAGGGTGATTATTTACACAATTATCACATGTCAAAAAACCATTCCTTACCTTCTTCCCTTTATCCACATATTTCTCTAACATTATCTTATTATTTTTCTTCCCTCGAAATCCATTGGACACATATAAGTATTTACATACCTTATTAACATGTGATATTATTTCCTTATATGATGAGGATACATGGGAGGCAATCTTCCTTTGAAAATATGTCTAAAGAAAATTAAGGGTGTGATACTTCTTACTCTTCGCATCATGTTCATTAGTGAATTTCTCATTCCGTCAACTAGGTTCCATTTCAAATCAATAACATATTATATATTAGCTCATAAAATTATGAACTCTCTATATCTCTAAACATGCTATAACAGATACCATAAATTTATGCATCATAAATTATAGAACCATATTCTTTGGTTAATTTGGGGGTATAAATCCGTCATAATGGTGGGTAAATAAAATATGAATTATCAAAATGATATCCCCAAGAGAGTAAAAACAAGTTCATTTTAAGGCCCCTTATCGTACACTAGGATACCTTGGTTCAAGATCAAAACTCCTTGTACGATTTTCAATTCCTAGGTACATCTGTTCCATAATGACATCCACTTGTAGTATCCAGTCAGGGATGTATTTTCTAGAAAGATCAATCTATTCCTTACCAAAACACCAGGATGTTATTATATGTTTGTCATTATACACTATCTTAGGGTTTTCCCCTAATCTATATTTTCTAAATTTTGTTTTGAAGTTTTCTACTAAACTTCCTTTGATAAAAATTATAACGTGCTGACCCTAGAAGCCTAGAGTCGGTGCATTATTTTAATAAAATGGATTGATTAAAATGATAATAATCCCAAAGGACTGAGTAGTTTAGTAGTTTAAAAAAAACCAGATACATACATAGGTTCATCATTAAAAATAAAAAAACCTCAAAAATGTTTTATTGGAGACATACAGAACTCTATGTTTATCTTTGGAGGTCAATAATAATAATCATCCTCATATCCTGAGAAAATGAAACAAATGAAAGGGGTGAGCTCAAATTATTATTAAGGGTAAAAAATAGAGTAATCATGAATAAAAAATAACCGAATCATAAAAAAATTGTCATATTCATTATTTCATGGTGAATAAATGTAAACACACACCATTAATAAACTGATAATGAAACCACATCTATATATTTCTGTCATTGTAAAAACCTCATGGTAAAGATAATTGAAAATAAAGAAATATAATGCTTATTAATTAGACGTCATGTATCTAAAACATGATACCACTATACTGTCAAACCCATTTAAGTATGTGGGTTGAAAGCTGTCTAATTTTTGGAAACAAACTCGATGGGTTTTTTTGCCAACTGATTTGTCTCATGAGAATTGTCGATGCATCAAGAAGGAATAGCGGGTCCCACCCATCTCTCAAAGTCCAAAACATTATTTATATATAGATCTAATACAAGTAAAATATTCCTTCTCAATACCCATATAGAGTATAAGATATTGATTCATCAAAGGATACTGACATAAACAAAGATACTTTTAGATGAGACCAATAAAAAAACATTCTCGAGTAAATAAACCATAAACATTCCAAAGTGTCTTATACCACCTAGAAAAATTAAAATCATAACCCCTTATAATATCATGAGAATAAGGTGACTCTTCACATTATATAAAAATGGGAAGTATATGCCCCACAATTAAGAAGTATGTTGTGATCCTGGAATTTATCTCATAAAAGATAAAGTGAGATGAGAAAAATATTTTTTGACTTTGGAAAGAAGAGTTCTTTAGGAATATAATTTTTAATTTTCATTAAATTATATTTCAAAAATTTATATCTCAGAAAATAAAGGTAAAGTTCATTCAAATTATATTTTAGTCTTAAATAAAATATTATTGTGTTAAAATCATTTAAAAACTGTTTTTAAAGAATCTTTAGAAACAGAACATTTTAGTGTAGTGTAAGGAATTCTTTAATGTGATTTTGAATCACAAAGGAATGTTTGATTTCATAAAACATTAAATAATCAAAAATAGATTTTTCATGTTTTTTTTAGTTTTTTAAATATTAATATGGCTTAAAATAGTTTATTGAGTGAACATCAAAATAGGTAAAAATTCAAGAAGTTCGTTGAATCAGGCTTTCATTTCAAAACAAAATATTAAAGATTATTTTAAAACACATAACACCACATAAAATAAAAAAAATCTCATTCTTAACCATATATATAACATTAAAACATAATTTAGGAGTAGTGCATAATAATAAAGAATAATTTTTTTAGGTGAGTAGATTATAAGAGAAACGATAATGAAATTCGAGGTTCAGGTAGAAAATAATTACAACTTTGTATTCAATTGGATATCATGCACAAAAATTAATAATCAGTAAAGGACACATTGAATATCATGAAAATAAATTTATTCATGATTTGAAAAATCATTTAGCAGTATACATACACAATACAGAACTATTAGTAGTGAATACAGAATATCTCACAAAAATGGAAGTGAGATGAAGAATCCCTTTACCTTATGTTTGGTGGTGTTCTTCAATTGATCTTAATATAATGTATAACCAAATTAAATTAATAAATTTATACTTATAGAACATATTATTTATGTAATTTATTTATTATAACCTTATTAGTTTCATTCATTGACTATTTTATGGGTTTAAGAGGTTTAATTTTATTGATTTGGAAGCATTTTATTCCTTGGTTTTCATGAACAGTTTACTTGTATTCATAAATGGAAGTTTATTTGAAATGTGGTAAAAAATACAGAATTGTTAATATATATTATTATTCACATTAAATTTATATAAAGTATCTTATAATGAATTTGGTAATATACCATGAGGATGAATTGTTTGAGAAAATATAATGATAAACGCTTGGATTAAGTTGACTGTATTCTCCATAATGAATTTATTTTGAATTATTATTTTATATTATGAGTGTGTAAGGATTATATAACATTAAATAAGATTAAATACAAAAATTATGATCTGGTTCAACAATAAAAATTGTTTCAGGACCATAATTTAATATGGTAATAAAAATTGGGAACCAGTCATCCCTGAATGTGATAAATTGACACATCTTGGAAGGTGTTTTCATTCTTAGTAGAAGAGGGTGGGAAAAAAGGGATGATGATTAAATATTCAATTAGAATAATAAAATTCCATTTCATGTATGTTATTGGAATTATCAAAGAATTTGTATCAGGGGAGATGAAAAAAGAAAAAAAAGGAACTCAAAATAAAATAAAATTTGAGAAATCATTAACAAAAAATCCGCAGCCTAATGACATCGCTTAATATATCATAAAATATTTTGTTGAGATTAAAATGGAATCTCATCATTATTACTTAATATGGAAATCATGGGGTATATGTAATGACATATCCCAGCATAAACCAATTTAAATTAAAAGATAATAACATAATAAGAGTGCTTAAAAAAGAGTGAGATTCTGAGACGAAAATTCAACAGCATAACAACTATGGAATGTGGTTTTAGAAAACATTTAAAAGAGAGGGGAAAGTGATAAAAGATAAATAAAATAATAATAAAATAGTATAGATAAATAATAATATGTAAATAATAACATGGTATGAAAACATGAAATACATACCACATAAAAGAGATTTACGATGATAAAAGAGTAGTTGAGAATTACCATACCATGTAGAGTAACTCCTAGTACTTGATGGTTGTGACCTTTGGGGATTGAGGACACCTTGGGAGGACTACTAGGGAGGTAAAACAACAAGATAATCAAGTATTATGAGTTTGTAATGAAAGAAAATGAAGTAATGAGTGGGTATTTATTGTAAATGGGAGAGAGAGATTTTTATTAATTTTAAGGGAGACATTATTAGTGGTTTTTGAAAAAACATGAGATTATCCATGGTATTAGGAACTTAGGAAAACCCACATCATATTTTACTGTTCAGAAGTATTCCATCATTTTATATTAATTATTACATCATTATGATATCATTAAACATACCGAAAACTCAAAACTATATTTTTTACTATTCACGACAGAATCAAGTATATTTGAAAAATGAAAACAAAAGTCACCCTAACTATTTTTTGACATATATAATAAAAAATGAAATAAATTTGTATAAAATAATTTTTTAAATATTTTTAATTTAATTTTTACATAAAATCTTAATTTATTCCAAAAATGAACATTAAAACCTATAACTCATTTTATAACACCTTGAGAAATTAATCAAGGTCCCATAAAATTATCTTATAACCATAACAAAATAAAGTAATAATTTATGATTGCATTTTATGAAATAAAATTTCAATTTTAAATAAATAAACTAATTATAAAACTATTATTAAAATAATTGCATCATTTAAAAATACTAATACTTATAGTATGATCGTTTTTTCACTTATAAGATGTCAAAATTGTATTTATACACTCATGGGTGAATTTTAAATTTTTGGCCAATTTATTATACATTACTATTCAAAAGGTTATGCTATTATTCATAAGGAAATGTTATTATTCATCAAAAATTTACTTTGTTTTATAAGACTCAAAATATCTTACTGAACGTAACTGTGTGTGTCTGTTTTTAAAAATTTAAATTATTGAAGTAGAAAAATTATTTTTATTGGTTAGGTTACAATATAGTATTGTTTGGTAGAGAATCAGTGTTTCATGAATTATATATTAAATCTATTTGTAAAATCTTAGGGTGTTACATTTTGTGTTAAATAAAAAATCTTAGAAAAAAAATCTAAAAATCTAAACAGGGTCAGAACATTGATTTACGAAAATTTATGACTTAGCATTTTCTTTTATTTAAATGGGTATAATTATTTTTTAAAATTATGCTTCCAAATGAAAAATGTTTCATTCAAAATGATATTAGGAAATAATTCAAGTATATTAAAATTTTATCTCACGAAAAACTCACCCACACTTATAATGAGACAATGTCCACTCTGTCTATGGAAGTATTATTGAACGGGAATGGTAGAAGAATTTGAAGAAATGGGAATAGAAATTGGAACATGAAATGATAAAGAATCAGATCTCTCTATAAGAAGTGAAATTCCATGTGGGAACTTGTAAAATTTTGAATTGAAATTGGGGTATTTGCAAAATGGGCTAGAAATAAAAATCCTAAAGTAGATAAAGAATAATTCTGCATGTTTGAAACATCTTCAAGAATTAAAATAAGCAGGTGGATAATACGATGATAAATTAAACACATTTTTTTGGATGCATGAATGTTTATACAATAAATCTAAAAGGGACTTATGGTAAAAAAATAAAAACTATTAAAGGATGAATATGACAAAATAATAACTAAAAATATGAGAAAACAAATGAAATATGGGTTTCCATAAATAAAACACTAACAAATGAGGTCATCATCCAGATGGATAGAGTAATGTGTTATCTACTTCTATCCATTGGTTTAGTCTCTCCTCTCTCGTCTACAGCTACTCATGGCAGTGTCCTCAAGTTCTCTAGGACTCTTGGTAGGATTAATCACTTATGAATCATATCGATCATGGGTATGGTATGTAAATAAGGTTATCTATTCTTGTGGTGGTGGATGATGAGCATTAATATCAATTGATAGCTTTTGAAGTTGACATTTGATCTCAACCAGGTGATGAGTCACTTGTCAAACAAGGACATATTGTGGATCATGTGCTTCAACAACCATAGATGAAATAGAGTAATTTCACATGGATACTATAATATTGAAAAGATTTAAAAAAACTCTATGTAATATAGTGAAAAATCAGTTTCCCATATATAGATAAAGTTTAACAGTACAAAATAAAGGGAAACACGTACTAAAATGAAAATAAAAAAGACCTGTTACATATGACCAAAATAGATATGGGTATGGTGGTTAAATAAGGTATCCATCAGGCTCAAAAATATCATAGAACATCTAATCTCGATTAGAGGGTGGATGCGACTGTCCTACCTGGTCAATGACAGTGATGTTAGAAGGGTCCAATCAGTCATCTTCTAAGGGTGGTGTCATGGTGTTGGAAAGATATTTTGGGGTAGGTGGTGATGAGGTTTTTTTCTCAGTGGGGCCATGATTCTTATATTTAGGCCAAAAAATATCACCTCGGTGGATGGGGTGGTGGATGGTACCTTTTCCACATTGGTCCTACTCTACAAGGTACTCCTACTAGGATGTAAGGTATCAGAGCTCTGATAGTAGGTTGCCCTGGGCAATGGGTGGGTATGGACTAGTAAATGTGGAGAGGCTAGTAGGGGATTATGGTGGATGAGATGATGGGAGAGATGATGGTAGTGAAGGGGTTGTGAAATGGCATAGCTCTCTAAAAGGGATGTGTAGATGGTTAGTGATCCGTCTCATATTCTCTTGGATGAAAAGCTACATATCCTAGAGATCTATTGGGGAAGAATGGGTCAGAGGAGAAATAGTGTATGCGGTGGTGGTAGAGGTAGGTATATGGGCGGTAGGGGGTGGAGGTGAAGTGGTTGGTGAAGTAGTTGTAGGGTCTTCTGCAAGATCTCCTAGGGCCTCGCCAGTGGCCTCATGGACTCTTAACTCCAATTTGTCGGTATCATCATCCTTGATTAGGACCTTCATATTTTGCATTAATATGACATCGATGGATTCCACTAGATTGAGGGAGGTGAGTGGTAGGGTGGTTTCAAAAATTCCATGATGGTGGATTAGGTGAGTGATGAAGTAACCTCCCAATAATGTGTCACTCATCCTCTAAGTGAACACTATGTTGTAATATGTGAAATCATCAGTCATGTTGATGACAAGGATACCCAATTCTGCTTCTAAGATGATGAAATCTAGTTGTCTCACATTTCTATGAGACATGGTCTTGGAATAATATGCATGATTCAAGTCGTAATGAAGGATCTTGAGTGTTGGTCTACAGAGCTAGGCTGACTTGGTGATCGTGGGATTGTGCTCAGTGTGTGAATCTCATGTGATTATCCCCTAATGTTTTCTTGAATCACACCTTACTGGATCTAGATTTAGGGTTAGAAATACTTCAAATTCAATGAATTCCTCTATGTAAATGTCAAGTCATGTCCCAAATTATGAAATTAAAAGATAATGAGGTCATTCGCCTAATCGGAAGCGGAGACTGCCAACTACATCCTCAAATGTAGAGGGAAACTCTAAAAATAGATCTTGATATTTCTCCCCATGTACCTCGATAATTGATGAAATATATAGATGGTTGAGGAGCTGGAGGGTCTTGTGGATGATCAATAGGTATTCAAGTATGACCATGATAATGGTTTTTTATCCTCATTGGATTTTTCTACAAGCGGTTGAGAGTGACATGATTCTTGGGGTCAATGAAATATAGGATGCGGTGAGAATGTTCTTGGTCATCCCAAAAAAATTCACTAGAGAAAGACTGGGAGTCTTCCTATGAAGTGGGCTCTCCATGTGCTACACTGGGAGGTGTGGTATATTTTACATGAGGTGGTGGAGGATTGGGAGGTGTAGCACCTCATGGATGCTTCACTGGAGGTGTATCCACATTGCCAGACATGGATTCTGTAGGTGCAACATGCATGGTATTTTTTCATTCCATTATAGGACTAGGTTTTATGTAGGGGTGGTTAGGATTATGGGTTTAGTTTAGAGGGGAGACAAGAGGGTGGGGGTCCGGTTTTGTGGGAGAAGAAGGGAAGGGTGGGGGGGGTCGCGCAACTAAGATGGTAGGAAGGGAAGATATTGTTGGTGGGAGGAGGGGGTTTGGGTAATGAACCCTTGGTTTATGACTTAAAAAATGTTTGAGGAATTACATGATGTTTAATTGAGTATCACATCATATAATTATGAGTTTTATGAAAGTTTGGTTGTAAAATTTATATGTCCTGAAACAGTTTTACACGATGTGTAATTGATATTTTGTTAAATTTTGGTTCAAAAGCTATTACTTTACTCCCAGTAAGTAATAACCTTTCCAAAGGCTTATTCAAACCAAATATAGACTATGGTGACCTATATTTGGTTTCCTCTCAGTCAACAATTCCTTTAACATCGAGATCTTGACATATGGAGGCTTAGATTAATTTCAAGTTGATGACACAATGTTCAAAGAAGTGTTCTTGATAGATTTTTAATCATTTAACATTAACATTTAATGGTGGTCCACCTTCGTTCAGAATTTCAACTGTCCCATAGGGGAAAACATGAATGACTATGAATTGTCCAGACAATCCATATTTTATCTTCCTAGGGAATAATTTTAATATCGATTTGATTGGTATGAAATTTTTTTGGGGACAAAGATTCATATTGAATTATGTTGACCAAGCCATTTATTTGTTTTTTATTTTGAGATCTTGGAATTACAATAAAAATATTTTCAAATTTCATAAAACCCATCAAATTGTAGCATCTAAGATTCTCCATTTTTTTATAATCCAAATTGACCTTCTTAGTTACCCAGTATGAGCGGTAATCAAATTCAACTGGAAGATGAAAACGTTTTCCACAAACCAATACAAATGGTGTGGTTCCAATGGATATTATTTATGCAGTTTGATACACCTATAGCGCATCATCCAATTTCATATTCCAGTCACTTAGAATTATGTTCATGATCTTCTCTAGGATTTTTTGTTTTCCCAATTTTACAATTCAACTTTCCCACTTGTCTTCGTGTGGTAGGGAGTTCTTATGTTATAATGGAATCCATATTTTTTAGTATTCCTTTAATAGATTGATTGTAAAATGTGTTCCCCAATCATTAATGATTAATCTAGAAAATCCTAATCTTGAGAACACATTCTTCTTCAAGAAATTAATTACCACTTTTTCCATGTCATGTGATGTAGCTTTAGCTTCTACCCATTTGGAGACATAGTCAAAACCAAAAAAGAATATTGGATTTTCCCTAGGAATTGAGAAATGGTCACATGGAATCTATTCCCCATATGTCAAAGATTTTTATTTCCATGATTGGGTTTTGGGTAATTTAATTTCTTTTTCCAATGGTGCTAGTTCATTGGAAACTATCATAGCTTTGAAAATAATCCCTTACATCTTGGTGTAGTGTGGGCCATAAAGTTACACATTGTAAGATCTTTTCTACCAAGTGTGTTTTTTCAATTATTTCTTCCACTTGGGGTTTTATGATACATGTCTAACACATATGCTATTTTATCATCTGGAATGTAGTGTCCAAACAAGCCATCAGTGTAGTGCTTAAACATGAGTGGTTCATCACAGTAATAGTGTGATTCTTCAACTAGAGATCTTATTCTATTTCTGGTAGGAGAGGTATTGGTGTAAAATTCTTATGGATTGATAATTTGAAATATTTAAAAACCAATGTTGAACCTTTAGGTTGAAAAGGGTTTCATCAGGAATGTCATCTTCGATGTCAATTTCAAAATCATACATCATGAGTGGCAGCAGAAGTTGATATAAATGACCAGTGATCAAATTTTTGTGACTTTGGTATCCTTAATAAAGATGTAAAAATGGTAGAGCATAAGAATACACGTTATTAGTCTTGGATTGGGATCCTTTTTATTCATTAGATATCTCCATGTATTAGGATCAGTGTGCACAATCACCGTGAACAAAACCAAATAGGCAAGAAATATCTTGAAAGAATACAAAATTTCTAAGATCTGTTTCCCTATAGTTGCGTAGTTAACTTGAGATTAATTAATCATGTTACTAGAATAGTATATAGGAATGAAGTTGTGACTAAATCATTTACCTAAAATATCAACAATAGTGAAGTGCCTCACCTCACATATCAATTCAAATTACTTATCCCAATTAGGTGAAATAATTATAGGTTAAGCTAAAATGATTTTCTTTAAAGTATTGAATTCCTACAGACACTATTCATTGAATTCAAATGAATTTTCCGTTGATAAAATAAGTGTTAGAGGGTGGGAAACTTTTTTTGAAGTCCTTCAAAAATCAATGATAGAATCTTACATGGCCTAGAAAGCTCCTTATACTCTTGAATGCTGAAGAATCTAGTAAATATTTGATTAGTTTTATCTCGGTGGGATAAACATCCATGTAATTATTGTAATTTTTTTCCAATTACTATTCCTCCTTGGACCATAAAGTGACATTTTTTCTAGTTTAAAATTAGACACTTCTCTTAAAAATGCTACTAGACTAACTCATGATATCTTATGGAAACCTCAAAGGATCTTCCATAATTTAAATTTCGCCCTTAAAAAATTATAAGAATTACTCTTTCAAATCATATAATATATGTTTCATGATCCTTTAAAATGTATCCCATGCATTTCACATAACGAATGGCATGTTCTTGTAGGCGAAAGTTCCAAAGGAACATGTGAATGCTGTTTTAGAGTAATCATCTAGGGTTATTAAAATCTGATTTTGTCCTAAATATACCTCTAGGAAAAAATAGAAATCATCTCTTACTAGTCCTTCGAACATATAATTCTTAAAGAAAAAGGGAAAATGATATTTTTTGGTCTCCATATTTAGATTTATGTAGTCCATACATACTCACCATCCAATGATGAATCTAGTTGAGTTTAATTCATTGTCATCATTCTTTTCAACTGTGAGACCACCTTTATCAAGAACTACTTGCAGTGGGATAAACCACTCACTATCATAGATTTAAAATATTATTCAAATATCGATAAATGTTAGAACATATTTTTTAACAACCTCCTTCATCAGTGGTTTGAGTCGCCTCTGAGGTTGGCATTTGGGTTTTTCACTTTCTTCAAGTAAATGATTGTGGGTGCATAAAGTGGGACTTATTAATTTGACATCATCCATTTATTAAGGAATTGATTGCTTATGCCTTTTCAAGACTATAAATAATTTTTCCTCTTGTGACTCTAACAGTTATGAGATAATTATAACTGGTAGTATAGTAGTAGTTTCTAGAAAGGAGTACTTGAGTTTACTGGGGAGGGGTTTTAGTTCTAGTTTTGGTGGAAATTTTACTAACGGTATGAAAGGTGGGATGTTTTCCCTTATAAGAGGTTCTATTTAGTTTAATTCTTCAAATTCTTATTCCTCTTCCTCATCCGAGAGTATGTCGTCACTTTCTACCTCAATGTTTAAGTAGCCTTTACTTTTTTCAGTGAGAGAGATCGCATGAAAATCAAAAGAATTAGTCTATTTATTATGCTACCATTCATAGTTCAAATACAACCTTTTCTTATCAGTCTCTGAATATAAGTATTATTTGATTGACATAGATCAATGCATTCATAGTGGCTATTAATGGTTGGCCTAAGATGATTGGAATGACTCCTTCCAATTCCATGCCCAAAATGACGATGTCTGCTAGAAAGATGAAGTTTCCAAATTTAACTAAGACCTCAGTGAAATGTTCTGAGGGATGTTTTACTGAACGATTGGCTAATTGTAGTGCTAATATAGTGGTTTTGGGTTCTTTGAGCCCCATATTTTGGAATAAACTCATAAAAATGAGGCTTATGTCAGCTCCTAAATTGTATTTGGCTATTTTGAAGTTACACTCTCTAATTGTTCATGGAATTGAAAAGCACCCAGGGTCTCTCATTTTTTGTGGGATTTTGTACTAAACAATAGAATAACACTCATCATTCAACGAGTTGAATCCTAGGTCTTCAATTTTCCATTTGTTTGAAAGTATCTCTTTTGAAATTTTTTCATAGGTGGGTATTTGAGTGATTACTCATCAAATGGAATGTTGATGTGCAATTTCTTGAAAATTTCCAAAAAGTTCTTTTATTTCACATTAAATCTTCCATGCCTTAAAATTTTGGTAAAATTAAGGGGTGTTTTTAGGGTGATAGAGAAACATAATATTATTCTTTATCTTTATCAGGTGTTTGGGTTTTTAGGGGTTTCTTTTATGGTATTTATTGATAGATTCCATCAAATTATTATTTTATTACTTTTTAATGATTCTTGAGTTCTTCAAATTATATTTTATCTCCTCTAAATTGTTGCTGAGAAAATATAACTTTTCCACTCCTCAGAACCAATGCCTTTGCCTCTTCCCATGGGTATGTCTCTATATTACCAGGTTGAGTAAAAGGTAATCTATTTAAAAAGGTTTTGGAGATCTAACGCATTTGATGCTCAATATTTTGAAGATTCGCCTTTTGATTCCACATTTCAGTTTCTTGAGTGTTTTTCATATGATATTCCTTTTGAACAAATCCTTATATTATATTTTCTAGGTTAGTTTGAAGAGGTACATATGGTTGTTAAGGTCTTGGTGGAACTTGTTGGAATTTTTTTTTCTGCTTTTGGAAGAATGTTTTGTTGTGCTTTTTGTTGTGGTGGTCATGAAACAATATCCATCGGTGGATATCTTGGTGGTCCTTGATTTCTAAAAGGAACTTAATGATTTTATTCTTGGTAAATCCCTTTATTATTCTACTGATATTATTGTGCATGCCTCTATTGATAATATTACTATAGTTGTTGGAACTGTAGATTTTTATAATTTTAATTGTCAAAATTAAAATATTAGTTCGGGTTTTCATCAATATGTTTTGTACAATATTGACAGATATGTTGGCCACCAATCATTTTTCATGGCTGAAATTCCATTACAAAAGAATGAGGGGTATGTGGTGTAGAAGTTAGCTGAAAGGATTGAAGCTTTTTGGTCAAGGCTTCTACTTGGGCAGATAATTGGGTATTCATATTGACTTGGTGGATACCACATTAAGGTGTTCCATGATCACTCTACCACAAACTAACATTATGATAGACTTTATCTAGAAGTGATTGGCCTATATCAAGCATCTTAAACATCAGTCCTCCATCAGATGTGGAATCAATGACTATGTGAGTAGATGGCTAAAGGCCTTGATTGAATGTATGGATTCAGATCAACATTTCTAGTCCATGGTGTGGGAACTTCTGAGTGAGTTCATTGATATTATCCCATGATTCCCATGATGCTTCTACATCTTCTCGAGAAAACTTCTAGATGTCATTACATAATTTCCAAGTGCGGATTGGTAGAAATTACTTGTCCATAAATTTCTTATCAAAATCATCCCATGTTTTCATGGACTTAGGTGCTTGACTTTTGTGCTAATCCTTGGCTTGGTATCATTGAGAGATAGGAAAGAATTTAGTTCTAATAATGTTACAAGACAATCCCTAGTTGAGAAAGGTATCAAAAATTTATAAGAAGTCAAAAATGTGTTCATGGGGGTATTCACATTGAATCCCACTAAATTAGTCCATGTTATAGATCATGTGAATGAGTATAGGTTTTATTTCAAAGGTGTATGCCTGAATAGGAGGGCACATAATACTTGGAATAACACCATGGATTGATGGAAATACATAATCCATGATGGATCATTGTTGATGTTAAAGATTCTCTCCATGAACTAACGGTTTCATGATTGGAAGGTTTGATGGGTCGGGTCTAACTGGATTGTTTCGGTCATCCATTTTTGAATGGTGTCATATTGAGATATATCATTCGATTTATGGTTCAAAGGTAAATTTTTTTTGTCTATTAATTCTTTTGGAGAAATTAAATTGGCATTGATGCATGAACTATGTTGTAAGAAGAATAAATATGTAGTGTAATCTGGAAGAATAAGGAAAAAGTAAAGAAGAGTGAAATAGGGAAAGGGCGAGGTAATCCTAGGTCCTTTACATATGATTCCATGAAAAGAACAACAAAATTAGTCTCCCTAACAAATAAGAGAACATTTATTGTTCCCACACATGAATTTTTAAATCTTATGGGTTGTGGTGATATTAGATTTAATTGTTTCCCAAAAAACATGATTTTGAGACATAGTATAGTGATAGCAGGGCGTTGATCCCATGGGGAATTGAGTTGGTGGTAGGAAATTATGACATAGAACCCTATATGTAAGAGTCCTCATGAGTTTTTTCACGTTTGGGAAAACTAATAATAAATAATAATGAATCAATAATAGATATAAGGAACCGATCGAGTTCAATTTTGGGATTTTAGGTAAGATATAATCTCTATCCTATCTTGGTATTGTCCTAAGATCCAGGTTGTGAAGCAATCAGAGGTCGTTAGTTGACTATGATCAATCCAACTAGCCCTACATCGGATGTGTTCTGTCCTTGGTCTATAAGTAATCTAAACCTAATCAAGTTATGATTAGATTATAAGGTATGAAGTCTCACAAGCTTTTGGTCATGTCCTAATCTACTCTAATCAGGCTAGGGTAGTTCATCCGAACATCCGGTGGTAAGGGTCGCTTAATTGAATTGGATAATTTTTTTTTGTCTAAACTGATTAATATTCTTAAATTACTATGTTTAGAATTAGAGTTTCATTAAATTCATATAACCTTACTATCAACCCTACACTAGGTGGTTTAGACACTCATGATATAATTGATCAAGAATTGGTGAAATAATGAAAACATGTTGAGTTTACAAATTACAATTGGGTTTGAAAAATTAAAGATCATAAAAAGATTAAAATTTATCAATTATGTAACATATAATCATGAATTAGTGATAAAGAGATTAATTTAATCACAATTATGACCAATTACATACATAAAATAAGAATAAGAACAAGAACAACAAAGGTTCGTTGATGATCGATGCTCGAAACAATGAACGTGTGAAGAAGGGTATCTATGATACAAAAAAAGGATGAATAACATCATCAAAATAGATAAAAGATTATTTTATTAAAGTAAAATAATGAATATAATTGAGGAAACTCATGATTGGGAAGAGGGACTAGATGGGAAACATGATAAAGATGAATGAAAATGATTTATGTCCACACCTTTTCTCACGCATTCCTACTTCCTATATATAGACAAGAAATTACATGTTGTAAAATGGGTATTCATGTTTTTTAATAAAGATCCATGATTTTCTACATAGATTGTTTTATTTATTCCTATCTTTCTTGAATCTCATCTGATATTTGGATTGTTGAACCTTCTCACATTGTGTAGCTAGATGTCACGTCATGATCCTTCCTTTGACTGGTTTGTTTTGAGATGGAAATTTTATTTGAATGCTACACATCATGGACTAGTGATTCATGTTATGTATCGATGGTTCACATCAAGTAATGATGATTCATGTTGTGAAGCATGTAATGGATTACAACAAGTGGTGAAATGATACTACATGTAATTTAATGATGTTTCATGATGTGTAATATTTAATTTTCTCCTATTATTCATTTTTTTCATTTGAAACAATGAAATACTATTTATTGTTATAATCAACACATATCAGTTACATTATCGAGTAAATCATTTAAAATCCTTAATAAAATTACACCGAAATGTATATATGATTTTAGGTTTTAAAGGTATAATTACTAGGGTTTTCCCACAACCATTTCCAAATAGAACTTCAAAAATTGTGTTTCAAGTAGAATTTATTTTTCGGATAAGTTTAAGTTGTTGGAAATCACTACTAGATCAATGTTTGTTATACTATCCCATGAAAGTAACACCATTTCACACATTTCCCGTTAGGATTATTTTGGTGTAATAATGGGTTATGTATCTATGGGTTATGTAGGATTAAATTCATCAACCTTATTTAAAATTTAAAATGAATATTATTAGCTGATGAATTTGGTAAAATAGAGTGAATTTTTAGAATTAGGATTCCAAATTTTCTATGTGGTGAAATTTGGTAATTTGGGGAAAAATAAAATTTGGTAAAAATGGTGAAATATGGTAAATATGAAATCATATATATGTAATAATGACTATACTCAACCAATATATAGATATGTTTATATTTTAGAACTAAAAACTATGTTGGAAAATTAAGTGAGGTAATGAGGCAATATCTGTGTAGTGGACCACTTGAGATAATGGAAAACGAGAATATTATATAATTCATGCCCTATAATTACACTCACCACCCCTATAAATACCACCACTATTCTCATTTCTCCTCCCTACAAATTTGAATCCTATGTCCATATATCTTTCAGTGAATCTTTCCCATATCCATCTCTTAAATATTAAAGAGTTTGGTAGGTTCTAGGTTTCAAATATAGGATAAAAAGATAAAGAAAATCTAGAGTTATTTCTCACTCACTTTTCAATTCTTATTTATATTTCAGTTATGATACCCTTTCCAATTTAAAATTTACTATTCCAATATTATTTTAATATCATTGAATGTACTATAATTATGATATCTTTTACATGTGATACACCATTTCACCCTCATTTTATTCTGTTCATAAGTTTTTATAATGGAAATATTCTCTAGAGGCATAAAATTCTATATTCTCACATGATAAAAATATATACTTATTAAATCTATTTGTGGTATTATATATTTATTGTTTCAAAAAGGGGAAATTTTCTAAATACGCATGATGATGATTATCCGTTGGATCTGCTATCAGGGCCCAAGTGTATTAAAATTAATTTTAGAATAGGTTCACTTTTATCATCAAAGCATATCAACATGATGATTTATTCCTTTTTTAAATTTTAAATCCATAGTGAATATCAAATATGTGGGATTTCATAATCTTATCTTTAGGGAATATTTATCTAGAATTTTTTTGGTAAACTACCATATCAAATACATGTATGAAATTTCCTATACTCAGTGATACTCTTAATATTAATAAGTATCAGATAACAAAACTTACATATTCTTCACTAGGTAAGGGTTACTATTTATGAATTTTGAATCCCTAATTATTCCTTATACAAATCTAGTTAATTAACCTAGAAATGTATATTAAATTATTGATGAGAGAAATCTATAAATATGCTAGTTTAATATTTAATTCTATATGGGGAAATCTTGTATGATAAACATCTTTGACAAATTAATGTAATCTTTTCTAATTTGTAAATTATTGAAAAAACTCATAGTATTGAATATTCTCTTTTATTATATGATAGAATGAATTGGAATATTTTATAGAAAGTGGGGATCAAAAATCATATATCCCCTTAGTATAATTATAGGTCTGTTGATACGTACAAGACTAGGTAATGGGAACATCCATACCCTTTTATGTACGATGTATTTGAATAATTCCTTGATGGTATGTTTTATGATTTATGACAATATTAATTCCCATTATTTATATAATTAAGATATTATTTAAATTTATCTATGTGATTATTTTTTCCCTCGATCATCCGTGTATTATTTTATACTTATGTATTCATCTGTATGACCTAATTTATTTATTTATTCTGACTATACTATTTATTTTATTATTAGTCCATGTTAGTTTCCATGGTATATTATCCCTTAGTGAGCATCTTTCAATGGTTCACTATCCCTTACCGAGCATCTATTCGTGCCCTTTTCTTTTTTTTCCAAATTCACTATGTAAAGAAGTCTATTATTATATCTAACATGATTTATGGATAGAATTAAGGAATAAATATTTGTACTCAAATGATGTATTATTTTTTATTGTAATTTAATTTTAATATATCTAGTCACTAAAGGATTAATAAACATTTATATTGGGTATGTAATCCCATATATTATGAGTACCATGAAATAAATAACCCATTAACTCCTGGTTCCCAGTGTTGAGCGCAATATAGTTTTATCTATAAAGGCATAATAGAAACATTATGAACTAGATTTATAAAAATGTTGTAAGGAAAATACATTTTAACACTAGAAACATATAAATATTATTATAGATTTTTTTAGATATAAATCCTATGCATAGGATTGTATTTTTGGAGAACATGATATTTAAGTCATGTTTTATATAGAAATATTTATAATATTACTAATTATGCTACAAAGTTTTTTAGATAATTGTTCCTTTTTGAATAAATGAAAATTAAAGAAACAATTGTGGAAAATTTTGGGATTAACTAAATAATCAAGATAATGGAGTCAAGGTTGGTATCAAATAAACTATTATGATCCTATAGAAATTTTCCCAAGTTATGAAACATAACCATGCATGTATGGACCAACCAGTTTTCCCTTAATAGAGATTAACATATTTAAATTATCTATGAGGACAAAACCTATATCATTATGTGGATTAAATTATCCCATAGTGTAATAACAATTAATAAAGTCTCTAGATAATATATTAATGGAATTTGGTTGTATCGAGAGGGAAATAATTATCATGGATGTATATCAGTCTAGGGGAGATGCTGACCAATGGTTGTCAGGAATACAAAAATACTTTTGATTATGAGGAGATTGAAAAAATGGAGTGGAAGGAATTTAAGGTTATATTTTTTAAAACATATTTTTTCTAGAATAAGCCTACTAAAATGGAAAATAACTTCTTCAATTTACAATAAATGGAAGAAGAAACAATAGATGAGTATGAGGCTCAACTCATAAGGTTATAAATTTCTATTGTGGATTTTCTATGAAACCAAGAAAAATGATTTATTGATTATTTGATAGTTTAAATATAGGCCTTCTATGATATTTAGTATTCTAATATTTTTCAACCTATGAATTTATTGTGATGAGTGTTATCAATAATTAGGAGAAGTTTTTAAAATCATTCATTTACCCATGAAAAATTGATTATAAGAGGATGGATAGTCTCCATGTGGAATGAAACATTGTAAAAGAAATAAAGGGAAGAGTGAAATTCATTATATGCAATAAATGTTTGTTGAAAACAGAAGGAGATTTATTATGGGGAATGGTTGTATGCATTAAATATATATTGAAATATCATCAAGCTTATGATTATAAAGGAACATGAGAATGAATTCATATACAATGTTTCAACAGAAAGGATAATTCATATTACTTCAATCAATGCCCTAATGACCTAAAAAACCTACCCCAGAAGAACCCTATGACCAAAGGATGTGATTTTTCAATAAAAAAATAAAGTTGAAGCACAAAAATTATGTGATATAAAGTGATTTTATTATTCACTCAATTTTAGATAATATATTACTTTATTCTAGATCTATAGATTCTTTGATATCATTAATATTTTCAAAGAAAATCCAATCACCCCATGATACATTAAAGAATGATTTATCAGTCATAACACCAATGGATAATGTAATTTAAATAATGATATACAAAGAAATTCAAATAATAATTAATGGGTATTGTCTAGTTACATATCTAATAATCATACATATTATGGGTAATAATGTAATTTTTCTGATGAATTGAGTATAAAATTATAACGCTATAATTTATTATAGAGAGGTGAAGTGAGTATGAAATTACTAATTTTTTAGGGGATATTTCATTACATAAATATTTTTAGGAACCACACCACCAAAAAATGTTCTTAGTGAAATCATTATAGATGAAATAGATTATATGAAATCTATAATGGAGAATGTGGTATATAGGATAGAATATGTACCCATTATATAAGAATAAATTGATATATTTCCTAATTAATTACATATATTTTCCCCTAATTGAGAGGTTGGATTCAATATAGATCATATCTATAATGAAAAACCTATATGAAAGCCACCATAAAGAATAAATGTAGTATAGTTAGTTGTGTTAAAGAATAAATTACAAGATTTATGTGATAAATGTTTCATTCATTCAAGTGTTTCACTATTCGGAGAACCCATTTAAAAAAATTAAGGATGGTTCAATGAGGTAATATATTGATAATATTGAAATTAATTGAATTACTATAAATAACATGTATACATTACCATTTATTTATAATGTATTTGATTAGATTCAAGGGGACCAATAATTCTCAATGATTGATCATTATTTTGGTTATTGTTAGTTAAAAGTTAATAAGAAGGTTAACCTACAGATATATTTTTATATAATGTATGGTTATTATGAGTTCATAGTAAATTCTTTTGAGTTAAAAATTAACCATTTTTTTTATGGTTGTCATGAATAATGTATTCAAGGATTATATTTATATTTTGTGGTAATATTTATTTAATTATATCCATATGTCCTCTTATAGATATGTGGAGAATGAGACTCATTTTGAAATTGATCTTGAGGATTGAATGAGAATGGGGTTTTATGGGAAATTTAGTAAATGTTTCTTTTGACATAAAAAAGATCCTTTCATTAGCCACAATATATCCAGGGATGATATGTCTATTGATCCTTCAAAAATAACGGTTTTCATATAATGGATAAAATCTATAAACATAAATATAATATCTTGTTTCATTATTTTAGATTGATGATGTCAATAGTGTGTTTATAATTTAACTCAATTAGCTAATTCATTAACCATGTTAACGCACAAGGAGGTCACATTAACATGGAAAAATGAATTCGAAGATAGATTTTAACAATTAAATAGGATAATAAAAAAATGAACCTATATTTACTTTTCTATCTGATAAATAAGGGCTTGTTACTTTTAATGACATATGAAGTAAAGGTCTTGGATTTACTCTAAGGAAAAATAATAGAGTGGTGGATTATGAATATTGATTATTGAAACATAATGATATTAAATATCCAACACAAAATTTAGATTTAAAATTTCATTTTATTCACTAAATAAAAGGATATGTTATCCATATAACTTGAAATGTCATATATATAGCAACCACAACAGTTTGAAATATCCATTTACTAATAAATATATTAAATGTGAAAAGTATATGGTCGAAAATTCTTAAGGATTATGATTTTGATACAAATTTTTATACTAATAAATAAAACATTGTAGTAGACGTAGAGAAAATGGTATCTCGACCATGATGATAGGGGATAATAATCCAATTCTTAAGGATTTAGTTATAATGTACATGGATAATATAATGTAATGGGAGACATCATACTTATTCTATGAAATTACCCAAACTCCATTATTAGAAATTATTAAGAAATCTTAACTTAATGATGGGTCCTAGCAAAGGATGATGTGATTTGTGAGAAATGGGAAATTACCAAAGTTTAATATTGCTAATGATTATGTTTTAAAAATTATTATGTGGTTAAGTATTCCAATAATACTAGTGGTAAAGTTGTATTTTTTGGATGAATCTAATAGAAAATAATTCTTTATTCATCTTTGTTGCATTAAGATGTATTTTAATATTCGTGATCATTTCTTGTGGGAAAATATAATGTGATAGATTAGGGACTAACCTACACGATGCTTAGTATACCAATAGGTGAAGACTGAAAGGCATCTTCCCAAGTGATTTATGGAACCTTTACCTATACTAGAGTGTTCGTGGGATAATATTACTATATATTTCATTATAGAGCTACATAATAAATATGAGGGTAATAATACATTATGGGTCATTATAGGTCATATTGTAAAGTAAGCACGTTTACTATTAATTCATGAAAATTTTCCAAGGGATCATATTTTTAGGTGGAATATAAATGAGGTTTCGAGGCTTCATTCCACACCCTTATCAATATCTTCTAATCATGATCCACGTTTACATCAATATATTATAGTATTTTTCAAAATTATTTGAAGTTAGAGATAAATATTGGAATAACCAATCACCCCCAAATAAATAGATAGTCAAAAAGGAATATACAAACTTTAGAGGATATTCATAGGTCATTCTCACATAAATTCCAAGGTAATTGGGATCAATGTTTACCAATAGTAGAGTTTTATTATAATAATTGTTTCCAATGCAATATTTAAAAGGTCACATATGAATCCCTATATGTATGTACAATTTTAAATATAACATGTTATGATGATGTTAGTTAAATGAATTTATTAGGTCTTAAACCTTTGAAATATACATCAAAGAAGGTAAGATCTATCCATAATCATATGATTTTGACTAAAAGGTTTTATGTTTTATTTTTTAAAAATATATTTGTACCTTTTTAAATGTATTAGAGTGTATTATACATATTTCTTGATAAGTACATAATATATAAAAATTTAAATAAGGATTATAATATGAGAATACATGGTGTGAATATAAAATATATGGTTTTTTATAAATATATAAAGAAGAATAAAGTTACATATACATGGGAAACATATTTATATAAAAAATATAGTATAACTATGAGAGTCATGGAATTAGAGCACAAACTATGAAACTGAGTTCGATTTTAAATAGATGAGATTGTGAATGAAGACATATTGGTTTAGAATGTGTTTTTAAAGTTAAAGTGTATATATTCATTTTGAATAAGAGTATGATAAGGGATGGATTTTTTCTATTCTAATTAAATATAAATTCAAGTGGAGTTTTGATTTGATTATAAAGTATTTATGATTAATTATAGGTTTTTTGTATTATTTAAAGAATTTGGAGATAACTTTGAAAGAGTCGTTCTGTAATTTTTAAGGGCAATCTGTTACTTTAGAAGAGCCGTCATATGATATAGGAAAACCTCCTAGGAGTCAATGTGGACCTAATAAGGGTAATCCAAAACATTAGTAGAGTGAATTTGTAGCTATCTCAAGGATTATAGGAGTTATCAACTATTTTTAAGCGTAATTTGGTATTATAGGAGAGTAATTTTTTTGAAAAGGGAAAGTTCTTAAGAGTCATACAATACTTCAAAAGTATAATATTAAAACTTCATAATAGTAAATTTTTGGTAAAGGCATGAATGTCACCCTGTGAATGTAATGTTCATTTATAGCAATGGAATTTTTTAAGGGCGATAAAGGGGATTTGTAAAGATGGTTTAACTTTGTGAGGTTCATTATATGGTTGATGAATTTACTTCATAATGTTGAACCCTATATTCATAAAGTTGATCTAAGAACATCATAAGGTTCAATTCATGTACAAAAATCGATAATCAGGAGGTATCTCAAATGTGGATTTTTAAATTTTTATTTCATTTTGAAATTTTATTATAGGATCATCTAGAATAGTTTAAATGTGTTTATTGATTTTTAAATATGATTAATAACATAATCGACTACACATGGAGAGAATCGAGCCGACATTAAAGGAGTACTGACCTATGATATTATTATTGAATTAAAATATATGTTTTATATTGAAAACATGCATGAAAACCATTTATAGAAACTCACATGGGTTAAATTGATCACTATCAATATTAATATACGATTTAAACCATATTCGAAGATAAATAAAGGAGTTTACAATTTTTTTGGACAATTAAAGAATATAAATATTTTGAAAGCAATTAGGATGATTATGGAAAATTAAAGAGGATGATTTCTCAATGTTATCATATTAAAAAATATGGGATGTATCTCATGAAAAAATTTCTTATAGTAAAGAGAAAAGATTGGAATGGGATTTATGGAGACATTAATGTGAAATAGTTATTAAGATCAATGTTAATGGAATATCTTAGATATTAAAAATTATAGAAATATATCTCAAATGTTACCCATATTTTCTATAAGAATAAAAGAAGAAAAAGGGAAAACATGATTCCCCTTATTACCATGAAACATTTTTACACTAAAGGAAGAGAAAAAGGGAGATACTACACAATATTGAAGATCTAGTTCCAAAGATAAAAGAAGAAGGAATTGATTCAAAAAGGGATTCCATCAATTATATTATATTCTACTAAGTGGAGAAATCTAGAAGGAAGGAGGAGTACTAGTGATACAATAAGTATTTATAGAAGAGTAATATGAAAATTCTATTTTATAATTATACTCAGCTAGAGGAAGTGTTGTTATTATTATTAGAGGAATAAAAGTACTAAATACACATTATGAGGTGTTAATATCATTTAATATGATAAAGATGGAGATAATAATACATGGTGTCTAATAACACATCTATAAAAATGTTTATGGTTCATTAAGATATGTTATCATTACTGATCATCAAGATACCTACACATCTATAAACTATTGAAAATCTTCCCACAGAATTTCTCAATGTATAATCTCTAGTAGAGAGAATTGGGTGAGGTCTGACCAAACCTAAGACACCTTTATTGAATTAATGATATATGTGGAAGAAGATATAGTGTTCCTAATATCATTAGTGATAAATTATTAAACATTTGTAATAAATATATAGTGGATTATTACCTATCTAGCATGTTGAAACCCTACCAGAACATTATCTTAGGATTATCCCTCAGTGGTGAAGCATGAAATACCTCTTTGTCACTTCCATGTTTTAATTTATTATACATAATTTTATCATTCATATCAAAATAGTTAAAAAAATTAAATTCATAGGTTAAACACAATTACTTCAAATTTGGATCCAAAATAAATAACTAAAAATTAAATAGAAAAGTTTAAATCGTCCTACACCTTGATTAACCCCCTTTGAGTGTATCTATTATTGTAAAAAGTTGTATCAAATTAAAAATATTTATTCTATGTGTTCAACCACAATTACTATTTTTGGATTTTCTGAACTCATGGGATCACAGAAGAAGATAACATTTTTTAATATCACTAATTTCAGTTGTTCTCACAGTGATATTTTTGTTTCAATATGATTTTAGAGGTAGAAGTGTACACTATATTCAATTTTATTCTGTCTTAAAGAAGTATGGTGAATGAGTTAGATGTTTTAGAACAAATAACTATAAATAGAGGTTTCTTAGATTTGGTAAATTTTAAATCTTTTCATTATTATAGTGCTTATTATATTTGGACATTGTTGGAGAATATAAATGGAGAGTCGATGGATGTAAACAATGATGCGGATACTTTTTGATGATAATATTTAAAATATGATCAAATTGAGAATATTTTGAGAAATATAGATGAAAAATAATATATGTTTAAGGGTAAGACAAGAGAAATTATAATGAAATTTTTTGAGAGTAAAATTACATCCATGGAGCTTAATAACTATAGTTATCATGATATATTTGATTCCAAAAATGGTTTTTATGATCCTTAGAAATCCAAAGGTTCATGTTCATCCATAGAGGATTACATAAGAGTATATTCCAATAATGAAATGGAAGTTACCTCAAGTTTCCAATTTTAAGGATTATTATGAAGTAACTAAGAAGATATTTAATCTTCAGAAGAAGAGGAGGTTCAGTGGTGTATTAAGAATTGAATAAAAAATGCATTTATTTAAGATCTTTTCATAGAGAAAAATTGGATGAAGAGAGTTTAAGTGGTATTAATTTTTTTATTTAAATAATATTTATGTATTGATAAAATAATAAAGTCATTTAACTAGAAATATTTTATACGATTCTGAAAATAAAATGACCACATAAAAGGTGTTAATGGAATGAAATATCCCTCTCAAGACATAGCTCAAATAGAGAAGATAGTTTAGAATGGAAGTTCCCTCATATATTAAATAGATTTCCACCTAGTTAAATAAGAAATATGAGAAGATCAATGAACTTCAGATAAATCACAGTTCCTCAATGGGAAGAGAAAAGGTAAAAATATGAGATATGAAAACCTCACCTTGAAGAAGGAAGGGATGTTTTAACACGGAGTGTGTAAATAAATATAATTTTTAGGAAATATATGAAAAAATACTATGAAAATTGGGTATTATCATAATGCTACTACTATGGAAGGTTGGGATAGACCATGAGTCTATTCCCAATAGTACAAGGGCTCAAAAGTAGAGGAAGACCCACTACTTCAACATCTCAACTGAGTAATGACCACATGAGGTGTAATTTCTATAAGAGATATTTCAAATATTCTGACCTTATTGTTATGGAATGACACTTTAGTGTGAAGGAAAAAAAGAAGGCATAAGAAAACTCTATATTTTTATGACATATAATGACGGGATCTATACTGGAATAAGATCTCCTATGTTAAAAAATATATTTATCATCTGTGAGGAAAAACATGCAAATCAACAACCAGAGCACAAAGAACCAATCATGGTACAATCACAACAACCCTATTGTAAATAAAGAAAGAATCTTTGGAAAACAATGCAAAAATTTGAGGCTATTCCAAATGTTAGGAAGAAGAATATTTTTCACTTGAATAAGTATTTATCAAGAGTAAGTTAGGACAACATTATTATTTGGTAAATTAAATAGGGTAAAAATGATTCATTCTTAAGTGGACTCAACTATAAAAATACAAATATTGCGAGAAAGGCTGATGAATATATTATTTTATGGTGAATGAAACACATCAAGGAATGTTGAAACATTTCATTAAGAGAAGTGTTTATTCCATGTAAAGTGAGTCTTATAAAGGAGGTGAATCCCAAGACAAGGAAAGAAGATAATTATCATATTCCTAGGTAATTTTTTATTAGTGGAGTCATACAAAGTAAAAATACTATAAATTTTTGGAGGAAAAATATAAATTAAGGATTAGTCCACAAATTCTAACCATGTTTCTCTATTTGAGGATGCTAGAGGTACCACTCATCCTATATGTTTCAGTTTTTATAAATTTATTTGAATGCAGAAAAATAATTTGGGGGGTACAATCCATGGGGTGTGGTAGTTCTAAAGGCACACATGCGATTTAGCTGAAAGGGTATAAAAAAATTAGTGGAGTCAGAAGTACTAAAAGTATCATTTGGAATTAATACTAACTGTTTCTCATGGATGAATCTGACTCTGTGAGTGGTTTCAAGTAACCACATTGGATTTTAACATAGATTCTAGAAGTTTTGGGTTATGATAAATTCCTTAAAAATATAGTACAACATGGGGGAGATCCATATTAGATGAAATGGTGTTAAAATATCATTTTATATAACCACAATGAATCAAGAAATTTATTATTAGAAATAATTTTTACATAAAATATATTTATTGGTATCATGCCACTGCGAAGATGAGTACAAATTGATATGTAGAATTAGTAACATGCACACCTTTAATGTTTATTTATTAGTATACTAACAAATGGTATTAATTGTTTACTTTTACACGATACTAAAATATATTGGGAAATTACAAGTCATTACTAGAATCTAGAATCCATGAAGTTAATTTTTTTCATAAAAACATATATATAGAAAGATGGAGGAATTTAATGGGAATTGGTGACATGAATCATAAAGGATGTTAAGTCTACTCTATAAAATAAGAAGCCTAATGAAGGAAGAAAAACACATGTATGAAAGAGGTATCATATTTTTAGAATTGAAAATTAAAATTATTTGATCTAATAAGTGGGTTGTCATAAAAACTATGGATTTTGTGTGAGTTCGACTAAGTTCACGTGAATATATATAATTGACAAAACTTTATCTAAATAAACCTCTTAGAATTAGTGTGTGACATGTGTATCATTTAGTGGGTTGACATAAATTATTTTTTACTAAATCAAGCTCTAGCATAGATAGTTTATATGATATGTCAATGTATCGAATTCAATGTATAAATTTCAATCACTAAAATTATTCCAAGAAAAGTAAAACTAAGTTTAAAATAAAAACTACTTAATAATAAAGGATGCCCAATCAAGAAGTTACTTTTCTTGAAAATTGATTTAGAGGTTGAAATGACAAATTGGAATTATGGATATTCGATAAGTGGTATCCACTAAGTGATATCAGAGGGTGGTAAATAGAGTTAGGAGTTCAAGATATGAAGTTATTTTTAAAGTAAAATCACGATGTTGAGAAATCTATGGGAACGATTAGAACTATTAGGAGATGTTGAGAGAGACCTAGTAAAAATGATTTAATGATAGAGTTTCATGATATATAGATGGAGTAAAATCTATAAATAAGGAGGTTTGTGGACTCAATTTTCCCAAATATCATATTTTTGAGATCACTAGAAATCATTGATATACAATCATTGAAAATCCATGCCAGATATAAAAAGTGATGAATAAAACCCTATATTTTAGGGGGAGAATTCCAAAATGGTTGACATAGATAGATGTTTTTAGATTTAAAATCATTTGGTTAAATAGACTGGGAAGGGATTTCAGGACAAATGGGGAGTAAACATAATGGAGCAACACCCATGGAATTAAAAAATGTAAGGGTAGATAAATTCAAGGAAAAATTAAAAAACAAATGAACCATTATATTTTATTGATAAATGGGGATAAATGGGATAAAAAAACTTAAATACATTTCTTGGTTTAATGGTTTTATAGTGTTATGGGTAGATGTTATACTTGAGGGAATATTGTCAAAAAAAAATTAAATAGTGAGAATGTAACACCCTAGAAGGTTGAAAGGTTAAAAGGATAAATGTTACTACCCATATCAAAAAAATTAATTTCTTTATGAGATTACCATATTATAAATTCACATTTAAGAAGGTTTTTCCTGTAGTAGTGATCATGATGGGTGACCTCTTGGGAATTTTCTTAAGGTGTGTGTGAGCGAGGACAATCCACACTAGAATGTGCATATGTCGGCCTGTGGGGATAGTTGGTAGTTTGATGACCCATTTGGGCTTACTGGTGGGCCAAGGGAGGGGATAACATGTGTTTGTGATAAATACAGGATGCATTAAGGGAAAATTATATAAATTTTAATATCCCATGATTTAAATAGAACACTATGTTTTATAGCGTATACAATATGAAACACCAATCCCAAACAGACCATGAAATATTAATATTTAAATGGAATATTTATTACAGATACATTAAATTGATGTGTATTAAAAGTACTAAAAGTATTTTGATATATATATAAATGTATTAATAAATAAAAATTTATTGATTAATTCATAGTAACTAATCACTAAATTTTTCTGTAAATTCATTTTATGCTTTAAAAATATATTATCTTCAAAAAAATTATTGCTTTTTATAAGAAAAAAGCCATAAATAATTTATGGTTCTTTTAGAAATTTTTTTGATAAAAAGGATGTCATTTTGGAATTAACCATATACAAATTATCTTTGGATAAATTTTTAGAATTAAAAAAACAATATCTTTCAATAAATAGTGAAAATTAAAATTTTTTATTGAAAACCAACTTTTCTTTTAAAAAAATTCACATTATATATTATATTAGTTTTAAAATTTAATTAGATAATTTGGTTTAAAAATAATCCAACAAATTTTATTGGAATCAACAATATACCTGAATTTTGTAAAAACATTGTTTTATACTTAAAAACTTATTTTCTAGAAAATCAATTCTAATCGTGTTTTGTATGTTTAATTTTAAATTAAAATTTAAAACATATTTTAATTGAATTTGAAAATATAGATTATAATGTTTTAATCAAAATAATTAATATTAGGTGATAGGTTAAACTTTTGTTTTGGTGAATATGAATAGTAACAATAGTCAATTTTTGTTTCCATGGTTGTGGTAAAATAGGTCAACTGGGTTTATAAATAATGTGATAAGGTGTAAAGTTCATTAAAAACAAAGATTAATTTTAATTTATCGGTTTATTTCATCCATAATCATCTAGAATTTCAAAACATGGGAATTTTATTCCATTTAACAGTTTTTTACATTTATATTGTTTTAAGTAAACGATAAAGCCAAAAATGTCACTCTCTATACATTAGTAATTATAATATCGTGTAAATGGATAAAAATGACTTATTTTCAGTTATATTTTTTTGAAATATAAATAATGTTTTTTCATAATATATTTTAAAATTTTAATGATGAAATAATTAACCTAAATTCATACGCAATACCAACACAATGTTTGCACAATTAGTAGAAAAATGAAGTAAATGATTTTAAAAACTCTAAATGTAATATTTTATGGGTTATTTATAGAATAACATAAATTTTATAGATAAATATAAAATACTATTAATTTATTAGTGTTTATATTATAATTCCTCTACTATCTTGATGACTTTATAGCAAAATTGTATGAATAATGTCAAGAATGCCATTAATGATATTTTACATTAAATAATATTATATTAAATTATTTGAAAATAATAAAAAAATTTAAAGTGGACAATTAGGATGATAAATGGTTGATATTTTCATCTATTTTACATTTATGAGTCAATTTACACATTATTAGTAAAATTATAACCCATTAATGTTGAAAATTTCATTACCACAATTAAGGTTTAAATTCGTTAACTAAGAGGTTAAATAAAATGATAAGGTTTAAAATGATATGTAAACCCATATAAATTTATATGATAATTATATTATTACTATATAATATTTATATTCAAAATCAGGACTTTTGGAACCATTTGACATGATTTAGAAACATATTATATTATAATATTTCATGTATTTCCCAAAAGTTCCTCTCCCCTAATTTATAAAAGGACACTCCATATCCTCTCCTCTACACACTTGAAGAAACATTTGTCTTGGTAATGAACTACCCAAAACTCTTACAAACATACTTATCCAATTACTATAGGTCTTATATTGGGAAGAATACCAACCTTGGAAGGAATAAGTTGTAAAGCAAAGGGGATTGTCTGAAGAAGTGGTATAAATTTTAACGGAATCTTTTAGTTTTATTTCATATTCTATGAACATAAAAAATATTCTAAGAGATATGATAAAATAATATAGGTATAAAACATGTAATTATATTTTATCTTATTAATTCATTAACCTTATTCTATCTCATTATTTCATCCAATTGGAAATTAAATAACAATTCATGTGTATGGGGGACTGTTACCTTATGAACAGATGTAATTCATTTTCCATCACCTCATCTCACTAATGGTTATAATTATGAATTTAATATATATATATATATATATGTGTGTGTGTGTGTGTGTGTTGGTGTTATATTCTTGAAATAATTAACATTCTAGAAATATAATATATCACATATTTTTCTACCTTTACATCCAATGAAAAATGATAACACCGTTCCTGCGTACGTGTGGATTACCATCTCCATGAACTGATGTGATTCACTTTTCATTACCACATCTCATGGATGATACATATAAATTATTTAAATATATAATATGTTATTTATGATATGATAAATATTCTATAAACATAATGTAATAGTTAACTTATTGGCATAATATTTTTTGAAAAATTGAAATGTTAATAATGTGCATGCATGACCTACCGTCTCCGTGATTGGAACACAGTTAATTTTTCATAACCATATTTCATGGTTAGTTTCAAAATTATAATTTATCTATAAAAATGATAATTATTTCATGATTATTATCATGATATAATGGAATAATGATCTCTTTGACCATATTCAACCGACCAAATTTATTTTATAAATACAAGTTGAATATCGTCAAAGCGTATCACATGAACATAACTGATTAAGTTGTTACATATAAATAAATGGAATAATAAACATGAAAATGGTTATTAAGAAATTAAATTGTTGACATAATCTTATTATTTAGTAATATAAGGAATGAACATGATGATTCAGACTCTAGGTAAGAGACACATTACTTCAAATACATCATTATAAATGTTTTAAAGATTTATTTTCTAAATATTTTTCTTCCATGTATATATTATTAAATTTATCTTATGAATATTTATATATGTATATAAATTAATTATAAATGAAAATTTATATTTATTTTTACATTATTTACAAGGTTTTTAGAAGGAATATTTTTAAGGAATGTTTTGACATTTATTATAAAAGGTAATAGGAATGATCTATTTTAACATATACGGTGTTAGTGATTTTTCTTACTATTGAAACCATTATTTTATATTTAGATTCATTTATAATATTCCTTGGTTTATTCAATGAAAATAACTCCTTACCATTGTTCAATGAATTTTAGTTTTGAAAACATGGTTATCAGGGAAAGGGATATATCAATATTGAATAATGTTTTTCTTATTGGTTCAAAAGTAATATTTTTTGAGTTTGATTATGGAAATGAATTAATTTATGGGTTTATTACTTGTTATTTTCCTTGTAAACTATTTATATTGATGAGATATCCATTTATATATCATGATGTTAGGTGAGATTGATGTACCCCTTGATGATGTGTGATTACAATATATCTCTCATATGCATTGGGTAATGATTATGTTCTCCAGATAATTATATTATAAGTTTAATGTATTGATTATTCTAATTTTATGGGTTCAATGGTGATGATTTTCAAGGACACCCACAATAATTTTGTTTTTTATTGCAATTACTTTCCATGGAAAATATTTAATTTCAAAATGTAATATAATTATGTTTTGTTTTAAAGGAATTATTATGACCTTTTAGGCTAAAGAGGTATATTTTAGGAAATTTTTGTTCATGGGTTACCATGTTTTCTAAAAACCCCACGTGATTATGATTTTTCTTTTACGTTTTATTATAATGTTTTTTATGAAAATATTTTTTCTGTAAAGCTTATTTCATGTGAATGTAACCATTTATCTGAGATTAACATTTATTATGTTAAAGGAATAATCTCTTTTAGGATATCATGGTTTTAAAATAGAATAATGAGTTTATTTATTTCTATATTTACCAATCTGAGATTTTTTTTCTCAATCCAAATTTTAAACTGATTTTTATAGGGTTTCATGATGAATAGGTATAAATAAGAAGTTATGTTAATTTTTTTTAAATTGTTTTGATTAATTTAATAGTTTTTTTGATAATTTACTATCTCATTGCATTTATTAAGTATTAAAATTGTTATTAAAAAAATAATAATATTATATTTACATAATTATCTTTCTTAATATTTGAAATGGATTACTTATGAAGATGGGTTATAATGTTCATTTTTTATTAATTATCATGGTTATAATTTTACATATTGATTATTGTTTCTTTAGTATTTTAAAACTTTCTATACTTAAGTAAACATTTAGGATAACTATGTCTGACCCTTATGTGCCAGACCTACTACCACACTAAGGCGGACTAGGAGGTCAAACCTCATGGGAGAGAAGCACAAAAAGTAGGGATATAGAGGAAGGCCATGGATAGTGCGGTCTTAATATAGGAATACCCATATATAAGGCCCACATAACACCCCCCAAATTTACATGGATTGGGCTTGGTAAGATCATTGGGCCCATGTGGAAGGCCCATGTGTGTGAATTCTAGGTTATAGGTGCTTATCCCCCACTAACGGCTTTGAGGGGGTTTGGCACTACTTTATTTTTATAATATTAGTTAACCCCAACACTTTTTTAATGTGGGACACTAATGTTGATTCACTATTCATCTATGTAAAAAATCCCAAACATGATCTCGGTCGTCAGATCAATTATTTATCATCCATTCAGTCTTCTTTCATTCTCCAAAATATTGTTTCTTATCCAACAAACTTCAATTCGAATTTCTTTATCATCTTCTATATTTTTTCACTAGTATTGTTTAGTTCACTTTTTCACTCATCCAACATTCTTGAAACTTTCACCGACACTACTTGTTTCAACTCAGAATTATATTAATGATTTATGTTTTAACATACCATCATTTTCTTTCAATACGATTTATGATTTCAGGTATTTTAGCAATATACTAGTATAATGATTCTTTCAACTATGGTGTCTCCTTGGTTGGCTGGTATGATTTTACAATCGCCAAACATTGGACCCCAACGGTAGCACCATTTCTTAATGGTGGATCATTTTTCCACCGAAATATTTTCTTCGATAGTGGATTTCTCTACCGGCAAGATAACTTACCATTTGTAGTTTTTCTACCATTGGATATCCAATGATAGATGAAAATTCCATTGGTATCACTTTTCTCTATTTTTCTACCTTTTGGATTTTCACATATAGATCATCATCACTAGAAGATTCATTCACTGATGAAATCTACCTTACACAACCATGGAAGCATCCACATAAAACCTCTTTCAGTTGCTCAATATCATGTTAACCACATCCTTCATCATTTTATATGATTTTATTTGAACCATAAATTTCATTCACACTATCTTTTTATTCTCATTTCCAATTATCATGATAGAGAATTCTTCAAACTCAACTAGAGTTATTCCTTTCTCATTTATTTTATTAGGATCTATGAAAGTTGTTTTTTAAATGGTTTTCTGGTTTCAATAATTTATTTTTTTCCTATTTTATAGTGGTTAATATTCTTTTATTTCAATGTAAGATTCTTCCATCATTTAACATCCAAAAATAGCATGTTTTTATTCTTTATCTATGAGTCTGTGATTACACAATGACATGGAATTAGCCTTATATTTGTTGGGTTTTATAATTTTATACTTCTTAGAACATTAATAGATATCTTTTTTTTCTATGGAATAATTTTTTACACAAGTAGAAAAATAATTCTACCACCCTTGGATTTCACTAGTCGTAGAATCAGCTACTGCTCCCTTTCTTCAATGGTGGATCTCCACCAATGATTACTAAGTCAATCTACCACCATTATTTTTAATCCATAATTAGTTAAAAAAATATTCCAATGTTTTTATTTCTTATTTTAATTTTTGTCTTTAAAATACATTCTTCTATTAAATGTTTTATATTATTTTTTTGAAATATAATTATAAGGTGTGTAAAAAAATAATTGTAATCATTTCTTATATACAAAAATATATGAAGATGTAAATTATTGTAATTATCTAATTTACAACATTTTTTACAAACTTATTAATCTTACTATTTATTCTCTAATTTAAAAGTATTTTATAAATATAATATTTCTAATTAGTTATTCTTACTATTTTAATTGTTTTATATCAATATTTTATGATGAAATATAAATCCCTATTGTAATATTTTTTCAATGTGGATTTTAAAAATCAAGGTATCAATAATATTATTTTTATCATTATATTCAAAAAAGTTTCATACAGATATTAGACATAGAAATGTCCCTAGAGGATATTGTTTTAGTTTTCTAGGACATATATTCAAGGATAAAAACAATTTTAGGGAAGATTATTCGACATATTACTTGTGATGCCACCTTGAAAATTATTTCTTCTCTCATTTTTGATTAATAATCTAATGAAACTTATGTTCCTATACTATGATTAAATAAAAAAATCAATGTTTATCCGTCTTCCACTAATTTGATCAATGATTATCAGGATTCATCATATTCGACATCATTTTATCATTATGTTGGGTTTATTTTTATTTTTTTTAGTTTACATTATTTCTTCATATATTTATAAATCCATTCTTGTATGGTTTTTGATTTCCCCCATCAAAATAATGTTTTTCTTTGTCTGGTTATTCCACCACTAAAAAAGAGTTTTGGGTTGCGAATCCTGATGCAAATTCAGGTAAAAAGTCTAGGTGTAGTGTCTTGTAAATGACTCGGCTATTAATTCATGTTTTTTAAAAGAAAGTGTATATTATAAAGTTCTAACACCTTTAGAATCAATGTTATTAGTGGGTACTAATCTCCTCAAAGAGTAGAAAAGGTTGAGGGGTTGACTAGGATCTTGGTGATTTAAACCACAATAAATATTTGTGTTCATTCATTTTATTTATGACACACCACCTTTCAAGAACACTGCAATCACCAAAGCTATTTTCTTTATAAACTCTTATTGTTTTGTATTTAATTTTTTTAAAGGGACTATTCACCCAACTCTAGTCATAATTGTTGTCATTATCGATCTAACAATTGGAATCAAATCCTGGTCACTGATTGGTTATCTTTCTTTAGTTTTTATAATCTAATACCAATCAGTTTGTATCAGATCATGGTCTCTAATAGGATATATCTTCAAATTTATATAATCTGATACCAAATAATTGGTTTTAGAGGTATGTCAACGGATCTATGGTTCTAATATCAAAAAATTATCAATATACCATTTTCTATGAAAATTTTACCACATTGATTATTTTTGTTACTTATTTTTAAACCATGTGCTAACCATAAATCTAATAATAAAAATTCAAAGGAATAATTTTTTTAAGATGGAAGGTGTTCGTGAAAATGATTGATATATTCTAGACTAACCCCCATTATTTGATGTAAGTTACTATATTTACTAGAAAGACAGAATGAAATCCTACTTAAAACGGTTAAGTGTGGATCATTGGACTATCATGGATAAGACATATGATCTACTAAAAGTGGATCTGAGGACACTAATAGGTAATAACCTGGTAAAATATGTTTTGAATTATAATGTTAAAAAAATTATATAAATATATAAGTAGAAGTGTTCATAGTCATGTTTCAGCGTGTAAGATATCCCATGATATATAGAGGATACTTTAAGTGACTCAGTATGGGACTGAAAAGACCATGAGGACCAAAAGATTAATTCTTTGAGAAGAATTCAATGATATCAAAATGGGATATGAAGAATTTGTAAACCAGATGTTCCATCAATTTTATAGTATTACTAATGCTATATGTTATCTTGGAAATGTATTGGGTAACACAACTAGAGTGGAAAAAGTTTTGTATATCTTCAGAAAGCATAAAATGTAAAGAAGGTGTCCATAGATGAGAGAAATAATTTTAAGGATTATACTTTATAAGAACTTATAAGCTCTATTCTACAATATGAGTTAGAGAGAAAAAATAATTTTAGTGGGGAATCTAAAACAAGAAAAGGTATGGATTTTAAATTTAATGTTTTTAATACATATAATAAATTTGAATATGATTAATTAGAATGGGACAAGGATATGGATCACTTTATAAAGAATATTTTCGAATTTATAAGAAACATTGGTTTCTAGAGATAACTCATAAGGAAGAATGAAAATGATTACAAGAAATGTAATTTAAGTAAGAATAATGATGTTTTAGATCTATCATGTTATGAGTGAAGGAATAAAGATAAAAATTTACCTGATTAACCCAAAATAAACCATTCAAAGAAGTACAAAGACAAATGGAGGAAAAAAGGATCTATTTGGAGTTTGGGACTGTTCAGATAGTTTTGAATCAATAAGTGACTCTTGAAGTGAAAAGGAAATATGTAACCTTTCATTTATTGGTATTTAGTGTGGAAAAAATATTTCACTTTTTACTCAGTTTATAACTCTTATAATTCTTTATCATAATGACATATCTAAAAGTGGAAAAGATATTGTTTCAAATTCTAGTTGTGATTCTGATTCTATGAATTATATTGTTAAACAATTTCTTAAAGATAATGAATAATCAAGGAATGGTAGGGTCAAAATAATTGAAAAATATGTATAATTTAAATTTAAAAACAAGAAGTTAGTAATAAAATGACAAAATACAAATGGAATGTGAAAATGTAAATATCATTTTTTCTAAGATGATGAAAATAAAATGAATTTTGACTCTATGTTTTTTAATCTAAAATATGAAAATGAAAGGCTTAAATAATTTATTATAGTAAATGAAAAATATTTGGATTGAATATTTAATTTACCTGTGGATGATCTAAAAAAATTTGAAAATTAATATAAGAAATTAAATCATGAAAATAAATAATTAAGAAACACAACTAATAGATCAAATGAAAAATTTTATATAGATTTACAAACTATTCAAGAAGGGGATAGTGTTTTAAAACGTTATTCTATTAATTATAAAGAGGATATATGATGCACTGTTGTCAATAATGAATTTCCACATAGTTTAACATCTATAATTTTGTTTTTTGGATGGTTTTTATTTGATTTTCACAAAGAGAATGTATCTTGATATTTTCTTCGGTAATTAAAGGATAAAGCATGGAATCTTTGAAGTTTGGAGATTCAGAAGGGAATTAGAGGCGTAAGGACCCTTTTCCCTCTAATGATGCTATATGGGATCTTTTCAGATCATATACTTGATGTGATGGATGGAGAACAAAGGAATTTCAAAGGTCAAGAAGACCCACACGGTTACCGCACAGTTTACCCATACCGTGTGCAAACCGTGTGGGAGGAGATTACCCTTACAGAAGGGTCCGCACAATTTCCACATGGTTTACAAATGGTGCGGGCCATGCAGACTAAACCGTGCAACTCAAAAATTTCTGGACAGTAGCTACAATATAGATTGCACACAGTTTGCCAAACCGTGTGCCCAAATGGTGCGGCTGAAGAATCCAAGGCAGTAGCCTCCACACGGTTTGCGCACGGTTTACCAAACTGTGTACCAAAACCGCGCACCCCACTTCAGATTTGGTTTTTTGCTTTCCCCTTTTCCATCAACTCCTTGACTCGAGTTTTCCTTTGAGACTTACCTTTAGACAACTAGAAAAAGGTCCTTTTTGACCTGGAAGACCCTGGATACTTAAGGAAAGAAGGAGGATTTTCTAGAGGGATAGGGATTGGAGGGAAGAAGAGAGTTTTATTTCTAAAAACTTGTTTTTAGTTCTGGTATGTTTTATTCTTCTGTTTCTTGTTCAGTTTAATAGTAATGAACTCATTGAAGATTAATAGTAAGTTTTCTACTTCTTTGATTTTGAGTAGTTAACCCCCCCCCCCTTTGTGTTGGGGCTGGGAGAAATGAGGGTTCTCTAGAATCTGTCCCCCTATCATTGTATTTGTTCATAACCTCTCATCTAATTCTGCCAACATTTCAATTTTCTATTTTGCTGGAATCCTCTATGTCAGACCAAGAATAGAGTTTCTAGGGATCATTGGGAGAAATATGACAAGAATATCCATGACCATTGGATATTCTTGTCATTTCAAGAGGGTGGCTCTTAACGAAAAGTTAGTAGAAATCAATTGCCGGACCAAGGAATTGATTTCTACTAACTTGATCGGAACTCGCTGGACCAAGGAAGTTTTGACACATATGAAACCCATAAATTTGGGTTATTATGAACAATACAACATTGTAGGATTAAGGTTCTAGTACCACATGAATATCCTACCCCGGGACATTTTTATCATCATTCAGTAAAATTTGGTTTTAAATAATTTGAGTTTTAAAGTAATCAATACTGAATTAGATAAGTTTCAGTAACAAGTCGCTGTTTTTAATATCTGAATCAAGAACCTCCAACCAAACGTATTTAAATTGAGCATATTCACTGAATAACTCTGATTCATTAAATACAAACACCAACTTTGATAACCTATGGACCGACCCTGTACTTGCCTACTATACTAGTCCCAGTTAGGGAATTTAATTTGAGTGAAGGAAAAATAATATCAACACTGAATGGCTAGGTCAAATTTTGGTGTCGTTGCCAGGGAAACGCGATGGTTGTTTATGTTTGTTAAATTGAAATTATTCTGTGAAATTAAAAATTAAGAAACTCTTAAAGTTCATTTCTCAATCTTATTTCTATTTTTCAACTTTTGCTTTTTCCCTTTTACACTAGGTATTTTGTATTCATGTCTGCAGGACATAGTACTTGAGCGGTCGAGTCACCCGTTCCTAGGTTGCTGAGTCATTGAAGTTACACCCGATAGACCTAGAAATCGAATGAACGCTGTCTAGGCGACGTCGTGCACTAATGGGTGACCACAACGTAGACGATCCCACGACGCATCAGGTGGACGAACTAGGGGTTGTCCAAGTTGTTGGATATCCATTTTCAATTGAAGAGAATCCACCCATGGGTGGGGATGAAGAGTAGTAGTTGAACCCACCAGGAGTCTCTATGGAGTACCGGCTAAAAAATCAGCAAAGGCCATCGGCCCAATTTGTGGCAGGATTCGGTCAGCCACCGCTGAGGCAGTACATTCAATAGGACCAACCCCCATTTTTGCCTCCGAATCAGCAGAATATTACCAGCAAGGTCAAGAACAGTATGCTCCCCAGGCACCTCAGGAACTGGTGCCTCCATGCCGAACTCTCATGGAGTATGGTCTTCCCTCCATTCAGGGAGCAGACATAAGAATAGTCAGACCACCGTTGCAAACTCTGCATTTTGAAATAAAGCCATCCATCATTCAATTAATTCAGAACATAGTTCAGTTTGGTGGTTTACCAAGTTAAGAACCCAATGCCCACCTCTATTACTTCTTGGAGATCTGTGACACCATTCGATATCACGGGGTTTCTGAAGATTCCATCTGCTTAATTCTGTTTCCATTCTCATTAAGGGATAAGGCGAAGGATTGGATTAAGGGATTGACATAGTGATCCATCTTAACATGGGAGGCATTGGCTCAGGACTTTTTATCCAAATATTTCCCTCCATCAAAGACAATCACATTGAGAAATGAAATCCATAATTTCAACCAGCAGGACTCAGAATCATTGTATGAGTTATTGGAGCGATTTAAGGAGATGCTCCGGAAGTTCCCACACCATGGACTGCCCATATAGATGCAATTCCAACTCGAGTGGCACGTCAACTTGCCGATAGTTCTATTAAATACCCCAAGGGGTTGTTGGAAGATGTGTTGGTCAAGGTGGGGAAGTTGATTCTACCGACCGATTTTATCATCTTGGATATGGAAGAAGGCCCAGATGCATCTTTAATTATGGAAAGACCTTTTCTCGCTATCGGGAAGGTTTTATTTGATGCCAACCAAGGGAAGTTAATCTTCCATGTTGGGGATGAAAAGGTATCATATAATTCCCTAAAGGCGGTCAAGCAAGTTTCACTAATGGAGCATGAAGATTGTTGTGCTCTGACGACAATGGATGAGAATTTCAGCCAAGAAGACGGTGATATGAAATCCTATCCATACAATAAAGAATGTGTTCTGGAAGATGACAACCTTGAAGAGACCCGGGAGGAAGTAATCTTGATTGAAGTCCTAGGCGGCCAATATTAGAAAAGGGAAATTGTCCCCGATTTGTTAGAGCGAGCAGAGGTTGAACCTATTGTACAATCTATTCTCAAGGCTCCCCGGATTGAGTTAAAACCTCTCCCTTCCACCCTGAAGTATGGTTATTTGGGATAGAAACATACCCTGCCGGTGATCCTCAACTCATCACTCTCACAAGATTCAGAGGATTCTCTTTTTCAAGTCCTCAGAAGGTGGAAGCAGGCCATCGGCTGGATAGTTGCTGATCTCAAGGGTATAAGCCCAACTATTTGTACTCACAAAGTGCTTATAGAAGAAGGGGAAAAAGCATCTCACCAACCACAGAAGAAACTGAACCCCCCCCCCGATGAAAGATGTGGTCAAAAAGGAAGTAATCAAACTGCTTGATGCTGCTATAATTTACCCAATTTTCGACAGCCCATGGGTGAGTCCACTCTAAGTGGTACCCAAGAAAGGTGACATCACTGTGGTCACAAATGAGAAGAATGAGATCTTCCCAACCCAGACAGTCATGGGATGGATGGTATGTGTCGACTATCGGAAGTTCAATGACCCAATAAGAAAATACCATTTCCCCCTCCCATTTATGGATGAGATGCTTGAATGATTGGTGGCGCATGAATTCTATTTTTTCTTAGATGGTTATTCAGGTTATAAGCAGATTTCAATTACTCCGAAAGATCAGGAAAAGAGCGCCTTCACGTGTCTGTATGGCATATTTTCCTACCGCCGCAAGTCATTTGGGAAGTGCAACGCTCCAGCCACCTTTTAGAGGTGTATGCTATCAATCTTCCACGATATGGAAGAACATATTCATGAGGTTTTTATGGATGACTTCTTAGTATACAGGAATTCATTTACTACTTCTTTGGAAAATCTGGAGCTGGTGCTTGAGCGGTGTGAGCATAGAAATTTGGTCTTAAATTGGTAGAAGTTCCATTTTATGGTACAAAATGGCATTGCTTTAGGCCATCAGATTTTGGTTCAAGGAATTTAGGTGGATTCGGCCAAAATAGAAGTGATCTCGCAATTCCCCATTCCTCCATCATTCCAAGAAATTCGGAGCTTTTTGGGGCACGCGGGTTTCTACTGAAGATTTTTCCGGGATTTTTCCAGGATTGCTCATCCTTTGACCAATCTACTTTCTAAAGATACTATATTTGAATTTTATGTTAAATGCATCAAGGCCTTCCAAATTTTGTAGGAGAAATTGATCACTGCCCCTATCATGATATCTTCGAATTGGGAGGAGAAGCTTGAGTTGATGTGTGACGCAAGTGATTATGCTGTGGGAGCAGTCTGGGGATAGTGACTGGATAGAATTTTTAGACCAATCTACTCTGCCAGCCGTGCATTAAACGATGCACAACTGAACTATATCACCATAGAGAAAAAGATGTTTTCTATCGTCTTTTCTTTTGACAGATTTCACTCCTTCTTGGTGCTTTCAAAAGTAGTGGTTTACAGAGATCCTTCCGCGTTGAAGTATTTATTGAACAAGAAGGACTCTAAACCACGAATCATCCATTGGGTGCTTCTCTTGCAAGAATTTTACTTGGAAATAAAATACAAGAAGGGCAGTGATAATGTGGTGGTTGACCACCTCTCCCGGATGGAGATACCATACTTGGAAAGTTAAGAAGATCGAGAAATAAATGAGGATTTTCCCGATGATCGGTTATTTTCCGTTGAAGTACCACCTTATCCATGGTTTTTTGATTTTTCCAACTACCTAGAGACATGAGTCATCCACCCAGACTTCTTATTTCAACAAAAGAAGCGATTTTTTTCGGATGTGAAACGCTATTTCTGGGAAGACCCCCTGCTGTTCCACTCATGCGGCAATGGCATCATCCACCGTTGCATCCCAGAGGAAGAAATTCAATGTGTCTTAGAGTTCTTTAACTCTTCTCATATGGGAGGGCATCATGGACAGGATCGCACAGTCACCAAAGTTTTACAATCTGATTTCTTCTGGCCGACCATGCATAGGGATACACGTTATTTTATTTCATTCTATGATCGATGCTAGAGGATAGGGAATGTCGGCCATCATGTTAAGATGCCACAACACCCAATCCTCAATGTGGAAATGTTCGATGTATGGGGGATCGACATCATGGGTCCATTTCCCCCAGCCTTTGGGCACACATACATCCTGGTATGTGTTGATTAAGTATCTAAGTGGGTAGAAGTATGGGAAACTACTCAAAATACAGCTTAGGTGGTTGTTTCTTTTCTGAAAAAGAATATATTTAGTCATTTTGGGACACCGTGGGTTTTGATCAGCGATCACAGTACTCACTTCGATAACACACTTATAATGAAAGATCTTGAAAAGTATGGAGTCAAGTATAATCAAGGGACACCCTACCACCCTCATTCTAGTGGTCAGGTGGAAGTGTCCAATCATGAGATGAAACACATACTTGAGAGGATGATATGCGCCACAAAAATAGATTGGTCCAAGAAGTTGTACGATGCTTTATGGGCTTACCGAACAGTGTTCAAGACACCCCTGGGCATGTCCCCGTTTCAACTGGTCTATGGAAAACCCTGCCACCTGCCCGTGGAGATGGAGCATAAGGCATATTGGGAAGTCAAGGACCTCAATTTTGATCTCAAGGAAGCTGAGGAAAGGAAAAAATTTCAACTGACATAACTAGATGAGATTAGGCGGGAGACCAACTAGAAGGAAGCCTTATATAAGGAGAATACAAAGGCGGTCATGACCGCATGATCTCCTAGAAGACTTTCTAGCCAGGCGACAAGGTTCCACTTTTTAACTCCCATCGTAAATTGTCTCTAGGAAAGATAAAGTCACAATGGTTGGGACCCTACATGGTGCTTATGGTCTTCCACCATGGAGCGGTGGAAGTGGAGGACGCAGATGAGTAAGCATATAAAGTGAATGGACAACGCCTCAAAACATACTACAACATGGATGACATGGTGGGAATCATTTCCTCCTGGCGATTTGGGTAGCTCAAGGCCCAGGTAAGTCGAGATCGATACTTAAAACGTAGCACTGACTGGGAGGGAACCCTACATTTTCAAAAAATTTCTATCCCAATGTCTTGACTGTCTGAGTTTTCTTAGGATAGCATGATAGTGTTCTTTTCTTTTCTTGCGTGTTATAGATATAATTCTCACTCTAATTCGGAGTGTCATATGAATTTTTTCAATGAAATTCTTACTTATTCAATGGAAAATCACAACATATCATTTCTAATTAAAAGGGGAACAAGAAAATTGTACTGAAAAGGGTATGTTTTCATTTTCAAATGGGGCAAGTGCTTCACACAGAACCAACCGCACGGTTGGGGAACAGTTTACCAAACCGTTCACCCAAACCGTGCGACCACTTAACACCCAAAATATTTATAAAAATTGAGATTTCCCCTCCCTCTACCCTTTCCGCGTGTGACCTCATCTCCCTACTCCAGTCCATGTAGAACCCCCTCCCCTCTCCTCTTCTCTTCTAGGGGTGGGCCATCTACTACCTCAGCTCCTACCGACCCTATGGACCCTCCCCTGCCTTCCACTGATCCGACCTAGGATGCGGCTACACATGACTACTTTTTCACTCCCCTCCCCCTGACCATATGTTTTTCCTATTCTTCCTTTATTCTGTGTTGTTCCTGTATTACTTGACTTGAACTTCATTCATGTTTTCCAATGGTGAGATGATTTAACTTGTCATAGTGTGATAATGTGATGTGCTTTCTTTCCTACTTCAGGTATTGTTTTGTTTTATGGCATCACATGTATGGTTCTTTTTTCCAGAAGTTGTTTAATCAATTCTATTCCAACCATTTTTTCGTTCATCAGGCTCTCACACATCATCTTCTTTTCACAAGTCACATGATTCAGGGGAGTTTTTCACTTTTCAACTTTTCCATTTTTCTCTGCCCTCCATTGTCCTGTTGCCACATGCCCACCGTTCTCTATGTTATTACGTTCATGGGGGACCATTCTTGGTTTTCAGTATGGGGGAGGGTGCCCTTAATTAGCACCCCATGTTGATTGATTGATTTCCCAATTACACTATGGTATAATTTTTCTTAGGTGTGTCTAAAGGGATTTTATAGATATCATGGGTTTATACCACTTAGTTAAAACTGATTTCTGACAATTATCTCTGAAAATGGATCATATGTCCGGATTTGTAAACCCAGTTTGCGATGTGATTAAACTCTGTAATGTTGAAAATGTAACACCCCAAGATTTCATAGTGTGTTATTTCTTCAAAATAATTAAATAACTTTCACTACATGCAACACCAAGTTCAAGCACACCATGACTTACCAAACAAGACGTTCAAAAGAGATTATGAATAGTATTAGATAAATTTTAATGTTTATATAATCCTTATAATTTTAGAATCCATATTATGAGTTTCTTAGATATAATGCAAGAACAAATTCATTTTCAGTATTGCACTTTTATCAACTTTAATAGTGAACCCTTTTTAAATACTATATTTTAAACTTTTGACTAAATGGGGACATCAAAAATTTAAAATGAAACATCCCAAGCTTCTACGGTACGCTTTCCTTTGAATTAAACAGTAGCGTGTGTTGTACGCAACTTCGAGTTCTAACACACCGTAACCAATCAAACTAGCTGTTATGAATAGTAATACCTACTTTTTGAAGTTATATATATTTTATATTTTAAAATGGACTTCATTTTTGGATTCGGAATATCAAATTTAGCCTAAGGTGAAATTTTGGTACATTTCGGATAACTTTCATATTTTGATGAATAGTGAAAATTTCTAAATTTTAATTAAAAACAACTTTTTTAATCAAAATAATTAATAGTGATAAATTATGAATTTGAGTGGTTTTAAAGTATATTTAGAATATATTTTTACCATTCAATTTAATGTTTATCATTGGACATAATTTTACAATTAAACCGAACATAAACAAGTGTCAATCTTTTGATAGTTATTATCTCTTAAAAACACGCTTTTTGTTTTGACAGCGGGAATTAATTTTAAATTAATTTTTGCCACTTCTGTGTTTTGAATTTAGGAAAATGGATTCCATATTTGGAATCAGGATGTTCAAATTGTGTAAATAGGTAACTTTTATTTTTAGACATTTTGAATAGTTACTGTGGTAAATATTTTATTTACCATGGTTAAAGGGTAAATCCGGTAAATAAGGGTTAAAAAAATAATATTATAATAATAAAAAATTACCCTAAAACGTGTCCTAACCTTATTGGTGGACACATACCCGACCATGGGCATCCTTTGGTCAATTTGGGGACCCCTTGGAGCCACTTGTATGTGGTAGGGACACTTTATATTAATAAAGTTAAAATAAAAATAAAAATGGCATAAGCTTACATCTTTTAGAAGAACAATTTTTACATAGGGTTATACATGTTGGATTTTCGATTATAAATATTCATTATAAAGCTAAAAAGATTTCCTACATAATGATATTTTATTTATAATTTTTAGACATTATATAATTTATTTTATTTATGACACAAGGATGATGCAGTAATTACTAAAATAGTGAAAAATAAAAATAATTGATCTTATAAATACAAAAATAATTATAATATGAAACTTTTAATGAATTAAACTAATTTTATATGATAATATGATATATTAGGATTGATTTAATTGACTTTTTTCGAAGTAATCAATCTGTTAGGAGTTTCACAAAAATCAACTATTGAATAGTGTCAAAATTGACATAAAAGAGTTCTTAAAACAAATATTATATTATTAATTGATATTAAATTCCTAAAAATATAAGGTTCGGCCAAGAGACTTATATTATGATAGGTTCCTCATTAATGGACCACTTGGGGGTCTCTTGGATGTATATAGTAAGTTTATTAATCATATTATATAAAAATACAAAGAGACATTGTAAAAGTGAAACTAATTAACTTAGAGTTAATACTTAAAGATAAGGTTAATATAAGTACCCAAACCTGTCTAAATTATATTGGATGAGTTGTTTTCGACCTATCCACACCTCATCCTTTGAATAGTCTACTTTGGAGCCTTTGTAAACCGAATATGAATTTATTATAAATTAATATTTCTAACTTTTCCAAAGGTGCCCCTCACCCCTCTTATAAAAGGGCACTCCTCCTTCTCATTTCTTCACACCTTCAAAGCCTTTTGGTTCGGCCAAACTCTGCCCAAATACTCTCCCAACATCCCTAAATACAACCTAGAGGCCTTAGTTTGATCAGAAAGCCAACCTAAGGAGCCCTTTTGATCAAATCAAAAGGAAGAACCCGAAGAAGAGGTAATGATTTCACCACCCTTTCCTAAGTTCATTTCTTCTTCCACTTCTTCTTCCTTTGTTCTTACCATTCTGAAATAATAACTCCGGTATCTCACATATACTGTGATGTTATTATAAATATGGTACAATCATATTCAGTATTTTATCCACCCTTTGAATAACATGTCACCATACGTGCGTACGTACGGCTTACCGTCTCCACGTCGTGGTGTAATTGTTATTCAATATAATATTATTTGGATGGGTATAATAATGATGTGTAACTCATGTAAATAATAAATATAACATGTTAATGATTCTGTATATATTATATACCATCCATTTATATATTATTTTAATATCAAAAGAATGATATTGTCGCTCGTGCGTACGTACGGACTACCGTCTCCACGAACGCGATGAGATTCATTCTCCATCGTATCCATTCAAGTATAATTATCATTTGATGATTTAAAAATGATGTTTAAGGACTGTATATCATTCTGGATATGAATAAGATACAACAACCATGGCTTATGTAACAAAACATATAAAAGAAAATGAGTAAGTTAACTCCCGAAACGACGATAATTCTAAGATATTATTAACAAATCAATGTTAAAAGATCATATATGATATCATATTAATATATATGATTCTTGTATAATTTAATAACAACTATTTCACCATTATACAGGAGGTTAACCTACCCCAACCAAGGAAAAGTACAAGGTAAGGGTTATTTCACAATCTCTTCATTATCCGAGGTTGTTTATATGTAATAATCTACTGGGATCTCTTTATCATCCACATCCATGTTTCTTAAAAATGTATTTCAAAACATTTTTACTATTTACAAGAATATGGGTTAAAGTCATTTATACCTTTTTTTGACTTTTTATAAGAGGTTTATAAAGGAATCTTTCCGTCGTTTTCAAAACAAGGTCCTTTTTAACCTTTTCGACAGAATTGAGGTAAGAATGTTTTTTTTTAACTTATACGGCGGGTGCGGTTATTTTACGCCGTTATAAAATCGTCAAAGCTTTCCTTACAAGCTTACAGGAATATTTTCAAGAAAATGTTTTATTTTATATGGCTCTTAAATGATTTCAAAAATAGAAAGAGATATTTCTCTAAAAAGTGTTTTGATTTCATCTATGTCAACATCCTTTAATGGATTTTACGCTTATTTGAAGTTGATTTATTATAATACAAAACTTCTATATTGTATTGAAGGTTTTGTGATATTTTTGACTGTGGATGTGCTATTTTATACCATTCATAGTTTATGGTGAAACTATTGACATTTCGTATGCTAGTTTTAATCCGAATGTTTATGTTATATTTCAAACTTTTCTTCAGATGAATGTGCTAAACAAGTATGTTCCGGGTTGGGGACCGGTAAAAGTAAGCCCTCCAGGTTGGGGACTGGTAAAAGTAAGCCCTCCAGGTTGGGGACTGGTAAAAGTAAGCCCTCCAGGTTGGGGACTGGTTAAAGTAAGCCCTCCAGGTTAGGGACTGGTAAAAGTATGCCCTCCGGGTTGGTGTCCGGTTATTAGAGGCACTCCGGGTTGGTGTCCGGTTATTAGAGGCACTCCGGGTTGGTGTCCGGTTATTAGAGGCACTCCGGGTTGGGTTCCGGTTAGAAGTAACCCCTAGGTCTTGGGATGAGGCCTAGACAAAGAAATTAACGTTTAGCATTATGCATTCCAACATTATGAAAGTGGTTATTTATTTTTGCATGTGATTATTCGATTAGTGGAATATCCATGTGAATAAGTAAATGGCATTATTTCATTTTATTTATGCCATACCATGTTGAAAGTTCATGTTTAAAAGGCTTTTGTTTTAGTTATACATTGCCTTAAATGTTTATTCTTATTGATGAAAGTTTCCGCTATATTGTTATCCTTACTGGGCATTTGAGCTCACCCCTTTTCTATGTTTTATTTTTCCCAGGAAGTGAAGATGTAAGTTATGAATGACCTGCAGGGATATTATGAGGGGATTGTAGTGTGGACTGTGGAAACATTATGTTGTTGTAGTAGTTTTTGATTTTATGATGTAATGTAAAACTTATGAATATATCTAGTGTTTCCAAGGCTACTAAACCAATCGGTCTTTCGAGATTTGATCTTTCTTGTGATCATGCCAATGTTACGAAGTAATGCACCGACTCTGGGTAGCTGGGGTCGGGGCGTTACAGTTGGTATCAGAGGAAGTTTAGTACAAACCTTGGAAGCTAGATTTAGATAAACTCTGATTAGAGCACGTAGACCTAAGATGAACTTTAAGGATTAGTATAGAAGAACTTCCTAGAATTTTGGTATTGTAGAGATTTTGTGAGTTTTCCGAGCAATACATCCCTGTCTGGATACGAGCAGGTAGAGGCGGCTCTGGCACAGATGTACCTAGGGGTAAAACCCGAAAACACCGCTTTGAGCTAGACTCGAACGGGAACTGGTTCACGACAACGGGCCTTGCTGCACTCTTGGTTACGACACTCCCGGGGGATATGCTTAGGATAACTCTCATTTTCTTTACAAATCATTTTGAAGGGATCATGAGTATATACTTCCTCAAAGAAAACATTCTTATGATTATGGATTATATCCATAAATAGTTCAATTTATGTTAAGTGTTTTATAAGTATGGGATTATGTATTTTGATTCATAAACTGATCTAGTGTATGCCATTGTTTAGAAATGGCGCCCAGTAGAAGAAATGAGAACTCCAGAAATGCACATGATCCAAAGAGAAGGAAGGATCATATCTTTCATGGTCTTAAGCTAGAATTTATAAGAGAAATAGTCACCCATGTATTATCATCATATGAAGAAATAATATCATGTGTTGATAAGATAAGTGAAGAGTTTACTGAGTCCTATGCCTTTGAAGGGAAGCAAGATAAGAAAAGGCTGGAAGAGAGAAAGATGGATAAAGGGAAGAAGGAAAAGAATAATTTTCCCATATGTGGTAACTGTGGAAGGAAACACCCTGGAACTTGCCTGAAAGGAATGAGAGTTTGTTATAAGTGTGGAGGAAAAGGGCACAAAGTACGTGACTGCAAGGGTGAGAAAATGGTCTCAAATGTACAATGCTTCATTTGCAAGGAGTTTGGACACTATGCGAACCTATGTCCCAGTCATCAGACTATGCCGCAAATGATGCTATTGGATAATAATCAAGTTATGATACTACCACAGATGAGGAGGAATGATTAGAGTTCTTATGTTGATTATGTCAATTGAGTGTTGTATCAACAATGTACTTGTTATAATAATTATGGAGTATATAAGGATTGTACTGCAGTACTATTTCATTAAGGACTTGAGATTATGTGGAACAAAGAAAAGTGACTCAATAGCAGGATAAATTTTTGGAAAATATATGGTTGAGAGAATGATAAACCATAATATAGTTCTGATACCGAAGTAGTGATTTTGGAATAATACATGATTGTTTTGGATAAATTATATTGGATATTCTTGACTACCTTCGAACTGATTAATGATTTGTATATTCCATCATTTTTGGGGTTCAAAACATTTTTGGATTAATGAAGTATATCCAGCTTTCTATATGGAATAAGGGAGCATGAATGTAATCAATAAGGAATATGGTAATTCAGGATGTTTCAGTGTATTAAAAGAATACATGATGAAGGTATTCATATGATATTACGGGGTAAAAAGGTTCTACATTATGTTTACCTTACTTATAAATGTTGGACTGTGAGTCTGGATAGAAGTATTTTGGATAGATCTAGTTTGGATTATTTTGGATTACCATAAAAGGAAAACCCGGAGGTTGGGCGGTAACTCGTCGCGTCCGGCAAGGCTGCGAGACTTGAACCCGCAACTGAAGGGCGACAAGGGTGTATCAGCTACCACTGGCCCACGAGATGTCCTGGATTAAATAATTTAGTTTTTATTAAAAGATCTGGTATATGAATTATAAATTCATTTATTTTGGAACCCTGTATAAATTTTTTTTTACGTTCTATTATCTCTTAGAGTGAAGGATGAGTTTGTGGTAGAAATTTATTATTAGATAAAACTCTAATTATAAAGTAAGTATATCTCCTTATGATCTTAGACAAACTCATAAATAAATTCCTCAACATTAATAAAAGGAACTTAGAACAAAAATGTTGTCCTAGATGGTACCTTAAATCATCACTAATTTATGGCTTTAGGATTGTTGGCCTTTTCATAGCCATGTTCTCTACCACTCTCCATCAGATAATTGATGGTTAGATCTCTCCTCCATATCCATATTTTCCTACATGGAACCCTAGTATGTGTTATTTTCGGTAATCTTCATACTTTCCACTCTTTATTTTAAATAGAGGCCTCATTAATTCATTTTTCGATGTGGGATTTCAACTAAGATATTTTGAAACGTCAAAAATGTGTTATCCCAATACCCTATGTTTTGTTGAACCGATGGTATTTCAAATCATCATAGATTGATGAGTTTAAGGACCTCAATTTTACACTTGTTTGTGATTGATGACCTCAATCACTACCTATAAATATCTACGTTTTTCCTCTAATTATATGTCTCTAATTGCCACCAATGTTCTCCTAATCGAGATCATAATTTGGTGGTGACCCTTTCATTTCTCTTTTCCTCATATTAAGACTAAATTTTAGTAACCCAATTTCCGATGTGGGTTTTCCCACAAATATATTTTCTATTTTCAACCTTTTATTTTTGAAGAACAATTTCAAATTGCGAGGACGCAATTTATTGAAGGAGGGGAGAATGTAACACCCCAAGATTTCATAGTGTGTTATTTCTTCAAAATAATTAAATAACTTTCACTACATGCAACACCAAGTTCAAGCACACCATGACTTACCAAACAAGACGTTCAAAAGAGATTATGAATAGTATTAGATAAATTTTAATGTTTATATAATCCTTATAATTTTAGAATCCATATTATGAGTTTCTTAGATATAATGCAAGAACAAATTCATTTTCAGTATTGCACTTTTATCAACTTTAATAGTGAACCCTTTTTAAATACTATATTTTAAACTTTTGACTAAATGGGGACATCAAAAATTTAAAATGAAACATCCCAAGCTTCTACGGTACGCTTTCCTTTGAATTAAACAGTAGCGTGTGTTGTACGCAACTTCGAGTTCTAACACACCGTAACCAATCAAACTAGCTGTTATGAATAGTAATACCTACTTTTTGAAGTTATATATATTTTATATTTTAAAATGGACTTCATTTTTGGATTCGGAATATCAAATTTAGCCTAAGGTGAAATTTTGGTACATTTCGGATAACTTTCATATTTTGATGAATAGTGAAAATTTCTAAATTTTAATTAAAAACAACTTTTTTAATCAAAATAATTAATAGTGATAAATTATGAATTTGAGTGGTTTTAAAGTATATTTAGAATATATTTTTACCATTCAATTTAATTTTTATCATTGGACATAATTTTACAATTAAACCGAACATAAACAAGTGTCAATCTTTTGATAGTTATTATCTCTTAAAAACACGCTTTTTGTTTTGACAGCGGGAATTAATTTTAAATTAATTTCTGCCACTTCTGTGTTTTGAATTTAGGAAAATGGATTCCATATTTGGAATCAGGATGTTCAAATTGTGTAAATAGGTAACTTTTATTTTTAGACATTTTGAATAGTTACTGTGGTAAATATTTTATTTACCATGGTTAAAGGGTAAATCCGGTAAATAAGGGTTAAAAAAATAATATTATAATAATAAAAAATTACCCTAAAACGTGTCCTAACCTTATTGGTGGACACATACCCGACCATTGGTATCCTTTGGTCAATTTGGGGACCCCTTGGAGCCACTTGTATGTGGTAGGGACACTTTATATTAATAAAGTTAAAATAAAAATAAAAATGGCATAAGCTTACATCTTTTAGAAGAACAATTTTTACATAGGGTTATACATGTTGGATTTTCGATTATAAATATTCATTAGAAAGCTAAAAATATTTCCTACATAATGATATTTTATTTATAATTTTTAGACATTATATAATTTATTTTATTTATGACACAATGATGATGCAGTAATTACTAAAATAGTGAAAAATAAAAATAATTGATCTTATAAATACCCAAATAATTATAATATGAAACTTTTAATGAATTAAACTAATTTTCTATGATAATATGATATATTAGGATTGATTTAATATACTTTTTTCTAAGTAATCAATCTGTTAGGAGTTTCACAAAAATCAACTATTGAATAGTGTCAAAATTGACATAAAAGAGTTCTTAAAACAAATATTATATTATTAATTGATATTAAATTCCTAAAAATCTAAGGTTCGGCCAAGAGACTTATATTATGATAGGTTCCTCATTAATGGACCACTTGGGGGTAACTTGGATGTATATAGTAAGTTTATTAATCATATTATATAAAAATACAAAGAGACATTGTAAAAGTGAAACTAATTAACTTAGAGTTAATACTTAAAGATAAGGTTAATATAAGTACCCAAACCTGTCTAAATTATATTGGATGAGTTGTTTTCGACCTATCCACACCTCATCCTTTGAATAGTCAACTTTGGAGCCTTTGTAAACCGAATATGAATTTATTATAAATTAATATTTCTAACTTTTCCAAAGGTGCCCCTCACCCCTCTTATAAAAGGGCACTCCTCCTTCTCATTTCTTCACACCTTCAAAGCCTTTTGGTTCGGCCAAACTCTGCCCAAATACTCTCCCAACATCCCTCAATACAACCTAGAGGCCTTAGTTTGATCAGAAAGCCAACCTAAGGAGCCCTTTTGATCAAATCAAAAGGAAGAACCCGAAGAAGAGGTAATGATTTCACCACCCTTTCCTAAGTTCATTTCTTCTTCCACTTCTTCTTCCTTTGTTCTTACCATTCTGAAATAATAACTCCGGTATCTCACATATACTGTGATGTTATTATAAATATGGTACAATCATATTCAGTATTCTATCCACCCTTTGAATAACATGTCACCATACGTGCGTACGTACGGCTTACCGTCTCCACGTCGTGGTGTAATTGTTATTCAATATAATATTATTTGGATGGGTATAATAATGATGTGTAACTCATGTAAATAATAAATATAACATGTTAATGATTCTGTATATATGATATACCATCCATTTATATATTATTTTAATATCAAAAGAATGATATTGTCGCTCGTGCGTACGTACGGACTACCGTCTCCACGAACGCGATGAGATTCATTCTCCATCGTATCCATTCAAGTATAATTATCATTTGATGATTTAAAAATGATGTTTAAGGACTGTATATCATTCTGGATATGAATAAGATACAACAACCATGGCTTATGTAACAAAACATATAAAAGAAAATGAGTAAGTTAACTCCCGAAACGACGATAATTCTAAGATATTATTAACAAATCAATGTTAAAAGATCATATATGATATCATATTAATATATATGATTATTGTATAATTTAATAACAACTATTTCACCATTATACAGGAGGTTAACCTACCCCAACCAAGGAAAAGTACAAGGTAAGGGTTATTTCACAATCTCTTCATTATCCGAGGTTGTTTATATGTAATAATCTACTGGGATCTCTTTATCATCCACATCCATGTTTCTTAAAAATGTATTTCAAAACATTTTTACTATTTACAAGAATATGGGTTAAAGTCATTTATACCTTTTTTTGACTTTTTATAAGAGGTTTATAAAGGAATCTTTCCGTCGTTTTCAAAACAAGGTCCTTTTTAACCTTTTCGACAGAATTGAGGTAAGAATGTTTTTTTTAACTTATACGGCGGGTGCGGTTATTTTACGCCGTTATAAAATCGTCAAAGCTTTCATTACAAGCTTACAGGAATATTTTCAAGAAAATGTTTTATTTTATATGGCTCTTAAATGATTTCAAAAATAGAAAGAGATATTTCTCTAAAAAGTGTTTTGATTTCATCTATGTCAACATCCTTTAATGGATTTTACGCTTATTTGAAGTTGATTTATTATAATACAAAACTTCTATATTGTATTGAAGGTTTTGTGATATTTTTGACTGTGGATGTGCTATTTTATACCATTCATAGTTTATGGTGAAACTATTGACATTTCGTATGCTAGTTTTAATCCGAATGTTTATGTTATATTTCAAACTTTTCTTCAGATGAATGTGCTAAACAAGTATGTTCCGGGTTGGGGACCGGTAAAAGTAAGCCCTCCAGGTTGGGGACTGGTAAAAGTAAGCCCTCCAGGTTGGGGACTGGTAAAAGTAAGCCCTCCAGGTTGGGGACTAGTTAAAGTAAGCCCTCCAGGTTAGGGACTGGTAAAAGTATGCCCTCCGGGTTGGTGTCCGGTTATTAGAGGCACTCCGGGTTGGTGTCCGGTTATTAGAGGCACTCCGGGTTGGGTTCCGGTTAGAAGTAACCCCTAGGTCTTGGGATGAGGCCTAGACAAAGAAATTAACGTTTAGCATTATGCATTCCAACATTATGAAAGTGGTTATTTATTTTTGCATGTGATTATTCGATTAGTGGAATATCCATGTGAATAAGTAAATGGCATTATTTCATTTTATTTATGCCATACCATGTTGAAAGTTCATGTTTAAAAGGCTTTTGTTTTAGTTATACATTGCCTTAAATGTTTATTCTTATTGATGAAAGTTTCCGCTATATTGTTATCCTTACTGGGCATTTGAGCTCACCCCTTTTCTATGTTTTATTTTTCCCAGGAAGTGAAGATGTAAGTTATGAATGACCTGCAGGGATATTATGAGGGGATTGTAGTGTGGACTGTGGAAACATTATGTTGTTGTAGTAGTTTTTGATTTTATGATGTAATGTAAAACTTATGAATATATCTAGTGTTTCCAAGGCTACTAAACCAATCGGTCTTTCGAGATTTGATCTTTCTTGTGATCATGCCAATGTTACGAAGTAATGCACCGACTCTGGGTAGCTGGGGTCGGGGCGTTACAGAAAAGGAGCATTTACCCAATCATTTAAAAAAATAATCTTTTTAAAGATGATTTCTGTGATGGAGTTATTCAAATTGAGAAACCCCTTAAAATGGAAGTCAAATTGTTCATAAAAAGAGGCGAGGTTTTAAGAATTGTTACTACCGCACTAGTGGCTATTACGTGGTCTTAATTCCATGAACTCTTGACTTGCTCAAATAAATTCATCATGTATTGACATGAGAATATTGGGAAAATTTTGATGCTAGTATCTCACACATTTACAGAAAAATATATTTTCTGATATGCAAAGGCATTCCCAATACTTTTGATGACCTCTCATCATGTTCCAAAATACAAGTCAATGAGGGTGTATGACCTATAAAAGTAATACCCCCCCAATTGGCGATGACGAAACCTATAATTAGCTAATATGTGTGTATAACTAGATGAAAATAGAGGTAGGAACTTTTTTTAATGAAGAAGGTCAAAGGCACTTTTAAGCAACAATTGGTTTCTGAATGAATGATTAACTGTTTTGTATTAAGATTACTTTGTTGGATAACTTCATATACTTGGGAAGCCATGGAGTATGAATGTTGTAATTTTTATCGATAATTAGTTTAAAATTCATATTCACCTAAATGGTATAATATGTGATATTTCTACCTGTCTCATTAGTGACACCTTGGTCATAATTGTTATGCTTTTGCTTGAGGACAAAAAACTGATCATGTGTGGGGGAGTTTTATGCACTACTATGCATATGGTATTTCAACCTGGTTTAACATCTATAATTTGGTTTTGTGGATGGTTTTTATTTGATTTTCACAAAGTAAATGTATCTTGATAGGTTCTTCAGTCATTAAAGGATAATGCGTGGAATCTTTGATGTTTGGAGATTCAGAAGGGAATTCGAGGCATAAGGACCTTTTTACCTCTGATGATGTTGGATGGGAGCTTTTCGGATCAAATACTTGATGTGAAGGATGGAGAACAAAGGAATTTCAAAGGCCAAGAAGATCCACATGGTTGCCGCACAGTTTACCGAAACCGTGTGCAGACCGTGTGGGAGGAGATTACCCTTACATAAGGGTCCGCATGATTTATACATGGTTTACAAATGGTGCGGGCCCTGCAGACTAAACCATGCAGCTCAAACAATTCGGGAGAGTAGCTACGACATGATTTGTGCACAGTTTTCCAAACTGTGTGCCCAAATGGTGCGGGTGAAGAATCCAAGGCAGTAGCCTCCACAGGGTTTGTGCACAGTTTACCAAACCATGCACCTAAACCGTGCACCCCACAACATTTGCATTTTTTTCTTTCCCCCTTTCTAGCAACTCCTTGACTCGGGGTTTCCTTTGAGACTTACCTTTAGACAATTGGAAAAAGGTCCTTTTTGACCTGGAAGACCCTAGAGACATAAGGAAAGAAGTAGGATTTCCCAGAGGGAGAGGGATTGGAGGGAAGAAGAGAGTTTTAGTTCTAGAAACTTGTTTATAGTTTTGGTATGTTTTATTCTTCTGTTTCTTGATCAGTTTTATGGTAATGAACTCTTTAGAGTTTAATAGTAAGTTTTCTACTTCTTTGATTATGAGTATCTAAACCCCTCGTTGTGTTGGGTCTAGAAGAAATGAAGGTTCGCTAGAATCCTTCCCCTTATCATTTTATTTTTTCGAAACCTCTCATCTAATTCTTCCAACATTTCTATTTTCAATTTTGCTGGAAACCTCCATGTTAGACCAATAATAGAGTTTCCAGGGATATTTGGGAGAAATATGATGAGAATATCCAAGACCATTGGATATTATTGTCATTTCTAGAGGGCGGATCTTAAAGAAAATTTAGTAGAAATCAATTTCCGGACCAAGTAATTGATTTCTTTAGACATGATCAGAACTTGCCAGACCAAGGAAGTTTCGACACATATAATAGCCATGAATTTGGGTTATTATGAACAATACAACATGATAGGGATTAAGGTTTTAGTCCCACTTGAATATCCAGCCCTGACACATTTGTACCATCATTCAGTAAAATTTGGGTTTAAACAATTTTAGTTTTAAAGTAATCAATAGAGAATTAGATAAGTTTCAGTAACAAGTCATTGTTTTTAATATCTAAATCATTAACAATCAACCAATCATATTTAAATTGAGCATCTTCACCAAATAACTCTGATTCATTAAACATAAACATCAATTTCGTTTCCCTGTGGGCCAACCCCGTACTTGCCTACAATACTAGTCCATGTTAGGGAATTTAATTTTACTGAAGGAAAATCAATATCAACACTGAACGGCTAGGTCAATATATCTAATTCTGTAAAAGGTAAAGACTAATATGATAAAATTAAGTCTTTAATGAAACTAAAAACAAATAAAAATGGTTTTGGTTATGAAATAGTTTTTCCAAACATGAATAAGACTACCTTTGTTAAAATCTAAAAAGGAAGTCTTTCTAGTGTATCCAGTTTTTAATATCGAATAAAATGAAATTATCCTAATAAATACTCGATGATATTTACTCAATATTTTTTTCACACTAGAACTATTTTATATAACAATTTTTATTTCGAATTACCCAGAAAAAACATTTTGAAATCTTTTAGGGTTCCCAAAATACCATCAATGAATCCTTCGGAATTTATGATAGCATAGGTAACAAAAAGATATAACACAAATCATATTGGACATAAGATAGTCATCATGCCCAAATAAGTATTTTCTTTCATCAATTATGGATACTATATTCATTAATATAGTTTGAGATGATGGAATAAAAGATATCAAATATCTTTTTTATATTTGTTTTTGTAGGCATATGCAGTAACTTCAATCAATTATTTCTTTAGCAAGTAAAATATTATAGTTTTCATAGTCAAAATTTCAGTTTTAATATGCTTATTATGTGGTTAATGTTCTATAAAAAGTTATATCAGTATTGATATTTCTATCTTCATATAAGCACAAATTTTGTGGGCGTTACCTTTTGTTTTTTGATTAAATTAAAACACTACTTTGTGTGTTTTAAATTTTTGGTTAAACAATCAGCTTTTGAAAACATAAAATTCGTTATTCTATTTGAAATAATTTGTCATCCAAAGATATAAGAAATCTTTTTATAATATTATAAATTTATTATGTGATTTATAATTTATATTTTCATAATTATTAGTTGAAATATATTTGAAATTATGAATTTATATATACAATAAAGTTATTATAAAAATTATTTAATTCTTTCAAGGTGAATTTAGTCATAGTGTATCAATTAAGATAGATTTCTCTGAATAAATAATTTATTTAAACCATTTCTCTAATTGTTTAAATCTATGTTATTGATTTAAATTTTTACAAATAATTTTGATATTAGAATTTGATTTGTTGATAATTTTTTAATCTAATTGTTTTATTAAACTCAGGGGGATTTGGTTTTCAAAACCCTTAAAGAAAAGTAAATGTACTTTTTTTATATGCATATTATTTTTTCTATATATTCTTGGAAATTAGTTTTATTTTTCCATTAAATATAACAATATTTAATAATATTTTTGTGTTTGAACATAACATGCAAGAAGATTATCTTTTTTTGTTTTGTGTAAATGTTCTATTTTGATAATATTGTTCACTCTATTTCTCTGTTTTAATTCCTCCTCATTTGAATTCTGTAACTATCTAGGTAATTGTTATGACGATTTAATAATCTATTAATTTAAAGTAGTTCATTTTGAATTTAATGGGATATTTATTTAATGATTGAATATAAATAGTATTTATTACAATTTTTAAAAACCAGGAGATTAGTTTTAATAATTTAATAAATCTTATGTTTATTAATTTTAAAAAGGGGGATATTTTACTTTTTGGAATTACTTTTATTAATTAATTTATTTTATTTTATTTTTATAAATTAATATCTCATCACATTTATTAAATTTCAAAATTGTTATTAAAAAATTAATCTTTTTTGTATTTACATAAGTATATTTTTTAATATTTGAAATGGTTTTATTATGAAAATGTTTCAAGTAATGATTATTGTTTATTAATTATCATGTTTCTAATTTAACTTATTGATTAATGTTTTTTTTAAATATTTTTTCTCAAATTAAGTATAAATTTATACCAGCATTAGAAAACCTTAAGGGATAGCCCTAGTTCCACACTAAGGGGGACCCAGAGGTCAACCATCATGGGATATCAGCCCAAATGATTAGGCCATAGCGGAAGGTTGTGTATAGTGTAGGCATAATATAGGAAGGCCCTTATATAAGGCCCATATAGTGTTCCCAAAAGGTGAATTGGTTGGGATTGGTAAGAACATTGTTCCTATGTATAATGACAGTGGGTGTGAATAGTGGATTACATGTGTAGATATCTAGCTGATAACAGGAAGGGGGAAAGGAACCACTTGATTTGTATACAGCTGGATCACCCCCATCGTGTTTCCAACGTGGGATGCTATAGCTGATTCACTTTTCACCCAAGTTAAAAAACTTAGACAATATCACAACTATCAGTTCAATTATTTCTCTTTTGTGCTGTATTATTTTGTTCTCCCATGTGTTATTTCTTCACCCATGCTTCTCAGGTTCGAATTTATTTTTTTCTTTGTCCTTCTATCACATTTTTTCTCTAGTTCCCTGATTTACCCATCCAGTATGATTTCATCTTTCCCTCAAACTGATCATTATTTCTCAACATTATATTCATGCTTTCAATTTTAGCATGCTTATATTTTTCTTTAAATAATATTTATTATTTCAAGGGTTTTAGTGGTGCACCAATATTGTTCTTATTCTTTAACCATGGTGTCTCCTTGAATGACTAGTATATTTTTACAAAGGTTAACCATTGAACCCCAATAATATTGTTGTTTATCAATGGTGGGTCATTATTCCCACTGGTATATTTTCATAAATGGTGGATTTTTTCCACCGGTAGTAGAAGCTACCATTCTCTTTCTTATACAATTAGAAATCCAAAGGTAATCAACTTTCCACTAGTAACACAAAATTTTTTTCCCTAGCATTGGATATTCAGAAGTAGATAATCTGCAACAGTATATTATTTAACTGGAAGAATCATTCTTTTACGGCCACAGATGTTTCTGCATAACACTCCCTTCAATTTCCCAATAGCTTAGAAGTAGCTTCATTCAAAATTTTATATGTTTTTATGTGAACAAGATATTTCATGAAAACTAGCCTGTTCTTATCATTTCACCTTGTCTTGGTAAAATCTTATTCAAACTCAATAAGAGAACTTCATTTATAATTTGTTTCAATATGATCTATTTTCTTTATTTTTGAATTTTTTTCCTGTTAATAAAATTTAGGTTTTTCTATTTTATAATGTATAATCTTAATTTATGACAATTTCATATTCAACCACCATTAGACATCCAACAATAGTATGTTTTTATTATTTTTCAAAAATCCTTCTATTGCACAATAACTGGGAAGTAGCCTTATTTTTGTTGGTTTTTATTCAATTATGATTCTCATAACATCAATAGATATCCTCTAATTTTGAAATGGTAGAAAAGTTTTTTAGTGGTAAACAAATCATGCTACCTATCTCTATTTTCACTAGTAACAGAATCTACTACCACTCTCTATTTTCAATGGAGGATCTACACCAGAGGTTGAAAAATCAATCTACCGCTATTATTTTTAATCCACTATTTTATAAAAAATTATTTATAAATGTTTTATTTATTATTTTAATTGATGTTACTAAATTAAATTATTCTATTAAATGTCTCATTTTATTTTTTTTGAAATATAATTATTCGTTCCATAAAATAAATAATTATAATAAGTATTATGTACACATATACATGCATATTGAAATTATTATGATGGTCTATTTTGAAATAGTTTTAATATCTTATTAATCTAGAAAATTGTTTTCTTATTTTAATCTATTTGAAAATTTAATTTGTATACATTTATAATACTTATTTTTTAATCAGTTTATATTAAAATGTCATCGTGAAGTATAAATATAGATTTTATTCAATTTTTTGTGTTGATTTTACAAATGAAGGTAATGGTAATATTATTTTATTATTATACTCGGAAAAGTGTCATAAAAATATTACAGAAGGACATGATCCTAGATGATAATTGTTTTAATGATCCATGACACTCATTTATGGATAAAAATAATTCTAGAGAAGATTATACAACTAATTACTTTTGATATTACTTTGAAAATTCCTACTAATCTCATTTTTGTTCAAATAAACTACGGAAACATATGTACCTAGATTGCGATCATAGAATCAATTCAACATTAAACCATATTCCATTGAATTAATCATTGTCCATTGAGCTTCATTATATCTGAAATCATTTAATCATTTCAGTGGGTGTATTTGTTTTATACTTTTCTTTGTTTTAATTTATTTCTTCATCTATTTGTAAATATGTTCTTATCTAGTTTATGATTTTCCCCATCAAAAGTAGGCATTTATTTGTGTGGTTATTACACCACCAAAGGGGAATTATAGGTTGTGAATCCCAATAAAAATCTAGAAAAATAGACTAGGTTGAGTCTTATATAAAATATTGGTTTGTGCCTCCATATTCTAGTAAAAGGTAGGGTCAGTGACATGGTTATCGCACTTTTAAAAGTGATGTACTTATTGGGTATAAATCTCCTCGTGGAGTAAATAATATTGAGGAGTCTATTAGGATCTTAGTGTTACAAACCACAATAAATACTAAAACTCTTTCATTTTATTTCCACTTCACCTCATTTCAATATCATTACACTCACTATATATATTTTAATGAAATATTTATTTTGTCGTTAAAATTTTTGAAATGTATTTTCACTCCACTAGTCATAATTTCTATTACTATCGATAAAAAATGGATAAATATTGTTATTATTTTCCTGAAAATAATACCTATTATATTTAAAATTAATGCATTGTAGGGAAAATAGATACAAAGTGCAAGATTCAAACTTGTAACTTATGGGTTTGTTATGTAAGAGTTATGACCTAATTTTTTAATACTCCAAACATGAAAATATCATACAAAAAATGAATGTAAATTATTATATATATATTTAATGAATTTTTTGATTGAGGACGGTTCCTTATAGTTGGAATCTGAAGAGGAACCCAACTAAAAGTGCGGTGACACTACTTGGGTTGAGATGTAGGGAACACATCATGGGTGTGGTGTTCTAGGGGGAGGTGAATATGACACCAGATAAATCTAAAGGGTTAAAAGGATGAAATTTATGGCTAATGATGCTATGGGTTTTCACTACTTTTGACCACCTTGATGTGTTTTTGTGGTTCCTTTGTACTATGGATTTTATTTCAATATAAATGGTAGCTTTCAGTCAGGAGCCTACATGATTAGAAATCCTTAGTTAAAATGGTTTGATCTGGAGTAGTGATTAGGTTGGGTGACCTCCTGGGAATTTTCCCATTGTGTGTGCATATTAGGTCAAATAACACTGTAAAGATTATGTGTTGCCTTTTGGGGACAATCATTAGAATAATGGCCTATTTCTGAACATGGGTGGGCCCAAAGGATTGGAAAACACGTGTCTATAGGGAAACCAGGGTCCCTATGGGGCCAAGTTGTTACATTATAATATATTGAGATTTTAAAAGAAAATTTGATAGTGTATACTATAAGAAACATTATGCCTAAATGAATCGTGAAGTACTAATATTTAAATATTCTAGTTATAAAATAGATGTTAATTTTGTGGGTGTGAATATGATTGAATATTTGATGAAATATATATATACAGGTCCGAGCCAATAAAAATATCTTTATTATTTTATTGGAAATACACACTCATATTTTCGATAATATCATTTTATGATTCCAAAAATTATTTTTTTCAAAACTAATTTTTATTTCTTTCTATGAGAAAATATTATAATTAATAGATAAATTTTTAAAATTTTGTTTGATAAAAATGATTAAATTTTTCAATACTTCATTTCAAAATTAGCATATTATGAATATTTTAGAATTTTCTAAAAAGTTATTTTTCAATAAATATTGAGAAATATTGTTTTTTATTGAAAAATATATTTTATTTTTAAGTAAATAGAAAGTAAAATTATATTTTAAATTATTTTTAAAATTTAATAAGTAAAATTTTATAAAAAATAATCCAATTTTTTTGAAATAAAATTATACTTGAATTTTATATAAAAACATTTCGGCACTTAAAAGTCATTTTCATCAAAATTGACTTTCATCGCAATTTTTGAGTTTAATATTAAATTAAATTTCTCTTATTATATGAATTTAATTTGTTAAAATTTATTACATGTTTTTAATAAAATTAATTTATATTCATTAATAAGGTCATCTTATTTTTTTAATAATAATAATTACCATAATAAATATTTACTACCAAGGCTAACATAAAATGGGTTAATTAAGGTTAACAATAATGTGATAAGGATTTTAATTCTTTCAAACACTTGAATTAATTATATTTATATAATATTTATTCCATAATTATGAAAACATTTAAAATACAACCTTTTTCATTTATCTTTGATGTTAACCATTATAATATTTTATGTAAAGGATAATTTAAAAAATGTCACTCTCTTCCTTTTAGTATCTATAATATTTTTAACATGTATAAGGAAAACTTTTGTTTGGTTATAAATTCTTATTTTAAATATAAATTATTGATTTTATATAGGAAATGTTTTTTAAATTTTTAATAATGAAGTATTTTCCTTAAATGTTTACACAACGCCGACATAGTTCTTGTGCAAGGAGTAGAGAAATCATGTAAATTATTTTACAAGACTAAAAGTGATTTTATATGGGTTATTTATATTTTACCAACAATTTTATAGATCAATATAATATTTTATGAATATTATAAATGTTTATATTCAAATTAAATTACTATTTTAAGAACATTAAAGTAAATTTAAATGAATTGTGTCAAAAATTACCTTAAAGATGTTTTATGTTAAATAATATTTTATTAAATTATTTCAAAATCATAAAAATATTAAAAAAGGGAATTTAGTATGATAATGGTTTAATATTTTACCATTTTACATTTTATGAGGCAATTATCACCTATAAGTAAAATTATAACCCTTTTATATTGAAAAATTCATTACTACAGTTATGGTCAAAATTTGTTAACCAAAGGGAAAAATGAAAATATAAGATTTAAAATGATATCTAAATTGTTAAACTCTTTTTAATGATTATATTAATACCATATCCTTATTTTTATATAATTAAAGTCATTTTGGAACTATTTTATATGAGTTATAAACAAATTATATTATAATATTTCATTTATTTCTATAAGTGCCCATCCCCTCACTTATAAAAGGACCCTCCCTCTCCTCTCTAATCTACACTTATAAAAAAATTGGTTCAAAAACTAACTTCCCAAATACCTTTCAAACATCCCTTCCCACATCCTATACTTCATAGTTTGGGATGAATACAAACCATAGAGGGATTAAGGTGTAATGAAAAGGAAACCGTCAGAAGGAAGAGGTATAACTTTTAACCGAATATTTTAGTTTTATTTATTCTTATACCTCCTTGAAAAATAACTATATATATTATGATATAATGAAATAAATATATACGATATACTGGTATGTAATTATGTTAATTTCTTGACCTTAATCCATCTCTTTCTTCAATCAAATGGGAAATGAATCCACCAATATTGTGTATGGCAGACTACCACCTCATGAACCAATGTAATTTTTTTCCATCACCATCTCTCATGACTGGTTATAATGATCGATTTATGGTATATATATATATATGATATTAATTAAATTATTATCATTATGTTAATATAATATATCATTTATTTTCGTACCTTTCCATCCATTAAAAAATGATAACATCATTCGTTCATACGTGTGTATTACCAACTCTAATAAGTGATGTGATTTGTTTTTCATAACTCCATCACAATGGTAATAATATAAAATATTTATGATATAATATTACATATTAATTATTTTTAAATATAAAATAACTAATACCTTATTTCTATCACGTTCACTGAATAATTATAACTTTACTCATGTATACGGACAACCTACTATCTCTATCATTGTAACACATTTTATTTTTCAAAACCAAATTCCATGGTTAGTTTTATAATTATAATTTATGTATGAAAATTATAATTATTTCACTATTATTTTTCTAGATATGATTTAATAATAACTTCTTTGACCATAGTTAACATACCAAATTCATTATAGACATATGTGCCAACCATCATCAAAAAATATTTTGTAAACTTAATTAATTATGTAAATGTATATAACATAAATGGAATAAGAAAATTTAAAAAGATTCCTAATAAATTAAAAAGTTGTCTTATGTTTATTACTCAAGAAGATAAAGGATGTATGTGGTGAGTCAGACTCGATGTAAGAGACATTGTACTTTAAAAATCTCATTTACAGGTTTTGAAGCTTTATTTTCTAATTATTTTTATTCCATGACGATATTATTAAAATTATTTTACCGAATAATTTATATGGATATAAATGAATTATGAATAGAATTTTATGCCTGTTTTTTTTACTTTTATTCAATGTTTTTCAAAAGGAGTCTTTTTTGGAATGTTTTGATTTTCATTATAAAAGGAAATAAAATTGTTCTATTTTTTCATATATTCTATCAATAAATTTTCCCATCAATTATTATTTTTTATTTATCATCCTTTATAATATTCAATTTCTTATAAAAAACCCTCCATTCCAATATTTTTGAGAATTTTTGTTTTGGAAATTTGTTTCTAAAGCAAAGGGATATATCAATTTCCAAAAATGTTTTTCTTATGGGTTGAAAATTATTTTTTGGGGTTTGATAATGGAATTGTATTATTTGTTATGTTATATACATTTTATGCTCATTGTACATTATTTGTAATGATGTGTGATCTCTATATATCTCATGATGATGGGGGATCCCAATGTAGCTCATGATTATGGGGGAGCTCAATATAGCTCACTAATGCATTGGGTAATTATTATGTCTTATAAATAATTCTGTTTGTAGTGGACCATATTGGTTATTCCATTTACAAGGGTTATTATATGGGTTATTGTAATGGTTCTATGTAGATGATTTCCGAAGGTACCAAAATTATTTTTTTGTACTTGTTAATGTGTTTTCATGGAAATAATTTTATTTCCAAAGGTAAGATAACGATCTTTGCATTTCACAGAATTTTTATTTTGTTTATATGTAAATAGGAATGTTTTTATGAAATTATTTTTCATGGGTTATCATGTTTTTTAAGAAACTCTCATGAAAATTATTTTCCCTTATGTTTTCTTATTAAGTGTTTTATGAAAAACATGGGTCAGTAAAGCCAATTTCTTGTGTATGTAACTGATTATTTGAGTTCAAAGTTTATTATTTAAAAGGGAAAGTCTATATTATAATATATTGGATTTTAAATAGAATTAAATATTTCATTTTTTAATTTTATATTTACATTGCATAGATTATTTTTTCTCATCCCACATTTTTAAAAAAATTTCAAATTTTTTAAGGATGAGTAGGAACAAAGAAGAAATAAAGGTGAATATCATAAATATTTTTCATGAAATGAAAATGTGTTTTATTTTAAAATTATTGTATTGTGGTAAAATTTGAAACTAATAGGATGTTTAAAAATTATAATTTTTGGATTATTATGTAATATTTATGACCTAATTCTCTAAAACTATAAACATAAAAAGATATTAAAAATTAAATAAAGTAAAATATTTTCCAAATATTAATTTTTATATTATTTAAGCTCAGGTCCTTATTAAAAATTTCTCAACCATTGGGTTTTATTTTGGATTTTATGAAAATATACATTGATTTGGTTGAATGAATTATAGTGACCTGCATGGAGTTGATAAACTGTGCATGAATCATAAAGCTTGGAATAATTATTATTATATTATAATACATGTTGTGAGTATAGAAAATATGGTGTATTGGATATAGAGTTAAAGGTTAAAAGGGTTTAATACACATTGGAAACATATATAGATTATTAATCAATTATGGATATGATATTAATGGTATTTGGGAAAAAAATTGAAACTAAATAATTGGTTTTACAATGGTGAATGTGAATGAAGAAATCGTTGTTTAGAAATTGTTTTTTAAGTTTCAAGGGAATATCTATCATTGGAAGAAGTTCATGTTAGGGGATGGATTTTATCTATTCTAGTATATTATAAAAGAATGATGATTTTTATTTAATTATGTCGTATTTCTCATTAAATCTAGTTTTGAGAAGTATTTAAATAATTTGGATAACTCAAACATCATTAGAGTCATTGTGGACTTCATAAGGTTAATATGTTAATTAAAAGTAGTCATATTGTAGAAAATATAACTTTAGAAGAGTCATTTTGGACTATATAAAGGAATTTTGGTACTTAAAAAGAGTATATTTATATAAATATAATAGTTTATAAGAGGAATATGATACTTATTAAGAGTTATTTGGTACTTTGCAAGAGTAAACTTTGGGAAAAGGAATGGTTTGTAAGAATAATCTATTTCATTAGAAGAGTAATATGAAACTATGTATGAATAAATTTATATAAAAGGAATAGATGTTACTATGTGATTATAAATTTTATTTTATAGAAACAAATAACATTGTAAGGTTGATAAAAGGACTTTCTGAGTTTTATGGAACATCATAAGCTTAATTAGAATTATTATTTCCTAATTTAAAAATGTTTAAGCCTAAAATTGTATGGTTGATTTGCGAAATTCATACCATTATGAAAATTGATAGTAGAGAGGTATGTTAAGGGGTACTATCATATAGTTCATTACCCTTTTAATTTTAATTGAACAATAAACTAGAATATTCTAATTTTTTTTACTGATTGTGAAATACGATTAATAACACGATCAACTACATATGGAGAGAATCAAGATGATATTGAAGGTGGATTGAGCTATAAGATTATTAGTGAATTAAAATAGGAGATTTGTACTATATGCATGCATGCCATATGTTTTCAGTAATATTCCTGGGTTATTATGAGTGTTAACAACCATAATATATTATTAATGTAGTGGAACATGTATTGAAATACTCTAAAGAGTATTTACATATTGTATAAGAATTGAAATTTTTCTTGTGGTGATTGTAGTGGATTTGAAGTTATTCCAAATTAATTTATAGTGTTTAGATTCTCTAAATACGTACATAATTGCTACATAAAATATATAAATTTATAAAAAAAATTGAAAAGGACTAAGTCATAGTGTTACATATGTGTCACATAGAGTTGTAAGTAAATAAAAATTTAGAAAACTACTTGATACATAAGAGTTTTTCTAAAGGATGTGTAAGAGTAAAATTTTGGCAAATTACTAATCCAAACTATTGTATGTAAGGTTTCCTCAATACATATAGTTTCCCAAGCCTCTTTCATATATTATTACATGATTTTAAACAAAATATCCAATAGAAACACCAAGGGTCAAGAGGTATAGTGTCTTTGAAAGATTAAAAACACGATATAAAAATTTAATCATAAACGAAATCATCATTATTTAAAACTCTATAACATGATCCAAAATTTCATTGATATTCTAAATCAATATTGGGTATCCTAGGGAATATATAAAAAATGTAATCTATAACTCCCATAAATGGAATAATCATAACAATGGATCATGGCATATGATTAAAATTACATATCAAGATATCATAAGCAAAAGGCTCATGAACTATCATATTGATTTATGACACAAATAAGATGACATCATATGACCATGGAATAATAGTACTATGAAAACAACATAAAAGAGAACATAAGCGTAAGTCAGGTCTCACTTACAAGATAAAAAAACACGATGGACAAAAACATTTCTGGGATTAGGTTTACTCCTTCATCCCATAAATATCATCCCATGATATATAAACATTACCTAGTTCATTACAGTTCTATATGGACACAAAAATCATAACACATTCATTCATATGTGTTACACGTAGGTAAAACATTTATAAGGCATAAGCGTAAAAAACCCCCATGTAAAATGAAATGGGTTACAAAATATAACTTTATACTATATATAAATAGTATATCATAAATATTCCCATAAAAGAAAGAATTAAATATTTTTTTGGATGTTCATGAGGGATTATAAAAATATAGGTTACAAAAATAATGTCAAACATAAGCGAAGACATAAAAATGCAGATAAATAAGTTGTATAAAGGACTACATCTGTGGGGTTTTAAGAAAAAGGGTAATAAGTTTTTAAAGATGGTAATAGTGTAATAATTTTTATAACACCAAAAATGAACCAAGATGGGTTTTCATATAAAAATGAGTTTTTTATAAACTATGTAATTTTAAAAATATTCCATTAATTTGTAATTTAAATGAGGTAAAAAAATAAATATGTCACCTTTCATCAGTATTGATTAACAAATGAAATTAATAAGGGATCCTTTAAATCATATATAACGCCATCAAGGAAAGGGATATTAAACTAGGTATATGTGTGTGGGATATATATATATATATATATAATATAAAATATAATATAGAATATGTAAATAATAATATAAGGAAAAAAGTGAGGTAAATAGAGAGAAATCATAACCCAAATAAAATAGGGTGGTTCAGAGGGGTCCCTTACCTCGTGTCTATATTCATTATGAACTTTTAGTTAACCTCTTGAATAATCAAATTAGATTTATTAAATAAATAAATAAGAAACTTTTTTAAATATATTTTATTTATTATCAAGATTTTATATTTTTTGAATCATTTAATTGAAGTATCATTTCTATAATTAATGTCATGAGATCGTTCCTTTATTAGTTACTCAGTCACTCTAGTTTGTGGATAATTATTGATGTTGTTTTCAAATGGGACTACAACTCCAGATATGAAATGAAATTATATTTATGTCCTTATAGAAATTAAAATTTTCCCAAATATCTATATATGTTCCAATCTATGGATGATTAATTTAGTATAAATGATATCGTTATACGCTTAGTTCATTTAGGCGGGTTTACCGACCATCATGAACTAGTTCCATTTTATTTAATTCAATGATTATTAATACCTTATAAAAAATAAAATAAGTTATAATAATCTTATTACCATATTTTTGGTATTTTCATGTGGTGCATGTTCTTTATATAAATCTACATTACTAAATAGGTTATAATTATATAATCCAATGGGTAATTCTATAAAATTATGGGATGATACATTCTTCACCCTAATGATATTTCTCCCTCAAAATTTTGTTTCACACACAAAGATGAAAAAATATGATGTTAATTATATTTAATTATTTCCTTTATTTCCCATGTCACCTCCTCATACTCACGGTACTACCATAGTACTTTGACTAGGTGAGTTTTTTTTCTCATATAACTTTTTATCTATGGTCCATAATCTGTAGGAGTTTATCCTCATAAGAGGGATCAATTTACAAATTTAATAAATTTTAATTGATTACATGTTAGGGATATGTTATATAATTCCCCAATATCTGTACAAGGAACAATTTGTATACTTGAGACATCATTGTTGGTAGTTCCAGTCAATAGGACATAGCTCCAATGCAATAAAGAATCTCAAAGGGAGTGATATACATGTGACTTATATTTCTATTCCTCCCCAATTTGATGGATCTATACCATAGAAACATGCTGAGAAATAATTTATCTCCAACCTCAGACTCCATGTATCTTATATGGTTATCATGATATATCTTTTGTCGGCTCTGAGATTCCCTAATGTGTTGTTGAATAGTCTTGACCTTTTTTACACTTCCATTGACCATTTCATGTACCAATATCTTTTTTTCCCCAACTTTATCTGAAGAAATATGTGTTATTATCATATCATAAATTGGTTAACAAGGATCAATTTGGATGCTTTAGTGGAAACAATTATTATTCAATAACACAACCAAAGGAAGTTGACGATCTCATCCTTCTTTGAGGTCTATAGAGAACTCTCTCAACATTCTCTCTTGTGATTGGATAGTCTACTCAGATTGGACATCGGTTTTGGGATTATAAGTTTTACTAATGTTTAAATCTATGTTGTTATAATTTTTTATACTTTTTTAGAATAATGATGTAATTATTAGATCATATTAGAATACCATCAATAGTGGTATTCCATACAGCCTCACCACTTCCCTAATACATATCCTCAAAAAGTTGATTGAGTGAGATATACTCAAGAACTTCAATGAAGTGAAAAAGCCTTTGTAAGATGATCCACTATAACCCATATGAAATTAGTTACTCTATATTTCTTCAAAATACCTATGTCAATGGCTATAGTTATATTTTATCATTTCCATGTAGGTATGGGTAATAGTTACATCATTCCCTTGAACTTCTTCCTTCCTTCCTTCACTTCCTAACATACTAAATACTTTTATGTATAGTCCACAATATAATTTTTTATATTATCCCCCAAATATTTATCTCAAATATATATATATATATATATATATATATATATATATATTTGTGCTCCTAGGATGGATTAAAAAGGCTGAGCTATGTGAATAATTCAATATCTCCTTCTTTATCTTAGGGTTTTATGGTACACATAGTCATGACCAAAATCCAACAACACCTTCCTCATAAATTCTAAACTTCCATGATTCCCATTTTCTTATAATCTAAACATTCTTCCATATTTCCATATAAAAAATTTGACAATTTTTTATCATCTCTAGAATGGATGGTTGATCAATAATTGAAACTTATGACTTTGATGTCCATCCTTTGGAATTATAAGGAGTCTAGATCCTACTATATTGTCATCAATGATATGCTTATAGTATCCTTTCTACATAAAGGACATGCCACTTTGTTTCATTCCTTGGATGGTAGTGGATTGAGCAGTAATATTACTTGATCATCTCTAATAAACTTCCCCAAAGCATATTAAACTCCTTCTATGTGAATATATATTTGATGATATTATAATCCATATAAATTTCAAAATTCACCCGTAGAGATAGTGTCTACAAATATTCCAGTTGAAGATCACCACGAGAAACTCCATATCATGTGTTGGATAGTTATTCTATTTAACTATAAACTACCTTGAGGTGTAGACTATCAATTTCTAAATTTTCATAAATATATAGCTTAAACCCTATTTTTCAACATCACTGTATTCCATGAAATTTTACCCACATAAATGTAGTGTATGTTCAAGTTTAGTGATAAGTCTTTTTTTTAATTCCTTGAAGCTCTATGCACATTTATTGGTCCATAAAAAATTAATTCCCTTTTGAGTTATCATGGTAAGTAGGTTTCAAAATATTGAATAGTCTGTCACAACTTATCGATAGTACCCATCTAGCGTAAGGAAACTACATATCATTATTATATATATTGTCCTTGGACACTCATTAATGACCTTTTCCTTCGAAGGATACACACACACACACACACACAGATATATATATATATATATATCATTTTTACGGTGATAACATACTCCAATAATGACACATAATCCACCAAGAACAAAAATTTACTCCACTTTTCATTTTAACTTCCCCTTTCAAAAGTTATTTAGTATAAAAGTAAAAATATTCCCATGTTTATCCTTAATTTTGGAGTATATCCAGATATCATACATAAAGGCTACCAAAATATTTCCTTGGTAGTCTCTAAATATTCTATTCATCAAGTCCATGATGATTCCTCAAGCATTAGTGATTTCTAACGGATTCACTATGAAATCATAGTGTTCTTACATTGTTCTAATGGTATTCTTGATGATATCCTCCCTCCTCACCTTTTTTTGATGACATCATAACCAAATTTCATCCTTAGAGAAGTATTGGGCCCAACATATTTGATCAAACAAGCCATCAATCCATAGAAGGGGATATTGTTTCTTTATTGTGTTTTTTTGAGTTATATATAATAAATACAGAGGTGCATTTACCCCTCATTATTCTTATTAAATGCGATTCGTGTACCCCATAGTGAAACACTTGGGAATAAAATATATTGTCCCATATTATCATGTAACTTATTCTCAGATCTTCCAACTCAATAGTTTCGATTCTATAGGGAGTCATGGATTTGGGGAGAGATATAAGTATAAGTTTTATTGATAAATAAACTTATCAGTCCTGGGAAAGACCAAAACATTCTATAAGTAATGCATAAATATATCCCCTTATAGTGGGAATGGCTTTGAGTATGATTTAATCAATTGAATCAATAATTTTAGACAGATATTCTTTCTCATAAGGAAATAATATCCATGCTTTAGATGAATTTTCAAAAGGATATTCATCCTTATCCTTACAATTGTGAAAAACTAGAGGATGAATCTTGATATGGAGAGTGATTTACCTCTCCCATTTTTTGATGTTGTATTTATATAATGACATCCAATCCATTCCAAAATATAGAATCAAATTATAATAAAGAGAGTATGAATATATGTTTTGGGAGGTATAGTATAAAAAATAACTAGGGAGGATTTGTATACTTGGGATTTAATAAATACTTTTATTTCTATTTTCACAGATAGCTAAACCCCCATGTTTTGAGGTCGTATTTTAATAGTTCTACTAGGCTTTCATCATATAAAATAATTTTGATATTTAGAATCAAATATTTTGTATTCTATTCTAGAATGATTAACCAGTATACCTATCACCACAACATTGTTGGGATCTTCCTCAAAAGTAGTGAAAAAAAAATTCCATTCCATTATCTCTGTCCATTGATATTTTTTTGCATGTATTATCATTAATAACCCTTGTATTAGGTCATTGGATCTCATATTTTACATATGAAGTATAGTTGATATACTAGAATTCAAACTAAATATTGATTAGAACCTTCTTTTCTTCCATCACATTAGCGGGATTCGTAAACACACTTCGACATTTATTACCCTAATGATACTATTTTCCACACTTTTACCATATCCCCATTCTCTTGAGATAGTTTTCTAGATGCTTATTCCCACATTTTTTAAACATGGTTACTTGGGTGTTCCTTCTTCCATAAGGCTTATCCATTTAGACACCTAAATTAAGCTTCATTTTTGGTTTTTTATCTCTCTCTCCATGATACCACTAAGAGTCTCCATTCTCCATCTCAAACTTAAGGGAATAATTAAAAATCAATTAATTTCAATAAAATTATCAAATAACCAATGTTTTTCATATACATTGATTTAATCCACTAAATAAGTGGTCCAAATTAATTTTTGTGTCGATGAAATATCTGTTGTCGCACCATGAAATAATTATAAATTCATCCTCACAATCCTCGGTAGACTCATCCTACTTATACTATAACCCATGTAATTCCTTATCCATTTTTAGATGGATATTTTGAGGAAATTATTTATTGAAAAATATTTTCTTTAATTTTTTCCATTCTATATATTCAATTTCCTCCTTGAAATTTATGCTCTTGATCAGTTTCAACCATTGATCGACTTATCCCTCTATGTGATAAATGACCAATATGAATTTCTATTAATAATAGAATGAAAGGATAGGGAATATATCTCAATGCAGTTTATCCATTATTCCGCAATGATGGGGTTAGGTTATCCACAAAAAGTTGGAGGCATTTTTCATATAAAGGATTCAACCTATTTCTTAAGAGAAGAAGATAATTCCACATGTTTCAAGTTATTTTTCAAAAATTCTGTTAGTTGAGCCAATAATACCATGAAGTTTTTAGATTGTAACACCCATAGATTTTATGAGATATATTATTTTTAATTTCTTTGATGTCTTCTATTATACACTACACTAAGATTAGCTTGTACTATACACAACACCGTATTAGCTTGCAGTATACGCAACACTATTCTTGGCTCGTGTTATACACAATTTCAAGTTTGTTTTGTGGAAATTATTCTAAACAACATTAAGTATTGATTTTGTTTAATGTAGAAATGAATTTTTTTTATTATGTTATATGAAACACTAAACAGATCTTTCACTACACGCAGCCCTGACTTGGCTTGCATTACATGCAATCAAGACCTTCTTCGATAGCGTGTGTAGTACGCAATACCGAGTTTCCCTAAACGATATATTATTATAATATTATTATGAATTAGCTGTTATGAATAGTAACACCCACTTTTTGAAATTTTATAAAATTATATCTTTCAAAATGGGCTTCATTTTTAGATTCGGATTATCAAAATTAGCCAAGGGTGATTTTTTGGTATTTTTCTGAAAACTTTCAATTTTTGATGAATTGTGAAAACACTTGGTTACTATTTAATTACCAAATTTTTATTTAAATAATTATTTATTTTATTTAAATTTATTTTAGGCCAAAATTGAGACATAATACCTATATAAGTTCAATTTATTTCATTGGAGTCATTTTATAATAATTTTAGATATATAAAAATTTTACTGAACTTTTCACCGTCTTTTACCCACCTCCTAGGAGAATGTGAAAATTTACATAAAACATAATTTTTCCACTTATGTGAGTGTAATTTCAAATATCTGAGAGAAACAGTTAATATCAAGGAGTAAAATGTGGTTTAATAAGATAAAAATATTTTTTGGTGAATAGTAACTTTTTACTTTTATTTAGCACAGTTAAAAGTAAATAAGGTAATTAAGGGTAAAAATGATATTATTATTATCCTAAAACATGTCCTAATTCTATTGGATAAGTGTAATTCGGCCAAAAAAGCCTTAGGAATTAAATATTACCCTTTAGTTCCGCTTGGATTAGATTAGGACATTTATTGTTATTTTATTTAAAGAAGAGTTAAAAGAGTTAAAATCAAAGTTCAATAACTAAAACATATTTTAATATAGGGTTATACATAAGATAAATTCAACTATAAATATTAATTAGAAATCTAAAAAAATTTCCTACATAATGGTATTTTATTTATAATTTTTAGACAATAAATAATTTAATTTATTATTGACACAATGATGATGTAGTAATTACCTTATTAATGAAAAATTAACATAAATGACCTTATAAATACACAAATAAATGTAATTCGAGACTTTTTATAAATTAAAATAATTTTTTAGGATAATATGACATGTTATTATTGATTTAATTAAATATTTTCTAATTACTAATTCTGTTATGGTTTTCAAAAAAATCAATTACCAAATAGTGTGAAAATTGGCATAAAATAGTTTTTAAAAGAAATATTATATTATTAAGTGTTATTCTATTCTTAAAAATCTATGGTTCAGCCAAATGACATAGATAAGGTTATATATATCAATAATGAACCACTTGGGGTTCTTTTGGCCTGTTATAGTACGTTTAATAACCATATAGTTTAAGAAAACAAGAAGACATGGTAAAAGTTAAATTATTTAACTTAGAGTTAAATCTAAATGATAAGGTTAAAATAGTAACCTAAACTTCTCTAAAACCTTTCTGTTGAGAGTATTTCTACCAATAACCACTTTATCATCTAAATAAATCTGTTTTTAGATATTATAAACTGAATATGGCTTTATTATAAAATAATATTTTATGTTTTTCTTAAGGTGCCCCTCTCCTCCCTTATAAAAGGGCACCTCCTCCCTCTTATCTTTACACAATTTTGAGCTTTTATGCTCGGAAAGACCCTGCCCATTTACCTTTTCAACATTCCTAGAAACATTATAGAGGTTTGGGTCTCCTCAAAATAACATTTCTAGTGCCTTAAGAGGAAGCTTAAAAGAGGTGCGTCGAAGAAGAGGTAATCTCTTCTACTGATTTTTTTTCAAGTTTATTTCTTCTTCGACTTCTTCACCATTAGTTGTTTAATTATAAATTAATTACATAAGTATCAATAATATACAGATATGTTATTATAAATATGAAACAACCCCATTTAACCTTTTATCCATCCTACGGAAAACGAATTCACCGCGCGTGCGTACGTACAGAATACCGTCTCCACGCCGTGGTGTAATCTGTTTTTCGACTACCACCTTACTTGGATGGGTATAATGGTGTAAGGAATAACTATATATGGTTATTATAACATCATACTGATTATAAGATATTATATCATCCACTCTAATTCAATTCAATAATTATGGGAATTATATCATCGCTCGTGCGTACGTACGGATTACCGTCTCCATGACGCGATGAGATTCATTCTCCGTGTTGACTACTAAAGAAAGATTATAAAGTATATATAATGAATAATAATGAAATATATGACATGATAATGCTACTGGATTAATATATATATATATATCATCTAATTACTTCCATTCAAGTCAATAAGGATAGGAAAATAGCGTTCATGCATACGTACAGCCTACTGTCTCCATGAACGGTGTGTTTCATTTCATTTATCTATCTATTATATACCTATACAGAATATATATGATATATAAATCATGTTTTACATTGTGGAAGTAAGTAAATCATGATATAAGTAATAATAATATCAAGAACAACAAGTCCAAACACGTACGATAAATATAACTATTTATCCCAAAAGGATGCTTTAACATTGAATTTACAAAAGAATGGGTAATATAAAGTCATAAGTGAATCATATACGATATCATAAAAATGAATATGATTCTTTAATAAGTAAATGAAATTATTTAAATCATTATACAAGAGGTTTAGATATGTACAAAGCATATCAGACCTAAGTTAATGGATAACTATTTCAATCTCGTTCTTATCCGAGATTGTTTATTCATAAGTATTTACTGGGGTTATTGTTATAATCCATGTCCATGTTTTATAAAAGTGTTTTTGATGTTTGTTTAATTTCCTTTTTACCCATTTTTGACTTTTACTACATGGTATGTAAGAAATCTGTCTTTTGTTTACGTTATGAGGTACTTTTTGACTTTTCCGAGAAAAGTATGAGGAGAATGTATTTTTAAACATATATGGCATGAATGGATTTTTACGGTTTCATAATGTCTTATTTTCAAGAAGAATACTCTACAAGATTTCATGATTATTTTCAAAAAGATCCCATTATTTTAAAAGTGCATGGAATTTTGTGAAAAGAAAATGATTTTGAAGAAGAAAGGATATTTTCCTCAAGAATTCATTTCATGTGGTTTGTCAAAACTATTTTCCTTCTAAGATGACATTATTTAGTATGATTATGTTTCATGTATAATGTCTCTATGATATACATGGTTTAATTTTTCTTGTGATTAAATGATATCCATTTGTTTTATTTGTATTATGTTATGATGATAGATGTTTATGAATCCCATTTTATTCTTTTAGTTATGATAAATGATTTATGTTTATGTTGTGGCACACATAAGAATGATTTAATTATGAGATGGTTGGGACCTATATCTCCTTCCAATGCATTGGGAAAAGATTTATATTTCACAAGATAGACATGGATAGAACAGAAAGTTAATCCAGTTCAGTGATACAGGACTGGAACGATGAGTGAACTAGATTCAGAAATGGAATTTTTCCACTAAGATGGTCTTGACAGCAATGCCTTGGCTACTATGGAAATAATATCATGTGATTAATGGTTTTCCACAATTATGAGTTTTATTACCATGCTATTTTATCATGATTGATGTTACTTTATGATATATGCCTTACGTACTTCCATGATTTGTGTCTTTGCTCAAAATTTTGATGTTTAGATTTTATGTTCAAGTTTTTGCATTCAAATGTTTATGGGCTGTTTTATGTTCTCTATTCTTTCCCTTACTGAGAATTTGATATCACCCTTTTTATGTTTTCTTTTCCCCAGGATATAAAGAAAGGTTTTCGGTAAGAAAACCAAAGGTTATGATCTTTATGGGAGATGTTGAAGATCTTTCACCATGATTAGAAAATTACGTTCCGAGTTTCCAAAGACACTAAACTAATACTATATTTTGGTGTTTGTTTTTGTCATGTCTTAAGTATTCCTCAAAAGTAATGTAATATACATATATATCAATCTTTGGGTCTCTACAGTTGGTATCAAAGCGAAGGATTAGTTAAACATTAGAAACTAGGATGCAAAAACTTTAGTGAAATCCCTAGAGATATTTCTAAGGTATGTCTAGGGATGTCCCAAATGATAAGTATACCTATAGGTTATAGTCCTAGAATTATGGTAATGATCTTAGAATTTAACCTAAGATGTTAGATGTTGTCGGTATTCCATCTTTATTTTGTTTTTTCCCTATCATGATTTTTTCCTCTCACACTATTGTTTTTCTGTTTTAGAAAATGGCTGGAAACCGAAAGAATCACAATAATGGAGGATATGATTGACAATGGAATGATATTCTTCATGAGAAACCAAATGAAACAGGATTTGGAAGTCTAACATCATTATTATGCCTAATCAGAAATATCATTATATGATCAATAATCTCAACTTTGGAAAGTTTCCCAACTCAGCTAATAAGAGAAAGATAGAGTTTCATGATGATCATAGAGGAAAGAAAGTTCAATTTCCCTCATGTAAATCATGTGGGAAGAAGCATCAAGGATAATGTTTCAAAGGAACTGGAAGGTGATTTGGGGGCAGAAAAGAAGGACCCAAATCCAGTAAGTGCAAAGGAAAAGGTTCAGTTAACACCATGGAGAAGGATAATGGTATTGCAATGAAATAAACAATGATTTGATGTCATAAATGTGGAATGTATGGGAATTATGAAAACCAATTCCCTATGGGAAAATCTCATGAAGAGAATCAGTATTGTCATATAGGTAGTATTTATGTGGATGATGATGAGGAGACTACAAATGATATATGAGATGAAAGAAGTGTTGAAGCTTGGTCAACGGTTTAAGAAGGTAGTGGAATGATTTATGTTTATCAAGGGTTATGTTGTATAGGTAATGGTACTATGGAATAAAGACACATCTAAGGATTGTTACACTATTGTTTTTCCTAAAGTATTTGAATGTATATGTTTAATGGTACCGGTAACCATGAAAGGTTAATTAATATATTTTTCGAAAGTAGTTGATATGCACATAATGAAGGGATAAGAAGATGATGAGATGTTTTATAGTATTGATGAGCTCAAGGCTGATATAAGGACAATGTGATATTATGGTTTGAGTATATAGAAATTCTGGGATTTTGGTATGTGGAAAGAGATAACTTTTGACAACATTCATGTTTTCACTAAGGTTCAATGGGAATTCATTTTTCAAGAGAATACATGATTATGGTATTCACATGTTTGGAATGTGACCAAAAAGATATACCATATGATATATGGGGGATAAATGATGGTATTCACATGCTCGGTAGATGAGATTTCTAGTAATTGTTTTATTTATACTATGAGCTTGGACAGAAGTATTGTGGATAAACCTAATGATTGGTATGAATTAAGTTATACATAAAATAGTATTGTTTAATGCTAGAATTTTTTTGGATATTATTACAGGAATGTTATAATAATATAGTTTTATAAAAAGGGACAACCTGTAGGACGGGCGACAACCCATCGCGTCGGACAAGGCTGTGGGAATCAAACCCACAACCAAAGTGTGACAGGCCTTTATCGCCTACCACATGCCTATAGAAAGTCCCCGGTTAGTAGATACTGGTTTGGTTTTATTAAGCGGTATGATAGATGAAGTATAAGTCCATTTCAGGAACCATATACGATTAATCTCACCACAGATAGACTTATGTATATATCTTTTTCTAACATTATGTTTGAGACAAATGGAATGACATATCATTCTATCGCATGATCTACTAACACTTCACGGAAGAAAAATTCAAGTTCATTTCTTTAATAGATGAAGTAGAAATTGTTCGAGGCACAAGCAAAGTTGAGATTGTACCAAAATCAAGTAAGTATTTCTTTTAATTCAAAAATTATTCAACATTAGGGAAATGATCTTGAAAACCAAAAATGTTGAACTAGTTCTATCATATGTGATGAATCAGATGGTACCTTAGATCATCACAATTTTATTACTTTGGGACTGTTGGATTTTTTTATAGCCCTGTTCTCTACCACTCTCCATCAGAACTTGACGGTTAGATTTCTCTTCCATATCCATATTTTCACCTATAGTCTCCAATGTGGGAACCCAAGTGATGGGTTACTTTCGGTATCCGTTTTGTTTCTAATGTTCATTTTTTAAAAGTAAGTTTTAGTATTACTTTTTTACGATGTAGGTTTCTATGAAAGAAACTCTCAAGTAATAAACCATTTATAACCCCGACGAATTTTGAGGGCGAAATTCATTTTAAGGGGGGTAAAATGTAACACCCCGAGATTTTATGAGATATATTATTTTTAATTTATATGATGTCTTCTATTATACACTACATCAAGACTAGATTGTACTATACACAACACTGTATTAGCTTGCAGTATATGCCATACTATTTTTGGCTCGTGTTATACACAATTTCAAGTTTGTTTTGTAGAAATTATTTTACACAACATTAAGTATAGATTTTGTTTAATGTATAAAGGAAACAAAATTGGATTATGTTATAAGAAACACTAAATAGAGCTTTCACTACACGCAACCCTGACATGGCCTACATTACATGCAATCAAGACGTACTTCGATAGCGTGTGTAGTATGCAATACTGATTTTCACTAAATGAGATATTATTATAATATTATTATGAATTATCCGTTATGAATAGTAATACCCACTTTTTGAAATTTTATACATTTTATCTCTCAAAATGGACTTCATTTTTAGATTTGAAATATCAAAATTATCCTAGGGTGAATTTTTGGTATATTTCTGAAAACATTCAATTTTTGATGAATAGTGAAAACACTGGGTTACTATTTAAAAACTGAATTTTTATTTAAATAATTATTTATTTTATTTAAATTTATTTTAGGCCAAAATTGATACATAATACCTATATAAGTTCAATGTAATTCATTGGAGTCATTTTATAATAATTTTAGATATATAAAAATTTTATTGAACTTTTCATCGTCTTTTACCCACCTCCTAGGAGAATTTGAAAATTTACATAAAACATAATTGTACTGCTTCTATGAGTGGAATTTAAAAAATCAAAGAGAAATTGTTAATATAAAGGAGTAAAATGTGGTTCAATAAGATAAAAATAATTTTTGGTGAATAGTAACTTTTTAATTTTATTTACCATGGTTAAAATTAAATAGGGTAATTAAGGGTAAAAATGAAATTATTATTACCCTAAAACATGTCATAATTCTATTGTATAAGTGTAATTAGACAAAAAAAACCTTATGAATAAAATATTACCCTTTAGGTCCACTTGGATTAGATTAGGACATTTATTATTATTTTGTTTAAAGAAGAGGTAAAAGAGTTAAAATCAAAGTTTAATAACTAAACAATTTTTTAATATATGGTTATACATAAGATAAATTCGACTATAAATATTAATTATAATGATAAAAAGATTTCCTACATAATGGTATTTTATTTATAATTTTTAGACATTAAATAATTTAATTTATTTATGACACAAGGAGGATGCGATAATTACCTTGTTAAAGAAAAAATTAGCATAATTGATGTTATAAATACCCAAATAAACGTAATTTGAGACTTTATATAAATTAAAATAATTTTTAGGTTAATATGACATGTTATTATTGATTAAATTAACTTTTCTCTAACTAATCATTCTATTATGATTTTCACAAAAATCAATTACCAAATAGTGTCAAAATTGACATAAAATAGTTTTTAAAACAAATATTATATTACTAATTGTCATTCTAATTCTAAAAATATAAGGTTTTTCCAAATGACTTAGATAATGTTATATATAGTAATAATGAACCACTTGGGGTTATTTTGGGTTGTTATCATAAGTTTATTAACCATATAGTGTAGGAAAACAAGAAGATAAGTTAAAAGTTAAATTATTTAACTTAGAGTTAAATCTAAATGATAAGGTTACAATAGTAATGTAAACTTGTATAAAACCTATTGGTTGATAGTATTTATACCCATCCCCACTTTATCTTCTAAATAAAAAAATTTGGAGCTATTATAAACCGAGTAGGACTTTATTATAAAATAATATTTTAAGTTTTTTCTGAGGTGCCCCTCTCCTCCCTTATAAAAGGGAACCTCCCCCCTCTTCTCTTTACTCAATTTTGAGCTTTCATTCTCGGCCAAACCCGACCCATTTCCCTTATCGACTTCCCTAGAAACATTATAGAGGTTCTTGTCTCCTCAAAAGATCATTTCTAGTGCCTTAAGTGGAATCTTAAAAGAGGTGCGTCGAAGAAGAGGTAATCTCTGCTACCGATTTTTTTTTCAAGTTTCTTTCTTCTTCAAATTATTATTCTTTAGTTGTTTCATTATAAAGTAATAAAATAAGTATCACTAATATACTGATATGTTTTTATAAATATTAAAAAACCCCATTTTACCTTCTATACATCCTACGGAAAACGAAATCATCGCGCGTGCGTACGTACGGAATACTGTCTCCACGCTGTGGTGTAATCTTTTTTCCCACCACCACCTTACTTGGATGGGTATAATGGTGTAATTAATAACTATATATGTTTATTATAACATCATAATGATTCTATGATATTATATCATCCCCTCTAATTCAATTAAATAATTATGGGAATGATATCATCACTCGTGCGTACGTACAGATTACTGTCTCCACAACGCGATGAGATTCATTCTCCATGTTAACTAATCAAGAAATATTATAAAGTATATATAATGAATAATAATAAAATATATGAAATTATAAATATACTATATTTATGTATATATATATATATATGTCAGCTACTTACTTCCATTCAAGTCAATAAGGAAAGGAAAACAACGTTCATTCGTACGTACAACCAACCGTCTCCATGAATAGTGTGTTTCATTTCATTTATCTATCTATTATATATATATATACTGAATATATATGATATATAAATCATTTTTTACATTATGGAAGTAATTAAATCATTATATAAGTAATAATAATGTCAAGAACAACAAGTCGAAACACGTATAATAAATAAAACAATTTTACCCTAAACACTACTTTAACCTGGAATTTACAAACGAACGGGTAATATAAAGTCATAAGTGAACCATATATGATATTATAACAATGAATATGATTTTTTAAAAAGTCAATGACATTATTTAAATCATTATACTGAGGTTCGGATACGTACGAAGCATACCAGACCTAAGGTAAGGGATAATTATTCCAATCTCGTTCTTACCTGAGATTTTTTATTCGTAAGTGTTTACTGGGGTTATTGTTATCATCCAAGTCCATGTTTTATAAAAGTGTTTTTATGTATGTTTAAAGTCATTTTTAAAAATTTTTTACTTTTACGTCATGGTATGTAAGGAATCGTTCTATTTTTTTACGTTATGAGGTATTTTTTGACTTTTCTGACAAAAGTACGAGGATAATTTTTTTAAAACTTATACGACACGAACAGATTTTTACGGTTTCATAAAGTATTATTTTAAAGAAGCTTACTCTAAAATATTTCATGATTATTTTCAAAAAAATCAATTTCTTTTTAAATTTCATGGCATTTTGTGAAAAGAAAATGATTTTGAAGAAGAAAGGATATTTTCCTCAAGAATTCATTTCATGTGTTTTGTCAAAACTATTTTCCTTCTAAGATGACATTATTTATATGATTATGTTTCAAGTATAATGTCTCTATTATTTACATGGATTCATTTTTCTTATGATGAAATGATATCCATTTGTTTTATATGGATTATGTTATGATGGGATGATGTTTATGAAACCCATTTTATTCTTTGTGATATGATGAATGATTTATGTTTATGTTGTGGAACACGTAAGAATGATTTCATTATGAGATGGGTGGGAGCTATATCTCCCTCAAATTCATTGGGTAATGCTTTATATGTCATGAGATAGAAATGGCTGGAATGACGAGTTAATCCAGTTTAGTGATACTGGACTGGAACGAGGAGTGAACTTGATTCAGAAAGGGACTATGTCCTCTAAGAAGGTGTTTGCAGCAATGCCTTGGCTACTTTGGAAATCAAATCATGTGATTAATGGTTTTCCACAATTACATGTTTTATTCCCATGATATTTTATCATTATTGATGTTCCTTTATGATATATTCCTTAAGTACATCCACGATTTATGTCTCTGCTCAAAATTTTGATGTTTAGATTTTATGTTCAATTTTTTTCATTCAAATGTTTATGGATTGTTTTTTTCTCTATGCTTTCCCTTACGGAGAATTTGAGCTCACCGTTTTTATGTTTTATTTTCCCCAGGATATAAAGAAAGGTTTTAGGTAATAAAATCAAAGGTGATGATCTTTATGGGAGATGATGAAGATCTTTCACCATGATTGGAAGATTGTGTTCTGAGTTTCCAAAGACACTAAAATAATACGGTCTTTGGGTGTTTCTTTTGGTCATGTATTAAGTACTCTGCAAAATTAATGTAATGTAAATATATTTCAAGCTTTGGGTCTCTACATAGATACCAATCCAATTAGGTTAAGAATCTCATTAAAGAAATAGTCACAATTCCTATCACAATATTTTTTCCCCACATCTTCATATTTACCACTATTATTTATGAAAAATGAAAATACGTAGGGATGAGAATAGTTAAATTGATAAACATATCAATGGGAACTATGTACATATAAATAATTACTTATAAATGACATGTATATCCTAACTTATTAGTCTCTTGGTTTTTATCTAGGTTATCCATGGTAATTTTATTATCATGTTTTTTAACTACACAATTAATTCAATTACTTCATAGTAGTTCATAATGAGTTTTTGAATTAATGAAATCATATCCCATGGGATTGTCAAACTTGTTTTAAAAATGGCCTATTTATAATGCACCATGTATAGGTCAAGTTAATACCTAATGATACCTTTCAGTATTATTTCCCCTATTAATATCTACACTAGAGCCACATCTACTTGTCATATCCATATAGTAATTTAATTGATTGGAAATACCTCATCGTACACTTTACAAAAATTTCATGATGTTTTCATATAATTAGACTTGTCACTATGGGTTTTTATAATGTATTCTTATCTTAATCCCAAAAAATTACTATAATTTACTCTGATATTACATATAGTAACATAATCTTCTTATACACGCTATGAAAATTTTAAACACAATTATCTAATAAACACAACATAAGGATCAAGAGGTTTGGTGTCATTTGAATATTAGAAACATGATAAAAAAAATATAATGAAACACTACATCATCGTTATTTAAAAATTCATAATGTTGACCTAAATTCCCTTGATCTTCTAAAACTGTATATGATAACCTCGGGAATATAAAAAAATCATTGATTTAAAAATCCCAGTAAGGGAATAAGCATGATAATGGAACATAAAATATGAGTCAAATAACATATCAATATATCATAAAGATAAGTATCATGAATTATCATATATAAGAATGTCATGAAGAATATGGTATCATAATATTATGTAAATATAGTAATTTGGAAAAAACAAAATATATGAAATAAGTATAAGTCAAAGATTACTACCAAGATAATATATCATAGTCGAAATATTCCCACTATTTTTTTGGTTTACTCTATAATCCCATAAAAATAATTTCATAAGATACAAAAAACAACAGATGAATTAGATTACTATCTAATTAAAACAATCAAAACACGTTCATTATTATGTTTTCCACTTAAGGAAATCATTCATAAGGTTTAAGACCAAGAAAAACACATGAAAAAGGAAATGGGTACATAATCTTGTGTTTGAGCATAACAAAATCGAATATCCTAAACTATTAACATTAAATAAGAGAATAAATCATTTTTTGTACATTAATGAGGGAGTATATAAGTATAGGTTTTTAAAATAATGTCTAAGTTAGGTGAATACAAAAAAATAGTTGAGAAACAAGTTTTTTAAGAGACTTCTTATGCTTGGTTTTATGAAAAATGGTAACGATTCTTTTAAGAGGGGGAGAGTGTAGTAATATACATATAAAAGAAATGAAACAAAATTGGATTAAAAATAAAAATGAATACTTTTAGAAACTGTGTAATTTTTAAAACATTGGGAAACTTATTTATGTATATATTATTTATTATTAGTATTTTATTTTATATTAGAGTCATTTAGTTGAGAAACTATGTATATAATTATTGTCCTAAGGTCATTCGTTTCATGGTTCGAAGGTCACCTCAATTTATGGATAATTATTGAAGTTATTGTAAATTGGGACAAAAAATTAATAAGTGGAATGAAATTATATTTAATACTTATATAAATTCTAACGGTCTAAAATACACACACATGTTCTAACATAGGGTTGATTCATTTAGTAAGAACATTATCGTTACACACTTAGTTTATTTAGGTAATTTTACTGACCATCATGAAATAGATTCATTTAATTTAATTAGAATATTATTAATAAATTTTAGAACATTATATAAGTTATAATAAAATTATTATCGTAATATTTAACAATAATATTATTTCTATAATCATCATTTAAGGGGTAGATAAAAATTAAGTATGTTGTTTTTGGAGGTGGTGAACCAACAATATTTTGACCAAAGCTTTCATCTTATAATGAAATGAGAAGAGTTTTGATAATGGCAGTTACATAATGATATAATATTATAGTATATTAGTGAAACAAGAGTCATCATTCAATGGTATATGTATTTTTTTATGATTAGGAGGAAGAAAAATACAAAATCGCGGTTGATGATATTACCATCTCCATTGAATGTCTCATCTTAGGCTACCCCTGAAGGCTCCATGGAAGGGTAATTTGGTAAAACAAAATACATTGATGTGGGGTGTAATGTTATTAAGACAATAGGGTATGTTTTTGGATATAAAATATTATTATAATTTTTTAGGAGAAAAGGTGTTGAGGAGTGGTATTTATTAGGGGAGGACATGGGTGTTTTGAATATAA